>OX419598.1:7037432-7672414 GCA_948473455.1 Teleiodes luculella | reverse complement strand
CAATATTAAATGTGATCTTTCAAATTAATTTACTTTTCTTTAAAAAGTTGATAGTACAGTTAAATAGAAAATTAAAGTAAAACTAAAAATTCATTTTATTAATACTAAAAAAAATTATAATTAAAAACTGTCTCTTCATCACACAAATTTCAGATTAATAGTCCATATTATGCAAAAGTACATATTATGTACAAGTACATAGCTGTAATATTTTATTAAATTAATAATTATTTTTTATAACTTCACTGGAAGTTTTTGACTTGTTTGTCGAAGTAAGAATCACATCACTATTTATGTCTTCAGCAAAATTTCTATTTCTATTCTGTTTGCTTTATTTCTTTTTACCAGTAAATGAAATAATCAAACATTGGTTTTCCAACATAATATGAAAAAACCTTATAAAAAAACTCTGACACTAAAATAATAGACAAATAGATAAATTCTCGGTCGTGTACGATAATTTAAAAAATCTATTAATTTAAATATTAAATACAAAAAATAAATATACTCAATTATACTAAATCAATAAAAAAATCACAATTAAGATTACCACGAATCGCATTGGCGAAAATATTGCTCTTAACAGAAGCCATAAAGAAAAAACGACGCGAAAGCGTCGTTGATGTGCCATCTCATTGATAAAATGTACGGCCTTGGTGGCTACATTATGACAATAGCGAGTCCTTTTAAAATATTTTTTATCAAATTAACTTGAAATGCTCTTTAAATAATAAAGATTATTATCGTCGTAATTTTATCATCGACCGCGTAGTGTAAATTACTATTGAGGTAAAAGACATACAATTATGCACAGAGGTTTTAAAGCGAGCACTAAAACGGATTTTGCTGAATCCCTTAAAGAAAAATATTTAACGTTGGGTAAAACCGCAAGTAAAACTTTAATCTACATTTTAGAGATATAAAGTAGAAACAACTGAGGCTATGCCCAAACCACATCTCAAGAGACTTGAAAATTTGCACTGAGGATCTGTAAAGTATAATTAAGGCCAGCAAGGAAACGGGAAGATTCACATTCCCATGGGAAATACCCAAAAACTGCGGCTAAAACCCTAGACTAGACATAACATTTTCTTCTAGCAAAGTACTAATACTGTGTAAAAGTATCATCATCAAATGAAATTAAAAGGTTATGGGTAAAAATATACCCAGTATTGTATTAATAATGTGTAACATATTAAATACAAGAAAAATGTTTTTGATCAAGATCATTTTTAAATTATGAATTTTAATTAGTATGCATCGCTACGCGTGGAAATGAGAAACAGAGCTGTATTTTTATTGTAAACAAAACTGTAGTTTGGGCTATGGCAACGTCGCGTTGTTTCACGAAGTACATACTATGCATCTCTGCCACGTCGTTGTTGAACTAACTTTGATGCGTATAGCAGATTTTAAAATATTTTAAAAAATTGCAATTAAACGCCAAAAAAAGTTTTTTTGTACCAACTATACTATACATGGTTTAAGAGATAATTATACTTTTCTTAACACCCTGTGTAAAATGCTTATTAAAAACACACTTTCAGGCAAATCCGTAAAAATCTGGCACAAACATTTTCTTTTACTTTATTGAAATAAAATAAATTCCAAACGTTGTATTTAAATTTTATAGCACCCTTCATATTATGAGCAAGGAACATTTTACGTTTTTAACCTTGACACAAGCCTTGACTCACTTCCCTTGTACACACTTCGTTAGGAATCTGAACTATTCAAAATATTGGGCTTTCTACTATAAATAGTTTCTTACAATAGCGTTAGATAGTAAGAATAAACAACAATATTTAATAGGACTTTTGTTTTGCAGTTTGATGTTTGTCTTTTTTTTAGTTCTAGGTAAGTCGGGAAATAGAATTTTATACGCGATAAAATAACTTGAAAGTTTTCAAATATTTATAGATGTTTTTTTTTGTTTTTGTTATTTTATGAAGTTATGGACGTCTTTCTTATTTTAAACATTAGTTGAATAAGTACTATAATTAATAAGTGATACTCAAACCTCTTATTTTTTGTTATAAAACTGCACAAGAAAAATATAAGGTATCACGAAAATCAATATTCAAGAAAGAAAAGGTTGCCTAGTAAATATAAAATATATTTTTAGGAAGAAAAATAAATCATAACTAAAAACACATAGTATATTTGCCTGAACTGAGATGTACCACATTCAAATGTTACTAAACAAGCCTGACTAAAAATGCTGTACGTTGTGCAAAGGATTTCCTAAAAAACACAATGTGTTAAACGTATATGTAAAAAGCTCCTTGTTATTATACATTACACTTATGCTCATCCCCAAGCACAGATAAGCATTTTGTGAATCCCGGAAAATAACCTTCATATTGCGCCACGTTTGAGCTTTTGCCTAAGGGTGCTTTTCTACCAAAGATGCGCTATGCTACGTTGCTATGGATGCGATTGATATCCACCAATCATATTCATTGGTGCACATAGCATAGCACTGGTGGAAACGGATTCAGCTAAGATGTGTTTTTTAACCCCCGAAAAAAAGAGGGGTGTTATAAGTTTGACTTGTGAGTCTGCCTCTCTGTCTGTGGCATCGTAGCTCCTAAACGGATGCGCCGATTTTGATATAGTTTTTTTTTGTTTGCTCCAAGAAAATATCTTCAGCCATTTGAAGATTATCAGCAGCTCTTTTCGTGTTGGTGAAAGGATCAAGTTACGGGATTTTGTGGCGGGGGTTTTTTATTGTTTTCATTTGTTACTATATGGAAGGATGCGTGCTATGGATGCGTGCTATGACTATCGTAGGGTTATCGATACATCGTATAGCTCGAGCTGCGCATCTTCATAGATCATCTCATTGGCACCGCTACATAGCATAGCATCAGTGGAAACGGCCACGTAGTTACACAGCTTAGCTATCCTATCCTCACAGCATAGCTCCATAGCACATCTCTGGTGGAAAATACCCTTATACTGAAAAATAAGGGTACGCGATACGTAAGGTTTTTGAACTTTAGACTGCGTTTGCTTATACACAAAGTGAAAAGTAGTGTTTATTTTTCAGTCAACAGCGCCAGTGGCCGAATGGTAATACGCTCCGCACAGAAGTTCATGGTTCGAATCTCGGTGGGGCACTAATCAAACAAATATCACTTTGTTAGCCTAGCAACTAAAATATTAACTTAAGTTTTTAAAACTTTGGGAACTTCAAAACTGGTTCACATTAAAAACCATTTTTTTCTAGTCTTTTGTCGAGTGCTTTGAAAAATACAAAAAAAATATTTTCAGTTAATACTATAACAGAGAAGCAATCAAGATAAACAGCCTTAACAGTAATCAAATATGACCCCATGAAACAAACCACATACATATTCACAAGACAGCACTGTTACTACACCGAGGAAAATCAATATTGATAAATAAAGGGTCTAAATTCATTTGCCTAGAATAATACCTATATCTTTGAAGAAATAATATATTATATAACTCAAGCATTATTAGATAATCTGAAAATGTTATAAATATTAATGTACTTTATTCTTGTAAAAGTCCGGAAAACTTGATGAGTCCATTTTGCGACATAAGCGTCATCATCATCATCATCATCTCAGCCGAAAGACGTCCACTGCTGGACAAAGGCCTCCCCCAAGGATCTCCACAATGATCGGAGCAATTTGACTACATTGTCATTGCTGTGTGTACTTTTTTGGATACTAAGTTTATTGTTCAAACATCGTTATGAAATTCCTAAAACACCCTCGGCCCATTTATGAGACAGTTCTCATCGGGTTATAATGACACGGTCATACATTTTTTAGTAACCGCACCGCAATTTCGTGTCTATTACCTTCTCAATCGATATTTCCTACCGCATTCTATAAACATTCAAAGTAAACCTGCAATCGATGACAAAATAGTCAATAAAAATAAAACATTCATGAACTTCATACATATTGAAATCTACGCAAGTATCTTTTACTTTTATTGTCAGATTCTTGCTAATTTTTGGAAGAAAATATCGTCAAATTTTTTAACCATATTATTATTGACAAAACAAAGTGACGTGTAAAATTGTTTTCATTTCTTTTTAGAATTTACGTTAAATTATATGCACCGTGAAATGAAATTGGTTGAAAATCCATAAACACACTCTAAAATATATTATATATAAAAAAATCAGTTGTTCTTTGATTTTCAGACAAACCAAATTCAACTGTAGTATGAAACAGCAGCAACAGCAATATTCTCTTTTACAATCGCAGTGTTGCACCAAAGTAAAAGTTGTACATAATTATGATTATGTGTTTAATTTAAGGAGACTACAAATAATTTTATTTTTAGGTATCCATTAATAAACAGCAACACAGTTTTTACATTGGATGCATTATGGTTTGGTTTTCACCGGACCACAGAGTATATTGAATCTGAAGCTCAATAAGCTATTTCCGATAAATTTAAACGATAGCGCATCCCGATCGCGTTAGTCCACTGTAATGGAACATATTGTGACCGCAATCGCACCATAATTTATATGACACGGTTCTGTACAGACGGCCTATTATGCGGAATTGGAACCTTGCCATAATCAACGCCGACCAATATCTGGTAGCTAACATCCTCTGCTAACCATAAGCTATAAAAATAAATTGTTTTATTATGGTAAGGGCGGGTCGAAGACTATGAAACCATCCTGTATAATATTGCTATTGCTTCACGAATTGAGATGATGCATGAAAATGGCGTATCGGAAGTTTGATATAGCTGGCAATAATAAAATAGTAACAGGAAGAGTTGTAACGTCATTTTTAATTTTATTATTACGTTTATGTTTATTTCACATTTATTCCAAGTGAAGCAGATTAAAATTCTACCTCTATGGCTTATACTGATATTTTTTTATATAAATAAATTTAATAAGGGTATTTCATAACATCCCAATTCAGTACTTTCAAATACAAGGCGATATAAATATGTTTAGACAATATGTTAAAAGTAAGAAAATCACTTTAATTAACTCTAGCTCAGGCACCATAAATCCTATAGTAATTATTGTTACCTTTTTGATTAGGTAATTTGTTGTAGAATTAAAGTAAGCAACATTGTTATCACGAAAACTTTATAGATTTAGCGTAATCTGTGATATTATTTAAAAACAATTATTTTTTATTATATTTCGTATTATTACGCGGTAACCACTGCATTGACGTATTCGATGTATATCAACGTGTTGTAGATAATGTTATACCCGTTCAAATAATACTAATAATAAAGAAATCGGTCCACTAGTTTTCAAATTACAACGTAAAAGTCCAGCGATCTTTGATTACCCCTCCCCTCCTCCCTCCACCACTTTAGCACTTGACGACCGACAGTTCCACGTTCAGGACACCAAGACGAATCCAACAGTAGGAGTCGTTGCTATTTACAGGAGTGACAGATAGAATTTTTTCATTTAGTACTGGAGCGAACCGGACTATAATCATGAAAACTGTTTTCTGAGGTACTAAATTAATAACACTATTTACACGTATAATGAATACATATCAGATAAAAGAAGAATATAATAACTGGAAAAAAAAAAGCATTTGAAACTCCTTTGGCTGTCCATAGAACCGAAGTTTCAGAAGTGGTTCCGTACGAACAGACATACTCTGACACAATACTTTTCTACCACAGTTATTTTGTAGAACATAATAAGTTATCTTATATTTATTATCAACTGCCCGGCCACACTTTGTTACGGCTTTTTGTATATTATATTATTTTCCACATTCACAAATTTACGTGTTAATTTAGTATAAATAATGTGTCCACTTACCAAATTATATAAAAATCCATATAGTTAGCAGGTTTTCTCACAATTCAGTTCATTATCTTAATATCTTTGAATAATAGAAACAAAACTAAAATATAAAAATCTAAAACAGTTGAGCTGGCGTCGTCGTCGCCTCTTCTAGATGTAAAGCATCTTACTACAGTACCAATGCTTTCCACTGAATAACTGATTCACTTGTAAAATTACATGTGTGTTTCTACAGAAATGTTATTTCATAAATGGAAGGATCCTTGAGAGGCTTAATTACTCTTGACTATATAGGATTATTAAACGACTTTTATCCTTAAAAGTATCTACAGCATGTACAAAAGTCATTATAACCTGTCGTTGAAGAATAGATTTGAAACAATGCCCATGCCTAAATAATAGTATGTTTGGTTTGTCACTTAGTAATAATAAATATTGCCTAGAATAAAATATAAAGGTCATGCTAGCTTTAGACACTCGAATGCCGTACAGATATTTCAATATAAGACCAAATTGGAACCGGCGGCGGCGGCAAAGATAGAATTTGGTAAAGTACAGCATCAGGCATTTCTATATAGAGATTTCTTTGAGAAGATGCTTTGAATTAATATCTACTACTACTACTACTGCTAAAAACTAAAACTCACTCACATAATATTTGGAAGGAATTTTATATGTGAATTCTATTAATTAAAAGAGAAACATTTTACAAATTGAAAGCGGTGTCACATTATATTACAAAGTTTTCCGTACACAGTGGGTCGTCACATTTTTTTGGTAGGTAAACATAATATAGTATATCATTGTAACAAAAATAACAACAAACAGCTCTTAACATATTTGAATCTTATTATTACTTCTAACGATCTTGAAACAAGTTCCCATAACAGACATTAAACTTACCAAAACAAGATTTAATATCACTTAAATCTCGTCTAGGAATTTAGCTGCAAGCTCGAATAGTGCTCTAGGGAATAGTAATCTAGAACATGCTTCACCATACAAGCGCATTAATCTAACGAAACCACACAAACACTAAGTCTTACTTTGCTGTCTAGAACAAACCGTTTCAAATTAGTTTAATAGTGTTATAGACTTGGCTCCCGTTCATAGTATTCCGCCTGAAACTTAGCATGCAAATGACGTTTTGATTTCAGCTGAGACCATAAACTTCACTATAATACGTAAAGCTGTAATCACTTTAACGCTTAGTCAAATTAGCTTACCCTGGACAAAACTCATAAACTCGCTTTTTTTAATTCTTTGTTGGCTTTTGTTATTAAGTATCAAATACTAATTAGATATATGAAGCAAAAAATCCGCAGTGGTTACCGTTTGTAATAAAAAAATTGAGATTTCGTACAGTACCTAACTTTTTCCTAAAAGTAAAATAGGTAACCAAGTACTTTGTTAGTATAATTTTTAGGGGTGTTCGAATGTTATCATCCAATATCAAAATTAAGCAGAAATCATTTTCACATCCATGTTTTTTTTTTCAGTATCCATCTGATCTCAATATCTGAATAAGCCAAAACAATAACTATGGTGCTTGCATCTAGTTAAGCTATATTGCGTCTTTTTATACATTTGAGACAAAAATTAAGCATCAGTCTTTAACGTTTTTAAAATTATGTTTTTCTCAGTAGTTAAAAAATAAAACTGTATTTTTTTGTTTTAATAATAGGTTTTCGTGTACTAGAATCATGTTTTCATCATAATTAAGCATATAAATATCACGATTAAAAATTTTAAATTATAATTAATAGCTCGCGCGAGCAAGTAGTGAAGCGGGATGCATGCGGTGGGTGCGGGGTGCGGTGGGGAGGGCGCAGCGCTGCCGCCAGCGGCGACCGCGACATGTCATAACGAGTTTATTTGAATTGCGCGCTATGTACCGTTTGCATCGATCGGTAAAAAATATTTTTTTTTGTCCAGCATACGAAAAATGCCGACAATACAGCACTTTGAAATTTCCGGTGCCGACACGACGCCATGCAAATTGTACGGAACAAACAAGTGACGTCATAGCATCCTTGTCCTACATTCTGATGCGATGTATCTTCAGCAAATTGAAAAAAAATTTACTAAGTGTTCAATTTTTTTGATTATTTAACTGGCGGACTAATTAGAATTGATTTCTTTTTTCCAAGACACTACCCCATTAACATTATTTTTATAATTCCATACAAAAAACTGAGAGCTTAAAAGCTAATATTATATAATCAAATTATTAAATAAAAGAACCTCACTACCTTAACTTCACAAATTATGTCTCATACTATACTTCATGAAACATTAGGTATATTTAAGTACATTTTTAGGGCAGTCGTGAAAAATAGGTAAACGCCCCACCCCACTCGCACCCCACACGCACCCCACTCGCACCCAACTCGCACCCCATGAGCACCCAACGCGCACACCACGCGCACCTCACATGCACCCCGCGCCCCACCCCACTCGCACCCCACACGCACCTCTCTCGCACCCCACTCGCACCCCACTCGCACCCTACTCGCACCCCACGCGCACACCACGCGCACCCCACACGAACCCTTATCATTTTTTTATGTGTACTACATTAGATCAAAGAAAACCTATGATTAGATTTCAAAAACGATGCCTTTTTCGTAATTATCGTCCTCGAAAACCATAAAAACGACACCCATATTGATATTTAGACATTTCAACCCCACCGCACCACAATAGGGGATGATGGTATTTCACGTCCGCCATAGAGGATTTTAAAATCGTTATTGTTTTCGTAATCAGCCACCCGATAAACCATACAAACGATACTCATGTTGAAGACTGAAGACTTTGTCACCCCATTTCTCTCTTTTAAGGGTTGAATTTTGAAAAAACTGAAACACGTATTTACTCATTTATTGATAGAAGTACTCCTGTGAAGTTTCGAATAAAATAGTTAAACTAATCTTGTTTCCCCATACAAACTTTGCACCCCCGTTTCACCCCTTTAGGAGGAAAATTTTGAAAAATCCTTTCTTAGTGCACCCCTAGACCTCTCAAGGAATTTACGTGCCTTTGGAATCTCTAGACCCAGCGGTTTGGGCTGTGCGTTGATATGTCAGTCAGTCAGTCAGTCATTCAGTCAGTTTCTTCGTTTATATATTTAGATTAAGTGATGATGTTAGTATGGTTGTTTCTCCTTCACGCAAAAACTGTTAATAAATATTTGTTTCATTTCACAAAATGGCACAAATATAATGATAAGAAAATATTATAATAATATATTCATTCACTGAATCATAGGTGTTTAAATAATAACCGACATAATGCTAAAGCTTAGCATAGTATTGGTAGGCAATCACTTGTACTGGTAGACCGTCGTCAGAGAAGCGTTTTTCGTACCTATCGTACTTTCGTGTTCATATGTGAACTTGTTTGGTGTCTCTAGATATCGAAGTCTGCCGAGCCAAATAGGAAGCGTTTGGGAGTTATGTCACTTTGAAAAGTGCTCCAGATGTCGAAAAATTACCGATCTTACTTTAAAAAAAATCTTTCTTAGGATCGTTCGTAGCATCATTATGAACAGCCTAGACAAATTTCCAGACCATTTACAGGAAGCGTTTGGAAAATCAGCCGGCTTTTGTGGGTGGGATTTTCACCATGAAAATACCTATCTTACTTTCTGACGAAACTACATCCAGGTGATGGGGTAGCTCTAATACAACAATAAAAGTCAAGTCTGCCGCTAATATTAGGAAGCGTTTGCAAAATCAGACGCTTTGAATGTGTCAAAGACTGAAGGCGCTTACTACTGAAAACGATAATATTATAGTTTATTTTCGTTATATTGACCTGTGAGTTAACGATGTCCTCCAAAACCAACGTGAATAATTTTGGAGACAGGGTATCACCCTGTCTAACTCCTCTCTAGATCTTTATTGAGTCTGTTTCTGGTGGGTGGGAGGTTTACTTGTAAGCTTGCATTGTGGTAAATATTGATTGTAACGGTAGTCTATTCTAATAACCGCCCAGGCCTCTATACTATTAAAGGCTTTCTTATAGTCAATGAATGCAAGCCACAGATTAATTTGATATTCTGTATTGTTATAATATGAAGATCGCGGAATGCAAGGCGCGCGTACTACACTTAGCGGCACGGAATTTAACCCAAACTTAATTTTTCGATTTAAACAAAATTTACGTAATATTTCTTTCTTTTTTCAGGTGTTTTAATTTCTAACGTTATTCTTTGATATAAGTAGTCTTTTTTTTGTGTTAAAGCTTATTTTTAGGACGAAATAATGATTTAATTGGGTATTCAATAAAAATCATACATTAAAGATTTTTTTTTAATTTGAAATAAAACATTAAAAAGTAAAATTTAAAAACAGCCAGAAGGAAATTAAAAGCGTGTATTACCACCTCTTGCTCTGATAACTGCCTGCATGCGTTCTGGCATGCTGTGAATTATGTTTGTTTGAGGCTTTCGCGCTTACTACACATTAAAAAAATTAAAAAAAAATATCGCGCTAAGACCCGTAAATAACTTTAATAATGTGCTGTGAATTATGTTTTTAATCTCCACTTGTGGGATCTCATCCCAAGCAGTTACTAAGGCTGATTTTAGTTCCTGAAGGTTCTGTGGTGGGTTGGGGCTAGCTTTGACCCTACGTTTTAGCATGTCCCAGACATGTTCTATTGGGTTCATGTCCGGGCTTCGCGCTGGCCACTGTAGTTTGCGAATTCCAACTTCTGCAAGGTAGCTTTCCACGCTCTGTGCAGTGTGCGCACGGGCATTATCGTGCATTAGCAGGAAATTTTCGGCTCCGATGAAGTCCACATATGGTACAACGTGTTCTTGGAGAATCTCTTCGATGTAGCGTGCTGCATTTTCTCGACCTTCCACAATAACCAACTCCGTGCGAGCGTCGGAACTTATGCCACCCCATACCATAACCGAGCCTCCATGAAAACTTTCTGTCTGTCGGGTAGTTATTGGGAGGAACCGTTCACCACGTCTCCTATACACGCGCTCTCGACCATCTGGAGCTCGCAAAGCCACTCTACTTTCGTCCGTAAACAAAACGTTGTCCCAGTCCTCCAGACTCCAGTTAGCGTGCTCTCGTGCGAATCGAAGGCGTGCTACACGATGATACCTCTCGAGCTTTGGACCTCTGGCTGGCCTACATGCATGTAAGTCGACTTCTTCTAATCTTCTTCTAATCGTGCGCTCACTGACGTTTACATTTCGAACCATTTGCAGACTCTGCCTAGCCTCTACAGCAGTAAGGAAGCGATTTCGCTGTACTTGCAAGACGACAAAACAGTCATCGCGGGAGGATGTGCATCTTACCCCACCACTGCCTGGTCTTCTCGTGTACAGGCCAGTCTCGCGGTATCGTTTTACAGCATATTTCAAATTGGAACGCGCCATATTTAATCTTGCAGCCACTTGGCGCTGAGTCAGGCCCACGTCGATTAAAGCGACAGCTTGAGCAACTTGTGCAGGAGTAAGCGACATATTGCAAACCTAGAAACGATAAAAAGTAGTTTAAAAACAATAAAATTTCAATAAAACCTACGATATTATCATTAAATTAAATTTAACTCAAAATAAACTTACCCGTACTTAGCAATAATTTTCTGGGAAAACGTTTCCCGCCAAAAGTTTTAAAACTGATATTGACAGCTTGCATTTTTTTTTTCATTATACTGCCTATAAACAGCCAGCACTAATGAGGTTCTAAACTGAAACGGAAGTTTTCAAAAAAATTAATTCTAATTAGTGTAAACTCAAAAATAAAATTTGGGTTAAATTCCGTGCCGGTGAGTGTATTAGGTGGCGCGGTCAATGACCGCCGGTCATATTATGGTTGGGCAAATTAAAAATAATAAACTTATTGATTTTTTGTTACGGGCAGGCATATTTTCTGTAATATTAATATGCTTCGAGCGTATAAAATCTATTATAATTAGGAATAATATGAATGTATTAATGTATGTCGGATCGGATTTTCAAAAGGTAAGCCGACGGGAATCGGCATATTTGGACCCTTCGCCACTGTTAACTACTCATGTCACATAGTGCGCGGCTGCTGCGCAATTCAAAGTTCGATGGTTTGCAGCGCAAAATCGATACGCAGCTTATAGTCCACCTTACAAAGGTGTAGGTAGAGTGCGATTGTCATAAGCATGCGATTCAGTTGAATAAATTTGCAAGGCAGGCTTAGCAATGTTCAGATTATAATATACCAAGATATATCTCTCTTGATACTCGGCCGCTATTTTTTGACTTACCTTTGAAGTTGGTTTAATAACAAGCAACTTGTTTATATTATGTAAAGTAGATATTTAGGTAGGTAACATCCTGCGAAAATCTATTTTGTTAGGTAGATTGTTTGTTTTTATCGATTTTGTTTTTATTCGAGTAAGTTTAAGAAAGATATAACCACAGAATACAAAAACTAAAGGATATCGTTTTTTTAAAGCGATTGATAAGCGTTACTTGTACTTAAAAAAATATATATTTGTTATTTTGTAATAATTATAGGTATTGATAAGTGAGACGATAGTAGACGTGACAATGAAATAAAAATATTTGTATGAAAAAATATTTTATAATTTTATTTATGCATAAATCCATATTTTATTGCTTTTATTTTCGATTAAGACAGTCTTCTAACAGGTTAAAATTCAACTCACAGGTTAATATAACGAAAATAAACTATAATATTATCGTTTTCAGTAGTAAGCGCCTTCAGTCTTTGGCACATTCAAAGCGTCTGATTTTGCAAACGCTTCCTAATATTAGCGGCAGACTTGACTTTTATTGTTGTATTAGAGCTACCCCATCACCTGGATGTAGTTTCGTCAGAAAGTAAGATAGGTATTTTCATGGTGAAAATCCCACCCACAAAAGCCGGCTGATTTTCCAAACGCTTCCTGTAAATGGTCTGGAAATTTGTCTAGGCTGTTCATAATGATGCTACGAACGATCCTAAGAAAGAATTTTTCAAAAGTAAGATAGGTAATTTTTCGACATCTGGAGCACTTTTCAAGGTGACATAACTCCCAAACGCTTCCTATTTGGCTCGGCAGACTTCGATATCTAGAGACACCAAACAAGTTCACATATGAATATTAAAGTCTGACACGAAAGTACGATAGGTACGAAAAACGCTTCTCGGACGACGACGGTCTATGGCGGGTCATATCATAATACACTGAACGATATCTAAGGTCATTGACATTATACGTAAAATAAAATTGAATCTGTACCGGCAAAACTCCTACTACATACCTATTTAACAACCTAATTAGATCTACCCAATAAGTTGTAGGTAAAAATAAACATCATTATTATTATTTTACCTTTCTATATTCTTAGGATGCACACAGAACAAAACATTTTCATTTTGACTACCCTGTACATAATACATAAGGACCCGAATGCTAAACAATATTTTTCTCTTTACGTTTAGTAAAGAGCCATACTTATTTGGAAAACGAAGATTAGACCTTGGGAATTTGGTGAAACTGCGGCGCGCGCGTCTCGCGACTCGCGACAGTACGTTCGGTCGAGGGGAATTGGGACACAAAGAAATTACAACCTTATTCTGCATGAAATAACGTTCATATTGAAACGTTACCAAGAAAAAATATTAATTAATGAATAATTGCTGACATTATTTGCTTAATTTGTTTCTTATAGTACTAGTTAAATTTATACGGCATAAATTAACAACTTTTGGAGTAGTTATATATTTTGGTTCTCTAAAAACTGCAAATATTCGGAACTGTTGAATTCTGCAAAGAGAATCTGCTTAATTTTCAACAGTTTATTAGCACACACAATAAACTATTCAGAATAAACTGTTAAAATATAGTTATCTATAATCTCTGGTCAGATAAGCCAAAAAATCTGTAACTTACTGAAGATCCCTTATAAATGATAATTCTGAATGATTAATTATATTAATTTTAATTTCTTTAACTGGAATGCAAGCATTATATTATAATAGAGGCACTTTTACAAAGTTAGTAATTATGCTGTTCCACTGAAATCAAAATAAGTAGAAAATTTTATTTTTCATTTTTTTTGTACATACGCGGGAATTTAATTTGCTTAATTTGGTATATTTTAACTATAACTAACTGTATTTTATGCCATAAAGAAAGAAGTTTACAGTTATCGAATTATTTCCATTTTTAGCTAATTTGACTGGCCCTGCCTTTGCGAGTTCACTCAGGTCGTCCCAGTCGTGGAAAAAGCGAAGTTTCACAAAATTTGAGATATAAATCTGCCAGGAGTACCGTAATTTAGAGTGAAGTTTTTTTTTTCACTTCAAACGTAGATAAATTAAACTTAATGGAATCTAAAAGGTGGAACTAATTGATATTTCAATTTTATACATCAAACATTCTCAGAAAAAAAAAACGTAAAAGATGTCTGTTAGTTTAATATATCGAATTAGGCTTAATAGCTAGAATATATTTTTCTCTGTGCTTAATAAAACTTTGCTAACCCCGTCAGGGAAATGTGCATGTCGTATGTATGTAGATAGAATGTGGATCTCCAATACAAATAATATAAACACTCGAAAACAACAAGAGCGAAATCCGATGCGGCAGCATAATCAAATAACACACTCGAAATTGAATTAGTCTCGCATTACCAGGAATTTCAACTGTCCAATAAAGTAAAGAGAACTGAATTTCAGTAGTTTGCTTCGTGCAACTTAAATGCACAGCGGGGTAATGTGTAGCTAGACGCAATTATCTTCATATTGGAGCTAACCACGATAGTGGCCAAACTGCGGACAATTTAATTAGCTCATAACATTTCCCAACGATATCATCAGTATATAAATTTTCATAATATTGGACGGTTTTTTATGACCGTCGACTTCGATCGAACATCATTAAATCTCAATGAGGAGCCCTTATGTCGAAAGGTCAAAATAAATGAGGAAAGTTCAGTGTTATACCCGTAATAAATAATGGTAAGTGAAAAATGTTGTCATAAGTATTTTATTTTGAAATGTTATCAATTTGCTAACCACTTCTATAAATATCTTTTTATTCTTTGTATTTGATTGATTAGTAGCAAATCAACTATTCAAACATTGGGCAAAAATTTTACTTCAAGAACTGAAATTCTCTGAAGACGCTCGGGTAATGGTATAATAGGTCAAAGGGTGTCAGTGAGTGATAGTCCGCATATAAAATGTACCAATCTCACACTTTGTGTGAAGTTGAAACAAAGATTTCATCTAAAAAATGAGAGGTAAGTGGCATGTGGCATGGTTAAAAGCAACCATTCTAGAAACTTACTATAAAATATTAGTAAAAGAATTTTAAGTATTTTTTTAAGTACAAATTACTGTAGTGGAAATTATCTCCGGTGCAGCCGTTCAAAATCTAGAGTATATGAAAACCAATGCTGGCATCTTTAATCCAACTTCTCACTCGGCTTCTCTAATTAATGTAACCTTAACATAATAATCATAATACATACATCTTCTTATCTTATTAAGCCTAAACTGTCCCACTGCTGGACGAAGGCCTCCCTCTTTTTCTTCCACTACTACTTCTGGCCAGTCTTTTAAGAAGCTATCAAGCTCGTCTTGCCATCTCCTACGCGGCTGTCCACGTCTACGTCTGTTGGTTGGTGAGTTCAGGACCGTGGTTTCTTTTGCCCATAGGTCTTGAGGCATGCGACAGAAGTGTCCGAGCCATACATATTATTACTTTTGCATTATTACAAACAATGGGGCTAATTCGGTATTGCACCCGCCTTATCTTAACTAATTTTAGTTCATTTTTGACAGGACTTAACAAATCTTGACACGATTAACGTTCGGATACACATTATCTCGCTCTGTGCACGCTCCTGCAATGTTTTTTTTTTGAACAGAAAGGCAAAGGTATAAAGTCATGCAACCTTAATCCGCGATAAAGTGAACGTTAGTGAATCGAACGCACGCGTAACGAAACGCAACTTAGTATGTGTTACGTTCCGTTTTAGATTCGGAAATTAGAAATTTATATTTTTTCTGCGTATAACAAAAACGAAATAGCAAAATAGAACTTATGGTCGATTTGTTGTACAGTAAGCAGCACATGCGGCTGGACATTATGACCTTGAGAGCGCCCGTATTCCGTAGCGGTAGGGGTGAATTTCGTAGTGCAAGTGTCCAACTGCATGTGCTGGCTTCTGTACGTAATGTTAAGTGAAGGTTAAGCTGGGCCAACGCGATTGCGAATCTGTTCCTTATTCGATGGACATAAGAAAGGTGCAAAATCCAAAGTTATCTGCTTAGCATGCTCTTGCTTGTACGATTTATGGAGTTTTTAGCTGAAAGACTCGACCGGCCCCGCTGACCTGACTGAGGATGAGCTATTCAGTAAATATCCAGGATTAACGAAAGAAGATTGGCTGAAGCAACTCATCACTATTTAATTTTTTCCCGATTTCCTAGTTTGTTAACCTCAAAACTTACAAAATATATTAAGTCTACACCTAAAAAAACCGAACTAAATTAAGGCCATTTTAAGTTAAAAACACCTAAAAATGACAGATAACGAACTAAAAATGACAGATGAATGGTCGTTCCCGAATAGCTAAATGGCGTTAGTTCAACTTATTTTTAGTCCTGTCAGATTCCATACAAAATTTAGTTAAGTCGTGCGTTCCGAATAGCTAAATGTGTCATCTGACACATCTTAACTAAATTTTAGTTAAATTTTAGTTAAGATTAGTGCATTGGCCAACACCGAATCGACACCAATGTATACTTAATTAATTCGATTTATGATTACCAATTGTAGTATCCCTTGCCGTAACATTTATGGTTATATATAAAATATGATAGAAACATTTTGTTTAATAAACAATTTGATCTAAGAGTAAACATAAAAATAAGAAAGGTTACAAGCTACAAGCTACAAATCAGCGGAAGATCAGCGTTATGGAATGAAAATTCCATAACATTATGCTGAGCAGAAACCTTTTTGCTTGCTTCTCTGCCAAATGTTATGTTTATATGTGTTCTATTTTGTTTGTAAGCAAATAAAGTTATTTCTATTTCTATTCTATTTCAATATAACAGTCGTACAGGTTCAATATAGGTAGGTAATATTTAGTTTTTTTTTGTTAGATAAGTCAAGTCATTCCCTTTAGAAAAATTACAGGACTTGTTTATCTACTCAGACCTACTATTGGTACTGGTAGAGCCTGATTGAATAGGTATCGTACAGAAAAACAAATAAAAATCTTTTGAAAAATCCCCAACATCTTTATGCAATTTTATAATACTTTCGCTGATACTATAAAATTGACTCGTTACAGTCTACAAAAGCAAACTTTAGCTTCATCTTGCGACGGTCACGTTAGCGGGTAGACGGAAAATATCGGCGCCGGAGGAATAATGATCGGGCACAGACTGCCGGCTCATGCAGACGGGCAACCATCCAGAACTTGATTATTTTGGTTTATTGTGAGCTCTGCTGCCAACACTGAAAGGGTTTCCTATTATATACAGAGTCTCAAAACACTTTTTTGAGTCCCATGACACTGTAATTACTGGAGTCTTTAAGAGAGCTAGACTTGGTTTGTTGAGCAATGATTTTTAAACCCCGACGAAAAAGAGGGGTATTATAAGTTTGACGTGTGTATCTGTCTGTCTGTCTGTCTGTGGCATCGTAGCTCCTAAACCGATGCGCCGATTTTGATCTAGTTTTTTTTGTTTGCAAGGTGTCACAATCGAGAGTGTTCTTAGCTATGATTCAAGAAAATATCTTCAGCCATTTGAAGATTATCAGCTCTTTTCTAGTTGTTGAAAGGATCAAGTAACGGGTTTGTGTCGGGGTTATTTATTTTTTTTATTTAGTGTTTATTAGCTCCTGAAGTCGTTAAGTGTTTTAAAAAAAACCTATGTTATATGATGAGTTTTTGAATAAGAGAAGACAAATAAATATTATCTAAGTTACATGTTCTTCTTCAGCCAACGATTTCACACAGTTGTGTAAAACACAGCGTCTGTTTTTTGAACACAAATAAATTTTTTATTAATATGATTTGATAATTAGTTTCAACAATACTTCAGTTAGCGTGTGGCTTTCGAGGTAAACCTACCTCACAGTTTCAACAATATTACATTTACACGTATAAAATTGAGAACCTCCGTTTCTGAAATCGGTAAAAAAGACATATTTTGACTGTAAGATACTCGTACTCGTATGCCCATCGTACATACCTATTGCCGCCTATTTGCTTCTTGTTTCACGCTTTAAAAGTATAAAAGTTCTATGTATTTCTGGTGTCAATAAAGAATATTTGTATTTGTAAAAATATTTTCCTATGCTGGTCAAGCTCTTTGCAGTAAATGGAGGCTGGCTGCATCTGGCGTACGTGACATTACATTATTGGAGGTCAGTCTTAAAATCAGAGGTCTTAGTCACAACGTACGCTGACATATTGCTCGATTTTGTTCGACATCGTTTTGGTATATAACCTTGTTCGTAAATTCATTGAAACTGGAATACCTACCAAGTTTTATGCTGCTTGCCTGCTAGACTCTATGCCGCATAAAGAGGACGTGTTTGACCTTTTTTTTATTTATAAGATATTTTTAATTTAAATGTTTTTTTTTGTAAAGATTTTTGTGTTATTCTTATTAATAAAGATAATAATAATATGCTAATGCTAGCAAATCCAATGTACTTCACGAACGTTATCAATCACTATGTAAAAATAAAACAATTCGTACTCTTTGTAAGTTTAATGGCGCACACTTGGAAAGGCCTACGTCCAGCAGTGGACTGCTACGGGCTGTTAAGATATTATGATATAATATGATATGATGTGAGTTCAATTTCGAATTCGAATTAAATAGATGCCTACTATTAGTTACAAAGATACTTTTGACTTTTTATTACTGGTGTCAATAAAGAATATTTGTATTGTATTGTATTGTATGAAATTCGTATTTTTACGCTGTCACATGATTTTTTTCATATAAATGTTGTCCTTGGTAATAAATATTGGCTCTTTTTGTTGGAACCCTATATAACCGGATTGTCGGTACCTAAAGCAAGTTTATGTTCCAGGAAAATTGAACAACGACGACGCGATAAAGTAGTGGGTGTTATAGTTGCAAGAATGCCCGGAACTGTTTTGCAATATGAGAACAAGTCTTTTGTAAAAATTACTATACGGATTTTGTGAAATACTTAGAAAATAAAAACGAGTAAGTATAGGTATAGGTACTACTTACGTAAAGATTTCATTTAGTAAAGTAACTTAATAATTTTACTTTCCACTAACCATACCAACTCAACCGAAGTATATCTTGTTACGATTCAGTAACTATGACCTATTAAAAAAATATATATTTATAAATGGGTAAATTACAAAACAACTTATTGTGATACTAGAACGAATAAACTGGATTTTTCATGTTTTTTTCTGTAACAGAGCGCACCTTCATTTATTTTGTAGTTTTACCTTTAAATTGGTGTAACCACAGCAAAAAAGCTTATCCGATAAAAATAACTCACGTTTATGATGTTTTATATAACTATTATAACTATAATAACAACGTTTCACTCCTTGCTTACCCAAACAAAATGAAAGAAAAAATAACGAATACGTTGCCACACTAAAATTCCGACCAAGGCCAATTGGCCCTACTTAACTTACTTACTTTGGCTATAACCACAGTTAATAACAAAAATATGTTTTCTTATATTTAGTTCGTAGAATTAGGTCAAAATACGAAGTGGTGTGTAGAATTATTCCATGATTGACAAAAAAAAAAGCTATCTAAGGGCACTAAGAACGAAGGCCTTAGCAAAACGTGCCTCATTCAAGGCAACAGCAAAATAAGAGACAGTTTAGAATGAGATGAGATACTTGAAGGACAAATAAGTAATAAGTAGTAGTAATAGTAGTAATATTTTGTCATCATCATCAAAAGACGTCCACTGCTGGACAAAGACCATTTCGTCAACTTTACTCAATTAATTTTATAAAAATGAATGCTGATTCCTCCTTTCATCGTTAACTTCTCATAGTCCCCATCGAGAGGCACAAGCCTATCCTGAAATCAAAGTGATTAGGCCTAAGTCGACCACGCTGGCCCAGTGCGGGTTGATCAACTTCACCACAACCTTTGATTTACATCGCAGGTGTGTGCAGCTTTACCCACGATGTTTTTCTTCATCGTAAGACCTTCAAATAAACGTACAAAAGCAGCACATGCGATTGGACATTCGCACTACGAAATTTACCCCCACCGCTACGGAATAAGGGCGCTCTCAAGTTCAACATGTCCAGCTGCATGTGCTGGCTACTGTGCATATGAATTCGAAAGTCTAAATCTCAATGATGCGTGCCGAGGTTTGAATGCGCGAACTTCCGAATGGAAGTCAACGGCCCTAGCCGTAGGCCTAGGCCAATGACACTCTATGCCAGTTTTATATGTATATTTAAAATAGTAAATAGCAGTGGGTGAGCCTCGCAATTCAGCGCGGGAATGCTGCTTGTCTGCTGGGGACGATACCACCGCGGGGTGACGCGCTGGACACAATTTTTTATTTTTAAGTTATTTGCTATTCTTTTAGTTTTTTTTTATTATTATTTTTATGTTTATATTTATCTGACATTGTTAAATTGACATCAATTATTGTTTATTTCAAAGAGATTGGAAGAGCCGCTAGCGAAGCGGCTCTTCCAATCTCTCTGGTTTATTTAAATAAAATATAATAAAAGTTTGAAATTTCATTAAAAAAAAATTGTAAATGTTTTTGGTTTTTTTGTACAAGTACCTACAGATATTTTTTGTAGGCTTCCCTCTCCCAAGTAAATTACCAGGCTTACATGGAAACGGGTTGTAGTCTGGAGAGGAGCCAAGAAATGTTGCGACACTTTCAGATTAAGCAAGCCGCAGAAACTAATCAGGAGTAATCAAGTTAATTAATTCTTGAGGAAAACGAATGTATTGCTTTAGCCTTTTCTGAAATTAAAAGAAAAACAAAGCTAAATTAAGGGGAATATAAATGGGAACGGTTTGTTTTATGACGTAAATAAATGAAGAGGTACTTACAAGGTTATACCTCTAGGATACTTATTACACCCCTCTGCATTACTGAAGGTTTTTATCCCGCTAACCGCTTGTAAACGATCTCTATTTAAGTGCACACTTTGGACTCAGTAAGCTTATCCTGAACCCAACCTTTATAATTAATGAGGAAGATTATAATAAGCTTATACGCATACATGAGTAATTATTGGGATTATTTTATGAGGGTACGCTCTTTAAATCTCTGAGCAAAATTTCCACTTTACAAAATTTGTGAAACGTGGACAAAAGCGTACGAATACAAACGTTTAATGTGTAAAACACGTAGGTACAACCCACACTGAAATATGACCGCTATTTTCCTTAAAAACATTTTTGTTAGCTCCATTTACATACAAATAGAAACTACAAACATACAGTAATTTAAATGAAAAGCAACGTTTCTGTGCAATCTAATCATCGATCTAAAGTGCATGGCGCTAGATCCATCAAAACGTGAATGAGCGGCTAATGGTTGTGTAGGTGCTGTGTATTTGCTTGAGTAATGGGTCCCCAAAGCGGTGACAAAACGTTTTGAAACCCTGAGATGTTCACGGTTTCATTAAAATTGCAAGTGATGATATGAATACCCAGTCCATGAATTACATTAACATACCTTGTGATCTCCAAAAGGATATTGAACAAAGCCAGTCCGCCAAACAATGCTCAGTGATTCTGTGAAAAGTTTTGCTCGATGCAGAAAACTATGTCTTGCTGAGAAGCTATTTCTGTGCAGGGTAAGATGACGGGGGGTGGGGGGAGACTGTCGGTGGTCATTAGGCGGAGCTAAAGGGACGACACATTCGCCAACTAACAAATTACTCTGGTGATAAGTCCACAGGATACTGTCGATTCGACTGTACAATCTAGCTCGATTGAGGGTTGCTATATCTACTATTACTATTACTTTTCTTTCTCATCTCTTTTTTTAATGCATTTAATTTTCTAAGAGGCAATATTTCTATTATTTTTTGACATGCTGCTAATGGACTTTTCTAATACATTATTATACTAATAACTTAATTTACTCGTACGTCTACTTGATACATCTAGTTTTTTAATCCATGCAGCTATCGTCGATAACGTAAATTTTAAAAATATACATTTTAGATGTATTTGACGAGTAATGGTATTATTAATTAACGGTTACGTATTTTACGAACATTTAAAAGAAGAAAAATGAATCACTGTTTAGGTATCAATACGAAAATAGCAGCCGATTGTACATTCGAATGCGACATTGGCGGCGGTGCAAAATTGCAATAATTTGACGCCCACCGTTCTAACGTAGGTAACAGTATCCCCGGTGGCCTCCGTGAAGGCTCGCCTCAGTCGGGCTCGCCTGGTCTGCGACAGGGTTTGTGGACAGAGGAGCAGGCCCTGTTGGTAAAAAAACACGTCACGGATGGGTAGCTAATCCAAACACTTCCTTAGCCAATACATGACATTTAAATCTTGAAGAACCCGTCTCAGTATCCTACACAGCACTTACACGCGCACTGAAAAATGAATGTTTAATATACTGAAATTAAGATGTATGAGCTTTTTGCTATGATACTGCAGATGAAATATTACTTTCCGCGCAACAAATTACGATAATGGATTTAGCTCGACATAACTCTAAAACGATCTAGTTTAACAACACATTTACAGACCAATTTCACTTACTCTTGCTAATTATATTAAACGGAGAAGAGAAAACTGACAATAGAAACTTGTGACAAGTTTTAGCCTCAAAATTACCACAAACGCTAAAGCGTAAGACGTTACTAAGTGCCGTAAAGGCAAGTTAAATTGGCGAAAGCAGCAGAAGCGGGCATTAAGAGACGGCTCAACTTACAAAAACATGGTACAAATGTATATATTACTGCTCTCTAAATCATATATCTATAAGATAATATAATGTCTAACAGATCAATACCTAATTATTATGATACATTTGCGATCAAGCGATATTTTTATATAAATAAAACCAAAAACTGTAGTTTTCAGACAATCATAATTTGTAAAAGCTATTTACGATCTTGCAATGATGCAGATTAAAGAAAACGAACAAAATAGTATTAGACAGTTAAATGAGAAAACCGACGTTGCAAAGACTACACAGCTGTTTTCTGCCAGTAATACACTTAGAGCTCCAATTAGAACAGGCTTTTTCAAATTGCTCTTGCTTCAGACTGCTTGCTCAGAAATTCTCATTGCGAATATTCGAGTTTCGGAAGAACTTTTCAGATGTAATTTTTTTGGTCATCTATCTTTCTCGGATTACTTTTTCAACCCGAGTTCGCGCCTATCAGTGAAATGGGTAAATTAATCATAATGACCTCGATGAAAAAAATACCCTTCTTCGATTCATTATAGCGTACTTGTCGCATCGCACTCTTCATCCAGTAACATTGTAGGTATGTATGTATTCTTCAATATAAATGAACAATTCGTACATTCTTCCCACAGCAAGTACAGATATATTTATATGTTTAAGTAATTTAACAAGTTTAATGAAGCAAAAACGTCGAAAAGAAATCTACGTCTTTCTAGTAAATAGAGGCGCCACCTACCAGCTGACAAACTTACCTGTTTGAAGGGCCTCATTCCGCCGTTGATACGCAGAGAGTCCGCGGCGATGCCGGCGATTCCATCCCCTGGTTCTCTCAGCTGTCGCAAGGAGGCGCTGGGGTGGTTGTGGGGGTGGTGCGGGCAATGCGCCGCGCATGCGCTAGACTCCGGCTGCGAACTCTGCCGGATAATTCTCGTACTTGATGTAGGCAGTAATAGGGCTGGGGGTTGAATGACTGGGCAAGTGCTAACGGCATGGAGTGAACTGCACCCGCAAGGGTAGTGCACTGCTGAGCGAACACTCTCTCTCGACACAGAGCGCGCTAGTTGTATCGCTGACATAGGCGCTGTCGACTGTCGCCTTTCGCAAGCGCGACATCTATTGTACGTGTGTGGAACTAGTTGGCAGGTCACTGACCCCCGATGGGAGCAGGTGGCCACGGGAGATACCAGCGTCTGAGGCCGGTCTGCGGGCTGATCCCGGCATTGAAGCTCTATATCTGGCACACTTCTAGTATTCCCTTCTTCTAATCTTAGTGACGTTGCACTTTCTTCACTTCCAGGGCCACCGGATAGTTGAGGTCTTAAATGCGTGGTACAGTCTTGTCTTTGAAGTACTGGTTTGACTGATCGGTTTTCTGATGAAGACGAAGATGGTACGATCACAGTAACTGATGGGCCGGTCACTAGAAGGCTGGCTGTTTCGTCACTACTCCCGTAACCAGAGTTAGTAATGGCTTCATTACTATCTGCTGTAGGTACTGACATGTTTCCAGTGTTATATCTGAAACAAATAAAAAAATATGTGAATAAAAGCGGCCATTAAATATTATTATGGCTCATAAAATAAATCGCCTTGAACTATCAGGGTTCAGTCTTTGGTCTCATCATAGTATAGCCATAACTTTCGCTGTAATAAAATGAGACAGGAAACACACACAGGAAAATAAGACACCTTTCTTTTTTTGGGGTTCATCATCAAATGTATTAAAGATAGAGTTCAGCAAATCATGCAAAAGAGTCCCAGTATAGAAAATTGGTTAGTTTAGATAAATAGTTCAATTAAACCTTTATTCCCATAATCTCAAAACAAATTATTTTTGTATTGTTATAAAGGTTCGTTTATCCTGTGTTCACACATGTTTGCACAGTTCTTTTTTTATACCAAAGATAGATTTTCTTGTCTGTCCGCTGGGAGTACACCGTGGATTACTGAAGCTTTTCGGTAACCCAGAAGGATTTCGAAGTCGGATGACAACGAAGTGGGATACGGAATATTTATTGCGTGTCCCTTAGAGGTTTAGGGACAATACTACAGAAAATGTGAAGAAAAATGAGATAGCTCTCAATTTTCTTTATAGTGGGCTTAAATACGAAGCAAAATCGCGGAAATAGGAGCTGGATGAAGTGATCCTCGTTGAATCCCTTAGAATAATTTGTACACAAATGAATGCACAACTTATACGCAAAAAATGTGTACAAAATAATGATAGAATGAGTTGAAAAATAACATTAAATTATTGCCAACTAAGTAATTAATGGTTGTCGCAGAACTTTGTATTTCATCTGTGGAATATATGAAGATTAATCAATTTGCTGGTTTGAAAAAAAAAACTGATTTCAAAAATACATAATCCATCATAACTTTCAAACCAGCTTATATAACCAACATTGGATATTTCACAATCTTCTATAATTTATGATGCTTTTACCCTTTTCTGGATTTTATTACTGTATCGAATAGGATTTTATTTTATTTGAACATCATATTTTATGGCTGTATCGTTATTGTATAGAAATATCAACTTTCATGTTAAATTCCGGGGCGGAATCGATATCTGAATATATCATGCAAGAAATGCGCTGTTCATCCTTGTCTATTACACGCATTCGACAAGGATGAACAAGCAAAATGACGTAGGCTTGTGTCAGTCACGTGGTCTAATTGTTAGACCTTGTTTTCTTGGACCATGGAATATATCAAATAAGTTCTCTTGTTCTTATCAATAATACATGAACGTAAATAACCATGCATGACATCAATATTTCTAAGAATCCTGTAATAATAAAATTATTACTTCATTCTTCATCTTCTTCTCTTTTTTTGGCTCATCATTAGAAAACTCGTGTCAGAATTAATAAGGCTTAAGGTTACGCTACAATATTTGAGGACTTTCACTCTTTCAGTTAATTCAAAATTAAACATGGTAACATCATAATTCGTATTTTGAACAATATTTTATCTCTAGGGAATGTAAGTTATTATACTCATACGAGGTTTACTAAATTGTTATCTAGTTAGTTATACAATATTAGATACACATAGGATTTCACATCGTCACTAGCTGAATTGAGTTAGACAGGCAGTTCTAGTTTTTCAAGAAAACATTTTTGATGGGTCGTGGTTTCATTACATAATTCAATTAAAATCATTTGAAAAATAAAGCTTTTATTATCTCTCCACCAACAAGCCACCACTCAAAATAATAATATACCAGGAAAACTCGTACAAAAACATACTGAACTAATTAACATTTTAATAGATTAGCTTTCAAGCCGTTCAAACTTAACGATGAAAATTCGCCACTTCATATTCTCGCTAAAATTAAGCCTTCATTCTAATACTGAATCCTAAGTAAGGACTAACTTGGCTCACTGAGGAAGTTAAGTTAATATACATAAATTGCCTCGTGAACGGCATATTGCTAAAGTTAGTGAATAAATTGATTGATCTTAACACGTGTCGGAGAAAATTAATATAAAGTTTTTGTTTATTAAATTTACAGTTTGACACTTACATTGTTATGTAGCACTCTGACTTATGTTCTTTTAGGTTTTAAGAAAAATTAAGACTGTTCTTGCCATTATATTCGTAAAAAATCATAAATATCTGTAGAGTTGAAAATCATCACCCTGGTGGAAGAATTTATTGATATTGATAAAAATATACTGATATTTTTCTGATATCAAATAACTTGTATAATAATATCTGTACGACTAATGGCTTTACGTGCCTTCTGAAGTACGGAATCATCTTTCTTTTCGGGCAGATGGTTTTACTTGCAAAATCCTAATAACCAATTTGATTCCAACCCTGAACCGCTGTAATGTAAGCATTTTTTCCCTCGGCTACGGAGACTGAAATTGGCAAAATTATTACGTACAATCGGCATGATTATCACGTACAAACAAAACAATACTAGCGATAAAAAATATCTCCTTTCTGTTAAAAGTTTATAGACAGCAGCTTTTGTTCAGCAAAGAACGGGCGACTGTTGTTGTGCCCATTGGACTTTATTGTTATGTCCAGGTGTTTATTTTTAAGCACTGTCATTTCCTTTTAAGAGCTTTTGCAGCTTTCATTGTGCCCACAATAAAATATTTATGGTAAAATGTCTCAAGAATAATATTAAGCAAAGTCCTGTGTTAAATATAAATAATAAAAGTACTAAATTTATTTTTTTAATATCTGATTAGAAATGGATGTTGTTTTGCCCCGATATTTAATTTGTGTCAATTTAATAATATACTTTTCAGGTTTGTTTTCTTTTTTATTTGAGTTTTGCTAAATTTTGTACAAAAATTTCAGCATTAAGTGCGAAAAAGAAGTCCATTGGTAAAATAATTCAACAAATTTATTATAAAAACTAATTTATTCCGTTAATTTAAATTTTAAAAATAATAAACATTTAACTGACTTACAGCGTTTGAAAAACACGTGACAATGCACAATATCAATTAAATTTAATGGTTTGAGAAATCCTTCCATTTTATTTGCTGGGAAAGCATAATGAGAAAAGTTTCAAAAGAGAACAGATTCAAGGAATCCGTTTTATACTTATCCAATTAACAATACATTTAATTAGAATCAAAATACATTGCAATTTGTATTGCTTTTTATCAATCGTAAAGAACATGTATTTTAGTACAGCAGGTACCCACTTAAAGTGTTATTAATTTTGCCAAGGAACTGAATTAATTTATATTTGAAAGACGAATTTTGAGCCTCCTTAAAGTCATCGACTTCCCATCCAATCGTCGAAGCTTTTCTTTCTTGAGAGGCATTAACAAAATAATGCCTCATCTGACATTTCGTTTTTCCTTCGTTTTCCTCGCATTCACCTCTGAAACGATTATGTCTATTTCATTCACAACTGTTCCCATTTCCATTTTGTATTTTTTCATCTGTTGTTCCCATTTAAGTTAATTTGAATGTCAAGACATTTCAAATAACAAAAGTCGTAAATCACAAAATTTTGTCACGTACAAAGAATGTAATTTCTCTGCTATTCGGGTTTTCAGGCAACGCAATTTCCTGACTGGCTTTTGTATGGCCGTCAAATCGATTTCGTAAATTATGTGTCTCTTCGTTCTCATTCAAGCTAATTAAATTTAATCGTAATTTAAATGTAATAGTATTCTAATGTAAACAATTATTATCATTCAAATATTAAGTTAATTAGGATAAAACAAAAATAATACACAAACTTTGTAATAGCAGCTTTATTTACTGCTTCGCTTAACACTCATCATCTGAATGATTGATCTAATCGTGTCTTAAAAATAGATCGCAAAAAATATAAAATTGTAAGTACTACCTTTGTTTGTCCATTTATATTTTAGGGTCATTATCAAAACGCATCAAAAATCTGTTCAAACTTCATAACATGTTGTAAAAACGGAAAAAAACTGTTTGAACTAATAAGAGTATAATACATGAGTTAAACTTTTAATTTGGATAAGTTCTTGTTGAAGAAAAACATTAATTTCTACTTTTTAAAGCATTTTTCACTCCAAAAGTCCGCTTCGGTGGTCTGTTCAAATTCCACCTTTGTATGTTTATAAACTTAAAAACATACCAAAATCAATTGTCACTTTCATTTTTTTAAGACAGAACGGTTTAAACTATCCTCAATTCTACTGTCCAGCTAATAAAATAAAAATAACTTAGATCCTTTTTATTTTATAAACCAATATCAAATGTTCAAAATATTAACGTCTTTCCGGTGGTACAAAATAATTGGTACAAATCTTAATTTATTTTACTTGAACGCATCAATAAGAATTTTTTTCTTCAAGCGTATAATTTAGAACGCACCCAACTATCATTTTGTCCTTGCAGCTTGAGAGAAAGAGGATTTATTTTCGTTGATTCGCATAAAAATATTTTTTTGTCAAAGGTGGTTAGGTCTTTCCGGTTACGGTAAAAAAAAGGTAAATATATAATCAATTGTACTTTTGAACTTACTACAAAGTAAATTTTAGTGTTTTTTATTTGAAAATATTGTATTATCTCACATAACTTCTAAATTGTGCAATTCCGCAAGATTTTTATGCAAAATATCCATTCGGTGGTCGTCTGTTTGGTGGTCAGATTGAAGTAACCGAAAAGACATGTGGTAACCGAAAGAGACATGTGGTAACCAAAAAGTAATGTCTATGGCGTTCGGTAGTCATAGTTATGGTTAATTGAGTCATCGATAATTTAACGAAGCTTATTGTTTTAAAATGGGGAATGAACAATATATTAAAAAGTTAATTGATTCTATTTAATACAATATATTGTAATTATCTATAATTAATTTCTTGCGTCTTTTTGGTGGTCATTCTCTTTTTGGTGGTCTTTTTTTAAAATGTTTGAGGTTGATCTCAATTGATATGTTCCTAGGGCAATTTTTTTATAACTGATATTAATAAATGTCAAATTTTGAATATATTTGATGTTTTTTTTTTACATTTTGCTCACACCTTAATTGATAATGACCCTTTAATGTTAAACAAGCGCAGTTTCATAAAGTGCACTTTATGCCAAGTGCTAAAAGCAATATCACTTTCATGATGGACGAATAAACACAGTTGCTATAACCGTTAAACAATGCATGCAACACTATGAATTCTTCGTGTAGAAGTAGCTATGGTAAATATTTTCTTTTAAATACTTTCGAAACATAGTAAATTCCATTTGTGATGCATTTGTTAATGCGGGTCTTTTTCTAATTTTGAATATTAGTCATCGATATTTAAATTGTTTCCGTTATTGCTAAAGCGAAATGAAATTAATATCTAATCAGAATATTTAATTTACGTTTTTATTTGATTTCTCGCAATTATATCGCTTTGCTTGAGCACCTAAGTTATTTCGTTTTAATAACATCCTGTTAACGTTCTTCGTATTGTAACGTACTGTATAACTTTTTACTAGTTTGAATTGTTTCATATTTAATTTCATCTACCATTAAAGTATATGAAATAGCTAAAATTATCAAATAATTTTAATCGTAATTTAGTGTTTCTACAATCGATCGTAATAAACGTGTGTATTTTTTGTTCTTACAGTTTGTAAATTAGTAAATAAAGTAACTTTATTTTAGTTTCTATAGTTTTGTTTCAATTCGTTGATTTCTTATTAGGCTGTTTTGCACTAGTTCGTTACTTCATTCAATGTTATACAAGAAGGGCTAAAATTAAAGACTTTGATTCTTGACCCATTCTATTTAGTCTTGACTTTATATTTCAGTCAGTCTCCATTGATATACTTGATGTGTATCTAATTTGTATATCTCCGTATATAATTTTGATTAACATACAAATTCAAAGCTTTGCCTTGGGCAAATCAGCTTTTGCTATGTTTCATGAAAAACGAAACTTTTTGTATTCAGTAGATGTATTCAACGGATTACATTGTGTTTTCTTAATACCAACAAGTTCTTACGTCTGTATGTGAAGGGTAAGGAAACATCTTTGAATAATTAGTTCACAGACATATAAATCAGAGAGGATTAATTGTTGTACATCCGTAGATTGTCGATTCCGTATTGTACTCGGCTTATTGTATTAGTATACCCTAGCTTGGTCTTGTTATTTTCGTCCTACCCGTCAGCAATTTTTGACCTGTTCATTTTATGAAATGTAAGCCAAGCCAGCCTTTTCGTGAGAGTTGATTTCAATATTTTTTGTTTGATATGTTTGATTTGATTTGTTTGATATAAAGTTATGATATTGGTGTTGAAGTTGTGTTGTTGTTTGTTTGTTTTTGTTATGACGTAGGTATAAACTGTATGATTTGTTAAGGGACAGTTAATATTAGTAACTAAGATCATTGCATTCAGAAGAGAGATTTTACTTCAAAATGTTGTATTTTATTTAGTGAACGTCACCTCAGCCCAATTATAGTCCAAAGTTTATTAGTTATAAATATTATACCACCGTGACCTTTTAAAATGTCCCCTGATTATACTGCTGGTTCCACTTTAATACAGCTAAGAGCCATCATGACTCGTAAAATGTCAGTGGTGTTAGAGTTAAAATAAAGGCCTCTTTATGTCCGAGTGCACTGAAAACGTCAGTAGAGCATAACGAGTGGACGTCGAGAGGAGCTAAAATGTAAAAAAAAACTATCTGAAACTTGACTTAGCCGATGATTTGGTTGTAGTAATAGGTCAGAAAAAAAAAAAAAAAGCTTTAAGAGCGCCGGTAACCAATTGACTAGGGCCGTTGACTTCCATTTATAAATTCGCGGGTTTAAGCCACGGCACGTACCAACGTGTTTTGGATTTTAGAATTCATCAGTACGTTTATTCGACGCTCTTACGGTGAAGGCAAACATCGTGAGGAAACCTGCACACAACTGCGAAGTAATTGAAAGGTTTTGTGTGAAGTAGACCAACCCGCATTGAGCGTGGTCGACTAAGGCCAGTTCAGGCTAGGTTCGAGCCCTTCGGTGGGGACATATACGAGGCAGCTGTTAACATAACAATAAAACTTGGTTTTGATGGATTTTCATAAGACGAAACATTTCAGTAAGTATTAGAAGAGATTTTATTATCGATTCTTGTTAGATTTATATTCCTACAATAGATTATTGATTTTAATTCTTCGATCATCCATCGTCTATTTGGTATTTTATAACTAAAATACGTAAAAATTAATGAATTGTTAAAATTAATAGCTAGAATAAATGCTCTTTAGATACTTATTGAGCTGTTGCATCTTGTAAAAAACAAAGGATTCGAAGAAAAGTATCTCTATGGTATTACAACAGTAGATTTTGATAAGGTAGACCACATCAGAGGCCAGCTTAGTTGATCCAATAACTCTGATACCAGAGTTTTGTGACGTATGTCAATCTCTTCCCTATAAAAAATTGATATCTCATACTACCGATATAGATTGACACAAGTCAATGTCTGTTAATCCCGATGATTAATCCATTTAAGCAGATTAAGGCTCTAGACTCAGGGTGCATTAAGACCAAATTAAATATTAAATAACGTTACTACAAATATTATATCATATAAACGTCTATCCTTTTGCTTGTAGCTATATATTGTAGCCGGAGAAGTCTAATAAGGCTTTTGTTTGCAGAGATAATCAGCTTAGTTTACCACGACGAGACGACGCCTCGATAATGGGGAATCCCACAAGGCATTGTGGAATCACGTCGTGCACCCAACTGTGCTATCTTCACGAGTATGTTTATAATACAGTATTGTGTGCTTTTGTCCACACCACGGGTTGGTACTAAACTTGTTGGGTGATTATTAACTGAAGCCAATATTTCCGGCTGGCAACTTCTTTGAAAAAACCTAATGAAGTCAGAAGATAGATATTTGTTTATACTTTACGCTGAGGTTGAAAAACAAAGGTTGCGTAAAATCAGTTGCTTGTTTGTAAAATATTATTTAGGATAATATTTTATGCTTGCTTGCTTTTCGTGTGGGTTTCGAGGTTAATAAACCCTGGTGTCAGAATTATTGAGCCGCGGGTTCTGACATCGCTCCTATAACGACAATCCATAGATCACAGCCGGAACCAATATTTTTATGAAAAATGAGTGGGAGGTGAATTAAGTCAACAACGGGACTTAATTCACTATAGACAATAGTATTTGATGATTGCAGGACCCACAGACCTAATGGACGCCACACACAATGCAGTTAAAGTTAAATTTCTGGGCCGCAAACATTTAAGAAGGCGGTTTGTAATCGACCTGCCAAGAAGAAGATGATTACTATGGTACATACTTTATAACTTATTCCTAGAATTTTAAATAAGGGTATATTTGTGAATTTAATAATATATTTTGTGAAAACTGGCTTTCGATTTAATTGCCTGAGTACTAATAAATTTAGTTCGGAGAATTTCCGATTCATCTACCTGACATCTGAGATTGATTTCAGTTTCATCGTCTTAATGGTAAAATACTATTTTAGTCATTATTACACCCGAAGAAAAAGAGGGGTGTTATAAGTTTGACGTGTATGTCTGTCTGTCTGTCTGTGGCATTAGTTTTTAACGGATGCGAATTTTGATATAGACTTTTTTGTTGCCAAGGTGTCACAATCGAAGGTGTACTTAGTTCAGGCATTTGAAGATTATCAGCTCTTTTCTAGTTGTTGAAAGGATCAAGTAACGGTATAGTGGCGGGGTATTTTTAATTTTTTAATTTCATGTTATTATTATTTATTTACTTATTTTTTAAATAATTAATTAATTAAATTGTTACTTTATACAAATAGGACCCGCAAAACTACACAGCAGTTTGTCTGCGGAATAGGAGTAAAATAGATAGGGACTCATGATAACTGTGTAATATGAATCACCAAAGCGAAGCTTTTTAAATGTAAACAAATAGAACACTTGTAACCTAAGAATGCATGACCGGCCCTGTTCAACATTCGTAAAAAGCATTTTATATTGAATCGATACCATCAATATATGAAAAACGGCGCCCGTGCTACTTGAATCAACTTGAACGGTGGAAATTGTGCCAGACCAGTCACGCAATACCGCTATTATACTGTCATAACATGATTATGAGTATATGCAATAGATACAACCTATATTTGATGTAACCTATATTTGATTTTTGTACAACCCATATTCATTATAAGCAAATCGGTAATTTTCCCTGGACTAATAACATTACACGTGCAAGACAAGGATATTTTATTTAACGACATTTTAATTTGATTACGATATATTAATTTTAAATATTGCACCAAAAGTACTACGTTTAGAATTACGTTTTAAGAAGGTTTCAAGTATTTTCATCTGGCAAAAGACCTAAGTAATATAATTAATCATGATCAAGGCCAAAATGTAGCTATTAGTTAGCATCTGAAACATACTTTTGAGAGATTTACAAATATAAATTAACGTAATTAAATTGGTCTTGGTGAATTTATTAGTACCTCAAACAGGTGGTGTAGAAAATAATGGCTTAGGAAACAATAGTGCAAAGATTTAAGCTACATTAGCCTATCGCAAACATTTTCCCTAGGTTAGAACAAATACGTGCAAGATAAGGGTGACAGTTCACTTTAGGTACCGAACTTTAAAAGAAATCCGTAGAAACTATTCGTGTAACTTGAAAATATTGTATATCGTGTGTATTTTAATTCTTAAAGCCGAAATTTATAAAAATGTTTCCACTACAAACTCACAGCAAAACGACAAAATTGATCCCTCGCTGCATGAAGTGAATCGCGAAATATTCATGAGCAGTCACCTGGCTTGGTTGAAAAATAACAAAAACTATAAAATAGCGTGAAGCCACGTAAAGCTTAGAATATTATTTTGCAAAATCATATTGTATAGGTACATATTTTTTATTTATGTTTGCCCTTGTTTACGTAACATTTTGTTATATTCATAAAGTCTGACGTGATTAATAAAAGTAAAGAAAAAAGGCGTTCAAATGCTTTTCATTTTCTAACTCCAGACGTGAAATGTAAGACATCATTTCCAAAGGAACATGTCCATTTCAGTCGCGCTATAAAAGTAAAGTGCTTTGTACACAGACATCCATAAACTAAAATACTTTACGATATATCTAGGATCATAATAGTTTGAATCGTAAAATGTGTCCAGAGAAAAACGTATCTCATTTTCTTTAACTTTGTAAAGGAGAAGTTAAGACAAAGAACTTGGTACTTACCTACGAGTAACTGTTAGATAGTGAAATGTTTATACTGTATTATTTTTGTTATTAGCTGCTTTTATATTACCTCACTTTTCAATGTTTTATATTTAATAGAAATAAATAGCAAATGAAAGCAATTTTATTAGGGCAGGAATGTTTAGGCATAATTCTGTCTCTCACTGTTTCATGGACCTCTATTGATATGTATGGTTTATGACTTTGATTGACTTCGACCAATCCAACTCTTTCTTTAAATGTAGTACCTACGTGACAAAAAGATACATATATCAGTGAATGGATATAAATTACAAGTGTTACTAACAACATTCTCAACCTGTGTATCGCAGGTGGTTGATTGTGTTGTGACAACATCGACTCCTTCTTGGTGTGACTATTCAACGAAATTAGATTTTTGAAAACCAATACTCTGACATACAAACAGCACGTAGGTACTATCTAAGAAAGATGCAATCATGGTTCACTACTATGGTTTGTTTCATATTAATCCGGACAAAAGGTCATTGACGCCTGCATACAATTGGCACATTTATTTTAAACGATACAATAAATAATAGGAAATTATCGCAAAATACCTACGTAATTTGGCATACCGTAGTAGAAAGCGGGATGAGCGTGTGACCTTGCTAGACATTTTGGCGTTACATTATTTTTAATAACTTTCAAGAATAGAAAGAGGTTAATAATGAACTTTTGTCTGGATTTATATGAAACAGACCATAGACTTTGGCTGATATTGTTCTAGCAGTGTATTTACATTTACATCTAAAAATAGAAAATGAAAGATCCCTTTTGTTTTTAATTTCAAATTTAGAAGCCGCATTGCTCCTGAAAGATGAAGCAGGTTGTTAGTGAAGACAAGCAGGATAATTAACGTAATCTAATTTGATTCTGTCTCCGAACACCCGTCGGTACATAATGAGATTGCTGCAGAGAATCGAGTCGAATTAAATTACAACTCTACGAAATGTCATTGTGTTAAGATTATTTACAAAGCTTATTGATCGAAACTTCAAAGCTTAATAACGATGAAAGTTTTACTTTAATCCGGTGGAGATTCGAAATTAAATTATTTATTTAAACCCAAAACATTATTCTGTGTAAATATAAAGACTTAATTATATTTAATTAAATATTTATACGTACGTAACATCTAAGATAAGACCATCTGTTTACGTTGTTTCTTTTAAATATATATCACTCAACAGTATACTTATTCTGGAATTCCGTAATTACCTGTCTTAGGTTCACAATCTGATCCGATTTCATTAGATAGGGTAAGGGAAGATAAATTGCGAGGTTCATTTACTAATGCCCAGATCTACTTTTGTATTAATTCTATTAGGCGTTGTCCTAATAGAACGCGATTACGCGATCATTGCAAGTTCGCGCGAATTTTACTCGTACGAACGCGCGATCAAACATATTGAAGTCGAATAGGTGTCCTAATAGACGTTCGCGCGATAGAACGATTTCTTCATACATTTGACAATCGCGCGATCGCGCGATCGCGCGATGATCGCGTATTCGTGTTCTATTAGGACAACGCCTTATGGAGCGAATGTCTTTTGTATCAAATAAATACTTACTTATTTTTAATAAAAAGTAGTTTAAAAAGCTGTATTTAACAGTTATATAAGCGAAGAAAATAAAAATATGCCTTTTATGGAAGTTCAAAAAGAGTTTGATCGGGTTGCAATATATTTATTTACGTAGGAACAATTTCTGCTCGAATCAAAAACTTTTCGCATCATGTGACTTGGTTTTAAGAAAATCAAGTGATTACAAAGACAAAAAGCAACGTAGTTTATTTTTTAAACAGTATTCAAATTTCAAATTTTAAACACAACGAAAGTTTCATACTACAGTCAAGAGCAAACTCAGCTGAGCATTTTGGTCTTTGCGCCGTTCATATGTACATGTGGTAGAACATTCGCACTATGAACTTCTCTCCTACCACTACGCAATACAAGCGCTTTCAAGGTCAACATGTCCAGCCGCATGTTCTGGCTACTGTACCTTGAAAATGAGAAGAAGATCGCGATGTGCGTGTTCAGCTTGCTCTGGGCCGTATCTGTTTAACTATGTTGATCACTATGTACCAATAGAAATCAGGTAGGTACATACTAGTACAAAATGCATAAGACAATTTCGTCTAATAAATTCCAGCGAAATAGCTCATCTCACAACATACAAGATGCAAATCCACAGGGGAAAGACAATAGAGTTGGTAAAGTAAACCGCGAAAGAGCTACAAGGTTGTAGTTGCAACTTTGTTATATGCAAATTGTCTGCTTCAATTTTCGTGAAACCTTGTTATCCTACAAGCTTTCATAGAAGATTTGCATTTCACTTATTAACAATCTTGTGCATTCAGTTTTCACAAACGAAGCATATTTATAGGTATTTTTTTAAATTCTATTCATTTTTGTTCGAGCCTCTCGGTGGGGACATATATAAGCAGTTAACTGTAACTGTATTTTTGTTCGTGTTTTTGTGGTCTTTTTATTTGATTTTTCATTTTCTGTTTCTTATTTTACTTATTTTACCATCCCTATAATCAAATACTCGTATCAACCACATAACAGAAAAATAAATGGATGGTAAGAAGATCTACAAATGGAAGTCAGCTAAAAGCTGGTAGAGGTTATAGAATGAAAGAGAATATTACAGCAGTTCTCAGTGGTATTCAATGTAAATCAGTTTGATGCCACATAGACAAATTGGTCTCTTCCAAATATAAGCTCAGTCTCTCGACATTTTCATTAGGCACTTCGAGTTCACACTTATGCAAAATCTATTTTGGGAACAAGTGCGATGCACTTTGATAGTACGGAACTGACTCAGTGTAAAAATATCTAGCACATATCGTTGCGGAAGAGCTCGCTAAATAAAGAACGTATTTTTAGATTGACCCAACTACGCGTCAAAGAAAGGATATCGAGAAATTTTATAAGGTAGCGCTTAGGAAATTACGTAATTTTTGTTGAGTTTGGTAAACGAATATAAAGTATAATAACCCATAAATTACAGATCGTAATTGGTTATTCCGTGTGTCTAGGATATGTAGTAACTTCATTATGTGGAATATATTTTATTAACTAATGTTATTCTTAATTTCTTTATCCAATTTACTCAACTGTTTCGTTACACAAAACAATAAATAACTTATAGTTAAAACCACACAATCAATATCCCTAGACAATACTTATGCTAGTATCCCGTCTCTACTACTCGTACATTCTAAACCAAAATAAATAAGTAAAAAATTGTAATTTTTAACACTTTTGTACAAGTTCCAAACATATTGTTCTGCTATGAATGAATGTAGTCTCATGCTCAATATTTTCATATTTATCATGGCAACATGCCAACGATAACGTAACGTGATAACGTTTTTAATTCACTTCATAGAGTCATTTGATTATGCGTTGGACGTACCACTACCGAGTGGTCTAATGTGTTTTCTAAACGATTCTTAATTTTTTGTTTGAACTTCTCTTGACAATGGCATTCGCAAACATTTCGGTGATTTATGTAGAGTTTGGAGATTATCTTTAAAACTTGATGTACGTACAAAGGCGTTGTATAGAATTTTTTTTAATAGGTCTTTAATTCGATATGCCAAACAAAAGGCACTTACACGTTTATTTTTTATTTATGGAGAAAAAAACAGAAAGACAGTACAAAGTGATCAGCAGAAACAAACATTACACTTAGACATAGCACTGCTTCTATAAAAAATTCTCGCTAAGAGATAAAGTTGAAAGTACCTACTGAGATAAAATAATGTGTGTAATGTATATATTTGTGTGTTAGTAATTATGTATGTCAGCCTTTGTTTAACAATGAACGTCTTTAGATATATTTATTTTAAAAGGTACCTACCCTAGCCTGGCCTACTTTATATACAGGGCATTTTTATGTGATTTTTATCACAGTCGTTTTCGTGTCTGAAGTATTTCTGATGAGCAGATTAGCCATCGCTCTTCACTACTGGCAGGGAGGGAGATGGTATCGACAAATTTTCGGAAATAGGCTATCAGAACATAATTGCGTTCATTTATGCCACGTAATGGAAATTCTTCTGAGGTTTTAAATTACCTGTCTTTCAATCAGATATGCTCAATCAAATTACTTCTGACTCACGAGATTGTAACATTCCTCTGGATGTGTAGAATGTCATCTAATACATAGTGCATTTGAGGAGTATAACTAACTATAATCCATTTGATGGTCTGAAACATCCTGAACCGAACCGTAAGATGTTTTACATGAAATAATAAATTAAATACATATTTGTTAGATTACATCTAAATATAAGTTTATGTCGTGGCGTGATCGTAAAATGGTTCACATCATAAAGTTTCCGGCCATTTTATGAAATGGTTATATTTACACGTTACACCCTTCATTGACTACATAATAATCGGCCTATCACAAATACATGTATTGTCAATGTGGTAATAATAAATACTACCGTCATTTTTGTTTCATAATAATTTCAAATCACAATACAAAACTAATAATAAATTGACACCCAAGAGAAATATATACATTGAATTATTGTCACACACGTGTCGATATTTTTTTGTTTTTATGAACCATTCTTTTGGTGAAGCTTTTGCAACGTTGCAGGAACATATTTTCTAACTACTATAACTAGGTACTTGTTTCAGAGATCCTAATTAATTTTGTATCAAAAGAACAGCAGACAGAGATCCTACATAATATATCACCAATACTTAATTTAATTGTTAAAATTGAATTATGTACTATGAAACGTTAGTATTCATTAAGAGAATGTTACTTTATAGTTTTGGAAACTATTAAGTCGTAAATTATTTCAGCTCAATTTTCAAGTCAGTAATATTTCAAATAACGGAATATCGTGACTATTCTTTGCGTGCCTAAAAGGCGTTAAGTCGACTCTTTGGTGCTGTTACTGCATTGTAGCATTTAAATGTCAGCTACAAATACGCCGTTTGCACCTGCATTCAAAGAAATTGTATTTACTGAATTTAATTGAGTCGTTTTTCTTTGTGTTTTTTTACTGTAAACAGTATCATCTCAGCCGAAAGACGTCCACTGCTGGACAAAGGCCTCCCCCAAGAATCTCCACAATGATTTTGGTGAGGGTAAACAGTATATTGATAAATAAATAAAAACATACAAAAGCAACCTAAATACTACTTACGGGACATCACACATTTCAACATATAACAGTGAAAGTAAGTCTGCACGTCAGACTATTACGAATTTATGCCAAAACTTCTGAAAGGATTGTGAGGTCTCATTTTTAAGTTTTTCGCCAATATTACAGAAACGGTGCGTTATGGCAAAATATGATCTAAGATGAAATGAAAGCTTATAAAATTCTCTACAACTTTTATCCCATATCAAAAAAACGAGAGCTGTCAATTAGGTATATCTCTCAACCCTATCTTCTGAACAATATAATAAGCTGCTTTACATATCTACGGACTATAATTGCTTGTTGCCTAAAATTATGGTGGAAATATTTCAATCACGCCGAAACGAAGTTTGCTAATGAAATTACAACATCCCCGGTGGGACGTTTCTTAATATACTTTAATTACAGTAGCTTTCTTAGAAACAGTAATCTGTATTTATAGCTTAGCTAAGTATTACTGTAATATTTAAACTAAGCGTAATCAATAAGTAAAAGATAATATTTGCTACTAATTGTTCTCCTCACTTACATCTATATAATAAAACTGCAGAGGTCAAATGTCTCTACATAGAAAAAAAAAAGATGGGATCCGAGTCAGGAGGATGTAAGAAGTGGAATAGAACATATCCAAACAATTTTCTTTTTTTTGTTTCTCTGTTTGTTTGTCTGTTTGTACGGGCTTATCTCCGAAACTGTTTGACCGATTTGAATGGAATTTTAAATGGTAGTACCATATATCGCCGGTCAACATCTTAGATACTTTTAATCCCGGAAAATTAAAGAGTTCCCGTGGGAAAATTAAAAATTTCTACGAAAAAGTAAAAAAACAACGCGGGCGTAGCCGCGGGCAGACAGCTAGTTAATAACATTTCCCGTGGAAATGAGGTATTTCTCCATCCAATCATGTTGTTTTATATTTAAAATATTAGTAAGGATTTTATTTTGTTTACGCTCTATAGAGTAAAGTAGTTGGTTGATAAAGCTCTGAAGTAAATATTTGAAATTATACCACTATAATTTCACCTCTCGGGATTTCGATAGCTTATTTTGTAGTTTATTTTATTGAGTAGGTACCCGAAAAAGAAAATATTTTGTTAAATATGAAAGAAGTACAATAAAAATACCATAAACAATAATGCATAATACTTACGCGTTATAAAATAATTTATTTATTAATAAAGATTGAATTAAATTATTAAACTAGTCAAGACTATATTAGGTGACCCATCAGAAGATTTCATCAATGTACAAAAATCGATTTATTTGATCCCTCTCATTCAATGCCAAGTAAAATGTCCTCTTCCTTAACTCATATTGACGAAACTTTTAATGCTTTTGCCCCAAAGTTTAAAGGGACATGTCAGAACGATGAAACTAACTCAATAATATTCTTTAGTATATCTTATCAACACTGGTTTTAAAATGGATATATTTTTAACCGAATTGTAATCTATATGAAATGTACTTATTTGGGGAGAAAATAAACCAATTTAAATTTTGAATTTGGAAAGTTTCCATTACTGCAGGAAAAACAGTGAAAGAATAAATTTAAACTTAATAGTTCTACCAAAAGAGTTTCACTGTAAAAAAATCCTTCCCCCCTTATTACAACGACCTATCACCTACCGCTTATACACTGACCAATTATGTTATTATTTGAAGTAAAATAAAAGGGTGTCAAAAGAAAAGAGGAAAGATTTGATTGTTTGTTTGTTTGTTTAGAGTTAGCTCCAAAACAACTAAATCGATTTTAAAAATTCTTTCACTGTTGAAAAGTTAAATAACCCCTGAGTAACATAAACTATATTTTATATTCAAAAATATTAGAGATACTTACTAAAACTTTACTAATGTAATCCAAGGTGTAAAAAAATACCTAAAATATTCCTAATAATTGGATAGGCTCCGAAATTACTTTACCGATTTTGGTAAAACTTGGCACAATGATAGAATAGATCTTAAAAAAGATCATAGGCTACGATTTACCGCGGGAAAATTCTCATTTCCACGGGAAAAACTATTAACGCGGGCGGAGCCGATGCGGGAAGCTAGTATTCTTGATAAAGCTCAAATGAAAGCAAATTTCAATAATAGCCAATGTTTCAAGCTCGATTTGGCACAACGTTGTAACCGTTTAGCGAGGGCCCATTAGCATACAGTTCTGGCTACAATGGAACCTGCCAGCGTGTCTTCAAATACCAGGTAAAGCTTCATTTACATAGTATTCAACCTTCGGGCGGAATATGTATTCTGGGCAGTCGGAGGTAGGGTTGTTGGAAGAATAGTAATGTGGGTAGTCGATCGAACTGGGTTATACAGATTCGTAACGTTTTTAAAGAATTTAATGGAGGATTTTTTTTTTCATTTGAAAAATCACCAAAGCAACTGTGAGAGCCTACGGAAATATACCTTTGTGATATGTTATAACTAAATATAGTAAGTAAACGTTTATTTGTATATGATTTTTGTGTTTTGTACACGTAATGTAATTGAAACGTACTTATTTTCAACAATAAAAAATTATTATACGGATTTTAATTTAAAATGTTGTATTTTATTATAATACCAGCGACCCGCCCCGGCTCCGCACGGGAAAATGGTTATTGTGGGTTATCCTTAAGAATATTATGCATTTATTATACATATAAACCTTCCTCTTGAATCACTCTATCTATTAAAAAAAACCGCATCAAAATCCGTTGCGTAGTTTTAAAGATTTAAGCATACATAGGGACATATGGACATAGGGACAGAGAAAGCGATTTTGTTTTATACTATGTAGTGATTGTTACATAGAATGGAATGGCGTAGACTCCACAGACAAAAGCACGGCTCTACAATTCGAAAGACTGAAAACTACAAACAAAAACAATTCAGATAACGAATGAACGAATGAGTTAGGTACTAAAATTTTAAGTACATCATACCTACTTTACATAGACTAGATGTAGAGCAAACTTATATTAAAAAATATAATGCATATGCTCGTAATGGAAGACTCATAGTAACATAAAACAATTTATATTAGCGTAGCAACAGGCAACGGAATGTTAATAATGATGCAATGTTCAATGTTTTATTCCCGTCAGTCATTTAAGACATATTCGTCATAGCATTTTTAAACTTGTATAAACAAATCTACTCTCTCTGACTATAATACGAATTTATCATAGGAAAATAAAAAGTGGCACAATGGCTAGCTCCGTTGCCTTCCTACCAGGACGTATTGATTTGATATAAGTATAACGTGCAGCAATTTTTTTTATTCTCATGTTTTACTTTACGGATGTTTTTCAATAATGAAAATGAGATGGTTTTATTTGCTTTGAACAGGTACAAAGGTCTACATCAAAAAAGAGGCCATCTGCGGAAAATTCAAAGGCAGTACAATATGAATGAAGGCAGGCGTGGTCGATCAAGGCATGACAACATCATCATCATTTCAGCCAGTAGACGTCCACTGCTGAACAAAGACCTCCCCCATAGATCTCCACAACGATATCGGTCCCGCGCTGCCCGCATCCAGCGGCTTCCCGCGACCCTCACCAGATCGTCGGTCCACCTAGTAGGGGCCTGCCCACGTTACGTCTTCCGGCGCCGCCATTCAAGAACCTTTAGCATGACAATGTGAATTTAGGTGGGACTCCTTAGTAAGAATTCGTTAATACGAGTAACTAATGAAAAAACTCTTATAGGTAATAAAAAAACTGTATGTAAAATTTTATTATTCCAAAACTCAAAAAAAGATACGGTTTTAATTAAAACAACGCATAAATATCGATCCACATAAAATTTGAGAATTAACATTTTATTTATACTTTTTTTTACAATTTATTTTTTATCTTATTTATATGCTTTGTGCCAAGGTTACACTGAATATTTTCTCTTATAAATAAAGTACCTAGTTGCCCTGGTGGTATTTTTACGTAAATGAAATATGATGCGTCGGTGTGTATAAAATATAGAAGTAGCTTGATTGAAGTAGCTATCGCTTCAACGACATAAAGCAAACCAGAATGCTCACTCTCCGAGTCGAGATAACGGCAGAAGAGTGAATAACTCAAGTTCATGTCACATCAAAAGCTCACTTTCGTGATTATTTCGTGATTTGGCCGAGTTCCAGGGAACACGGACGTGGTTATACATACCTCAGTTAACTGCTATACTCCCACTTCATTTTACACTGAAATTCTGAAAGGCGGCATAAACTGACTGAGAGTAATCAAAAACTCGGTTGCCTGGAAGAGATTGCTACTTTGACAATAAGGCTGCCTTATTACTCCTTTCGTATCTCTGTCTGATTGTATCTGTCCTATTTATTACTGGTTTCAATAAAGAATATCTGTGTTCTTGCAAATCTAGTAATCAAACGAAATAATTATTTATCATTGGATATTATGATTTAATAATAAATATTTGTGTATTAATTTGAAACAACTAAAATATCCCAAAAAGGTGGAGCAGGTGTTTAATTAACCGGCAATCGATCTACTTCGTGAATTAACTATATTTATTACTAGCTTCCCGCCGCGGCTCCGCCTGCGTTAACAGTTTTTCCCGTGGGAATGAGGCATTTTCCCGCGTTAAAAGATAGCCTATGTTACTCAGGGTGAGTGTAGCTTTATAATGGTGAAAAAACTTTTGAAATCGGTTCAGTAGTTTTTGAGTTTATTCATTACAGACATACAGACATACACACACACAAAATATTAATCTTTCCCCTTTCTAATATTAGTATGAAGTATAAATGAATTACCAAATGTTTAATTAATAGGTCATTTCATTACCGACACATCAATCAGAATGATGGAGTTGTGTACAATATTGTCCACTTGTCAGTATAAAAAACAGAATATATTTTTTGGTATACAAATAAATAACACAAATATTGAAACCGCTTCTAAGCTTTGTGACTATAAATAACAGTTCCGATTCCAAAATTCAATTTTCGTTTATTGATCTATTTTGGTGAACGTATTTCACCTCAACGTAGCTTCGAATATTCGAAATTTAACATTACTTCATGAGTATTTTTATGTCTTCATGGTTGAGTGCTTTTAGTAATATTAATAATTATTGTAGGTATGATGATATTCTTTTGGGTTTTCCAAATCCAAATTACTTAAACTTTTTCCACCAAACAACTACTTAATTCTAAAGAGTAAGTATGTAAAGTGAGGTAAACAACATTATTATGCGTTACTATTTAAACAAAACTAAATAGTAAGTTAATCGCTTGTTTAAGCAGCTAAATCTAAAACCGGTAAAAGAAAAAACATAACAGTATTTACGAAATGACTGCGATAAAACCCTATTCCAACATAATATGTTCTAGACAAAGACGTAAATCTGGACTATGCCTTATATTGTGACTACACAATCGGGTAATCTGGGATATAGTCCGTCGTCCTACGGTATAAAGTTCGCTGTCTGGTCCAATTTTCCATTCCGTTGCGTAGAACCGGGTGGAGATGCCACTTTTCATTCATGTTATTTTTGCGAATAACACTACGAGGGTTATTGTTTGATGTCTTGAGAAAAGTTTGTGATATATCTCTGTCAAAAACATCGCAAATCGAAGTTTTTCTATTTGATTGAATTTGTAAATGGTACACATAAAAATTTACGTTTGCAATGAATCAAGCACCAGACAATTTAATAAAATCCGAATTGTAAACGGATTGAAATTATTAATTTATTTTTGAGTCCTTGACGTACAGAATAAAAAGATTATATATAAAATTGAACTGTTTCTTTTAGCCCATGCAAATTTTCCCATAGTTAAAAAAAGTCAAATTTGGCTCTCAGCACCCGCGCAGTCAATATTTAGTCTTTTTGCCCTGCAATTGAATTCGGGATGAACGAGCTAATTAACCTAACGAGGCTTTGGCTTGGGTCGAGTATTTGAAAGCGGAAAAAGCTGGTTTTCGTTCTGAAGTAGGCCGAAAATACTTAATGGGGCCATTCCGACTCAGACGTTAATAATCTAAAAAGCAATTTGTTTTGTAAAACTGACTACCGCTACCTATCTATCATATTTGTTTCCGCCAAAAATTCCATTTTCAATTTTATTTCATTCACCAAATCTAGGTTTAATTAGGCAAAAATGCTTTCATAATACGTCCGTCAGTCAAGTTTTTCTTCTCTGCAGATTTTTTACTAAACTCACACACCAACCAACCACTATCCACTCCACAGGTTAGAAAATTGATTGAAGAAACCACGTGATTTGAACATAAGAGAAAACCATTTTGTTACGTACCTATTTCCCGTTTCCAAACTAAACAATGAACGGGTATTTACGGCGACGGAAATTGAAATATCTCAACGACTTCCAAGTTCCCGAACTACGATTAATCTTCAGCGGCCTGTTTTCCTGTAAACTGTATAACGCCAAGATCTAGAAACTAAGGAAATACATGGCATACGATAAATATGAAGTTTCTTATGTCTAGAAGCTAAGAAAATACTCGTACATGGTGTAATGTCTCGGCATTACATCAGTAATTCCTGGCTCGCCAACACACCAACACAATCCACAACCGGCTCGTGCGCCTGTCCGATTACGACTGACCGCGCCACCTAGTGTCGTATGCGCTCGAGACAAGACCCAGACACTACATCCCTTCCTTGTTTTTTTTTTTTTTTTTTTTTTTTTTTAATATTATTTCTACATTCAACGATTATTATACTAACGTTTGGTAACTTACTAATATACATCAACATGACTAAGTTACTTTAAAAACCATATACTTCCTTCTCCCTTTTTTTTTTTTATCTCCAGCATATAAAGAATATTGTTGAACGACATGTATTTTTTCACTGCTAAATGCTTGAACTACAAATGGTTTACCGCTGTCCTCGGTGATTGGCGTTGGGTTTCCTAACCTACCTGAGCTCGTTATTCAGCGGCATATTTTAATTCCTTAGACCGGACCCTCTTTCAGCTTCTCTTCTTCACTCAGAGGGATATCCTCTTGACACCTAGACGGCCATGTCAAAGAACACTTCACGGTAGTCCTGCTGCTGATATGCTGCCTTACTGCTTCCAATATATTGAAAGCATTTGGAAATTGAAGTCAAGACAATTCAGTTGATATATCAGCCTGTAAACCTCGATGCGGAATTAGGAAGTGGGCAAGCAAATTAACATAGAATTGTTATCGATAGGTAAATTTTATTTGAAAGAGGGTTTTTTCAGCTATGACATTCTTTATATAGAATCGGAGCAGCGCCATCTATTGAATTAAGGTCAAATTACTTAATTGAGCTACTTGTGATCAAGGAACGATAACATACAGGCTAAACCTATGTAAGTTGTCAACTGTTAGCAGTGACGTCTCATAGATGGCGTGCTAACACAGCCCATGGTTCTAGTAACTGTCTTCTTCGATTCAGAGGATTTGGTGGCGGGGCTGACACTCTCGTACATAATTTACAGGCTTTAACAAGCTTTTCTGCTTAACTGTCCTATTTAGGCCACCATACTTTCGTTCTCAAACTGACTTACATTTCTACGATACTAAAATGGCCTTTGCAGCTTTTTAATACACGGCCACATAATTTTAGTGAAATCACGATTTTGGTCCACTTACCTTACCCATGATCATTTTATAAAAACGTGCTTGGAAAGATCTTGAAAGTTTCATTTCTTTTTCTTTCTACTTCTACGAAAATTTATAATCACCTACCTACACATATAAAAAAATAAAATGTAAATTCTTTTAAATCTAAATTAACTTCATGTATTCTTGCAAATATTTTTTTTATTTTATTCTATTCTATTCTATTCTTGTTATACATACATACCTCCTTAAACTTTCAAAATTCCTATCTCTTCTTGTATCTTATATCTCTCTTAATACACGGCGGAATTAAATTAACAATAGGATGTACAAAACAAAATGATTTCTCGTTAGTGATGCGAAAAATATCGAACTATTCATTGTCAAAGCCTCAACCATACCGAGAGAACAATAGCAGCGAGCCAGCTCTGTACGCAAATTATTGGGTTGTACATTATTGTCACTCTGTCAGATTGAATGAATTTGAATGAAGGGAGGCTATCAGAAGTAATGGTTTTCTGTGTGGTCATCTGTGGTAACAACGGAAACAAAGTGATCAACTTATAATTATTTTTAATGTTTTCGAATGTTCTACGAGGTTGATGGTGTAAAATCTGGATAGAAGGTCTGTGATATTAGGTACTTTTCTCCCAACTTCATTCATACTGGTGAGCAAACGTGGAATCCAACGTTCGTTCGATCCAGGCTCATGGTTTGGATTTGGCCCAGTTAGGACCTCAAAAGGTTTATGATCCGCTACAAACTTGAGGACCTTGCCAAGCAAACAATATTAAAAGTTCAAGTGTTTCCTTTGGCAATTCTAATTTGTCGTTTTGTTGTCGTATACCTACAATATATCTATATCATTGAATATAATTATCTATATAATATAATTTCCTGGATAAGTAGGTATACCTCCAAGTCCTGTAGGACTAACGTCTGACGACAGTTCGATCAACGGATGTGGAAAATGGACGTACTAGTGTAACTAGCATTATATTATCTGTGATGGACGTAACGACGTTGCGGCCAGGCTGGACATGGACAGTGCAATAATGCAGCACTGGACTCGTTTCCAACTGGCCAAAGATACTAAAATTTCTTATAATGTATTTTTTATCATAATTTAAATAATAACATAGAATAAGTTTTTCGTTATTACTAACACATCTATGGGCCACGCCTGAAATAAACAATTTTGTTACATTTTTTAATTTTTTATTTATAGTAGCCTAATGTGCTACTTTGGCTTTGCTATCTACTCGTATTTATCTGATAACATGTTCCGAAACAGTTCTTTTAGCGGGTCTATCCGCGTTGCAATGTAATGCAAGGTCTGAAAACCGATTGCTCACCAAGTTAACAATACCCATACATTTCGTTTTTCCCCAATCGTTGTAGATTTAAGCTGTTGTAGGTGTTGTGATAAGACGTATTTTAGGAATGGTCTGACTCCGTGTCTCGAAAGTTCACGTCAGAAATTGATTGTCTTTACTCAGAAACACCCTCGCACCCTAACAACTTCTAGGGTCTATCCTCTTTGTTTTTTTTTTTTTTTTTTTTTTTTGTGACACGACTTGTACAGAATTATCTACGGGAAAATTTTTTTTTAGTTTCTATTTCCCTTATGGGAAAGGCAAAGGGATCTAAGCCCATACAGCCTAGTCTTTAGTAGTTTCTTGCATTATCCAAGTTTAATGTCTTCAGACGTTTTTTACGTTTGACGTTTTTCGTGATTGGCTGAGTTTATTTTATTTTATCTCCTCCAGGTTCAGATCAATAATGTTATGCTATATTGTAATTTTATATTTTGTTTTGTCAGTAATCATCCAAGTTTTCTTATAATCCTGTATCGACTAGACATGTATTTAATATTCATCATTTTTTTTTTTTTTTTTTTTTACTTCATCTTGAATATTTTTTACCAGTAGGTAACTACTTGATTTTCGGAGACGGTCCGAAGGTTTTTTCTGATGAATCGGATGAATCTATCTCTTGGTATCCTTGTGCTGCAGCTGCTTGAATCAAATCTAGGTTGTTTTGGTAGTGCCTGCTTCCGAATGCGAATTAATTAGATTCTTCTTTTCTATGCTATTTATCTGTTTCAATTGCATATTGGCTGACTTCAATACATTCTCTGTAATTATTGTAAATTTGTCATAAAATATTTTTAATTCCTCAGGTTCTTGTTTTAGCAAACGGAATACGTGACGTTAATTAATATTTTCTCCTGGAATTACGTCCGCTCCCGGCATATTGTAAAAATGTCTTGTAGTTCAAACCCGCCAAAATGTAATATAGGTACTCTCCTTTCTGCATTATTATCGATACCGGATGCGTTTAGATATCTTAGCAACTCTTTTCCAGCGCTCACAGCACTCTCACTACTTTAGTGGGATCCACCTTGGCGGTCGAAACTTTCTAATGTCGATACCTACTGTTAATGACATCCTGCATATTCATGGCGTCCATTAACCAATCAACTTCATGATCCAGATTGACTTAAGACAATCTGCTTAACCATGTTATGTCCTGATTTCATAATGTATCACTTTTTTTTTTAAAGAACTCTTTATTGTTTAGACTAAACTTGCTGGTTTTATAACAACTGAGTATTTGCTGTTTAGACTATGTTGTCTGCTAAGCTTGTGACAACAATTTCATATTCAGACTATATTTGCAGGATACTGTAACAACATAATTTAATGTTCAGACTATGTCTGCAGAATTTGTCACCGCAATTTAATGCCCAGACTATAGTCCGCTCATAACAATTTATTGTTCAGACTTCGTCTGCTACATTTGTGACAACAATTCAATGTTCAGACCATGTCTGCTGGATTTGTGACCGCAATTTAATGCCCAGACCGTGTCTGCTCAAGTCATGATAACAATTTAATGTCCAGACTTCCAGACCTTTGTCTGCTAGTTTTGTCACAGTAATTTAATACTCAGACAATGTCTGCTTGAGTTATGATAACAATTGAATGTTCAGATTACATCTGCTGGTGTGGTTACAACAATTTAATGTTCAGAAGAAGTTTTTTATTTAAAATTTGTAAATTTTAACATATTTATTTATGTAGGTAGTTGTTTTTTTTTTCTGTTTGTTTGTGTACAACATAGAAAAATAATGAATTACCAATTTCATTTCATTTTTCTTTTTTCTTTTTTTATATTGTTTAAGCAACAGATGAAATTATTGTTTATGTATGTATTTTAGGTGTACACCACTTCCTTTTACGTGTGATCCGCAGTTTTATTTTTTCACCGCCTTGTATTTTGACTGGAAGAAATCTCTTATAGAGATAAACTCGCCGCTGTTTTTTAAGAATCATTGTTATGTTTAATTTGTGCAATAAATAATACATAATATATATTTTTATTACTTTCATTTTAAGTAATTTCATATTTTTTTTCATACTCTGTATTTAATTAGGGTCGGACCACTTGACTTTACTCACCCTGTATACAATACCTTGTAAGTAAATAAAACTAGGTTTGGTCCCAGAACATTTTGTGATTAAAATATTCTATACTTATTATAATAATATAACAGTGTACAATATTATGAGAATATGGCCTTTGAATTTATTATTTAACAATTTACGTTAATAATATTAATAATTTAATTATGTTATAAACATATGCGAGCACAAAGCGTAATATGAATACAAAGGCATGAACTGCGACCAAATAAAATATTGTGATGATAGTGACAAATATTTATTTATTTTAGTAGGTTCTAAAATATTAGAATCATAATGCGGAACAGGGTTTGATTTGCGATACACTGTCTGCTAGACTACTTTTGGTATTAACCATAACAGTATTTATTTAATACTATGTTAATTAACCAGACATACGAAGAACCAGAGGTTTGTCACATTAGTAACAACGATAGTTAAGTACCTGTCAATCATTATAATATCCACTATAAATATTACTATTATTTTTGTGGATTTGGGGTACAATGGTGTTCAGTTTAAAATACATAAGATCTGCCAAAATTCGTCGAAATAATCAGTATGCGACTATATATTTGTTTTTACAATATACACCCCGCGTTTTCACTCCCGCTTAAAAAGGAAGTTCTCAATTCAACACGTAATCTTTTTGTTAAATAAATCAAATAAATAAAATATTTCTTGGAATATTCAGTCAATCATATTATTGTATTCCTTTTGTATTCGTTACTTGTGACGTAGGTATTTTTTGACAATAGAACGTTTTTTATTTTATTTGACCTCAGACGTGTTTTTGCTACTTCTGACATATTTTAAATAATAAAAAGTACGTTTGGTAGTGGAATAATTTAAACATACACTACTACTAATAATATTCTTTATAAAGGAAAAGCTTTTTTTTTTTTTGTACGTTTGTAAATCAAGTTATTCAAACTCACAGTTCCTGTATCCTTCCCTTTCCCTTCTTTTTAGATATAATGATGTACTCACTTTTAATCCTCGTCGCCATATGTAATGTCTCGGCATTACATCAGTAATTCCTGGCTCGCCAACACACCAACACAATCCACAACCGGCTCGTGCGCCTGTCCGATTACGACTGACCGCGCCACCTAGTGTCGTATGCGCTCGAGACAAGACCCAGACACTACACATGGCATACGATAAATGTGAAGTTTCTCATGTCTGGTTAAATTCACAAGTAGTAGTAGGACTATAGAAATTGCTACCTAAGCAATAAGGCGGAAATACCCTTAATTTAAGAAATTCAAGTCACGTTCGTTGTGTGTACATATCTACTTCAACTTTATATTCTCACATTTAGTGGTATTGAAAGTGATGTATGGTTAGCGTTAAAACTGGATCTCTCGTGATTTCCTTCCCATCAACCTGTATCGTAACTTAGTTGCAGAGTTTGTAAACATTGTAAATTTTACGACGGCTCGAGGCTCTTAATCGTTCAGAGGATTTCAGACGATCTTTTTTTTTTACAGACTTGATACTGACGAGGATTGGCAAGAAAGAAGTGGTTTTCAGAATAGCAATTTGAAATGGGAATATTTATAATTTTAGAATGTAGCTTTTTGTTAGTGCTGTAAGTGTATTCACTTTTCGATTATTAGAAGGTAGTTAAAAGTTTAAAAATATAATTACAGAAATTTAAATCTCCGGATAAATAAATAGTAAGGATAATAAGAATAGTATTATTCGCAGGCAGAAACATTTTATGACATTATACTAGTCTATAGAAGTGTTGTGCTAAAATTAATTGAATATTGTTTGGAGGTATTTCATATTGTTTCACTGGGCCTTGGGTACAATATATTAGGTTTGCTTTGGTTCCGCAAATTTGTTATTGCTGTCTTCCATTGAAATAACACAAAGCAAAGATTAGGCTCACCAAATGGGATTTCCACCGCAATTGAACAAAGCTAATGAACCGAGTTAAAACAAAACAATTTACCTAACTGAACGGTTAACTTTGTAAGACTTAAATATTGTTGAATCAATATGCTAATATAGCAAGAATGAAATCTATTAAATGTAGGTCGACCATTGATTTGAAGCTTCAGTTATCTGACTAGGCTTGGTTAGTAATTTCTGCAAATAAAAATGATTTATATAAATGACTTGACGTAACTTCCAAAGTCCAGAGGACAAGGTGATTTTACTAACAATTTAAAACTAAAATTGGATGCTACCATGCAGAACGCAAAAAGTTATAAAAAAAAAGTAATAAAAGCCAAAACATTTTAAAAATCCTTTAAATTTCTTAGAAAAATTAAATTATCAAATAGCAGTTGTAAATATTTTCACATAAGCTTTTAAAACGGCTCTCGGAAATGTCAATCAAGAACAACCTACACTAATTGCAATCTAAATTGTTTGGGTTTAGTCGCGGGTTTAGTAAAAACTCACTAAGAATCGTTAGCTAATGTTTTTCAATTTTGAATTCTGTTCTTATTTAGACACCCTCCTCAGTAAGAGACCATATTTCAAATCTTTACTTTTTGTAAAAAAAATGTGTATCTGTATTAAATTACTGACTGAACCGATTAATGTGGAGATCTTTGGGGAAGGCCTCTGTCCAGCAATGAACTGCGTCAAGCTATTAATGATGATGACAATCATGATCATGAACAAATTTATCAATTCAATCAATTTTAGTCCATCTTTTTCAATACTGAAGAGAATATTGAATCAGTCAAAATAACCGTCCTTAATTTGTATCAAATCGATATGCTCAATCAACTGGTAACGTAGAAGCATGTAGAAGCCTGCTACAGCCAGCAATGGCTTCGAAATAAATAAACCTGACTTACTTTTTTAAGCTTCATTAATTATTTCGAACGGCAATAATGAAAAATTATGCATGATAAACGTAGTCGGTATTCGTTATTTAACACATGCTACATGAGGTATGCATCAAAAACATTTTTGCTCTGATAAAATGTTTATCATATTGTTATTTTTAAATTTTGTCCGTATTCAAAATTTGTAAGATTTTGACATATTTATTTGTTTTATTTTGAGCTGGTGTGCTGTTATTATTTATTTCAGTGATGTGTTTATGTGTGTCTGTGTAGTCTAGTGACGATATACGAAGATTTTTTATATTTCTACCTTTATTTAAATTCAAATAAAAAAATTCAATTAAGCATAGAGAAATAAAACCAGTTATCGAAAAATCCTTAGGCCCAGCGCACACCAGGAGAGGCGCGGCGAAGATACTGAGAACGTATCAATTAAAACTAGACCTTAAATATTTTGACATACGGCGGTCTCGCGCCGGCTCTCGTGGCAGCTTAGACGCGCCGCGCGCTACTCGATTTCGGCATGCCGTTTTCAACCGTATGTCAAAATATTTAAGGTTTAGTTTTAATTGATACGTTCTCAGTATCTTCGCCGCGCCTCTCCTGGTGTGCGCTGGGCCCTAGTCTTATCTTAAAAAAAAAGACAAATGTGTTTTTTATCTATCAGCTAGTTGAGCTAGCCAATTAAAACAACCGTGTATATTATAAAAACACTTCATGATATAATAAGGAAAGCTTTATTACTAAACAAAACAGCTGAACGGTAGACAGAAATATCTAAGTAGGTATCCATATATCCAGTTACAAATACCCACGTAGTATGTAGGACAACCGCGTGACAATTTACCCTGAAATAAATCAGGTCAAATGAGGGTTGTAACTTGACAGGGTAAATGAAACAGCGTCATAGAGAACACAACAGTTTTGTAACATTTGCACTTTATGGGCTAAGTTATAAGGCATAAATCGCCACTTTATCGTTTTTATGATCTAAATACGCAATTAAGTTAAAGTTTCTAGTAACTGTTTCGCTGTAACCACAACTTGGTTGAAAATAGAGTCCTAGACAGTACAAAAATATATGGAACTTGCTTTCCGCTGCAGCTCCGCCCGCGTTAACAGTTTTTCCTGTGGGAATGAGGCATTTTTCCGCGGTAAAACGTAGCTAATGTTACTCAGGGTGAATGTAACTTTCTAATGGTTAAAGAATGATTGAAATTGGTTCTGTAGTTTTTGAGTTAATTCATAACAAACATACAGACACACACACAAAAATACAAATCTTTCCTCTTTATAATATTATTAGTATAATTAGTATAATATTAGTATTAGTATTAGTGATATGAAAGTATGATAAGTAAAAAGATGCAATATTTATGTAGTACTAGTTTTTTATTGTACACTTTGAACCAAATACTGTTCGTCGCAAGAAATACATTATTAATATCAACTTACCAAATAAACGGGGATATACAAGTAGCATATTCACGCTATGAGTTTGTAAAATGGGGTTCCTTAGTAGATTGACATCCTCACTTTCGATCTCTTTTATATACCGTAAAATTTACCTGATTGTTAATCCATAACATAGTGGTAGTACTCACAAAACTGAATAACTTTCCCCAAGGAACAAAGGTTGAAATCTCAAAAATAATATTCAACTTTCTATATAAACTTTAGTCACGTTACCGGCCACTTTTTATGACAAGTTGTTTTTTTTTTTACTTTAGGGTTAAATTTCACGGTGTTTACTCTTTTACAAAAAAATACTCCTTTTTGTTCTTAAGTATTTCACAACCCTTCGCATGTATCGTTTTGCAAATGGTTATAGGAACCTTATTGAACCCTTATAAATCTCATCTGAGCATCGATTTTCGGAAGGACAAAGGGTCGTTTAATCCTCCATTGACCTGAAATTATCAGAAAACTTTCAATACGATTAAATTTCTGAAGGTTCCATTTTTTTTCAATTCAATCATAAATTCAATACAATTTGCATTGCTTCTTAGAGTTGGTTCAGTATGATTTGTTTATTAATTGTAGAGTTAAACAATTTTGATTAAAATTATACATTTTTTTGAGAAAATTATTGCGTAAATATAAAAAAATAGCAGAAATATATGTTCGCCCATCGTTTCAGAATGGCTTTGTCGGTTATTAGTATTATTAGTATAGTACCAGGTTTTTATATACCTTTAGCAGCGGGAAAACACTCATATTTTTCCATAGGATAAAATAATAACGCAAGGAAAACCGTAGGGCGCATAGCTATAGGGTATAATATTTATTTTCTGGCGGGCAGCGCACGCCCGATCATTATGAAGATTTTGGGGAGGACCTTTGTTCAGCAGTGGACGTCTTTTGTCTGAAAGATGATGATAGTAAAATAAATAAAAAATCCTTTATCCAACTCTTCAACTGAGACGTCTGGACTTTATTTATGTCTGTAGCCTAACCGAGATCTATTCTAATCCCAGACTACAATATCTGCTAAAACAAACAGTGTGGTACGTTAGACGAACAAATTTCTGCAATACATTTGTGATGCAAGTCTGTGATGCAAAATGTAAATCAAGACATCTTATTTACAACGTTTCGTCAACAGCCCATGTATGTCCCCACGGAGAGGTTTGAGCCTTCTTATGGTAAATAGCCCTCAGTCGACTACGATAGCCCAATACGGGTTAGTCTACTTCTTACACAACCTTTCGAATTTCACCGGTATCTTCTAGTTTCCTCACGATATTTTTTTCATTGTAAGAGCGTCGAACAGAAATGTAAATGGATTTGAAAATCGAAAACACATTGGTATATGCCGAGGTTTGAATCCGCGCCTTCCGAATAGAAGTCAACGGCAACGGCTTTAACTACTAGGTCAAAGACGACGCGACGGTCAAATATTTCTCTATATTCTTATTTACATACAAAAAACTAAGTATACGCTCTATATAATTATATATTTGATATTTTAACATAACTTTACTAAGTTTTTAACATATTTTCGAGAAAGCAGAACTGATAAATGCAACATCAAGATTCTAAAATTACAAAATCGGAAATTCCTGATTGCTTCATTTCAGTTCGAAGTCAAAGTCAAAGTATTTGTTTTTAACTTTAGGACATTTACATATTATCATTTAGTTAAGTCAGTTCCATGTTTTTTTTCTGGCAAGTTCAAAATTTGGCTGTCTTCTGTGGAGAATAACTCTCAGGAGTAAACTCCACTGGCGTTGCATCTTTTCAAAATATTCAATGAAGTATTTACATCTATTCGTATTATGATTGTCAACGGAATATTTAACGTGTTGGTAAAATGTTATACAGCTATTTCACGAATCTATTGTAACGTTATCCTTGATACAAAATACATACAACGAATCAGTACGTTAGTTCCCGTTGCGTTGTCCCCTTTAGCCGTGTCCCCTTGTTGGGGACAACGGGAAGTTATAGAAGATACAAAGTAGGTACCTAAAAAGTGGAATGTGCCTATCCACTTGTCTATTTGGTGTATTAGAGCAGCAAATATACCCGTAGCTGGTTGCACTAAATTTTCACTAGTTTTGGAGTTACCGGCACTTTGTAAAGGCTGGTATATTGCTCGGCTGGATGGTTATTTAAGCCTTGCCCTGATTTTCTAAAATGTATTGCATAAGGTTCGAGTAATGCAGAATAATATTTTCAGTACAAGCAACCTGACTGTAACTGAAATTTAAGTACAATTTGTAACACTTTGATATGAAACTATTGACATTTGAAATTAGTAGAGAATTATAAAATTTAAGAAGTAAATTTCACTGGAGTATCATTCTTTAAACAATCTTTACTTATAATAATAATAATAATAATAATAATAAAAACGTTTATTTAGAAGTACAGTACATACATGATGAAAATAACAGATTTTTTATAATTAAAACAAAGCAACAGTAAGTACCGCACCCTTAAATAGGCCCTAACTCAGCATAATACTGTGGCGCTAATCGCGTCACAGCGCTGTTATTCTGTTAGTACCCTAGCAGTAGTGCGAGTGCGCCTATAAAATGGAGTCAAAGATATAGATATAGTATAATATATATTATAGAACTAAAATACATGTAGTACATAAATAAATACATAAGTAATTATAAATAAACATACGATACATGAAATTAAAAATGTGCACGTTAGTAGGTCTAATCTAAAATATCCAAAACAAGCAGTAACATTCACACAATATACACATAGAAATATCATACTGTAAGTAAATATAAAAAAATTTCAAGTTTAAATCTTTGACAAGTCAAAATCTTTTGCCCACCTGCCTCTAATAAAAATACTAAAGCCAAAATAAGTCATAATAAAACACGACGATTGCGGGTAAACACGATTTCTTTTCAAGCCATTTTTCTTAATTACTGACAGCCTTCTGCTGCATTAAAAAGTGTTTACGAACTTCAATTTTAAATCTACGTTTAATTGTAATTAATCTAAGCGGTGGAGGAAGATCGTTCCAGCATTTCGTGGCTTGAAATTTGAAACTTCCGCGGAAGGCTGCAGTACGATGCCGTGGTGTAACAAGAACATGTGAGGTGAGTCTATTTGAGCGCCTCCAAGTGAGTTTAGTGTACAGATATTTAGGTTTTCCACTATTAATAACATCAAATAATATATTCGCAAGCTGTGACTTGATGCGTCCACCAAGTTTCAAAATATTTGAAGAATTTAGAAAAGGTGTCACGTGTGATCGGGGTGGAATAACAAAACAATAGCGAGCACATGCATTCTGAACCCGTTGAATGAGAGATAACGTCTTACCAAATATACAATTACCATAAACCGAAATGCAGTGATTAAATTTTGAAAGTATAAGTGATTCACATAATTTTATCCGGAGCTCAGTGTTTATGAAAAATCTAATTTTATATAAGAGCTTGAGGCGGTAAAAACAGTTTCGAACAAGATCTAAGCAGTGTCTTTCAAATTTTAAATTTCCGTCCATAAATAGTCCCAGATTTCTAGCAAGCTGCACTCGCTCAACTGGTACACCCAGAATTTTCACGCAGAGATTGCATGCGTCCAAATAACGTATTTGATTTTTAGAACCAGTTATTAAGAATTTTGACTTCAACGGGTTTAACAGCAGGGAGTTTCTCACCGACCATTTTGCTATACGATCCAAGTCAGAGTTTATTTTGTGGACAGATGCCTGATAGTTATTACGGTCAATTGGCAGGTACAGCTGGACATCATCAGCATACAGATGAAACTTACAATTAAGAATATGCCGAGGAAGATCTGACGTATATATGCTGTACAATATTGGACCCAAAATGGAACCCTGTGGGACACCACGAGATATTGGTTCTACGGCCGAGAAAACACGGGATCCATCAGACTTGGTAATGACAACCTGCTGAGAGCGATTTCTAAGGTAACTGTCAAACCATTTCAAAGTGACATGATCAAACCCGTAAAACGATAGTTTTGATAACAAAAGAGATGTATTTATAGAATCAAAAGCACGGGAGTAATCGAGCAAGACCATCACTGATCCATTTCCCTCGTCTTGTGCAGTCAGCAAGTTATCCACAACGTCCAGAAGGGCAGTGTCAGTGCTTCGCCCCTTGCGGAAACCCGACTGTAAGTCAGGAAAAACTCCCTGCATCTCACAATACTTTACAACTTGGTAAGAAACCACTCGTTCCAATATCTTGGATAAGAATGGTAAAATGCTTATCGGTCGAAGGTCTCTTGTCGTCATTGCCTGTCCCGATTTCGGCAAAGGACGAACAAGTGCATTCTTCCAGTCAGTCGGAAAAGTGTGCTCAGTTATAGATCTGTTTATTATGGCAGTAATGATGTTTAGTGTACTAGGCAAAGTAAGCAGAACCATGTCCCGATTTATATTATCAGACCCACTAGCATTCGATTTAAGAGACATGATTATTTTAGCTACAATACTCTCATGCACTGGCTGCAAAGCAAAAGTAGATGAACCATGTCGATTAAATTCAAAAAATGTCATATCGGAAATGCTTACCTGATCTAAACCAGTAACATTGACGAAAGCTTTATTTATTATATCTGGATCATCGAAGTGCTCTGGTAACACAGATTTATTTTTTATATTAGAAACTATAGTTTTTTTTAGATTCGGCCACAATAGTTTAGGGTTGTTCAAGTTTTTATTTATATGTTGATTAAAAAATCCCCGTTTTTCACTATGTATGCTAACATTGACCAGATGCTTAAGCTCCTTGTACTTAGTCCTATCAACAATGTTGCCACTTTTACGCCACTTCTTATGTGCCTCATCCCGGAGATGCATAATGTATCTAACATTACTTGTAAGCCATGGTGGCAAGGGTTCCCTTATAGTTATTGTCTTTTTAGGGGCATGTTTATCAAAAATGTTAAGAATATGATAACTTAACATTGCGACCATTTCATCTACAGAACTCAAAGCTGACAATTCATCCCAGGCTATGGACTCCACGTCCTTATTAAACTCACTAATGTTTATTCTACTCACTTATTTGTAGGATTGACTGAAAGTGCTAATAGTTTCCCCCGTCACGGAGTTCAATTTTGTACTTACTTTTGACATTTAATGTCAGAGTAAGTAAAGACGTTTCGTTAATTTTTATTATAAAATAATATCTCCAGCTCTGTCAGACGTAAAAAACGTTTCTGACTTAAATGAAGATCCTTGAAAAAAATGGCCATCGTACACTTGTATGAAGATAAAGATACCAAGAACATAGATGAATCATGTGTGAAGAGTGATACTGAGACTAGAAGATTTATAGTAAAATGTGTAATATGCAATGCAAACTTGACATTTTGTATTATGATCACTCAGGTCACGTGTGGTGAAGCATTCCTACGTCATCAGCAATAAAGAAAGAGCAAAATATACCGCACGTGCAAGCAGGATAGCCAGATTGTCAAAGTCAAAGATGACATAGGCTTGTTCATGGCGCATTATATTAGTATACTTTGGGTTACAAATACTATACGGGTCATATGTACGTTTCGACACTCTTACGGCAACTCTTACGCACCTGCGAAGTAATTCAAAGGTTGTTTGTGAAGTGGACCAACACGGACTGGGCCAGCGTGGTCGATTAATTTATATTTACCCTAATATCAGGGCCTACCAAGGGGCTTTATCCTAATATACAGGGCGTCCCACGGCTATGCCACATGGAGGGAAAGTACCTTAAATATTGTAGTTAGAACATTTTACTGAAAGAAGACATTATTTTATTTCTAAAAACTATTAAAACTGCATTCATACATTCTTTAAAAATTACATGGTTGAACCGGGAATCGAACCCGCTACACGAGAAAAAAAAACACCCTGTAGTTTTATCATACCAATCGAAAGGCTTCATAATAAGAATTATTTTTTGCTAAATAACATAGTATCAGAAATAAAAGGAAGACTATGAATTTTAACATTTCAGGTGGCCGGCCTAGATCGCCAGATCTAGCCCCGTTAGGATTTTTTCTAGGGGATTATGTTAAAAAATTTAGTTCACAAGAACCGGTACGAGTGTCCACGAGCTACAGACAGACCTTAGACGTGTTATTCTAAATATCCACCACAACAAGTTAAAAAAATCGACAAGGAGTGAAATAAAGAGTGTGATTTGTAAGTATTCAACAGCGTGGGGGTAATTTTGCGCATTGGATAAAATTGATAAATTTTGTGTTAAAAATGTTAAAATACATAGTCTTCCTTTTATTTTAGACACTATATTATTTAGCAAAAAATAACCCTTATGATGAAGCCTTTCGATCGGTATGATAAAACTATAGAATATATTTTTTTCTCGTATAGCGGGTTCGATTCCCGGTTCAACCATGTAATTATTAAAAAATGTATGAATGCAGTTTTAATAGTTTTTAGAAATAAAATAATGTTTCCTTTCAGAAAAATGTTCTATCTACAATATTTAAGGTACTTTCCCTCCATGTGGCATAGCCGTGGGACGCCCTGTATAGCCCCTTGGTGGGAACATATAAGAGCTGTTAACGGATGGGTCACAAGAAGGTTACTAAAATGAATTTCATGACTTTCCAATATTGATAGATCAATATTCGGCCTCCAGGTTCTGTAGAAATTTCCTCAGATTTTTACTATCAATCTTCTGGATGAGAATATCGAATACCTCTACAGTTAACGGCTGCTCGAATATTATGAGTGTCTATCAGTGGAAATAATTAAGTTCGATGAAGTGTTTCCGAGATTTATGTTTCGCATAAAAATGTTCATATCACACCACTCTGATTTACGATCATAATACTAATAAATAATAAAGTCAATATACTATTATAATAGACACCATTACAATGGATCGGCAGTTAAGTCAGCAGCAGTAGGCAGTTAAGTGGAAAGTAAGTGTGCTGAGCTAGAGCCAAAATGTAAATTACAGTTAAACTTACTCTCTTTAATACTAGTTTCGATTTTAAGTATGAGTAAACAATGGCCATTTATTTTTGTCTTTCGTTAAGATTTTTATTTCTAGTATTTAAACCGTTAAAGTATCAAATTATGTTATTATTTTCTTTGTTTGTAATCGTTAACAGCTCATATATGTCCCCACCGAGGGGTCGAGCCTACCCTGATACCAGGGTGAATAGGCCTTAGTCGACCACGCTGGCCCAGTGCGGGTTGGTCAACTTCACACACAACCTTTGAATTTCTTCGCAGGTGTGTGCAGGTTTCCTCACGATGTTTTCCTTCACCGTAAGAGCGCCGAATAAACGTACATATAAATTCGAAAATCGAAAACACATTGGTACGTGCCGAGGTTTGAACCATCGAACTTCGGAACGGAAGTCAACGGGCATAGCCACTTGGCCACCGACGCTCTTGTTTGTAATACAATATACGAATTCGATTTATTTGTTTGTTTTCAATGTTTATATCACCATGTCAGGTGCGACCCCGCTAAAATGCTGGGCAAAACATCGTACATACTTTTCAGAAACAAAAATATATAGATGACAATTTCAAAACACATATTCAACCTATAACAGTCCTCCTGTAGGTCGACATAAGAGTCATCCGCTCTGTAATAATGTCTCGATTGACGCCTTTTCGAGTTTGTCACGCGTTGCGTGATGATCTAGTCCATTACTGTCAAATCTATAGCACAAAAAAATGATAATTCAGTTGTAATGCACTTAACACAAGAAGGGTTTGAAGAGGGCACAGAAATGAGAAATGTCCTCTCGACCCAACTCTTGGCCGTTATCGTGACCTCGGCTAAATTGAAGATAGTGACCCTTGAACTGCGGGCTCAAGATTGCTAGTGATATGGACGAAGGTCAGAAAGACAGCTGTTATTTATAAATACACTGTACTGTGATTTAAAAGACAGCTGATCTTCAAATAACTAATAGCATATTGTTTACCCAGCCCCGTAGTATAGAAGGCTACGACAAAAGTTTGTCACAAAAACTGTCAAAATGTTGCGAAAAAGCCGCTATGTTGTAATTTCCTCCAATAAGATAACGCAGGACAAAATTATATGCCTTGTCACGCTAGTCTATTAAAAAAACTGAATATTTCGAATACTACATGTGTAGTAACCGAAAACCGTATCTGCGAACATTACGAATGTTGATACAATACCGACCTTGTTGGAATTTTCGCATGACATCATTGACAGAACACTACCGGAAATTTAATTTCCAAGGACTAAACCCACTACCGACCAAACTAAAAAAAGTGACGTGATGTCCAGATGTTACATGCTGTAACCGTTAAATTAGAATACAGCTTGCTCGTTCGCCTATCGAAAAATAGACTCGGTTATTCTTGACGGTTGATAGAATTAGAACAGCCCAACCACTGATCGTATTGTTCGTTTGATAGACGGTTAACCGAATCAATGCACACTGTGTTGCCGAATTGATTTTAGTGCAGCTATACAAAAGAAACCGGTTAAAAAGATGAAACAGTTTAGTGGCGAAAAATGCATGCCTATAATAAACAGTAGTTTTGGAAGAAATTGGACGTAACAGACAGATTGCGAGAAGGGTTGTGAGTTTCTTTGAGAATGGAACTGAATTACACAATGGCTACCTTTTAATGGAAACCCCTCATTCCCATGGGAAAAAACAGTTAGGGAGCGGAGCCGCGGGTCTGAAAGCTTCTTATAGATGGCTCGTTTCCTATACACCTTGCTACTATCCTGCCTGCATTTTCCTTCCTTATTTACTCCAGCTGCCAGTTCTGACATATGATGCGTTCTAATGAACTATACCCCTACCATGAGTTGCTAACGTAACTTACGCGCTCGATATCGACTACGTAAACGTGCATTTAGTATGGAGAAATTTTACTTCAGATAACTGTCAATAGATGGCGTAGTTTTAATTCCATACTAAATGCACGTTTACGTAGTCGATATCGAGCGCGTAAGTTACGTTAGCAACTCATGGTAGGGGTACAGTTGAAGTATCCCAGAGCCGCTCTTTTCCCCGAGTGCTTCATTACGCGAGGAAACTCGATATTTTGTTGGAGTTTTTGCAGGATAATTGCCGAGAAACAATATTTATAACGCAGGGAAGCGTTTGGTATACGCACTCCTCTTTTTAGTACTTATTTTTTATTCGTTAAAAGATGGACTGTAAAAATCATAGTATTTGATAGTATTTATCAAATGTTAGTTGGTTAACCACCCATTTAATGTCCCCACCGAAAGGCCCTGAATCAGAGTGATCAGGCTTAGTCGACCACGCTGGCCCAGTGCGGGTTGGTCAAATTCACACACAAATTTTAAATTTCCTCGTAGTAAATAACCGGTTTCCTAAATATGTTTTCCATAATCGTAAAGGCGCATTTTTATTGGTCGCTAACACCCGCTTACGGGGTGCGGGAGATTTTTAAAAGCATGCCAAAGGGCCCGCATGCGGGGGAATTTCATTGGTCTTTACCGCCCGCATGCGAGGTGCGAGATACAGTATGGCAGAAAGATATTTTGGGTTTTGGAAGACGCCGCATGCTTTGTATCGACCGAGTTATCGACTGACTAATTTCATAGCTCGCTTGCGTGGAGTCCGCATTTGGGCATACGACCGACTTATGGACCAATAAAAATGCGCCTTAAGAGCGTCGAATAAACGCACATATGAATCAGAAATTAGAGTACATAATGGTACGCGCCGAGGGTTGTACCCGCGTCTCCCGAATTGAAGACAACTGCCCTAGCTACTTGACCATGATTTTTTACTACTTTTAGTAAACTTTTCAACTCAATGGCTAGTTAGTTATCCACATAACCCTTCAAGTCAAAGGCATAATGTACAAGGTTTTGACTCCAATAAGTATGATAATACATTTTTAATGTTTAAAATAATTTACGTAATTTCAAAATGCAATTTAAATATTTTATAATTTTTCAAGCAAAGAATAATCCTGTACAATCATCACTACATAGTATAAAATAAAGTCGCTTTCTCCGTCCCTATGTCCCTATGTCCCTTTGTACGCTTAAATCTTTAAAACTACGCAACGGATTTTGATGCGGTTTTTTTTAATAGATAGAGTGATTCAAGAGGAAGGTTTATATGTATAATACATGCATAATATACTGAAGGATAACCCACAATAACCATTTTCCCGTGCGGAGCCGGGGCGGGTCGCTAGTTTTGTATAATTTAAAGAAGTTCAAGTTACAATACAATGTAAACAATGTAAGCGCTAATACCCGTAAAAATTAAACAACGTCTTTTAAAAAAAAGTCTTTGATGTGAACAATCTATACTTGTAAAACAAAGTAGAATTGCGATTAAGGGGAAGTGCCTGCACTTCAGACATGAAGTTTAAGTTAAATCACGAAGCACTTATAACGGCACGTACCTACTTAACGTACATACTTTAATTAAGATGTCGTCGTCTTAAGGGGTTTACAAGATTCTGCGTGGAAAGCTTTTTTGTCAAAGTGTGTATTCTTCTATACAATTAAAATATAAAGATAAACAAACAAACAAATACCACGGCAAATATCCCGTTTTAAATCATAGTGAAAATAACCGTGGAAGCTTTAAATAGTATATTATAAAGATAAATTTGAATGCATACAAATATTTCTGATATACATATCAAACAAAATCCTAATCAAACTAGTGCTTGCACCAATAGTTGACCATTTAAGCGGACATCATACTATATAAAATTAAAAGAATGATTACTAATCGACGTTAAGTTTTGCCTCGTGACTACTAATTGTCTGTTGAAACTGTCCTTGTGAATATTAATGTTAATGACTTTCACATGGGTTCGGAATTTGATATCAAACTTGAAAAAGACACAATAAGTGTACCAATACTTGAACACCTTTTTTTTTTCAACCAATACGAAGAGTCTTCCGGATGTCAATTAACGAACGTTACTTTGCCAAGATAAAAATAAAACAAAAAATAGCATTAAATAATAACTACATGAATAAAAATAAATTTTTTTGCGAGGTGGTCAGTCTTATGTGCCTGGTCAGCTATATCTGGTACATCTCCCCTAACATGAAATCACTTGATAATTTGTCAAGAAATTGTCCAGCATTCATTTACAGCTACGCGTTATTTATGAACACCCAACTAAAACGTGATGTTCGTTCATTCTTCTTTTCCTTTCTCAAAATTAATCGTAAAACATATTTCAGTAAACACATTTTCTGCACCTTTTTTCGCGACTGCTTTTTATATTACATTTACTACTATAGTATACTAATACATAAATATACTATTATGATCCATCGCTTGACTGAGGCAGGAGGTGTCGCCATAATCCTTACGTTGTTGCTTTGATCGGGGATCACAGTTGTTTTGGTTACATACACATTTTGTACGCTATGATTAATTCCCTAGAAAATATAGGTGTATTTTTTGCCTTCTACCTACAGCCACTGACTTGGGTGTTGGAATTGTCACGGTTGCAGTAACTCGGTGTCCTGTTTAATATTATTTAATGTCGGATAAGCTATAAAATTTTATAATCTATTTTTATTTCCAGGGGTAGAGGCTTTAGAAAAAATACTTTAATAGATTTAAGAGATTCCGCTAAAACATGTGCGGGCGCCATCGCGCGTGTTTGTGAGTTATATCTATCAATTACCCGTACCCGCCGGCGGGGGCGCGGCCAAAACCACTATAAAGTAATAATCGTAGCGGAGCCCCTCAGGCGTCGTCTCCTTCACGATGTTCTAGGTTGTGGCTGAGGTCTAGGTTCGAGGCTCCTTTGACATGACTACTTTGGGGTAGAACTATCCGCTCCCCCGCAAGTCCGGTGAAGCTGGATTTGTCGTACTTTTTCGACACAAGCAAAGGTCAATTAAAATTTTTTTTATGGGCCTACCCGCACTAGTACGCCCTCGCACACGTTTTAGCGGACGCCCTAATAAATGCTGGATATACCACGCAAACAGTAGCTTTCTTGCACAACACGATTTCATTTGCGCACTTGAAATCTAAATTGAGACGTTTGAAATATTCATACCGAATTTCCATAAAATGTAGGTCCAGCATTACCATAAAACAGGGTACACGTTTGCTGAGTCATTTATTAAACCGGTAATGTTGGGTATACCAGTTTATTAATAACCGTATGAACATTTCATGTGATTATGAATTCCAAAAATATTTTAATTCTTTCGCTTTCAACAGGAAATCCATGAATACTTAACTAGATAATTATTTTACATTTCAGACAAAAGATGTCCACTGCTGGACAAAGGCTGCCTCCAAAGATCTTCACAAAGATCAGTCCTGCGCTGCTCGCATCCAGCGGTTTCTGGCCGCCCTCTAAAGATCGTCGGCCCACCTCGTGGGAGGCCTGCCCAAGCATCGAAGGACGGAATCTGATATGGGAAGAAATAAATCATAAATATTGGTCATATTGATCAGGTTAATATAATAACAAAACTACTTTTTTTTTACTCTAAGAACGAAACTTTGTTCCTATACATCGATCGTAACGTATTCAAGGTAAACCTATTATAATTATGTAGGTAGCTATAGTTACTATTGAATAATTTAGGCCGGGACCGATTTTAACCAGTTATCATAAAATAAAATAAATTAATCGTAAATATCACAAACGTCAAATAATAACAAACAAGCACACCAAAACATTTGTTTGTTTTTAATTCCTTTGGACGTGAATATCTCGCGAAAAGTGTTTCAACTGTCGTTAGGCTGCAATCGAAACTTAAAAAAGAGAGTCCTGAAGGTTAGCAGAAAAATACTTTACTTAAGAATGAGTTTTCATACCTACCACTACTGGTTTGAAAAGCGTAGGCATACGTTCTGAAGTAACCGACAGAGATTTATGAGTCGAAAGTTCTCAATGTCAAAGCGCGCAGCTCATTCAATTGTACCTCCCATTTGGCCGGAATTGTGCGCCTATAAAGCTGCTTTATTGAGCCGGTCGGTTGAACCGAGACCCGCAAAAGTCCATAATTTTTACTTTATTAACCCTCTTTTACAGAACAAAATACATTAAGATTTAAAGCACTTGAATACGGAAATCTAATTTAAAGAGTGTAACTTTATTAGTGCAAACTGCACAATATTTTAAGGGATGAAACTACGCAGCTAACTGAATAATTTTCCCTGAGGAACACATATATTCTATCAAAAAAGTCTTGAAATTAATAGGGGCGCCACTTCCTTTACGGTGTTGCCATTTTATATCACGCTGTCACGCTCTAACTTATGGATATTTCTGAGAAGTAATATTAGTTCCGTTTTAAGACTTTTTTGACAGACTGTAGCTTAAAATATGAGAAAAAAAACGCGACTTGTTTATCAGATAGAAATGTTTACTATTTCTGTGTGCAATTTTGACTAATAAATAACATAACGATACTGTTCATGTAGTAGTATAAGTATAAGTAAGTACGTGTGTGTAGGAGTAGCGAGCGCGCACAGATATAATAACTGAAAGTAGAATTGACAGGCGCGGTGATGTTATCAGCTGATTAGTGTCTTTTTGTATTTCAGTCTACGTTCCTCGGGGAAAATTAATAAGTTTCATGGGTGGGTAGGTTCCTCCCTTAATATATTGTGCGCTAATTTTGTTACACCCTGTATAATGTTTCTCGTACCATGTACCTATAACAAATACATTTATTTTTTACGATGATTATCGTTAGGCGTGAGCAGGCCCCCCACAAGGTAGACCAACAATTTAGTGAAAGTCGCGGGAAGCCGCTGGAAGCGGGCAGCGCAGGACCGATTGTTGTGGAGATCTTTGGGGGAGGCCTTTGTCCAGCAGTGGAGGGTGGACGTCTTTCGGCTGAAACGATGATGATATTTATAAGTATTTCATTTTCATAACATCATCTCTTTTGTTAAAAGTTATTTCAATAAACTGAACATAAAGTTCGTTCTAATTATTATTATGAAACTCATTAATTGCTACTTTTAGACCCAGACGACCTCAAGCTTTAATAATATAGACTGCGAGAGTTTTAATTAGATTTTGTAGTTATTTTTAAATGGAAAGTACGGGTACTATTCATGAATCATTCATTTTCGTAAATTATTAAAAATATAATTTGGCACCAAATTACTTAATATTATTAAATCCAAACTAATCGAGTGGGGCCTGAAATTGAAGGGTTTAAAATGAACCTTATAAAAGTATATGACACACATATTATTTCGATTTTATTTGGTATGAGAAATAAATTTTAGTACCTAGTAGGGTTGCTGTAAATAATAAATTTTAGTTATAAAACTAACTACAAAAGGTGGCAGCGCTAGCTCAACTCTGCAGTTCTCCACAGTGCTATTCTTTACTTGTGTTCTGATCCCGAGGGTGGAATGAGTCAGGGAATGAACTCAAAGTAACGGCACAGCGATCCCCATCGGTACAGTGATTCAGGAGGCATGTGCCCGAGATTCACAGTTTGGTGATCCGTCAATTAAGAGTCACGTAAAACCCTGACATAACAAACTCATTTAAAATCTAGGTACTTCCTCTTCACATAGTATAAAACAAAGTTGCTTTCTCTGTCCCTATTCCCAATGTATGCTTAAATCTTTAAAAGTACGCAACGGATTTTGATGCGGTTTTTTTAAATAATATACAAGGATTAACCCACAAGTAACTCACAATAACAATTTTCCCGTGCGGAGCCGGGGCGGGTCGCTAGTATATTATAAACGCGGAAAGTATGTAAGTCTAGATCAGAGGTTCCCAAACTTATTTTGTCTACCGCCCACTTAAAAAAAGAAAAATAAATAGTTAATTAATTAAATAAATCGTTATGAGCTGGGTATTAGCGGAAATTAAACATTTACACTGCAAGAGTTGACTTGAGACCTGAGCGCAGTACTTACCTAACTCTTACGGACTTTAGCTGCCAAAAATAATTAAAAAATATATATTTCATAATCAATTTTATTTATGTTGTCTTTATTTTAGTCTGAATTTAAGCAGAGATCAGTAGGTTTACTACGTAAGGCGCGAGAAGCTCGAGAAGCTGTCAAACGTTATCACCCACTTTGGGAACCACTGGTCTAGATGATTGTTTTGTTACGCTTTCACGCCTAAACTACTAAACAATTTAATGGAAGTACAAAGGACGGATGGGGTTTGTAACTTGAACTAACATAATAGACTATTTACCCTGTAGTGCTGTGTGTTTAGTTTTAGTTTTATATAATTTATTGTAATCGTGTATTCCTAAAGAATTTTTAAGTTTTTTTTACTATTTTCTATGGGCCCAGTTACCTGAATTTAAATAAATAAAAAAATTGCTCAGGAAAATTCATCACCATAAAAGGCAAATATTAATGTAAAGAAAGCCTAAAAAGTTATTATGATTACGTAAGTTATTATTATTATTATTAGTAATAACACAACAAGATCGTATGCTTAGAATGTTATATAAATATATTGTGAAAGCAGCCTACAATAGGTCGTCGTACTCAACTATCCTGTTTACCTCCAATAGGCTCATACCTCTTGGTATGAATATCTAAATGACCTGATAGCAACGACAAATAAATAATCCGTAAATAACATTAAATTAAAAAAATAAAAACCTCCGCCAAAAAACCGTTACTTGATCCTTTCAACAACTAGAAAAGAGCTGATAATCTTCAAATTTGAAGATATTTTCTTGGATTATATCAAGAACACTCTCGATTGTACGCCTTGCAAACAAAAAAAAATAGATCATAATCGGCGCATTCGTTTAGGAGCTACGATGCCACTGACAGACAGACAGACACACACGTCAAACTTATAACACCCCTCTTTTTTGTCTAGGGTTAAAAAACTAACACTATTTGAACTAAACATGTTTTATCAAACTGAACTCAAAACTTGCTCTAATACTGTACGTAGTTTGTAGGTATAAAGCCAAAGCTTCAGCTAACAACTCGAAATGGGGTCACAAATCAAACATAGGTATACTGTTACACTATTGAATAATCAATCAATCATCGACGACCGTCAACCGATAAAGTGGATACTGTTACACCAAATTCCTCTGAGTAAAAGTAACATAATACTGTCCAAGCTGCATCAAAGTGGCTACTGCCCCCGTTACTCAGCTAGTTATTGTTACTAGCCCATTCCTAACAAAGGGCTTAAATCTTGGTCGACCACACTATGTCAGGCACTAACCTAAATTTACCTAAAACCTAATTTTACAATACATCTATATTATGTAAGTGACTTACTTTCTTGCTTATCTTTTGATTGCCAGAAATTTAGCAAACAAAGAAATAATTTATTTTCTCCAAAATAAATATAGTGTTCCTGGCCCCCAAACTACTTTTCTCTGTTATGGAAATCCAGCATGCTTTATTCATGTTAAAATAGTACGTACTCAAATGTCCCATTCATTGACTTGAGTTGAAATCTGTCAGCAGTTTTCATCTAATTGCATCTACAGCGCAGCGCGAGCACTGGCTTTCAAAGTTTTAAAAAATTCGAGTGACAGTCTAAAGCTAAAAGAGAGAAAAAATCTGTAGTTAACTGAAAATCGACGCGATCCAGTTCGCAAACATTTGCTATAAAACTATATCCATCCATCTAATCGATCGTCCGATATACAGGAAGAGCAGTCGTTTGTTCATTCAACTAAACATAACAAAAAATATAATACAATATACTTTATTGACACCCAATACATAATGTAAAAAAATAGAACAAATAAATAAAGAACATCCAGACACAAGGCAAAGACAAGTGCTTAAATGTCGGAAAAAGACAGAATATTGTTTAAATTTACTTAAGCAACGCTAATGAATGAAAAGGGCTCAGAGTTTAATAGATATTGGTTTGTTATTTATAAAATACAAGTTGCGTCAATATTCATCGGCATTGCAATACAACCTCCACGATGCCCAATTGCCCATTGTATCGATAACTGAACCTCTTGATAACATGTCTCGGCCAGTTCCAAACCATAAATCTGTGTAAGATATTTTCCCCACTCCCCCAGTGCAGGCGAACCATACTTGTGTGTGTCTTGTATTTACACATTGTATATGTGTGCGTAGCGCTCAGTTTAGTAGTACGCAGACAAGAGCGCATGTCTTTACGCACTACACTACAAATAAGGCTCGCCTGTACGCTTGTGACGCAAATGACATAAGGTTTCTCAACTTTTACGGTTCGCAAGCACACGAAGCCCATTTCTAAGTTTTCACTTAGATAATATAAACAGGTTTCAGGGTTAATAATACACCGGCATCGAGCAAAATTACTGGTAAAGTACCTTATTAGCTTTTAAGCTTTTACCGAAAAGTGATAATCTGTAATTGACTTAGCGTATAATTGCGTACTGAAATAAATAATAAACATGCGGGGATATCTTGCACACGGTCTGAGACCAGACTAGGCAGAGACTACACATTTAGTACATACATACATAGATAAACACTAGGTACATTAATAGTAATGGGTGTGATTAATACTATATAATATGCAGTTATTTAGGTTAAATAGCCTAGATAAATTAAACAAAAGTTTTCGTTCTCTTCACAAAATATTAAAATCTAATTATCAAATTAATATTGCATCATTATTGTTTCAATGACCACGTGTCATGAAACTACGAGTAAAAATAAATTTGGGTATTTTTACTTCGTACTTGTCACAAAGTTAAGTGATGCGTATAATTTGAAGACCAGTGAATACAAGGACTTTGACGAGAGGAGTCTTCAAAGTCCACAAACTTACTGTAGTGTGAACATAAAGTAAAACATTTTTCTTATATACGGGGTGTTAGAAACAGCTTAGCAAAAAAAAAAAACACAGGTTTCGTGCCTCACACGACTATCGAGCACATCGAGTTGGCAATGAATCTGTAATGTGAAAATTTCGTTCTGACTTCTTGACTATTTCCACAAAGGTTAAGCTACAGGGCAAACCCTTAACCCGATCGTTTTTATTTTAAGCTCAAATTACTAAAAATCGTAAAAAAATATAATATAAAGCGTTTTTTACTTTTTCGATTCCTTTTGCAACTTTTATCCTTCGTAAATACGCGTTTTTTGAGCCTTCTTTGAATATCATATCATCACAACTCTCTGAGATATAGGAATCGCACTTTTTCCTGAAATCGGGGTTATACCGTAACGTTCCAATGTCAAATCTGAAAGGACTTACTCATCATCTGATCATAGAAACGATAAAAAAGTTGAGAAATTCTCCACAGTAATGGTCAGTTACCTACTTAAGTTACTTAAAATTACTAATTCGTATGGAATTGTAAAGTTTTTTAAATTGTTTCCGAAATGAAAGTCTTTCGGCAAAATTGCTCAAAAGTTTTATAAAGAAGTAAGCATTATCTTTTTAGTATACTTGTGTTGCAATAATCTTGTTATAGCAAAAAATGTTTGATAAATCATTTTTCTCTGGAACGCATTGGGTATGACTCTTCCCGCCGGTGGCGATACCTTATAACGCACTGGGTACGGCTGTTCCCGGCACTTCATCTGTGTATAAAAGTGGCCTCTGTGTATTAAGTACCGAACTTTTTGTAACGAAACTCTATGGAGAGCTTCTCAAGTAGTTTACGAAGCAAATGATAGGTGGCAGGTATAATTTTTTTTTCGATGAGTATTTTTTCTTCGAAGTCAAAACTGACGTCATCTGTTTACAATCGGGGCAATCGGGACTCTGTCGTATTTTGTGGAAATATTAATGAGTTTTTTGTATTTCTGTGAGTGTTTTATATCAAAATGATCGTGAAGTGTTAAGTAATGAGTGTTTTGGAGGATTCCAACATGATTCAAGTGAGTACGCGAAAAAATCCGTTCTAAAAATAGGCCTTTTTTTTTTAGGTTAGGTTTGGTTTTGCCGTGATTATTTTATTAAAAGTGTTTAATAACAGTTTAAATCTATAATACTGCGCATATATGTTGCCCATTTCGATAGCTATCGGCTGTATTTTTTTTAAGAAGAATAGCCTTGTAGTTTTAAAACTATGATGATTTTTCTGCGCCGGGCCGCCGCTCGATTTCGCAAAAACTTGCGCTTGCGCCGGCCGTGACGCTCAAAAGCGTTGCGCGAATTTCGGTTGGACGTTTGGGGCGGGTGAGTGGTTAATGATAGTGTTGTGTCACTCGAAATGTTTTATGCAAACTTATTGATTTTTAGCTGTCTTAAAACCTCAAAACCCTAGACAGTTAGTTTTATGTATCGGCTACCAAATTATTTTACTTACTCCGTATCTTTTATGAGTTGTCATAATACTGAATATATCCAAGTAATTCAAGTTTTTAAATTTTAGTCCAACAAGCTTCTATATTCAGGTCCAAGTTTTAAATTACATTGTTAAATTTCTAGCTATTCAGAAGTTACTCTCTTTAAATGTTAAGCGTCATTAGGGAAGTCTACTGCCGAGCAGAGCTAATTTAAACAAGAGCGCTCCGGAGTAAGAAACAAAGAGGAACACTAGATAATTTTACTACTTGATTCATCATAATAATATCTAAATTTACATTTGAAATATTAATAGGTATAGGAACTTTACTGTTGTCCTATAGGGTCCAGGCAGATATTATCTTTCACAGTTTTGTATATTTTAATGCAGAACTATGGCTTGATTACTTACTCATCTTTATTTATTCCTTTTTATATTATTTGAGCAAGTTCAGGTATGAGTTCGATTTGTAGGTCATAGCTACATTTGGCTATAAGTTCCTTGTGACTACTATAGGTATTTGGAAAATAAATTGATTAAATAATTATTATTCGGTTTTATTGTTTTGATCAAAAGAAGTGGCTGACATGTACCCAGAACGTACTAATAAGGATTTTTATTATTTTTTTATAGGTGAAAATGTTAAGCGAGGATTTTTATGAACATAAACTTTACGATTACTTCTTTTCAACGAGTATTGTTTATTTTCGCTGAGCCAGCTTTAGTTGCACGATACTTCACTTTCAGGCACAATACGAGTACGAGCTTAGGCGCCACACCTCATTATGCAGCACTTGATCTAGATTATAATAATGACACTGAGCTGTGATGTGGTATTGGGTCATATGCGAATCCTACTAATATTATAAACGCAAAAGTTTGTGAGTATGGATGTATGTTTTTTACTCTTTCACGCAAAAACTACAAAACGGATTTTAATGAAACTACAATAATATAGCTTATACATCCGAATAACACATAAGCTACTTTTTACCGCGGGAAAACCTGTTAACGCGGGCGGAGCCGTGGGGCGGAAAGCTAGTACAATAATATATTTTGCGTTTTTTTACGTGTCGCGAACCAACTCACCCGGGACTTAATCCATTCAAAATATTATAAATGCGAAAGTGTGCGTTTTTTGTTTGTCCTTTTTTTATGAGTTAACCAATTATTTTAACCCAATTATAAAAGGGATAGGAAAAAGTAGAAGGAGATGACAGAGGCCTTTGCCCTGAAGTGGGACAGTACGAGCTAGAAAAAAAAACAATTATTTTACACAGAGGTAGATTGAAGGTCACACAGGCCACCTTTTACCGCCATAACATAAATGTCATTCTCACAGGAAAAGTAAAAATACCTATAACGCAGGAGTACAGCTAGTCTAGATACACAATGGCCACAATTTAAGTTTGAAACAGTTTGTAGAAAAAACGTACTATTCTTATCTGAATAATTTAGCGCGGAAGAATGAAAGAGATTATTTTATCATATCTTTTATTGAAATAAAAATATATAAGGACTGAAGGAAACCTGTAATAATATACTTAATACTCATTAAACTTGATTCCTAGGCTATTCAATATTCCAGAAACCTATATATTTTTATAAATTCTTATATTTTTACATTCCATCCAAAATTCCTAGGTTAGGAAACTCAGTTACTTAGGTATTTCGTCACAAATCCTGCAAAAAAAAAGCTCTTGTCAGCCACTTTATTACCACTTTGGCACTCTTACAGACCGACAATTAATTATCTTTTATTGGACACATTCCTGAGCTGGAACTCTTATGAGTTCGATAAAACAATTAATTATCTGGAACAAAAGGGAATGAGGCTCAAATTGAAAGCTCCAAATGGATGTATTGTTCCAAAACAGTGGACACTAAGTGGACCTAATAGTAGGTAAGGAATCTTTTTAATAGATAGTTGATCCGTAAATCAGCAATTTGGTAAACTATTAGCTTTTTACGGTTTTGCAAAAAGCAAAACGGAACTTATTGGATCACTCATGTGTCTGTCTGTGCGTCTGTCTCAGCCAAATAAAATACTGGACGTATTTTTTTTTTTTAATTTGATATAAGTATGTATGTAAGTAAGTATCCGTGACCGTCACCGATATATATTAGTGCACCAAATTTCAACTTAATAAGTGCAGTGTATAGAAAGCCTCACTAGTCTACGCGAGTTCAATTCGCATTTATCCAGTTTGTATATTTCTTACATTGCTCATAAAGTAGTATTATTTATTGTTTTGTTATAGTGTAATGTTTAAAAATCTTAACAGAGTGGATACGGTTTTGACCTATTGTAGTCTATTATAAAGCTATCGTAGTCCAGAAGACGACGGCGGCGTGACGACGACGACGCCTCGACAATTTGAATTTCATCGCATATGTACCAATGTGATTCCGGATTTCTAATTCCTTAGAATATAAATAGAAAAAATTCTGGGAGGGATAGAGTACGAGTACGCCTAATCGAGTATGAACCGTAAGCACGGATAATGTATATGAACAGTCCGAATATCTACAGCGCGTTCGTTTAGTATCAAATGGTTGTCGGAGTTCCCGGTGAAAATAAATAATTTAATGGGAGAATATTTTGAAATGTGCAGTGATAAGTTGCAAACATGACTCGAGGAACAAATCCAAAAAGAAAAAAAAATATTGATTTCACCGCCCATACAAAATCTGCTTACGATTGCGGTGCGATGCGCGTGCTCTATGTATATTTATTCTCTAAGTCAAATTCAATGTAGGTTTATTCGACTTCCTAAGTATAAAAGAAAACATGGCAGAGTAATCGGTGCTAGTGTGTTTATGTAGTTTCTTTTGAAAAATATAGGAAAAAGGATGCAATTTATTTATCCGAGACTGTACAGGGATAAAATATGAACTTTTATTATTACTATAGAAAATTGCTCATAATATTTTTACGGAAAATAACAAAAAAAAAACTTCCAACTTCCTACTGAATGAAAAAATATATGTGGATTTTATTGCGTATTTTAATTGGTGTAGCTAGTAACGCTTGTCAACTTATTTTATGAATTGAGATTTACTTTAAGCTTACATAAAAGCTTTTATATACCTACCTATTCTATATTAATTAATTTCATTCTTCGACAAAATCAATAAACCGATATTGTATTGTATGAATTTCGGATAACTTCGTGACTCTAATTGGCTTAAAGGATACTGCAGAATATTCAAGACGATAACAAAACAACTTTGATTGTTATTTATCATTCAGAAAGTAAGTCGCTTACAAAGAAAAGTAAAATAATATAAAGTAAATTAAATATCTAAATACCATTATTTAGATATTTAATTTGAGTAATGTGGATGTAGCTTTATCAGATTAGCATCTGATTTTATTTAATTAGTAAATAAATAGATCAAGAGCCTGATCGCACTCAATTGGACGTCTTAGCCAAATCTATGTTCCTTAAGAGAGTTGTTCAGTTTCACTAGTACTCCACTATGTTGCATATAACCAACAAATTAAACACAGTATATATAAGCATACAACATTTAACAACATACAGACACGAGGCAAACACAAGTACACACACGAATGTTTGTTCTAGGCAGAGTTCAAATCCGCCACCCTGTACTTCGAAGTCAAGCGCACTATCAACTAGGCTACGTGACAGTCATAGAATAAACTACTAATATTATAAATGCTAAAGTGTGTTTGATTGTCTGTCCTTCCTTCACGCCCTAACTAAGCAACCAATCGACTTGATTTTCGGCATAGAGTTAGTTGAAAGGATGGAGAGTGACTAGACTACTTTTTACCGCGGAAAAATACCTAATTTCCACGGGAAAAACTGTTAACGCGAAACGGAAAGCTAGTATCTTCCTTCACAGACGTATTCACTGAGCACGTTTCTCCACACCGCGATGTTTCAATTAATTCTCATGAAACAATGTTACAATCAAAACCAATTTCTAACAAACCTTGTATGAAATCCAAATCGAAGAAACATTTCTAAATCTAGAATAGCTTACAAAGGTTACGATAACACAGTTTAGTGTTCACACGTGGCATTGAAAGCCAGATCGATAGCTTTATACGATAATAATAGCTCACATGAAAATGTATAGAGTTATTCACTAACTGTGGTTCAATTAAATGAAAATACACATACATTTTAACAATTTCAAAGATTTGATATAGAAAATATATCGATCACATCAGAGGCTTTTTTATCGAAAGACAATAAAAACTAATATAAATACTTACATTAAGCGAACAGTACACGTTACTTGGCAGCGATACCGGTTTTTTGTATTAAAATCAGTTCATCTCTTCAACATGACACTATACGTCCTCAGGATAATAAAAGTAAGACTATCACTAAAACCATGTGACTTAAGAACATACACAAACAAATTATTAAATACAGAGAACTTATTCATTATTTAAGCCGAAAGACTTCCACTTTAGATAATTTATAAGATAAGTTCCTACAAATGAAACTTAAATTACAGAGATGGTTACAACGGTAAGCTTCATTATAACGTTACAGTTAAACAGTTATTATAATATATCTACATACATAAATGGAACAATAAACATTTTTGTTTTCTTAAAACAGAACAAATTACAAATCGAATAACAGTAAAAAAGACCCTAAAAAATGTTTTTTCAAACAATTTGATAATTGGTAATGTACATATTCATAAATTCAAATTAGTTTCCTGTGAAAACAGATACGTTATGAATTAATATTTGGATTTGAACAAGGGAAGTTTGTTTTTTGTAAAAAAGTATTTGAATTAATATGTATTCTTGTTACAAATTCTTCAGAGGCTTCTGTTTTGCATTGAATCGAAAGGGGTTAAGAAAGAAATTTCAAAACAAATATTTTTATCCTTGGAATTTTTGATAATTTTTATACATATTCGTTTGGTCTGTAATTGATTTCTTGAGAAAAATATGATATTATGTACGTCTGTACCACCCAATATTGCACTATGTACAGTAGCCAGCACTTGCGGCTGGACATGTTGACCTTAAGAGCAAACGTATTCCGGTAGTGCAAATGTCCCACCGTGCTGGCTTTTGTACTACAATATCTTTACAAATCATTTTTGGTTGCATAGTGTCCCAAACTTTGATGCCGTTTACGTCTAATAAATCCTCTAACAGTAGTTACATATTATATCCTTATTTTTTAATTTATTTTATACATTACATAGTGAACTAAAATCTCCCTTAGATTAAGCGATTTTACGCAGCCTGAAACATTTTTGCGCCTCATTTGTCTTCATTACCTCAAAATGAGATTACCGGTCGGTTCGGCCATTGCCTCAGCATACTGAAGGCAGAGTAAGAAAATATTTACTATTATACCTTACATTTTGATGATATCATGATTATGAAAAAGGATGATGACCATTTTTATATGAGCCCCGTCCCCCCCCCCTCCAACAGATCTTTTGTATGTGTCAATAGGTTCTTATGGATCTATAGAAAGGCTAGTAACTAGATTTAACTTCATGATCAATGGGATTTGAAAATTGAATGCTTACAATCTGTTATTTTGGGTACCAATATTAATAGCAAAACGATTTTTTTTCGGAATATCCCGCGTCTTTGAAAGATGTCGCCATAGTAAAAAGTAATCACATAGTTAAGACGCATGTACTGAGATATATTTCAAATCTGTTGGTCGATGTTATTAGTTTTTTGTTTTTTGGGGGGACGTTTTGACACATCATCTTCTTCCTTGCGAGTCGATGACAAATCTAGTCGATGTTTAATTTTATTTACACAATTTCAGTAGTTAAGGCGAAAAAGCAAAACAAATAAACCTAAATCGTAAAATTAATTTATTTCGGTTGGATTAAATGGAAAGACGTGAAAAAGATAAATTCTTTAAATATAGATTTTTCTGTAACAAGCATTGTTTGAAAGGTCTATTATTATGACCACAAATAACTGATCAAGCTATACAAGCACCATGCGATTGTGTTTCTTATACCTACAATAGACACAAGAACAATTCAAAGTCTAATATATTTAATGTGCTCTTAAGTGTATAATAAAGCTATCAAGAACTTAGAGAATTGAGCACGTAGTAAGTAACATGTCGAAGGTGAGGTTTTTTTGTGGTAAAAAGTATCTAAGGTGTTCACCGGGGATATAAGGTACCACCATGCAAAATTTCATTTAAATCGGTCCAACGATTCCAGAGATTAGCGTGTACAAACAGACGTATTGATTATACCGATGAAATATATATATTAACACGCTTTTTTATTAGCTTCACTTGTAACTATGTATGTAAGAAAATCATGGAATCTTAATTTGACCCACTTCCCGGTCTTCGATTAGGATAAAATTTTGCACACGCTGTGAGTTCTGATGACAATACATGACTAGCTAATAAACGTCATTACAAATCCAATATGGTGGCCTTCCCAAGATGGCGGACTGACTGTTTGAAATCCACCCCCATGATATGAGTATCAAATGAAAGGGTTTGCTGTCAGGAATACGAAAAAAATAGTTACGTGACTTAAATCCAATATGGCGGACGTCCAAGATGGAGGACAGGAAGCGTGTTTTTTAGTTTTTAAAACTGTTATATTTTATTATTTGAATATTAAGATGGATTAAAGATAAAATCTCTAACCCATATTCACAGGTAAATGCAATTACATTACTGTAAACGAGTAAATTTTGTTGTCAGATGTCGTTTAAATGTTACTTCGGTCGTGTGCGTGTGTAATTCAATTACCAATGTCCTTTTTATCCTCAACGGGACGGAAATTGTGCCTTAATACTTTTGGGGTAAAAGGTTGAGTGTTTGTGAGTGTCAGACGCCGTAAGAATAGTCATTAAATCTAACACATTATCGATACATTAGCCTTTAGGTAGAAACATTACAAAGATGTTGCAAGTGCCTCAGGAGATTGAATAAAAGACTGTTTACTCGTCGAGAGCTAAACGTATAATCTATATAATAAAACAGTAGAGGTCGAAAATCTGTACATAGAAAAAAAATGCTAAAAACCGAGTCAGAGGGATGTAAGAAGTGATATAGAACTTATCCAGATTTTTTTAGATTTTTTTGTTTCTCTGTTTGTCTGTTTGTCTGTTTGTACAGGCTAATCTCCGAAACTGTTGGACCGATTATAATGAAATTTTGCATGGTGGTACCTTATATCCCTGGTCAACATCTTAGATAGTTTTTACCGCGGGAAAATATCTCATTCCTACGGGAAAATGGTTCAATAAGTAAAAGTTTCTAATTTCTCAAACACGACGTATCCTATTTCAATAAAATTTGCTATATAGGGGTTTTTAGGTATAAAAAATAGAGAAACAATTTTTTTGGGATTTTAAAAGTAACAAATTCAGTAATATTACTTCAATAAACACGTTGGCTGCAGAATTTAATTCTCAAAAAAATCAATAGATGGCGTTTTACGAGGCTTCTTCACTAACATTCTAAACTACAAAATTAGTTCTTCGATCCTTTTTTTGATGATCGTGTTGGTTGAAAATGTTAATTATAAATTATATATGTATATATTACACAGCGTGTAAATGAAAATTTAGGAAAAGATTAAAGGAAAGGTCTGGGGCATTAAAGCGCCATTTTAAAAAAGTGAACTGTGAAAAGTTTCATAAACTAGATTATATGAACAATGCGAGGCGATTCGGATTTTACGTAAAATGATTTTGATAAAGGTTCTCTTAATATTCAAATGACAGGTGAAACACCACATCATTAAATTTGTTTTTAAATAATATAACTACAGCTTTTTCTTTTACAATCGGATATTTTACGCTATTAATTAATTAATATCGGCAATCATCTGCAAGTCGCCCTATTGCGAAAGTGGTGCGCGATACAATTTGTCAATAACCGCGCTTTTAGGCGCCCTGGTAAAATTTTTTAAAACTTTTCTCAGAAACGATAAATATAGTTTTCCATACAAGCTGTTCGACTGAAATGATATTTTTTACGGGAATTTCGATTTATGTATTATTTTCCGAGAGACTTTTGGGAAAGTGCTCAAGACCGTTGACCGAGTGTGTCCTTTCAGTGATTGCTAAGCCGTCACCCGAGAGCGTCGTTGGCCAAGTGGCTAGGCCCGTTGACTTTCATGCAGAAGTTCACTGGTTCAAACCTCGACACGCACCAATGTGTTTTTAATTTTCGAATTCATACGTACCCATTTATCCAACGCTCTTACGGTGAAGGAAACATCACGAGGAAACCTGCACACACCTGCGAAGTAATTCATAGGTTGTGTGTGAGGTTGACTAACCCGCACTGAGCCAGCGTGGTCGCCTAAGGCCTATTCACCCTTATATCAGGGTAAGCTCGAGCCCCTCGGTGGGGATATAAAATATATGATTTATTAACAAAGCCGCCACCCAACCTGCATCAAATCCAATGTAAATAAACAAAAATCAAACAACGAACCTGACAACATTCAAAAGAAATTAATTTTATTATAGTTACACATTAAATTATCTAATTAACTATTATTGTAAAATAAAACCGCAGAGGTTGAAAATCTCTAGATAGAGAAAAAATGCTAGAAACCGAGTCAGAGGGATGTATAAAGTGATATAGAACTAATTCAGTTTTTTTTTGCCTGTGTGTACGGGCTAATCTCCGAAACTGTTGGACTGATTTGAAAGAAATTTCGCATGGCGGTACCTTATATTCCCAGTCAACATCTTAAATACTTTTAATCCCGGAAAATAAAAACTACGGTAACTCATACGGCTCAGCACATTGTACGGGCTTACCTACGAAACTGTAAGACCTATTTAAATACAATTTTGCATGGTGGTACCTTATATCCCCGGTCAAACATCTTGGATACTTTTAAACGCAGAAAATTAAAGAGTTCCCGTGTAATAATAGTTTAACATTACTCCGGAGAAGTCGAAAAACAACGCGGGCGTAGCCGCGGGTCTGTACATAGAAAAAAAAAGATGAAATTCGAGTCAGGAAGATGTAAGAAGTGAAATAGAACATATCCAGATATATTTTTGTTGTTGCTCTGTCTCTTTGTCTGTTTGTAAGGGCTAATCTCCGAAACTATAGGACCGATTCAAATGAAATTTTACATGGTGGTTCTTTACATCCCTGGTCAATATCTTGGATACTTTAAATCGCGAAAATTAAAGAGTTCCCGTGGGATAGTTCAAAATTACTACGGAAAAGTCGGAACACAATGCGGGCGTAGCCGCGGGCAGACAGCTAGTGAATAATAAAATCTAAGTCACAATTAAGGTTAATACTTATAATGCTAATTTATTGCTAATGCAAGCAATACGCTTCTCGTGAAGTGTGTCCACTTCACACTACAACATTATCCATATTATGGTTGTCACGATCTAAATAGAAGGTGTTGAAATAACGAATAAAATATAATATATTTTATGGCACACAAAAAGTACAAGAAAGTACTCAATTTAAACAACATAAGTGTACAAAAGGCAGCCTTATTGCTAAGATAGCAATTCCTACAAGACAACCTTTTAGGTATAGTATTTGTTATAAAAAATGACTGCGAAGTAATGCGTTAAATACATAAGGAATAAGATATTCTACACATCATGTTCAAATTTTAAATATGAGAAAATAATTAAGAAATTAAAAACATACAACAACTTATCTAATTATACTAAAGAATAGGTTACGTTTAATTCAGTAATTTATTTAAACCAGGATGTATATTTAGATAAAGTAGTTGAAGGAGCAATTAATAGTAGCTAGGTAGTATCCAATTCTATATTATCACTTCTTAAATCAGTTATCATATTTATGAGCTTAAGGCTCACTACACCAACTCGACACCAACTCAGCTCATAGTATGGCATTGAATTAATGTAAGCTGTATGTCGTATAATTTAAGAGTGATTTTACAACATGTCAATTGAAATTGGACCAGGCGTGGTGGCGGTGATGATTTAATGATGGCAGTATGATTGTCTTTTTTTTGCCATTTTTGACCCATCATTTCAGCCAGGTAGATGTCCACTGCTGGACAAAGGCCTCCCCCAATGAGAAAGATCTTCCCAATTTTGACCTGAACAAAGTAAGAACAAAATCCTCAATAGGGTCGATAGATCACCTAAAGGGTTGATATACGTTTACATAACCTGACATTGATAAAAGGCTGAAGATTTATAATATATAGCTTTAAGAACAATGAAGATTAGACACGAAAACTGAAAAATGTGCTGAAAAGCAAAGACAGAGCCGCTCTCACATAAGCACTAAGTATAAATAAGATTTAAAATTGGGGAGCACATAATAGTGCAACTTTTTCTCTACAACAATGCTATTAAAAGCTAGCTTATATTGTAAGCGATTTTTTTTTCAGAATTCTGTACACTTAATGAAACTTTACGAGTATAAAATAACATATAAGGCTATTATAGCAATTAGCAACATCATAAATCCAGTCTCAGTTTAAAAATCTTTACACTGTCGACAAACAAATCAATTTAACAAATCTTTTATTTTTTAAAGATTAATTTGTTTATAAGTAAATCTGCACATTTTATAAAGTACTTTCAAATATGTAACCTTTTCCATGTATTACCATTAAGTGTTTGTTTCTTAAGAAAAAACATTTGTTTCCCGTAGAAATGTATGTACAAAAAATACATATTTATAATATTATTGCTGTTCTGTCTGTTGGCTGAACAATACAATATTTACGAGAATTATTCCAAGTTGGCAGGTGCAAGTTCCTAGCAGAGGTCTGGCTTAGTATTTATTTATGATTATGTTGTGAACTAACCCCGTAGCCGTAGTCTATAAAACGATTGAATTTTGATTGGCAGAAGGATATCGTGTATTAAGTTGATAAGAGTGCTTTTCCAGGGTTTTGGATGTCGCTGATTCCGAAAATATTTTCTGCGGTCATATTTAGTTTTGGCCACAAGAAGGGTCAAATTTGAACTACTAATAGTGATTTTCGGATTCAGCAATGTACAAAACCTTGAAAACCATTTAGCAGCATGTTACCTCTGACCTCAAAAATTTCAATTTCTATTATAGACTACTATAATATTTATGTCCCCACTGAATAGTTTGAACCTACTCTGAAACAAAGTAAATAGACTTTACCCTTAGTCAATACGAGTAGAACACATTAATACATTTTAAAGAGAAATAAAAACTTTACTTAAAGACCATTATAAAGTATAAGTCAGAAAGCTTGTCTGCTTGCCTGCGTGCCTTTTAAACATACTTGGATTTAAATTAAGTTGATTTCAAGTACCTAACTACTTATAAAAATAGTACAATTATAAAATTAGTATATTTCCTTAATAGTCAGATTCGATCCTCCTATAATTTATTTCACTAGCACATTTCGTTAGCACGAACTATAACTACTCTCTTGAAAATAAATTACTATCAAGCGATAAATATCTTAATATAAAGATTATAAAGATAAAGAATTATTAATTTGAACTATTTCACAAAAGTTTTAAATTACATAGAAAAATAACTTAAAGCCAGTCCAAATTACGTTGACATTTAAAGCAGAAATCAAAATGTTATAACCAAGTATTTCTAAAATAGGTCATCGGAGTCGTTCCTGAAATGAGTTCGAAACAAACGGTTTTATTGCATCGCTGTTTGTCACATTTACTGCCTCGAAATCATATTCTCAATTGTAGCCATAAACAACCGTTTGATAAGCCAAGCCGGTGGCAGGTTTATTGGTCACGTGACAAAGATGTCCGATAAAGGCTTATTCACACCATCATTATAAACAATTTATTATATTTATTTATCTCTCTCTTTATTTGTGTTGTGGTCGACTTTCTTTTCCAATCAATAGTAAATAATTTATTTTCTTCCACAAAAGACACTTTAAGCATGACAAGTCTGTCAAACTTTTGATGTGAAACATCTCTAGGCGAAAGGAAAAACTAAATATTGGCGTGGCGACCATGACAAGCCGACTGTGGCGAGCCGACCGTGGCGAGCCGGCGTCGTCGTTCGCCTCGCTATACTCGTATTTACTAAAGAAAACTATTCTCTAAGTACCAGTAATAAAGTATATATTCGTATGATACATCATGTATACTACGCCGTCTAGCAGATACCTGTAAAACCACTTGAAGCAATCACAAACTAACTTTACTTTCGATGTTTGTCATCAGCCATACGTCCCGTGACGGGTCACCATTTTTTTAGGAGATAAGAATCCAAAATATATCCTTTTATCTAGGCTTATGGTGGAGACAACGCAGCTTACAGTCGTAATTCCAAGTGTAATGTTGTTTCAATCGGGCTGGTAAATATTCTAATATATAAATATACAGGGTTACTTTTTAATCAGTGCACATATTTTGTGTACACAGTCAGTATCGTTACTAGATCACATGAGACGAAGAAACGTTTTTTTTTTTTTCAAATTAATGTGACCCTATTTCTAAACCCGTTTAGGGAACGAATTTCAAAAAACGCGAGAATACTTGTCCAATTAATTTTGCCAATGAGTGCTTATTTATACGAAGTATCAAGTAAATTGGCGCGTATTAAATTTTTTCCCATACAAAATTTGATACCAATTCTAAGCATAAAATGGCGATATTTCGATTTTTTGTATGAAACGTGATAAAATAAAAATATACTGGATTTTTAATTTTCTTTAATCTATAGGTACCTAAAATATGTGCACTGATTAAAAAAACCCTGTATAAACTCGACAACAAACAAATAAATTGTAAAGTTTTTATTTTATTCTCGTTTATCACTTTGGTTATACTTTTTGACTGACTTGATTCGACTTGAGTGATTGAGATGAATGTCTGTTTTCGTTTTTAGTGGACGTTTGTTTAGTTTTATTTTTTGTGTTTCGCTTACTAATTTCCAAAGGTTTTGTTTTGCCACCGACAAACATACTGTAATAAATTACGTACCCACGTATAAGTAATTAGAAGGACGAATGGAACTAAGTAGAGCCACTAGGCGATATTGTCATTAATTAAACGTTTTTTCCGCCGCGCCGTGAGGTACTTATTGACCCAATTTTTTGTGAGAGTCTCCTATGAAGGATGAAGCGAATATCCCAGGGATCACCTGCTAACCGTGGGTTGTGTTAGTTTTTCCCAGCTTATACATACACCACAACCCTTTCTTGCATATACATAAATAAATAAAAAACTTAATACTATATTATGCGTAAAGACGGCTATTTTTCGCACATGAAAATGGTTGAGTAAAAATAATCTGACTTTGACGAAAATCTAAGAGCAAGGAAAATCTTATCTCTCATGAAACTGCATGAAACGTCATCGATAGAGTGTGATGTCACCAAAACCAATGAATGTGCGAGTCACGCGAGTCATGCATTGGACAGATTTCACTCAAGCCACAGAATACCAAATAGTAGTCCCTCTCAAGCGTGGAATATATTGCGGCTGAATGCACTAGCAATTATTATTATTTGCTTTTAGTGTCTTTCAGGTTCAGCATCAGTGGCCAAGTGGCTGGGGCCGTTGACTTCCATTCGGAAATTCGCGGGTTCATGTACCGGCACATACCAATGCGTTTTCCATTTTCAAATTCATATGTCCGTTTATTCGATACTCTTACGCTGAAGTTTACAAAATATCTGGTAAATATACTACTGATTACTGGCGTAGCGTATATACTACTGATTACCTTGATTACTGGCGTAGAATACTATGTTTAGGATTTTTCATTATCGGATATCCAAGCCAACGCTTGCGTTCTTTTTTTTTTGAATGTTTCCCAAGATTTTTTTTGTTCTAGTTTGTTTATAATTTGACCTATCACCTGATCTTAGTTACCAACTATCGAATTCGGTTCAGCTTTTTCAACCCTAATGCTAATTAATTAAGAAACCCAGTTTTATAATAATTAGAAATCTTACTTATGTACTTCTTCGGCAAACGCCATTATAATTCATAGCTTTTACCCATTTTAGAGTCGTGGTCAAAAAAAGAATAAACTATTTTTAAACTTAAATTTGTAATAGTTGTTCAATATCGGGAAAAGACCATGAAAAATTTGCTTTACTTGCAAATAATTTATAGCCAAGCCTAGCCATTAAATGAGTTATTTTTAGTAGGGTTGTCACGGTGGACACTAAGCCATAAAACGCAGTGTAACGGCAATAACCCCACTTAATTTAATTACACATGTAACACCCTTTATGTAGACACACTATGTTGACAAAATAAACACGCAGTTAAAGTAATTAGCTACCTACTAAAGTGTCTCTTCAATAGTATTTAAATGTTTTTTGCTTACCTGTATTGCAACTTATATATTCTTTATTAGAATACAATTTAACAGAATAAAAAAAAAATTACTTACTTACTTTATCGTCTGGGTTTCGAGGTTAACCTACCTCACAAACCGTGGTGACAGAATCATTAAGCCGCCTTTGGCTCAATGACACCAGGGACATGGCTCATGTGACGACTACATCCGTAGATAGTAACCGGTAACAGTCACGAGCAATAATATATATACTACATTGTCACATTTTTAAAAATATCTTCACTTCTATCATTTTAAAAATATGTGTTCTACTACTTGTTCTAAATTATCTAAACATCAAACTGTGTCCAAAGTAGGTATACATTAGTTTCACAGTAATATAAACGAAACAAAATCTGTAATAAGTTTACACTTCCAATAGAATTATAAAGTATCCATGACAATTTCAATAATATGTATACAACATGTTTACATATTATAGAAATTGTATAGGTTCTTATGAATTTCATTATGTATACAATAAAATGACACAAAAAGTGTATTCTATTCAATAAAACAAGAGCTTAAAAATCAGTGTTTTAATTCTGAACCAAACAATCATTATTAATAAACAGCTCATACAACTTTGAACCAAATAATTACCTATTATGATTAAAATAACAAAATTTCAAAATAATAATATAATTTAAACCAAATAAATTTTTTAAGTCACTTTTGATACTTTTCAAAAGTCATTATTCGTCATTTTGCGCTGTTCATCCTTGTCTATTACACGCACCTAGAAATGACGTAGACTCGTGTCAGTCACGTGGTCTATTTGCAAGACCTTGTTTTCTTGGACCATGGTTCAGTTCATTGCGGATTAAGGTTGCATGCCTGTATACCTTTTCTGTTGAAAAAGAAAAAATTGCAGGAGCGTGTACAGAGCGAGATAATGTGTATCCGAACGTTAATCGTGTCAAGATTTGTTAAGGCGGGTGCAATACCGTACAACAAAGTAGCAGAAGCCATAAATAAAAAAATAAAAAAATACCATACAGTTTCGAAATTATGTAAACATTGGGGCTAAAACATTAAGAAATTGAATTAGCCCTAATGTTTACATAATTTCGAAAGTGTGCTGTATACATATTTTTGAAGCTGTTCTGTGTACATATTTTTGAAGATGTACTGTGTGCATATTTTTGATTTGATTGATGGGTACATAATTATAAAACTAAAAGTGAATATTACTTTTTGATTATCTGTTGTTTATATTATTTTGATGAAAATGCTTAGTTTATTTTGACACAACTTAGCGTTCCCATAATTATGGGACACATTTCAGCATACATATTTTTGCGACTTAATATTGACAACATGAATTTGAAGCTTAAGGATGTTTCTATCTTATTACTCGTGACTGTACAAATGACTCTACGTGCCTTCCGAAGCACGGAATCATCTTCCTTATCGGACAATCAAGTGATTCCGCCTGCAATGTACTTGTGTCCGGAATGTAACCAAACTGGGGATAGTCTCACAAAGTGATATTTGTCCGTCGAATCCCCACCGGGACTGGAACCCGGAACCTCCGTAACGTCGGGCGAATAATTATTTGAATGGCATTGTCAGGTTTGGTTTAACAAAAATGTCTATGAATGCCCGTGTTTGAAGTCGACCCAGTACAACATGGATTTTGTTTATTTATTCGACTATTTATAAATTATAAATCAATATGTGTATGTATTTATTTTTCTTATAGCTATAGTTCTATTTCAAGACAATATTAGTAAGAAATATATTGCAATTGCTTGCACTTAGCTTGGTTAACAAAGTAAACTTTTCAGACCAAACGTTCGCGAACGCTTGAAATAAAAATAAAATTATGATTTATTTTTGTTTCAAAATCACGACCACCTGAAACGAAAATTGATCACTTTAAAAAAAGTGTTATTATACAAAAAAATAATTCCTAGTATTTTCAATAGTGTTAACGCAATAGTATTTAGGTATCGCGGTAAACAATGAAGGTTAAACGCAATGTGTCCGGCAAAGGTTACAATAGTTCCTTAGCCTCTATATTGCAGTCCTTGGCATTTGGGCTAGGCTGAAAATTTTCAGGCGTTACGTAGTAATGGTCGCACAAAAATTCGCTGCCAGAACGTCGACCTTAAAATTTTTGTGGTGTCTATTTTTTCTTTTCATTAACTAACTGAAAACGAGTTTTTACACACTGCGCGTATTTGTTAAATTTTAATGTATATTTATATATTACTTATATATTGCATATTATGTATATTTCATGTGGTATCATTATTACTTATATAGATATACAAAATGTATGCACAATTAACAACTTGACAAAAATGACATAAAAATACTTGAAAAATATATTACCCGATTCTTGTTTGCATACAAAATTACCTTTAACTAGACAAATAGGTAGTTCTAGAAACGGAGTTGTAATTGGCTGATAAATAAATTATCCTATATAAGCTGCTATAAGCCGTTCAGCAGAGTTAGAGACCCATTTATTTTCAATTTCCTCTGGTCCCTTAGTTTAGTGAACTTCTTTAGCGTCAAGTGAAAGCTTCGGGGCAAGGGATAAGACAGGTTCACAAACGACAAGGAAAGGATTGGGACCAAATACATAAGGAAAAATACTTGATAAAATCCCGTTTCCCGGCCGGTGAAGACTTCTTTATTTAATTTAAAGAAAACAATTGGATCCTGCCCAGTATTAGATTTTGTTTACCATACTCAAGCAAAAAAGTAATTATATAAAAATGATCATATAAAAACGTTTTAAGATTATTAAGCAAGAAATTTAGAGAATTTAGGAAGGAGAGAAGCGTGGGCATATTTTTTTCTCACTTTTAGTCCAATTAACAGTCAGCAGTAACCATTCATTGAAAATGCCGTGGCCGACGATGACGACTGCATCAATTTATAATTTCAGTATAATTTATTACCTGTACATTTTTAAAAGGAAACTTATCGGTCTATTGTCCTACAAATCCACCTCGAAACAAGTCTTAGAAATCCACACAGCTCGCGACCCAATGCGAACTTGCTTCGAGAAAATTATTAGTATTGTATTGAGAAACATTTCATCTCGGTAAGAAAAATTAATTAAAATTTTTGACGTCAACAATTTGTTTCAATTATTAGAGCTTATTTTTAGCGAGATAAAATTATTGTAATTAAAATTTAGATTTGTACCATTTTATTAAATGTGATCGTAGCCTGAAAATTAAAAAATAATTTAAGTCGTCTCTTTAAGTGTATTCAGTGAACTATAAATGAAAGTAATGAGTGCATGGCATTTATTTCGGTATTAGAAATTTTCTTTGCCTTATTTTTATTTCACAATATATATAGTTTTATGAACAGATAATAATGTTTATGTTTGACTGTAAAGTTATTTGCAGAATCGTTCAAATCGTAAAACAGAAAGTGTCTGAATCATATCTTGCATTGGTCATGAAAGAGGAAACCGCACAAGTCCCTTTTTTATTGGTCCTCCTGGGCATATCTCACGCTTGAACAAATAACATAACAGTAGTTAGTTTTCGGCCCGTTATATTTCACTGTAATAAAGACATAAAAGCTCTTGGGAGTCATTAGCAGCAAGTTAATCACTTACGTCATGAATTTATAATATGTTGTGTACTTTATGCTAAACATCTTCAAACATTCGTATCACAGCTATACCAACTAAACACTTGCGGTATTATAAGTTTGTTTTATCTTAATAATAAATAAATAAATATGTCGTGACATTTCACACTCGGCCATCTGACCCCAAATTAGGCAGAGCCTATACTCTGAGGGTCAGACAACTGATATACATACATTATTATAAACAATACAACATCCAGACACAAATGCTCATCACACAAATGTTTGCCCTGGGCGGGATTCGAACCTGCGACCCTGTGCTTCGAAGGCAGGTGTACTAGCACGTAGGCTACGGGGCCGTCATGAAACACTAGTGATGTACTAACATACTCTTACCTGTTAGTGTAATTGGAAAATCAATATCAATTAGTTTCGTTGTCTTCGGTAAACTTCGGTCGAAGCGTTGCTCTATTATTCTGTTCACCTAGTTACAAACACACACACACTCACTAAATTATTAAGTTTTCATTAGTTCGTCTTTCCAAAAGTTTGGTCCTCGCACCAGAGTATGTTATATGTACACGTTGTATAATATGTCTATGAGAAGGTTAAGCTACAGGATGTAAGGATATATATTTTTGATATTTCTGATAATAGTTTTGATATTAAAGGTTTCTACATTAAGTCACTTATTTGGACCGTCGACAGGTAAACTTTTAAAGAGTGCAGGAAATAATTAATTAGTTACTAGTTACAGTGTGTTTATGGTAATTGGCTAATGTTATGAAGAATTTTATATAGCTGCTATATACAAACTGAGCGACGAAAATAAACTTTATACGAAATTCATCACAAACACTATTTGCGGTCGAAAGTCATAAACTGAACAGTACCATCGGCTCGCGTCAATATAAGTGTACTGCCGATGACGCTACATTTAAGCACGAAATAAAAATGTCCCACGTATGGCGATGTTCAAATGTTCGCGGCGACGGGAACGGGCGGCTAACACACGCCTGCACGCCCTGCCGCTCCAACGCGGACTGAACTGAATTCAACTGAAATCTCCATTGAAAACACCACGAGCTTTCCATATTTCCACCTTCCCCGTAAGAGTGAAAGGGATATCACGAAAGTGTCCGTTTCTCTTTCGGCTCTATGCTTGACTAGTGTTTATCAAAAGGAAACGCAAAAGGTGGTGGAATCAAAATAAACAAGCAGCATACCATCTGGTTTTGGTGGGTCACATGTAAACCGATGCAAACTGATGCAACGTCGGATATTGTGTTTGAGGAGTGATTCCTTCTGATGTATTTGAGACTGTTCCATATGCATTTTACTTTGTTATCAGACACATTCAAAATAGGTATCATGTTGAAAAGCAGCTATAACAATCTGAAGAAAATGTCATGCATGACATGACAAATTTTCTAGCTGACTGAATAAAGTATCCTTTTTTAGTTATCATTTTAGTATTTAATATACTTTTATTTGATATCTTTTGAAATCGCTAGACAACCTGTCTGCTAACTTATAAATTATAATATTGTATCATATTTTCGAGTTTCATTTTATGAAAGCTTTTTGCCGATATTTTCTTAGAAAACAAAATTGAATGTACTGAAACGCGACTATTTTCTAGGAAGCATGATCAATAGAAGACTTAAAAGTTAATCAAAATTATACAATGAATTATTAAAACAAATTGAATTACTTTTTTATTTCGAAAAACTTTTGTGAACAATAATAAAAAAAATACAGTCTACACGATTTTATGAAAAGGTGTTATTAAAAATTATTGTAATTTCATCTTTAGGTAAGCCTGATAAAGTACTTTTTATTATTTTATGAACTTACCAACTCTTAAATATATTAATAATATACTTATTACTTAATTGTCCTGATTGGTACCAAATTCGTGAAAATATCGATTGAAGTTTGTAGAATTAACACTGAAATGAAAGTAGGTTTTTCATTGTTGGCTAGACAATGGCCTTAAGCTATTATTATCATAAACCTCCCAATTCTATTAGCTTGAGCTCCGGGTTTCCTTACTCAAGACAGGGGATCCAATTATAACGTGTTACTTGTATTTCTGTACACATGTTGTTGTAAGTAAAGCGAATTGAATGATTTTAAGGATAAAACTATCTAGACGATTTAGTGGAACTGATTTATTAACCAATACCGTGCAAACTGTGGTGATCTTTTTTAAAGTAAAAGAAGTGTTTTTTAAAATAATGACACTAATATTTAGGTGAGAAAATAGATATCATCCCATCTCTAGATGTATATAGGGACTATATTATAAACACAAGCCTTTTTTTCGTGTGAAATACAAAGTCATCGACCGACGGTCCTCATTAACCCTGGCTTCATAATTGAGCCGCCTTTAGGCTTCTGACGTGGCTCGAGTAAAAACTACAACCGTAGATGCCTTCTAAAGCACGAAATCATCTTCTTTTTTCAGACAATCAGTTGATTCAACCTGCAATGTCCTAAACATACTAGGTAAAGTCTCACAAAGTAGTTTTTTGTATAGGAACAAACCAAGGAGCAAACCAAGTTATCATCGTTATTTTTTTTTCTTTTTTTTTTAATTGGAATTAATTACTTCTTCTTACCTCTATCAACCGTAAGTATCTTCAGAAGAGCGGGTCTTCTGACACAGGCTATGCTTAAAAAGAGACTCCAATCACTAATGCAATGCAATTCTTTTTAATCTTAATGCAATTGGTTTATGTCAATAAAGATTTTTTAAATTTATCTGAAAAGTTGCTTGATTTGAAGTCATACAGCCCACAAATACTCGCTTTTAGCTCCAGTTATGACAAAATTTAAATGACAAAGAGAAAAAATGGAAAACAAACATTCACCTCGGCTCACAGCGACAAATTCATTACAAAGTTTGTACCCAATTCCCAAATCAGGTTTAAATTTTAAATTGGTTAAATTAACTCACGCGCCATAATGCACTCTGGTTTTGTGTGTAAATAAATTATATATTCTACTATCAACGTGAAAAACTTAAGCAAGTAAGCAGTAGACAGCGAGTTTTAATTTGATTTACAGACCATGTACTGAACTTATATTTTCCTGAAGTCTGTGACACAACGGTCACTTTAACACTCGTTTCATTAATTAAAATGTAACTTCTTATGGCAAAATGCTGTATTCAAACAGGAAAAGGGGTACATAAATCCAAAAATGTAGGTTGTTCTATTGTTGAATTAATGCAAAATGAGCGAACGACATCGAAAATCAAATTAAAGCATTTCTAAAAGAGATTAATCAAAAATATTCTTGTTGTTATTATTTAGAGTCATGTATTTAAACAATATTTGCAGTGTTTTACATTGTTACAATCTATTAATAACTCATAATATTATCCTATTGTGTTGTAATTTAAAACTGAAACTGTAATATCTAAACTATAGAGCCTCGAAAATCGAGCATATACATTAACACATACGTCATACAATATTGATAAAACTTTTCAAAACATAGCCCAAAATACTCCATAATCTTCAGCATAATTTCAGCCGAAATACTTCTACTGCGGAATAAAAGGCTCCAAAAGATCTCCATGAAGAGCCTGGTTCTGCTTGGCCCGCTTGCATTGACTTCCCATAACCCTCACAAGGACCCCGATCGCGTTATTTAGGAAAATTTCAACCTATAAAACGAAAACGTTTGAGTTTTGGTTTCGTTAATGTGCAAATCCGTATCGCGCTACGCACTATAACAGATCAAATTACTGCACTGTTCAGCAACATTTAAAATTTTGGTTAACGTTACGAAACAGTGATTTTGGGTAAAGTTTGGTTATGATTAAGTCGTTCGAGTTAACGCGATCGGGGCTCAAAGTGCCAAGTGCGAAATTTGAAACCAAGCTCTCGATATCGAAATCGTAAACTTACGCAATTTTGAATGTAATTAAATTACACTATTTCAATTATGATGTCAATATCGAGCACATTTCGCAAGCTTAAAACTGGCACTTGCTATTTTTATCGTAGGTTCTAAAGCCTGAATAGAAAAATAAAAAACCTATTCATCCTCATCATAGGGGTACCACGTGTACAATTCCCATAATAAATTACTTCCTTTAAAACTCCGCAATTGGTCAGGCTCTACATACTTCATCGAGAGAATTAAAAAAATTGCACCTACGAGTATTTGACTCAACCCAAAAATTTTCTGTCATAAAATGAACTATTTTAAAAATAATTAACCCGTATAAATAAAGAAGACATTACTTCAGAATATTGTTTTAAATTATATTTATTCATAGTATTTAAATATTTACTAATCACAAAGGGCCGAGTCACCCGCCAAGACAAAACACAGATTTAAATTTGACATGACAGGATCAGAGTCCAATTAAGACATTAGGGTCTAGAATGGTGACAAAGACTTCTCTGAAGCTATTAAGTTAATTAAATAATGATCACCCTAGGGTCTTTATTACCAAGACTGGTATTTAACTACAATATTACTAAAGTCTGGAATCATTAATTTTGCATTAGCTTCCCGCCCCGCGACTTTGCCCGCGCCGACAGCTTTTCCCGTGAGAATAAGATATTTTCTCGCGAATAAAGGTAACATGTCCTTCCCTACGCCTCGATTCTATCTCTGTCCCAAATTTCATCGAAATCGGTTTATTAATTTCAGCGTGAAAGCGTAACAAACAGACAGACAGACAGGCCTTCGCATTTATAATATTAAGTAGGGATTTGATTTTCATAATAATTTTGATTAGCTTCGCTTGCAATAACCACGTCCTAAGATAATGAGCATTCTAAAATTGAGTATCTTAATACAGCGATTCATTTTACTTTTAATTAATTTAAAATAAAAAAGGTTAAGGGGGAGAGTAAGGGTTTTAGGGTTGAAGTCTAGCCCAAGGACATAAAGATATCCGCATGTACTATTCTTCTTATTAGATTAGAAAGTTGTTAAACCAATTATTGCCTAGATTACAAAAAAATAAGCACAAAAGTGTAGCTCAAGACACATTTTCTTTCACAACAACTTTCTTACTTAATTACTTACTCGTTTTCATAGAAGTCTCGGACAAGTGAGGAAGGCGTGACGAAGCTCCGAGTGTCTCCAACTTGACACAGTTTTTGCCTCTTCACCCTCATCATTCTATTCATACTCCGTCCGTAGGGACAACCAAGTGAGTTTCTTACAATTTTTCTAGCACTTCTTGCATATCACTTACCTATTAATTTACACCCTTATCTTTTGCTGCTGTATTTTTTTTTTCATGTCAGTAGTTCTTTACAAATGAAAATGAGTTAAGTTAAAGGCGCAGCGAAAAGGAGCGTTATAATTTTCACCTGTATATATTTAAGAAAAGAGCATAGAGCGTATCATATCTTTGATATTTTGGATGGAATAGTTTGTACATAACAAATTAAGATGACATATTGTCATGTTTCTCATTTTTTTGAGCGTGACTTGACAGTAATCAGTCAGGTTCTAGTTATTGAACTTAATTTTTAATTTAACTTGTGATCTTTGTACATTGAGACAGTGGTGTATTTTAAAATTAAATAATGTAAGATGACAAACTAATTTAAATGCAAAAACAACCAACTAAATTCATGGAATGCCTAACAACAAAATATTAAAGATGTATATTTACAATACAAAATAAAAGTAATGCTTAATAAATTTACATCGTGACTAGTTATGAACCGCGCATTATTCATGTGGATTAAAAAACCCGACTCCGTTTTTGTAATTAACTTTACCGGTCCAACTCACTTTTGGATTGAAAATGGAACTGACTGAATAAAACCAGTTCCGACGAGCTTTTGCTGGTTTTTTAGGCTATCTAGTTGATGACGTAAATTCTGTCCTTAGATTTTTCGGTCTTTTTTAATAAAATTTTATATAAGATAGTTACACAAATTAAATAAAAAAAAATTTTAGGTTTGAAAGAAGCGCATCTTATTTTCTTCTGATATTAATAAATATGAAAGTTTGTGTGTTTGTTACTTCTTCAATATTGGCGAGACAGATTCTTTCGTAATAAATTTTGTAAAATAAAATAAAAAATACACTTGATATTCTACAAACTAAAAATCGAGAATCTTAGTAGATGAAATATTTATTACGCAAACTAAAAGGTCAAAAAGGTATTCTTGTTATTTTACCAAAAGCTTGAAAATGCGAAATAAGCCTGACATTAATAAGTTTTATCTTATCTGATAAATAAATCATCCATGCCTAGCTTGTTGGTGTGATAAAACTTCAAAACTAATAATAATCGTTTGATCAATATCTAACCATGACGGCAAACTCTTCGTACAAATTGATCTGTCCGCTCCTTTAATAATTTAGTGTCTGGGTCAAACATTTTAGAGGTAACAGGTTAGCATAGAGGTCAAGTGAAAGCTTAGTGTACATATTTGATGGTCGAACTTATTCATTTAATAGCATATTTTTTCATACAATCTAAATGAGTACCTTCATAATTTTTCGCTGAAGCTCTTTATTACTGATTTATTATCAAAACATAACTTAATTATTTTTTCTAACTAATAAATTGTATTTTCCTACTGTTTTGCCCAAGCATCTTTATGGGAGGCATTTATAAGAACTTTTAAAATAATCAATGCACTTTCAGAGAATGCTTTGAAAATATATACGTACTAGCTTTCCGCCCCGCGGCTCCGCTTGCGTTAATTTTTTTCCCGTGGGAATGAGGTATTATCCCGCGGTGAAAAGTAGCCTATATTACTCTCCATCCTTTCAACTAACTCTATGCCGAAAATCAAGTCGATTGGTTGCTTAGTTAAGGTTCGAAGTTAGGACAAACAAACACACTTTCGCATTTATAATATTAGTATGGATATGGATATGTCGAAGGCGCATTGTATAATCCGCTGTATTACATAACAGCGCGTCAGATTGAAAAACGTTGCTGTTTTGTAATCCCTACTTAATATTATAAATGCGAAAGTAACTCTGTCTGTCTGTCTGTTTGTTACGCTTTAACACCAAAACTACTAAACCGATTTTGATGATATTTGGTAGAGAAATAGATTAGACTTTGAGGGTGAATATAGGCTGCTTTTTACCTCGGGAAAACTCCTCATTCCCGCGGGACAAACTGCTAGTTTGAGACAAGAAGAAAAAATAATTAAATTTATTTTATAAATTTGCACATCAATAATATTGGAGTCAAAGTTAGGCTAAAATTTCAGACCTGAAGGATTATTCAATCATCAGTATCTACTAGTACTTTTCAACATAAATTTATCATATTGTACTTCACCTTGTTCTATTTAACCTAGACACGTCCAGTAAATTGTTTTTAATAAGATGGTACGCGAAGGCACTTGGCTGTGCAAAGGAGCAAAGGTAACATCATATTCGCCTATCTACCATAATTTAATAAAATAAAGCTATTCTATAAATCTACATAGAATGTTGCTAATACTCCTAAGTTTTAATGATTTTGTTTTTGATAGTCTAACGAATAACAAGTTGTTGTGCTTTAAATTAAGTTTCGAAAGTAACTTGCAACTGAATTTATTTTTGTGAACATTATACTTGTGTCGCAATATTGTCATAATCAACAGCTTTCTTACAACTATATGCTGGAATACAATTATCTATCTAGGACATTGATTCTAGATTTAGCGCGTCGTACAATACCGCATTGAAGAATTGGGACCGTCTGACACACATGTGTAAATTCCTAATTACAACCTTATCTCCCATTACGGTCGGTCGAATTTCATTGCGGTAACGTGGTGCACTGGAATCAAAATATACTCGTAGTAATATGTAATTTTTAATACCTTCAATCTTACTTTTTCTTACTATATTGTATTTTTACTGCGGTAAAAGCGGTGCTTGAGCATCTTTTGAATCGTTCATGTTTTAGGTGGTCTGTTATAAATGATTCAGGAATATAATTATCAGACAACTGCAACAATTTGAATGCGCCGTACGTATTCCAAATATAATGGAACCAGAGCTTTATCTAAAATGGAACGTGCACTTATCTATACTTACTCTACCTATCAACCTGTCATTTTCCGGATATTCCTGTAGGATAATGCTTTAAGGGGATTTGCTTAGGGAACAGACCGGCTGCCGGGAACCGCATACAAATTAGACCGAGTATTTATCTATGACACCGTGCAGCCACCGTAAGTCGTAGCTCCAATGTTTAACGAAGAAATTACCTTGCTCGATGTCACTTCTATCTTACTTAATACTAGTTTAGCTTATTCATTGGATTAGATACCTACTTTTGTATGTATGTTGAACACAAATATAGTGTACGGTGTTGTAAAATTATGTATTTTTTTACAATTTTAATTATTTACTGACTACGACGCGACGGTCAGTGACTTTAAATAATTGAGGAGAATATGTTTAAAAAAGTTTCATTACTTACCAAAAATCTCAACTTCACAACCTGACTCCAACCCAGAAAAATCTTGTAGAAACGTCGTAACTGACGAACTACAGTAAAAACATAACGCCGTGTTACGAGTAAAAAAAATCATTTCAGTTATAAAGGCTTTTTGACGGCATAGGTATCAACCGACAGCTACTAAATATAATAAATAGTACACTAAGTATGTATAACACCTACAAGAAAGGCTTTACCTTCACCATTGCGTAGTAAAATACCTCATTTCATCCTAGTTCGTAACGCGAAGATTGTGTGTATTTTGTGAAAAATGTATAAACTTGGGCGTCTCGCTTGGCAGAGGCGGCGCGAAGTCGACTGTCATTGAAAATTCATGCAGCTCAATCTGGCAGACTTTATACACTTTGCAGAGGAAGTTGAGTTGTCTGAGATTTATGACGGACTACGATATGCTGGAAAAATTTAATGTTCTTCCTTGTTTCTTACTTTTGCACAGAATTATGGCCACATCTAGCTGGGTCCGTGGAAAAAGTTTACATCGTGGCTGCATAAGATGAAACTCTATGCACTAGTTCACTGGTTCATTATTTTCTGCCTACATATGCACAGTTATTTGAAAGCTTGATGAAAATTAAACACCTATAGGTTCAATAAATAATATTGACTCATTTTTTTATGGTTAAAGGAAATTAAAAGCTACTTTTAATAAAATTAAATTAAATACATCTCAATTCATCCAGATATGTAAGCATAATCATTTTCATGAAACTTCTTTAGATACTTACAAAATGGAATATTTCATTCACTATTTTCATCATCACATCAAAACATCAAAACGTATATTTACTGCTTAACAACAACTTCCTAAAAGATTTTCACAACGACCGCCAGTCCCGCGCCGCCTTATATAATTTTATTTCAATTTCATAACGTTGAGAGAAAATCACAGGCATTCTAAGCGGATTTAGGGTACTCTATTTCCAGAGCATTCTAAATTATATTAAATCAAATTGTGCCTACATTATAATTCCAAACAGAGCTTACCCAGCTATTTCGTGTTGACATAACGCCTCCAATGTAGCGTGCGGGTTATTAAGTTATAAATTAAACTTGAACGTAGTCAGGCTGTAAATTATGAGAATTGCCGGGAAATATTCGCGAAACCGAGCAGCGAGTCTATAACAATGGGCCCAATGCAGAACTTTCAACGTCTTTTGAAGTGATTTTGCGCTCTAAATACAATATTGATCGCATCCACGACTTTTTGAACTGTTTAAGGAAATCTACTGTTGTAGAGAAGTTTTTAAGAGCAAGATTCTCTTTTTCCACGCAATTATTTTATAGTGGCATTTGTTTTTGTTCTTTATCAACATTCTTTTACTCACTGTTAGGCATAAATTATGCATTTCCAGTACAATTCATCTGGGCCCGATTTTCAATCTTTTTAGTCTATAGGTAAATGAAAATCATAATATAGACTTATTGATGAAATGAAATCTTTCTTTCTTTATGTTTCTAAATGTAATATTACACTCGTATTTACCCATGTATCTTATAGCAATGAATAAAGATTAAAAATTCTTCGCACTCACGTTAAAAGTAATATTTTAGGTATCAATAATCTTTTTATCATACGCAATCATGTGTTGCCAATAATATATAGTACGTGCCTCAATATCGAATGTTCTTTATTGAGCCGTAGACATTACCAATACGTGACCTTTATTACCGAGACTCACGAAAGCCCGGAGGCGACTGATGCCCATAAGGACATTAGGGACTCATTTTCTTCTTTCCTTATTAGTTTCAGCAATAATGCGCTTAGGTAAATAAGTAGAAGTCCAAGATAATTTCAATAAAGAAGCGTGGATAGAATTGGAATATCTACTTGGTCCTTTTAGGTACTTTACATAACAAGTTACAGGACAAAACGCCTCAGGACGTAACACCCTTACAAATCTCAAAGGGCTTGGAGAAACTCAGTTCTTACATAAGTTTCAGAAAACATTACTGAAATAGAGTCGACTCGACTCTCAAGAGTGTCGTCAAGGAAGGTAAGTCTGCTTTTTAGGCTACGAGCCTGCTACGAGCGTAGCAGTTTACTACGACGTAGTATTAAGCCTACGTAATTATTTACTTTCGCGATGTAGGATGGTTCTCAACATTGTATAAGTTTATTTTAATTCATTTTAAATAAAAAAAAATATTCTTAAAATATTCAACAAAGTTTTTCAAACAAGATGAAACAGCTATAATATTTACTTTCTACCACGAGATGTAATAAGTGCATTCTTAAGGACACTCCCTTCTGTTAGCAAAGTTTTGGTAAGCTTACAGGGAGCCCAAACTAAAACCACTCTTATTGAGCAGTATTTGAGTTCAAATTCAGTATATATCTAAAATTAGATACACCTAGTGCATCATCATAAACATATAATGTACATAATACCAGACAAGAAACTCTACACAATTTGAAACGTTGATATCATATCATACTTTTACTATTATACTATTATAATAAAGAGGAAAGATTTGTATTTGTGTGTGTGTGTGTGTGCATGTTTATAATAAAAAAACTCAACATCTACTGAACCGATTTCTAAAATTCTTTCAGCATTAGGAAGCTACATTTACCTTGAGTAACATAGGCTACCGTTTACCGCGGTAAAATGCCCCATTCCTGCGGGAAAAGCTGTTAACGCGGGAGGAGCCACGGCAGAAAGCTAGTACTCAATATTCTGAAATGGAATGAAAACAAAACGGCTAACATAAAGGAAATTCATTTTAGTTCAAGGAGATTAATATGTAAGTAAATTGTTCGTACACTGACAGTAAACGATCGCCCCGGACCTACATCTCGGAGAGAATTTGAGAACAACAGAAGTGGTAGAGCCGTAGAGTAAAATATATCGTCCATTCTGAAACCTGAACAAATGACCGCAATTACCTAACAAACTCGCCTTTTCGGGGAAATGTTGACCCCGGACGTAAGTACATAAGTACTTTATCTTTAGGTGACTTCAGAAAAAAACTTACATAGACACCGTTATGTGCTAGATCCAAGGATAAATACTGCCGTAGTACTTGTATGATCCTTGGCTAGGTCTACTGTTCCTGGTTTTTTGTGTCATATTATACGTCATACGTACACTTGCCTACGAAGCACAAGGTCGCGGGTTCGAATCCCGCCCAGGGCAAACATTCGTGTGATGAACACTTGTGTTTGCCTTGTATCTGGATGTTGTATATCTATATATGTATGTATGTATGTATATCAGCTGTCTGACAACCCATAGTACAGGCTCTGCCAAGTTTGGGATCAATGCCCAACATATTTATTTATTTTACGTCAGATGTATGCAATGAATCTGGAATAAACTATTCATAAGTACATATCTTTATTCTGAGATTCATACATATTTTCAATTTTTTTTATGGATGGTACGTACACCGTACAGGTACTATTTATCTAGCACATATGGGCAAACATTATTCGCGAATAATTAATATGTTTATATATTAAACCTGCCAGAATAGCTGCAGTTTTTTTATTTCATATTTATAAGGTGAAGTTTTTTTATTCGCTCACGTGATGTCGTGAAAACAAATTCGAATACACTTTGCTCATCTCTGTTATCTTATAACACGCCTCCCGACACGTGGTTGCCAGTGTTGCCACTCAAGAACGTTTCTGCCCCAACGGCTGTCAGTTTTGCGAGCAATGTGCCCCACCCACTGCCACTGAAGTTGAAATTTAACATGTTGCTAAAGGGCGTACGAATATATTATTCACCATATTTAGAAATACTACTTTTTCTTCATAATTTTAAGGAAAAATAAAAGGAGGTAAATAAAAAAGAATAGTCATTATGAATATTTGATTTTTGTATTTGTAAGTACATAGCATTTAATGTATATTATTTTCGTATATTTTTGTTCCATTTTGTATGTACCAAATATATTTGTTTATTAACTAGTTTGTTGTGCGCAAAAAAATTCAATGTCATGTAATGAAACCAAGTAATTTTTCTCTGAAGAAATTGATTAAAGTATTTCTGCAAAATCTCGCGAACCACAAATTTCAGCAATAAAATAAAACAATAAAAATTATGCCCAGACAACAAAAAACATAATAATATTGTTTGACCCGACTTATGACTACTTACAATAACAGAACATTGAATGAAAGGAATAACGCACTTACTTTCTTGATAAAGACCTAATTAAGGATGACTAACCCAGAAAATGACGTCCCGCGAAGTTGACCTACTTAGCAGATGACTAACCCAGAAAGTGACGTCCTGCGAAGTTGACGTACTTAGAAGATGACTAGCCTAGAAAATGACGTCCCTCGAAGTTGACCTACCTAGAATATGACTAACCTAGAAAATGACGTACAAAGAATATGACGTGCCTCTAAATTGACTATCTGAGAAATTGACCAAGCTCGCCTAAAGGAACTTTACAATATCTAATTTGATGAGAATATTTCAACCTTTCCCGTACTAGAATGGTGGAGGCTAATTTCAGTAATTCGTTCCTTGAATATTCAGTAGTGCATTAACTTTATGTCCCTAAATGGCTACGTTACGAGCGTTTTACACCCGCATTCGGAACTTGTACGACATTACCTTAAATAATTACGTTTTGAGGTACATACGTAAAAACAGGAGTGGATTTAGAATTGAATTATTAAGAAGATAGATAAGTAAATAAGATTGGTACTGCCTGCATAGTTGTATTTTTAAATTCAATCATAAACAAACACAATAAACAAACGTATTAGGTATTGTTTCATAGATGTTGCGTAAGAATCTTAGGTAAGGAGAAACTTTTGATAATAGTATAATTTAAGTACGAAAAGCTAGCCAATTTATTCATTAATCTTTATATACAGGATGATAATTTAATCCTTGGCAAAAAAAAAACCAGGCACTCAGTATCGTTAATAGAACATATTCCACCAAGAAAAAAAAATAGTTTTTTTTTCATAATTTTCCATAAAGTTGTCCGAAAATATCGTAACGCGCAGTCACAGGTTATCTGTGCGCGTAGTAAATCTAGTTATGAATGGAGCAACGCGTGACAGACAGACAGAGTGGCTCGCACGGTGACCTTGAGCGAAGCAATGCACCTCACCGCACCCCCGCGCACACCCTCCGGGAGGCGATCGATATCGCCCGACAGTCAGTCGCCTGCAGTTCCTTTGATGGATACACGTGCGCGCGCGCATTTACCCGCCTCGCGAGTTTAGTGAAAAGTAAGAACGTAACGAAACGAAAATGTGCAAAGTGTAGTAAATTAATGGCCTGCAAGGTGCCGTCAAGAGCACGCTACGCAGAGTAGGTAGGTACCTACTTTAGTTGATCTTTTAAAATGAACAGAATCACTGTGCGCTTGTTTAGTTTGCCCTTATGTGGTTGTACTTAATTTCATACCTATCAGTACACATTAACATTTCTAACGTAAAATCTGTAGGTATGTAGCCGTAAATTCTGTATTCTGAAGCCCGTGAAAGTGCCTACTACAAAAATTGCAACTTGTGTAACACCATTAGTTCACATTTCGACGTAAATTGCGAACCCAGTATGATAAAAATCAAAATGCTTCACTTGAGACAATGCTACTACGCAATAAACATCAAATTACACTTTGTTTGCCACGGTATCAGGCGGGCGCGGGAGGGGCGAGGTGCGGGGGGGCGCGCGAAGTGGTCGTTCGACCGTCAGTCGCAAGTAGGTAGGTACAGCTCATTGATAAACAAAGTGCGCATGAAAACTAGAATTTTCCGGATAAATTTAAAAATTTGTAGACTGTTTTGTATAAAAGAAAATGGAAAATTAGGGAAAATATATTTTTTATTCATGTCATAGAGTCCGTAGCCGCGTTTTTGCTAAACATTCCGCTATCATGCTGTATAATAAAACTGTAGAGGTCGAAAATCTGTACATAGGCAAAAAAAATGCTAAAACTCGATTCAGGGGGATTTAAAAAGCGATATAAAACATAACCAATTATTATTTTTCAGTTTTTTTGTTTCTCTTTGTATATTTGTACGGGCTAATTTTCGAAACCGTTGGACAGATTCAAATGAAATTTTACTTCTTTTACTTGCTTCCCAGCTTCTAGTGAGGACACCGTTTGGTTTACTCATATTTACTAAGTCCAGTACTGGCTGTTTTTCCTTAGGGAAATCACCAATGCTCTCCAGGAATGGTCTTGCTACACCGAGTTGTTTTGCTCCGGCGAAATTGCAACTTGAAAGAGATTACCATGTATGTCTGGAGACGTAGTGCAAATAGGACAGAATAACCCGATCGGACATATATTCTAGACCGACATGTTCAGTTCTCTAAGAATCGAGAAATGCTGTAAAACTACTTAGTTCGATTGATACTTATGTCCCAGTCCGATGGTAGCCCGACTGATAATTATTTGTCTAAAAATTGATTTGTAGGATTTGATCAGGAGGCTGCAATTATATAACTAAATTCACAGTCTAGTAAAATAGTAGCTGAACAGACGTGGTATTTACTATGAGTCGGCATACAATTCCCCTTAGACAAATAATTATTAGACGGCTGTGACAGACATCTAGAACATGACTTCTTTTGACAGACACATGATACTCGTAGCTTAGGTCACGAAAAGTCTTTTACGCACGATTTTTGTTTGCAGTCGCAATGCAGTCTCAGTGTATAAAAAGCCTTACAGTAAGTACTGCATTTTAACTTCTACTTTCTTGCTTATCGAGTGGGTTTCGAGGTTAACCTACCTCACAAACCCTGGTGTCGAAATTGTTGAGCCGCCTTTGGCTTCCGACATGGCTCGTATAACGACTGCACCCGTAGATAGTAACCGGGACCAACAGCTTAACGTGCCTTTTGAAACATGGAATCATCTTTCAATCAATCAGGTGATACAGCCTGCAATGTCCTAACCAAACTGGGGAAACTCTCACAAAGTGGTATTTGTTCGACGGATCCCCACTGGGATTCGAACCCGGAACCTCCGTAACGTTAGACGAGCTTTTGACCACTCGACCACGAGGTTGTTCTCTTCTATTTCTCCAATTTAAGAGCTGCGCTCTTGTCAGTGGAGTAACCGCCATACCTCTCTGTTCTCTGCTAACTCCTTGACATCCTAGTACGGCACCAGATTTACTTTTTCCTTCATTTGTTCAAAGTAACTTCGTCTCGGTCCCCCCCCTCCTCTCTTTCCTTCAATCTCATGGTCCACCAAAAAAATATTTTAACGAAACCAAAACAACTTTCAACTTTATCTTTGTTATTAGAAAGCTCTGTTCAAGGGGTAGAGTTTTATTTCGAATAACGATGATAAAACATTTCCCTTTATTACAAGGAAAATTAACGATCAATTCGCCAGAAATTGTGAAATTAGTGCATGAAACTGCACGAAAACTACTCGCAAACTCCTAAACTGCACATTAGTGGTTCTAGTTTAAACCCAGTTAAACGAAAATTCTACTTACCTATAAATCATTCGATAGTTACTTATGATAGATTTTAGTCACGCATACATTTAAATTGTTTTTGTAAACATTTTTGAATGTGTGTTTGTTAAACATAGAGAAAAATAAGGAAGACAGTGTTAATAAAAAAGACATGTGATTATACAAACATTCAGTTAGTTTTTGGCCTGATGAAAGGGATATCTTTTTATTCGTGTTTTCAGTTTATTTTTCTAAAACCATTTTTTTAAAACCATAAGCCTTATTCTTTCTGCTTTTTTATGTTAGATATAAACGGTCTTATACATTCATAAAATCTAGCACCTCAATTAAATTCCAAAGGCCATGAAAACCACTTATAATAAATTACGTATTGCTCTGACCTTTACAAAATTTGTACAGATAATGAACGCCAAACAAACCCTTCGCCGTCAAACAATGGTAGCTTCATTACGCACGGAACGTAAAGGTGTCAATCGATACTAACAGCTGTATATCACTTTACCGGACGTTTCCCCAAGAGAAACAGTAAAACATGTTTATAACTATATTTCGCAGGCAGATGCTTCAGCCGTTTCGTCCGATAATTATATGACTCTTCGAATATGAATATAATGGGTGCGGAAGAGTTATATTCTTTTTTTTATTGAATCTTCTGTGATTACTAGCTGTCCACCATGTGGTTTAGACTAATATTACGGGTTAGTACTATTATTTTCTTCTGTGCTAATATATAAGAACCTTATCTTGACAATAGTATACATTTTTTTCCAACTGTTCCAAAGCAAATATTTGAAAGATTATTTATTTTAGTATAATGTAACTTGAATTAAAAAAATTTGCAAGTAGTAGAGTCATAAAAAAGTGTAAAAATTATATTTCTTTCTAAAAATTTTCTAAATCTTAACTCAAACAATAAAAGTAAAGATGTATATGTCGTAGCCAACTGGTTAAAATAGCCGTTCAATCAAACAGCTAGCCCTTTGACTGAACATCGCCATTCAATCACATGGCTGTACGTCGCTTAGCCGATTTGTTGACTGCAACGTTCAACACTACAGCTTGACGACGCTTAGCCAACTGGTTAAATGGCAAATTAACTAGGGTGACCATTAGTTTAGCATGTGATTTGAAAGAATAGGAAAACTTATTGTAATTTCTTGGATTAAGTTTAAGGATGGTTTAAGGGGTGACCAAAAGTTTGAACAAATAGTAAATATGAAATATTCTTTATTGCACCAAGCAAAAAATTACAAACTCAAAAAAAAATAAATACTTAATATATTTTTTGTTCGTAATATTTAAAAATTTAACAAAAATAGTATCTTATAAAACCTTCGTATTAATTAGAAAGAAGATAACAAAAATCCTTTCAAAAAAAAACCTTCTTAATATGAATCAGAAACTTAGTAACGTAAAATCAGTCTTTCAAAACAATCTTTGAAATTATCTTAATAGTTTTAAAAAACTTTTTAACATAAAATCTAAGTCCTTCGTAATAAAATTGAAATTTCAAAATATTTATTAGAAAATTAATAACATAGAACTTAAGTCCTTCATACAAATCAATCAACAGTGCATAACATGAAACTATGAAAATATTTTTCTTTAAAAAGTTTATAAAATGTTTATTCATTAAGAACCGAATAATATGAAACCTAAGTCCTCTATGAAAAGCTATTCTTGTTCTTAGTATTTATTACGATGTGAATAATATCAAATCTAAGTCCTTCATTAAAACTTGAGAATCTATACTAAAGAGATCATACAATAATTATCCATAGAAAAGTTTAGTAAGTCAGGGTTGTTACCCTGATTACTTTCATAACTTTATTTATTCACACAGCTTAGACTACTGTGGCATTTCGAGCCACAAAGAACTTTCTTCTTGAAGCAAGCACATCTCATAGTACGACATTGCTTTTGTGCCGGCTTACACGAACATTTTTGGAATCCTTGTCCTCCAAACTTAGATTCATTAGTCACGGCTTCTCTTAAAGATATAGGGGTATTTGAAATGATATCATCATAGCTTTCTTGCAACAGGTGCAATTCTTGCCGTACGAACCAATTTTTTAATATTCCTGTTTTTGTGCCTACTCTATAAACCCCATTTCTGAAGTCTACGATTTTCCCTTTAATATTTTTGGTGTCCAATGGTCCACGGTCTACTTTTGGTACACTTATCAAGACACTATTGCCGAGAGATAGAAGTGGTAGTTTTTTTGCAGTATTTTCTACCATTTTTTCTGCAGCTCGTTTTAAACTTTTGTGTGCTTCACTTCTTTGTAATAATATGTTCTCTTCCGATTTGCATCTTAAACACAGTACTTTGGAACCATAACCTTCCTCACTTTCTTCAGACAATCCACATGTGACATGAACAGCATTATTGCAAGACTTACAGCTATGAGCACCAGTGGTAGGCTTTTGACAAATTGCACAAATTAAATTTGGTTCAATGTTTTCAAGTATCTCTAAATATTTGTCAATTTTATTAGAGTTTGCAGGATTATAATCATCATGAGTTTCGACTTCACAGACTTGTATAATTCCAGTATAATTTATTTGGTTACGTTCGCTGTAAGATTCAGTACCATCATTAGATTCTGCAGGCTTATTAGCAGCGTTAGGATTCTCACAATCTTCAGTAATTATAGGATGCCCGTGTGATGTTGTTGCGATTTTATTAACATCATTCTGTACCATACTCATATTGGACGTAGTTGTTTCAATCAAACGTTGTTGCGGCTCATCATCAGTCAATTTTCTTAAGTCCTCTTCTGTTTCAATGTTTGACAACAATTGAAAGGGAATACTTGTACCAGTCAACCCAGCTTTTGGATCTGCACCGAATAATGCTTTATATGGCGACCTTCCGATTATTCGGTGAAACGAAGCATTTTTTTGGTACTGGCAAAAAAAACAACCAACAGACCAGTTTGTTGAATTATTGTCTGTCATCCAAGAACGTATCATATTTTCCACATCCTGGTTACTTCGTTCCACGCTGCCCTGTGTTTGAGGGCGCCTTGGACTTCCATGTACAATTTTACATTCAGGCCACATGGCAACTAATTCCTCTATAATTTTTGCCGTAAACTCCCGTCCATTATCTGACTGGAGAATATACGGTGCACCAAAAATCAAAAATATCTTCATGAGCTCTGTGGCTACCTCACTCGCCATTTTTGTTTTCAATGGACGCAGGTTCAAAAATTTCGTTGCGTTGTCTTGGTAGTTCAGAAGCCATTTATAATAGCCATCAGGGCAAGACTGAAAGTCGATCAAGTCAACTTGCCCACGAATATTAAAGTCTTGAGAGACAATAGGTCGTGTGACTATACCTTTCCTGGGAATATTTCTCTTAGTGTTGCATGTTGGGCAGAGCGATACAAAAATTTCAACAGCTTTTTTTGCTATATAAAACCGGCTCTTAATATTGTACACCATCTTGTCTCTACCTCCATGTCCGCAATCTTTATGAATGGTATTTAGCATGGTGAAATACTCTTCTCGGGGTACAATGCGTATCACAGGATCATCAGGACTCTTTCTTTTAAAAATGAGATATTCTTCACTGCCAGTTGTCATTAAATCATATTTTGATATCCAATAATAAGACATAGAAGTCCTGCATTCCGTGTTAGTCATGGACACCCTAGCGTTCTTTACATTAGATATTACTTCAAGTATTCTTTCATTAGTCCATGGTCTTCGAAAAGATCCTGAAAATAAATAATACGAAAACTGTTACAAAACAACTAAAACACAAGAGCATTAATAATTTACAATGCTATTTTATAGGTTATTTACCGGGTTTTTAGTTGGAGTTCATGACACGATAAAACTGAATATTTATTACACAAACGTAAGGATAACAAAAAAAATAAACTGTATTCTAACTAATTTTGAACGTGTTTAACACACAATAGCTTAGAATTGCAATAAATACCTTGGTGATGCATTTCATAATCCCGTAATTTCTCTTCGAATATTTTTTTAAATTTTGATTCACTCGTCTCACTCGTATGTGCCTCCATAATTTCTGGCGCCTCCATAATTTCTGGCTCTTCAACACTAGTAATTTACTACTTTCTTTCCGAAAAATATCTTGACACAATCAAAAACACAGGTTAGTTGACGCCATATTGAAAACAAAACACACCTAGCGCCGCCGCGGTGGTAAGCTGAAGTAATTCAATTAAAAGGCGGCTTTTGAGTCAGCTGTAATGTTGAACGTTTTTAGCGCCTCAAATATTCAACTAAGAAGCTAGACGTGTGATTGAATGGCGATGTTCAGTCAAAGGGCTAGCTGTTTGATTGAACGGCTATTTTAACCAGTTGGCTACGACATATATAAATCAAGTGTGTTTCTTGAAATCGAAATAAATCAATAAAAACAGAATGGTGTATGTGGCGTGATCAGTGAGGTGGGAAAACCGCGCTTCGCTTTTTATTCTGAGGGTGTGATTAAAAAATAATAAATTCAAATGACAGGCTGAAAACACTCTTGTTTCTCAATTAGACACGGTTCAGCGCACGTTAATTACTCCTAATGGCTGATACTTAATCTATTGTCGGAGCCTAAATTGCCCGCTTTATCGAAGATAAACAGAGCTCGAGTTTGTCAAGGGTGTTTTATCTACAGCTAGTTATAGATATACTTATCAATAATAATGTTTTTTTAATGTCTATTGTAGGTCAGTGAAATCTACTTCACCCAAATGATTGGTAGATAATACTGATAAATATCTCTATCTACTAAAGAGAACTTTTTTGACAGGAGAATACTGGAGATATGATAAAACAACTAGACTCATCAAGAATAAAAGTCAGATAAGTTTAAATTTAATGTTAAAATTTTTAAAACAGTGTTCCTGTCACGAACAGTATTAGGATAAAAGGTATCATAATCATAAATTCATTACAAACCTTTGAGTTACAAACGGATGTTACTAATATTAAATTCGTTTATAAAATCGTAATGAAAATATTTATAAAGCACTTTGAGTATTTTAGAGTTGTGATAATGCCAAATACACGAACATTACACCTTTTTTCGTTTCTTTTGTATGTGTAAGCCTACGTGGGTTTCCCACCATAAATTATTCATGTCGCTCTTTGTCGGTTATCGAGTCTACGCGAGACGTGAATGTAAAGTCATAAGATAAGAGTTAAGCTCTGAACGGCATAATACTTTTATATTAGTATCTTCAGAAAAAATATTACCTTTCATGACATATCTATCTTTGCCGCCCACTACTAAACAATTTGACTACAATTTTTTATTAGTGCTTAGACAACACCAAAAACCCGAGACTAATCGACATAAACGTGTAATTTACAAAAAACTACCTTATGCTGTGTAATTATGAATATATTTCCATATCTGGTAAAAATCAGTGACCTTAGTATTTGTCGCATTTATGGTAAATTGCTTCTACATTCTCGAAATATTTTTGTTGAGACAGCATGTTTCTTTATGTTACATTTTTTTAATAATACATATTAATTAAGTATAAAAATACCTCACGATGATTAATCGAATCTAATAGCAAACATTAAACTTTTATTTGTAAATTGAGTATATTATTTTGGAAAATCTCTATTCTTCTCTAAATTATTTATGTAAGCAAACACTCCCAACCCGTGGTTCAAAATATGATACTTTAAATCAAGCAAGGCCTACCTGCCTACTGTTCAACTTTTACCAAACTTTCTTTAATTTGCATACAGATAGGCCAACCATTTCCCAAATGGGGAGCGTGATGGGCGAATATTTTTCATTCCAGTCAACCATTACTAAGTTTACTACATCCAATTTGAAACATTGTAATTTATTTCAAGTTATATGCCTTCCTTAAGTTTTTCTGTTTTACTGTTGAATTCATTCGTTAGGTCGATGTTTTTTACCTACATAACACAACGAATATAATAAAAGTACTACCTCCACTTTTAGAATTAGATAATTATTAAAGTTTGTGGGCCCCGAAACATATTTGGTAGAATGCCTGCCTTTGAAGCACAGGGTCGCGGGTTCGAATCCCGCCCTAGGCAAACATTCGTGTGATAACCACCTATATTTTCCTTGTGTCTGGATAAGTTTATTTATATTTTGTTTGTATTGTTTTTTTTTTAATTTTTTATCTCTGATACCCATAGCATAGTAGTGATATGTCCCCACATATTTATATTTTAATTATTTATTTCGTAAAATGTTGACTAGCATTGAGCATTTTGCGAATATACACATTGATAAACAGCCTACATGTCAACAACATCAGTATTAGCCGACTAAAGCTCGCTCGCGCTAAAGTTTCACTATTACCTCTATAAAATTAGATATTTCTAAGTTTCTTTTGAAAATAAGATTTCCCTAAGATTGTAGTTTTTTTTGTGTTTTTTGTATTTTGTCACCCATCGCTGTAAAAAGGCTTCTTCTCTACGCCACTCCGCTCCGCTACGCCATGCATCGCGAGCGTCTGTCGACACGCCAACTTCTACGGTCTAATTCGATTGGTCGAATAAGTTGATGCAAAACATAACCAAACATCCATACTTTTGGGTGTTAGAGAAAAACCAAATAATGAGTAGATTAGGTGCACTTTTCCACCTACACAAAAAATAAAACGTCAAATATAAAAATAAATCAACTCAAAATTAATTAATACACATAGATGATAAAAAGATAGGTAATTGTAGTAAAGTGGTACATGCATGATTAATATCGTAAGGTATTTACCTTTATTATGTACCATATTTATGCTGAGTAGTTTTATTCAGTAAATGACTGGTCTCAATCTGGCTTAAAGCTGCATCAAAGAGACCACAGTAGTGACTTAGATTTAATACTATCTCTACATTCAATATGAATTTTGAAAGGATATATAATGGATTGAAAAGCTTAAGCTCTACTAAACTAAAGAGCAGTAAATGTGGATAATGTACACTCGAATTTGAAAATATAACAATATCTTATTTGCAGAGTTAAAACACTTTAATATAAGAGACTTTTACGTTAAAAATATACCTTTTAACAGAATCACTTCTGTACAATAAGTATATTTTTATCAATTATTTTTTTACAGTAGGTTCGACACAATATTTTTCGAAATTAAACAATTTCCGAAATAAAATTGTTTTCACTTAAATGTAAAATGTCGCGGGACGCCTGGCAGATGTGAAAAACTGAAATAAATAACATTTTAAGTTATTTCTTATTATAAGAAAACTATATGTCATCGCTTTACTTCTTTAGTTCTATACGAATTTACACTTCATACACACACACACTTTTTATACACTTTACACAATTGTTTTACTTTTACACGTTATACGAATCATGTCAGAAGCCATAGGCGGCTCAAAAATTCTGACACCAGGGTTGATGAGGTGGTTAACCTCGAAACCTACACGATAACCAGCAGCAGTGCTACATGGAGTAGTAGTAATAGTTTTCTTTAGTAAATATAGCGTGGCTACTGACGCCCGCTCTTCGTCGTCGGTCGGCTCGCCACGGTCGCCACGCCTATAATCAGTTTTACCTCTCGCCTATAGATGTTTCACATCAAAAAAACTTTGTTTTTTTTTTTTTCGCAATAAAACGTTTTCTCTTGTTTCGCTAACTTAATAAAGAATTTTTGTTTTAGGTACATACAGTGTTCTGTTGTTTGTGACCTAATCTCCAGGGTCCGTACGATTTGTTGTTGTTAGTTACCTAATGTACACCGGAGACAAGGGATAGGGATTAAGCTATTCGAGGGTGGAGGGTAAACTCGGTGTATTTACTAAGTCAACGGTCGTGTCCTGAATTAAGCGTGGCAATCGACTATCATGTCAGAACTAGCTCTGATCTTTCGTCTCTTATTACAGCCCCATAGAAGGGCTTGAGAGCCCTATTTTTTTTATTTCTCTTCGCCCGCAACTATGCATTTACTAGTTTTCCCTGGGGAATGAAATAATTTTCCATCGCATTTATATAATACTAGCTTTCCGCAGTGGCTTCGCCCGCGTTAACATTTTTTCCTGTGGAAATAAGGCATTTTCCCGTGGTAAAAGGTAGCCTATGTTACTCAGGGTGAATGTAACTTTCTAATGGTGAAAGAATTTTTGAAATTGGTTCAGTAGTTTTACACACACACACACATTTTTCCGTGGGAATGAGGCATTTTCCCGCGGTGAAATTACTTCTTTCCCACGGGGAATGATGAAAGAAAGAAGAATGAAAAAAAAATTAAAAGTTGCCTATGTCATTATCTAGCCCTCTGTCTATTTCTGTCCAACAAATCAGCTCAATCTGTAGGTTAGCTTCAGTGTGAAGGAAAGTCAAACAAACAAGCACAAAATTCGCGTTTATAATATGAGGTCCAGCGGTCTTTCGGCTGAAATGATAATGATGGTGATGATGAATATTAAGTGTGGATTGATTAACGCAAATAAATTAATATGAATTTGATGCTTGTGTCACTAATTCGACGAGTCAGCTTCACTTTAAAAAATACAATATTATGTACTTTATTGCACACAAAACTTTTAAATTTAGTCAAATACACAGGCCGATTGAAATTTTTATCATTAACCTAACCTACAATACAATACAATACAATACAACCACCAAACCTAACCTAACCTTTCTTCGTAAATTTTCTGTACATTGTTTTTCTTTACCATTGCCGAATAGGACATACAAACAACCGCAAATCGGAAAGTATTTTAAGCAAATCTGTTAGTTCCATACCAAATGGTTTTTACAAAATATAATAATAATACACGTATTGGAAACCTATAGCAGTAGTATTCACTCTGAAAACCAATTTTCTAGGATCCTGAAAACTGAGCGCCAATATTATTCCACTTCATAGCACCTGAGCTCAGTAAGTATACAAGTTTATATGTGTATACAAACCAGTCTAACCCTTTTGTTGTATTCCGGAAAATAAATCAAATTTACTATCACTTGTAAATATTCGAAAATCTATAATGATATTATTGGATTTACTTACGGCAAAATTACAAAATAATTTAGACCAATTTTTATCATTTGCAGTAAAATGGAAGTAAAAGTATGAGTTATCTATGGAAAACTATGATTGAAAACTTTAAAACTATTACCTAGCTTATCATCTGCTGCTAATGTTCGTATTTTCAAGCAAATAAAACTATTCTATTTTATTACATTTTGATTGCAGAAAACTTTTTCTTTGCACCTCCAAGGAGGAAAGGGAGGGGGTATTTTATAAAGTAACATGAAATGGAAAATCTAAATTTATTTTCAACTAAGAAGTCGGATGAAAGTGCTGAACAAACGTAAGTACCTAGTGCTTACTTTCAATTTAAAATTGGAATGAAAATTTCCAATTAGTAGCTTAGTCTTCCCTTTGCAAACTAAACTCGTTATTTTCTTCCGGGATTGTACTCTACTCCAGCTTATTTCAATTCTATTTAAATCACTTCTTTGTAATATGACTGGTAGTAGAGAAAAATCGCAGACCACATGACCTAGGGATTTTGACGTAACTACCTGGAAGGCTCGATACAAGCAAGATTCGTGAACAAAAAAAGGAACTAAAGTAGAAGCATTAGTCCAATAGATACCTATCACTGGGTATTCAACGTGGCAATGCAGCCAGCATTATGGGCACTATTAGACCAGGCAATGGCATAAGTTTATTGATATTTGTAAATATATACATTTAAAATATTGTAAAGTTAAAAGGAAAAATAGGCTGAAAGAAAATTACTTTAGCTTCGATTATTCTTGTCATACAATTGCCACACTTTAAAAACTGTTTAAATAAGTTTTATTACTGATTTGTCAGCTGGAAGGAGGTCACAATTTTGGAACTGGTTTCGATAAAATAATTTATTGTTTTGGAGGAACTTGGTAGATGTAAAACGTTTTGTAGACAGCCAGAGGGCATATCAATTTGTACAGGCTATTGACTAGCAATTTTAGTAAAAATGCTCCTTCCAGTTGGTACATCAGTGGTATGAAAATTCCTTGTCGTGACCAACAAAATAAGTCATAATTATTAAGATTTAAAACGGGATATTTACCGTGGTATTTGTTTTGTGTGAGTACCCGATATTTCGATGCAGTTGCATGCATCATGATCACGGGACGACTGAAGAGAACTTGCGGGTGGGTGGCTGCTATGGGCAAACATATCTGTCTACCCTCTTTCTGCTTAAATAAGTTTCCCGCCATACCCGGTGCTCGTCCTCACTGGAACAACCCTCCAAACGTGAGTGCTGTAACTTGACTCCGGGAATAAATGAAAAGTTTTTAACAGTATTTCCTTACGTTTTATTTTCAAATGTCAAGTTGGAACGATGAGTACGAAATGAGACGAGGAAAAGTTTTAGATACATTTTGTATCTTTTATTAAATTCTGTTATTGTTTGTTTTTGTTTCGATATAAATATTGATAAAATTTGCGCTTGCTTAATGAGACATTTTTCCTTCATCTTCTTCTCATCCCTTAGCAGGGACAAAGGGCTCTTAGGGCCTTCATCTTACTTAACCAAAATAATTCTTGTTATTTGTATTGGATAAAAAAAACGGAACCTTATATGGGCGTAGAGATAAAATAAAAAACACTTTATTATGTATAAGGAAAATGAACTTAAATTAAGATAAAATTATTATGGTGATGAATGACGTAAGTGTAAAATGTCACTAACGGAAGACAAAAGTCTTTAGCCACTTTGAAATACTTAATGAGGCACTGATATTTTTTTTAAATGCATACTATAATTTCATTTCATATAACAATGTCCAGTATGCAGTCCAATAGAAAGACTGACGTTGGAAATAAATACAAAATTTTATCAAAAAATGGTCTTGCCACAGATTAATAAATAGTTGGTCTTCCTATGGAATAACTACAGTGCGCGCGTACTGTAGTTGTTGAATACAGAATACGTTTCACTTAATTTTGAGTTAATAGCTATTATACGTACGTTTTTTTTTAAAATAAATCTGATTATACTCTCAGTTACAAGAGCATACAAAGAAACAACATGCTATAAAGTTACATTTTAAATTACCTTAACATAAGATAGGTACTAGCTTTCCGCCGCAACTCCTACCACCATAACAGTTTTTCCCGTGTGAATGAGTCATTTTCCCGCGGTAAAAGGTAGCCTATGTTACTCAAAGTGAAAGTAGCTTTCTGATGGTGAAAGAATTTTTGAAATCGGTTCATAAGTTTTTAAGTTTATTCATTACAAACATACACACACACAAAATACAAATCTTTCCTCTTTATAATATTAGTGTGATGATATCGAGAAAGAAAGTGAAACGCACTCTGCATTCAACTCGCGCACGTACTGTAGACGTCAATCATATAATTTTGTACGTTTTCCTATGGTACGTCTTTCCTCTGCATAATAGCGAAGCGCGCTTTTCACACCAAGTCCGGTGAAGCTTGATCCGTCGTACCTTTTCGACTCAAGAATAGGTCAATTAAAAAAAAAAGCGCTTTTCACACCTCTCCGACGTCTTTCTTTCTTTTTTACTGCATATTTCATATTCTATATTCAATTTTGTTATTTGAAACGATGTACAACAAAATATAACATTGTAATTTTGTTACATTTCCGTTAATTTCGTACAACACAATGACCATTTAGTATTTCAGTATGATAATGAGGCCAACGCATGTCGCTTGTCCGACGAATGATAAATCGCCCATGTTGACCCTGCCTCTCTAAACAAAGCATCGCAAATATAATCCGATTGGATTCGCATTTACGTATGCTATTATACGCCTATGTGAAGAGGCGATTGATTGTGATAAACGAACTGATATTTGAATACGTAATGGAAAATTATTTGAAAGTATTAGTGACAACATATAGATAGCTAGGATAGCGCAAATATGGTGTCTCTCATCTAGTTGGTTAGCTTGAGTGGACTTATTACTTTTACAGACAATGGTATATTCATTCACATCAAACTATCTAGTAGGTACGTCTATGTCTAATAGGCAGGTAGAATATGTAGTCACCGAATGAATGAAAGTAATAGAGTATTCTTAAATTTTTGTAAATTTTTCAACTATTTGTATAACAGATGTTAGTTTTTTTCATAGTGTTTAAAAATAACCAATTATTTTTTTAATTGTATTAACGTACACCTGAATAGTAAGCATAGCATTTATGACAAATCTAGTTAATTTCAGTCCTTCAGAGACCGCTAAATAAAATATTAAATCACGCGTTTTTACAAATAGTTCAAATACATTTTAATTAGAAGTCAAGTATATTTCTACTAAATATAACTGTTTGTTATATTAAATTAAAGGACTTTTCAAAGAGCAAACAGGAAGTTGCTCGTTGCCAAATAATGATCTTGCCCAACTGAAGCTCGCAGCTTGCCAATCGCAATTTCACTTTAAATACTTTGAATGGGTACGAAAATTGTGTTCCTTCTATTCAGGAACTTGGCAACTCGTGCCGGCTACACAGATATTCGCAAATTCATTTGACGGAAACGGTTTGAATTATTATTACGAGTATTATTACCCCTATTATTTATCTTAATATCTCTATCTACGTACATACATTATGCCCTATCATCATCATCATCATTAACAGCCTGCGGCAGTCCACTGCTGCCCTATGTTCTATGAGAATTTTCTTATAAAAGTTGTTAGTGGCTCGGGCCGTTATTTTCCATTTTCTATGTGCATACGTTTATTTAGTTCTGAACCCATGGTTTTGTATTGTAACTTAAATATTGAATATATTCATTATTCATGAAACCCACGTAGGTCACCATATTGAAAAACACTTTTTTTTGTGAAACACGTGACATTATCGACGTAAATCACCCGCCTACATAATGATACATTTGTTATAAGCCCGGAACTTTGTTCGTCGATGTAACGCGTATAAAACGTGGATGAGAACGACCGCCGAAGACCGTCAATTTTTAATTGCAGGCATTTCCTTTTAGTCGTTTATATAGGTCACGTATCGCCACGTGCAGGAATGTGTACTTTTTATAGGATATTGAACAACACATAAGTATAAGTGTAATAGTCCATCTGAAGTTGACTGCTTTATCTACATAGTTTGACTTGCGAATATCTTGAAATTACAGTTAGTGTAGTAAATTCTTTGAAGCCTTGGTACCCGTATAATAAAGTTAAATGAAAAATTTAAAGCACTATGACAATATAGGTAAATTATCGCACATTTAACTGTCATCAGTTTTTTAGAAACCTGCCATATTGATTTTTGTTTTTACATAACATAAGAATATAGATGCGACAAAATGATGTGAAATTTTACGCTACTGCGACAGAAAACATCTATGAAAAAAACTATGGTCGACCGCACTAGTATTCCCATAACTTTATTATTTACCAAACTTTTTTTATTAGATTTAACTTTTACCACCTTTTACCCCCGCAAGTCCGGCAAAGCTTGATTGGTCGTACCTTTTCGACAAAAGCATAGGTCAATTCAAAAAAAAAAAACCACCTTTTACTTAGAGTTTGTTCCTCGTATTGTTACCTTTATTCTTTTTCAAGATTTTCTCCCATAAAATACTATATTGGCAATTTTACGCCGCATTTTAGGTATTTTATCGTTCGCATTTAATGGCGCCCTTTGTGCCTCACAATTGTCAGAGTTTTCACACCATTTCTTGTCGATATTTAGAGTTACACGAGTCATAATGGTTTCATTCTTAGGGACTACAGTGTGAAATAGTAGTAGTATAAGTATTTTATTCTATGACTGAAAATATCATGATTCTAGATAATAAAATTATGGTTTGTTTAATGACTATAACTCCAATTTCACAAAAAGGTAACACAAAGATGTTACCTTTGTGTAAAATTGGAGTTATATTAGACAAAGGTAATTTTATTTGCCAAAAACATTGTGTAACACACACGCACATGGTAATATACAAATAATATCATGTACATTACCGCCGCTGTAGAAAATGAAAACAGAATAGTTTTCTAAATTACATGGAACATACATAAACACTTTTTTTAATTTGTGGTACTTGATTGAAATACAGCTAGAACGAGAAAGTTCTATTTTAATCCGTAGCTTTATGTAGGTTAAAACTATTAAATTAGTGTAATAAATTTATAGTTAAATTGTTACTTAACACGTAATAGTAATAAACAGAGCAGAAGGAATCCCTACTTATAATAATTATAAAAGCAAAAGTAACTCTGCACTGTATGTCTGTTTGTTGCTCTTTCAGATCTTAACCACAGAACTCGTAAGGGAATTACCATACGTGTTAATACTACTAAGTTTCATTTAGGGTTTTTATAGAAATATTTTTTATGGATAATTTTATCTATTAATTTTATGTTTAAAAATGACATGATATTGCTTTCAGAATTCTTTGGTCAAAACAGGGCCAATGTATTTTGTTTTTCTAATATCATTCTTTTATTGCTCTAATACTTATTTCAATACGATATAAATACGTAACCGTACATTGTTGATTCGCGTTGTAACAAATTGAATATTCAAGCCTACCAGTACGTAGACTAATGAATGAAACGTGCCGACAAACCGAAAATCCTGAGCTCTTCGAATAACGAGGCGTGGTTTTGTGGCGAATCTCTTCCCTGATGATGCTCCATCTACTCTAAATAAACTTTGGTTCAACCACTGGCTTACTTGCTTATCGTTTCGGTTTTTATGGTAACCTACTTCACGAACCCTGGTGTCCGATTTATTGACCCTCCCAAGGCTTCTGACACGCCTTGTATTACGACTACATCCGAAGATAATAGCCGGTACTAATGACTTTATGTGCCTCCCGAAGTACGGATTTTTTTTTTGACAGCCTGCAATTTCCTAACCATACTGGGGGAGTTTCACAAAGTGATATTTGCTAGACAAGCCCCACCGGGATTCGAACCCGGGAACTTTGTAACGACAGGCGAGCTTTTGACCACTTGACCACGTAGAGTGTTAGGTATTATAAAATGTTCATAAAAATATCAGTTTACATAATTATTTCAGTTATAAACAAAATAATATGACAGGTCTACCAATTTAATATAACGTGAACACTTAAACTTATAGTATCAAACTTAGGAGACTGTACCAACACACAGCTACAAAAGCTGTACTACTAAATCTTCTAAAATTCATCACCAATTATTCGACCGAAGAAACTATTTACGAACTTAGCTTGTTTACGACTACTAATTCTGGAAAGTTCGATGGCGTATCATCAAAGTAAATTTCAGACTTTGATATTGAATATTCCAAATAGTTTTGATTCTTATTATTATAATGACAAGTGATAGGGTACGACATTTAATGGCAGACCAATTTTATTAAAAAGTGATATAATTAGTTAATTTAAGAGTTAGTTACACGATAATAAGCCTTTATTTAATTCTAGTGATATTAAAAAATGTTATAAGAATTCTTTTAAAATCTTTTTTGATATCCAAAAAAATCAAAATTCAAAAGTACACTATCTTAAATTGGCTCAATACTAAATGACACTAGTGCACTATTCTTATTTACTTTCTATGCTTAAATTAACGATATTTTTTCCTTATGTAGTAAGTTGTTTTCAATGTTCACGTTAATAATCCAACCAAAATTACCAAAATGGTAGAGATTAATTTTAGTTCTGCACTATAACTAAGTCGAATAACAATATTTTTTTTATTGACAGATTGCATAAATGCACGATGCTCAAAGATCTTTTCCTAATGAGAAAAAAACGACGCAACTTATAAAAACCGTGATGGAAATTTAAATATCAAAAAACTTTTACATCGTAATAGCCAGTATTCAAAGTGATGAGTGCCGTAATAGTCTTAAACTATCTAACTTTTCACGGACGTGACGAACTGCTTAGTTTGCTAAGTTACTGTAATTAAGGTTGTAAGACTTTATACTTGTACGAGTAGGTGTTCCCAAGTGAGAAACAAATTCCTAACTTTCTAAAACTATTATAAGGTAGTATCACAACGAATCAGCGTCTTTAGAAGTCTAGCTTTCGTAATATTTACTGACAAGTCAAAAAGTCAAAGGTCAAAAAGTATTTATTCGAAGTAAGATCACTTTTCGACGTCGAGGCGAGTTCACAATTTGGCTGTCTTCTGTGGAGAAGAACTCGCCGGAAGAAACTCCACAGGCGTTGCATCTTTTCAAAATATTTTTATTTTATACAATACACCGTGCTTTTTTAACCGTCTTACAAACGAAGCCCAATGTATATGCCCGTGATATAGAATATCTTGGCAATGTTTTTTTTTTTTTTAAGAAAAAAAATCTAGGATTTTTTCAATAAAATAATCGATCGAGAGATCGAAAAATGTGTTTATCTCATATTTTTCTTTTGTTTTCCCATTATTTACGATTCTCACGCATTTGCGAATTGTTACTAAATTGTAAATATTATGTACAGGTTGATTCAAAAATATTTTGCATTATTTTATTTTACTTCACGGTTTTATTATTTTATTGATAAAAAAAAATAACATTGCCAATATATTCTATATCACGGGCATATACATTGGGCTTCGTTTGTAAGACGGTTAAAAAAGCACGGTGTATATGTCGTCGGCATTTTGTATGATTTCGCCGTTTACATACGGCGTCGGCAATTTATAAACGCTCGCTGTAATGTAAAATGCCGAAGGCAAAATGTATAGGGTTGGCACAAAAAGGTTTTGAATAAGTCCGCACTCAGTTTTAGCTAAGTCCGTATTGCTAGCTGAAAAATAATGATGCACCTGTATATAATGGGGCGAAGCCCCCCCATTTCTGAAGTGGTATTCTAAGCCCTTATAGATTTTTCAACCCGATTACAAAAAGGTTACTGGCTTTGATAATAGTAGCCAGGGCGTCAACCGAAGCGGGGGGACGGGGGGGCGCAGCCCCCCAAAAGAGGGGGCTCGGGGGGCGCAGCCCCCCGCTAAAAAAAAAACAAATCTCTACACAGAATTAAATCGATTGGTTAGGTTTGGTTAGACTGATGTCAATAACAGAGCGGAGGGAGCCGAGCGAGCGGAGCGAGCGTACCGCGGCAGCGGTCGGCGACCGCCGGAGATTTACCTACATTTTTCAAAGTTGATTTTTGTGCCAACCCTATACATTTTGCCTTCGGCATTTTACATTACAGCGAGCGTTTATAAATTGCCGACGCTTTATGTAAACGGCGGAATCGTACAAAAAGCCTGCGACATATACATTATTATTTTATACAATTTTATTAATTATATTAAATACAACAAAGAGCACGAACGAAATATACAATTAGAGGTAGAACTTACATAGAATATATTACTATGAAGCTTTATTGCTATTACCTGAAGAGCGTCGGTGGCTAAGTGGCTAGGGCCGTTGTCTTAAAATCGGAAGTCTCAGGTTCTAGCCTCAGTACGTACAAATGGATTTTCGAATTCATATTACGATCGTTTATTCAACGCTCTTACGGTGAAGGAGAACATCGTGAGGAAACCTGCAACCACCTGAGAAGAAATTAAAAAGTTGTGTCTGAAGTTGATCAACCCTCGCTTGGCAAGCGTGGTTCACTAAGGCATATTCACCCTGATTTCAAAGTAGGCTCCAGCCCCTCGATGGGGACATAATAGGCTGTAATAGATTGCTAGTAGGTACTACTGTAATTTTAAGTAACGAAAACATATAATGTATACTTGGTGCCATGAAGCACTTAAGCTACCGTTCAAAAATCAACATTCGCAGCGACGCTGGTATTTTCGTTCGTTCATAATCCATTGCGGCTTAACTCTGGCTACCGACCGTGCGCGGATTTCAATTGTTTACACGTCTGTCATACAAACGAAAGAGGATTCCATCGCATTGTGTAATGTATTTGCCAGTATGCAAATATGAAACAATTTTTTGCACTATTTTTCGGACGATATGGATAATTTTACTTACGAGAATGCTATCGCCGAAAACGGTCGATAAGATCATCATTATCAATTTATCAAGATGATTCCGTGTTTCGATGGGCACGTAAAGCCGTTGATATAAAAATACATTAACCTCATCCCGGCCTATGGCATAAGTCCTAAAAACATCCTTCATCCTAACACTTTAGAACACTTAAAAAAACTTCTCTAATTTCAAAAATAAAGCATGTGTCGTCAAATTCAATTCCATTTCTTATTGTATGGAATTTCCATAGTGATTTCGCAAGTATTTCAAACTCTTCTGCATGAAGGCTTCATGAAAGAACAAGCTAATACAGAGGTTTAAAATTGAAAAGTATGGATTAGTAAGAAGCTTATATATTAGTGGCTAAAAGGTATCGAGCTTATTCTGGCGTATATCTAAACCGTGTTCAGAAAAATATGCAAGCCATTCCTTGTTCGTTTTAATTAGATTGGCCTACATGCGAAATAACTTTCGGACTACTGCACCAACGTACAAAAAGGCGGTTTTCGAAGCGCAAACTGTAGAACAAAGTGAAATAGATTAGTGTAGACCGGGTCAGGGGTGAATGAACCCTCGCGTGATCACCTGTTAGGCGCAACTGCAACGCCATACAGCCATAAAGAAATATAATAAAGTAAATACCTAAGCAAATGCAGTCCAGATATGGGAATGCAAGAACGTTAAGACATTATTTTATGTAGCGTGCCTTCTTGAAGTAAGCAGTCCCTTATTTGGCTTAATTTTTTTGCTGAAGTGTTTTTTTTTAAACAAAGATAATGTATAGCATAATTCATTTTTTTGTTGGTTTTTATGGCTTGGCTGTAAGACCTAGTCTTATTTGGTAAAACTTCACTTCTTTAGAGTTTATTAACCGTATTTTTAATATATTAGTATATTGGAAAGTAACATTCTTTCACTTTTAGTAAATCACACAAAATTTACGTTCAATTTACTCAAATCACTTGCGACTGCATAGATTTGGACATTCAAAGATACCAGCCCACCTAACTGAACATAATTTAAGATGGTAGTATGGACACTGTCAACAAGATCATTGTGATGCAGAACATCAGATTTTTTTATGTCCGTCATTTTCTGTACTTACAGCATAATAATTAATGTCAGATAATTTACTCATTTTAAAATTACCTTTCTCCTACAAATTAAAAAATATATATTTCAATTTTGATGCATTAAAAAGGAAAGATAAAGTAGATTTGAAATTTTTTTTATACTTCTTTTCAGACCAAAATGAACGTAGGTAACGAACATTGGCAATTCAATTACCTACTTTAAAAATTTTATCTTACTGTTAAGATAATTCTCTAACTTTTCTGAAACCAAAAACTTGGTCACCGTCCAATTTTACGAGTATTATTAATCTGATTAAAAGTTTGCTTTTAAAACGAATAATTTTCGTCATTTGATTTTGATTTCTAGAAAAAAAAGTAACGTTAAAGAAGTTCTATTACAAATAACATTCACGCTAGCTTTCACGAAAATAACCCAGTATAAAGTAGAACCAATTTTGAAATTTATGCACAAGTTATTGTTTTTTTACTATTTTTAACTTCTAATATAATAACTGCAACTCTTCTACTATCTTCTCTCTCTCTCTCTATCCCTATTTCTGTCTCTCTTTCTCACTTTCTCTCTCCTTACATTTTCCACAACTCCCCAAAAAGATCCTATTCAAGCAACTTTCGTAGCTCCGTGGCCCAGGCTTCGTTAATTTATAGACAAAGGATATCCGCAGATAGCGGTGTCTAGCCGCCACTAATTTACCATCTTCAGACCAGTACCTACAGTAGTAGACCAACACAATGCTGGTACAAGTACTTAACTGTATTGTATTCGATTCCGAAAGGAAGTTAGTTAAAATTCTTGCACTAAATTCGTTGTTATATACCGAGAGAATTTCACGCAGTAAAATTTTACACTTAGTTAAATTTCGTACGGGTTTTAGGATGTATAAATTATTTCAAGAACTTTCCACACCATTACCCCTGTCTGAACACTTTTTGTTTTTTTAAATGATATGAATTTTTCATGTGGGTGTAAAATGGGTACTGAATATTTTTAAATATAATGTGTAAATCAAATATTCCTTTCTGTTTATATCAAGATGATACAATTTTTTTTTAGAAAAGGAGAAGTTAACCTTCCCTTTAATGTAATATTTATTTTAAGAATCAAACATAAGCTATGGCTTATGGCTTATCTAATCTATGTGTCTCAGACCAGATTGAACCAAATTTATTTTGAAGTGAGATAACCGCATATCTCATTTTCTCTGTACTTCTCGTATATGGCACCACAGCTTTTGCGTGGTTTTATTATATCAAGTAATGACGTCACATCCCTTCCACGGCGACATTCAAATAATGATGAAATTCGAAACCCTTTTTAAATCATATTATTGAAATATCCGTATCGTCTCGCCAATTTTTTTAATCACTTTTTGTCTTCTTATATTTTTTTTACCATAAATAGGGTTAGTATCCCTGGTCTAAAACACAACTGGTCTACTGCTATAAATCACAACTGGTATATTTATAAACTTGTGAAATATCTTATTTAATATCGAAGCCTTCAAAAATTCCTTAGTGAGTAATTAGAAATTCATAGCAGTAACAAAATTTGTTTTAAAATTTTAATTAATTTAATATTATTATTTAACCTTAAAACAACAACAGTGAAACAGTGTTTTTTTCATTACTTATTATACACTTTCCTTTTTGATATCGATTTACATTTGAAATAATGAAGTGGGTACAGAATTTACCGGCAAACCCTTTCTGTTATAATAACCATTAGCTAAAAGGAAACCTTTTACTGGGAATGGTAAAGTTTTTCTTCCACGTCCACTTCAATATTTAAAACACATTTTTTTGTTCTTCTAATAATTTAATAGAAAACCTATTGATCAGTCACAACGTGGTCACAACAATACGAGTATGTATATTTTTATTGTTATAACAATTCATTTGTTTCAATCTTTGTCAAAGAGTATCATGTTAAGAAACGATTATTCAGAATATCACGTTAAAAGTTATAAATAGCACACTAATATTATGAATAGCACATAAAATTATGATAAATCTAAAGTGGTATTTTTGATATAAACGATTTATATAGTAATGTAGTGGGAATGAGACATGTCGGCCGCATACCTCAAGACCTATGACTAGGACGAGAAAACCAAGATCGGAGGGCGGTGGCGGCACGAGCTTAATTGCTACTTTAAAGACTGATCAAAATTAGCTAAAGATAGGGAACAGTAGAAGAAAAAAAGAGAGGCCTTTGTTCAGCAGTGGAATAGTCTAAGCTAAGAATTATAATATAAGATACAATCAGGCACAGATGGCCAACTGAAAGATTTAAGTGAGCTTGTAGAAATCTAGGCATTAAAAAAAATATTGCCAGGAAAGAAAGTCATTTAAAAAATATAAAAGAAACACATTTCATATTTTCCTATTAATTATGAATTCAAAGCACTCTAATGGAACAAGCGACTTCCTTTACGTGTCGTTTTCTAAAGAAAAGTCCAGCGCAGCCGTGGGCAGTTTTCTGCCACAGCGTAAGTAATTTGTCTGACATTCAAAGCAGCCTCCCCACTACTTACTTAGAACGACGCAAAATATTTTTTTAACCTGTGACACAGTGACTTAGTAAAATGGTTTTCTTTGAAAAGAATATTCTCACCTAGTCTCTGCTCAAAGCAAGGTTTTCGTGTTAACAATAGTGGAAAAAAGGTAACGAACACCTACAACAGAAGGTGAAGTTCCTTTGTACGTCAACAATGTTTGAATATTGTCGTAACTTTGATGTAACAATAATTTCTATGTAAAGGTCACGAATAACGAGATTTTGAGAAATAACAAAGAAAGTTTCCACAACGAACTATGTGTATGCCTTTGAGAAAATCTAAAACGGGCTGACAAAGTCTTTGCAAATCACACACAAAAGGAGTAAGTTATATTTCAGGTTAAGTGAATGAATCAATTATTTGTTCTTACAATTTGTATGATACGGGAATGTAAAGTTTTTTTTTTTATTTACCTATAGTTTAGTGTGTGTAAATGTTAGCGTATCATATAGTTGAAATCTAGGTAACAAAGTTAATCAACATTATATCGTTTCTGCACTATTGATCTACCTAGTAGACAAAAACTCGCCGAGTAAACCGGGAGGCATTTTTGCAAAAGATGTTTGAATTTAGCCCAGTGGTCAATCTAGAAATACTACCGATTTAAAAATATTTCACTTAATTATCTTAGGGATAAAATGGTAGTTTCTTATAACAAAGACAAAAACAAAAATACACGGCAAGACCAGTTATTAATAAATATGTTATAAAATAAATAAATATTCAATTTCACTGCCTATAAGATAAAAGAGAGTTTAAGATTATTGCCAGAGCAGAAAACAAACAATATTGTAGAATAATCTAGTTCAGTAAATAACAATATAAATATACGAAAAGGCAATTTGTGTTGAGATACAACCTTTATTTGGTTGACGAGATCTGATACTGAGTAGATTACACACGGTTCCACAATCAGGGGAGGAGAGGCCCCAGATTATCCGCATTTGGGATATATTTTCTCAATACAAGCAAAATAAGAAGCTAAATAATAAAACTAGCTTTCCGCCCACGTTAACAGTTTTTCCCGTGGGAATGAGGCAATTTTCCGCGGTGAAAGGTAGCTTATGTTACGCAGGGTAAATGTGGGTTTATAATGGTGAAAGAATTTTTGAAATCGGCACAGAAGTTTTTGAGTTTATTCATTACAAACATACATACACACACACACACACAATCCTCTTTATAATATTAGTATGAATATGAATTGATTTTATATTCAAAAATTAGAATTAGCAAGGTTTTTGATCAAAATCCAGATAATGTCAAAAATAAGATGGTCGCTACCCTAAATGCGGGGACTCCACGCAAGCGAGCTAATCACCAATGAAATTAGTCAATCGATAACTCGGTCGATACAAAGCATGCGGGGACTCCCAAAACCCAAAATCTCTTTTTCTGCACCTCGTATGCGGGCTCTATAGAATGCGTTTCAAAAATCTCCCGCAACCCCATAACGACCAATAAAAATGCGCCCTCATATGCGAATTTGAACTCGCAGCGCGATAAACTGAAAGATTTCGGTTGGCGATAAATTTCTTCATTAATCATCGTTCTAGCCCAGCTAGACATTTAGTTAAGAGCTCATATGTCTCCACCGAGGGGCTCGAGCCTACTAGGCCTTAATCGACCACAAAGTTTGAATTACTTTGCATGTGTGTAGGTACATGTTTCGTCACGACGACGTTTTCCTTCACCATAAGAGGTAGGTACAATACGAAAACCGAAAACACATCGGTACGTGCAGAGGGTTGAAACCGCAAACTTCCAAATGGATGCAGCCCTAGCCACTTGGCTACCGATACTGCCGACCTTTAAGATAATTCAATAAAAAAGTAATAGTGTTCTTTGATTTGTGAATATTAATAAAATAATTCCAGACTGTTTAAATTTGCCACGAAAATTTTATTAAAAATAGAATTTCAAAACAAGCTTATTGGACTGTAATGTATACAAAAGCCAGTGGAAGCATTGTGCCGTATGCCTCGTTCCGCTTCGGCGCATATTTTCATTGGTTTTTTACCGCATTTGTCATTGGATCACGCTCATAGCTCGGACCGAGCCGACGGGTTGGATGGAAATTCGTTTGTGCGAATATCATATCTTGTTCAACGCGAAATGCCAATAAATGCTCAAGATAGCAATCGATTGTATGAGGATTGTCGTTCAACCAACATACTCGTATTGATAACGGCTGACAGCATAGGGTATCATCATAGGGTATCAAATTTAAATTCAAATTATTAAGTTTTAAGTATGCTCAAGAAATTTTTAGATTTTTCCCGTAGTAAAAAGTGTGCCTGTTTTTAAAATTTCATAATACGTTGATGGCTGTATATAGAAATATATTAATCTTAGCACTATGAAATGTAGTATCATTTTGTAGGTAATTTATCGACAACTATTTGGTTCTTGAAAAGTAAACTCATCAGTCCTACCGTTTTTGTAGAAAATGAAAAAAACCAAAATGAGGGAGGTAAAATGAGGGAAAAAGGGGGGGGTAATCATTTCTCAGCGTGTTTCCATATCGACATTGAAGCACATAATATAAAAGCTACATGTATGCTAAGTTTCATGCTTTCTGCCAGATGGGACCGTAATTCAGGTTAACAAGCCGTACTATACGGTGTTTATTCTTTTCATTTTTTTAGCATTTAAATGAAAAGTTTAGTACTCGTAAGTTACTTCTTTCAATTTTCTTCTTTTGCGAATTCGTACATCAATTTTTATATCACTGTCTGTATTATTACACAAGAAACAGTAAGAAAATTGTAATGATATTATTATATTAACCCCCGACGAAAAATCTTCTTTTATTTTGCGAATTCGTACATCAATTTTTTATATCACTGTCTGTATTATTACACAAGAAACAGTAAGAAAATTGTAATGATATTATTAACCCCCGACGAAAAAGAGGAATGTTATAAGTTTGACGTGTGTGTCTGTCGGTTTGTCTGTCTGTGGCATCGTAGCTCCTAAACGGATGCGCCGATTTTGATCTAGTTTTTTTGTTTGCAAGGTGTCACAATTGAGAGTGTTCTTAGCTAAAATCCAAGAAATTTTTTTCAGCCATTTGAAGATTATCAGCTCTTTTCTAGTTGTTGAAAGGATCAAGTAACGGTTTTGTGTCGGGGGTTACTAAATTATTTAATTTAGTGTTATATGATTTTTCATTGTTAGTACGAAGATAAACTATAGCTTGGCCATTAAGTGTAGAAATTAATTAAAGAGGAACTAAAATGTTTCCGCAAATGACAACACCAAATCTGTTGTCAAACGTCAGTCGATTTGTCAAAATTCAAAGAATTTTTGACTCATTCGACATTTGTTTGTGATTTCTGGATAAATATACGTTTTAGTCAGTGAATTGTTGTTAGAAATAGGTAAAACGATAAAAAGTGGCACCAGAGAAGTAATATATAATGTTTTTAAAAGATGTTTGGCGGAATACCATGCCGGGAAACTTCTCACAGATTTGGATGACCTTTACAAACGAGTTGCTTCTATGACAGGTATATATACACTCTAATTCTATATGAAATACGTAGTTCGCGATATAAATTACAATAATTGTTAGTTAAATAAGTAAGCAAAATTACGACATCGATGTTTTCTACGGATTAATCTAATTTGAGAGGTTATGTTTACATTCGAGAAAAGAAGCTTTATATATAGCGCGACTGCATAATTTTGGTCGTTACACACTACATTATAATGTTTTATTTTGATTACAGGAAAATCGAAAAGTACCTACTCTCCGACGCTTGATTGATGAAGGGCACAAAAGCGGTGGCAAGTTTTCAACGCCTGCAAAGCATAGATTAGGCCGCCCGAAAAAAAATTAGATGACTTTACCATCTAAAATATAAGAAATCTGAAATGGAAATGGGCTGGCACATGTAATCAGAATGGAATAAATGGACGAGTAAAAATAACTAACTGGATACCAAGAGACAAAAAAAGAAAAAGAGGCAGACCAAGGAAGCGCTGGGAAGATGTCTTCAAGGAAAAGTGTGGCCCGTACTGGTTCTCCATAGCGAGGGATAGAGAGGAATGGAGGGGACTGGGGGAGGCCTACGCCGAACAGGCGACTTTCATAGAATGAAATAACAATGAAGGAATAAGAAATATTTTTTTACTAAGCATGCTAAATTAAAATAATAAATTTAATAATGCAATGCAATCTATGAAAGAATAAAGGCTCATTTTATTTTATTTTATTTATTTTATTTCAGGTTAAAATAACCCATTTGTACAATAGTACCAATAATTTATAAAAACACATTAGTAGGAAAATAGCAAAACAAAATTAAATACCAAGTCATGTCATACATATATAATAACAGAATGTTAGATTTCACTTTTTGTTCGCACTCTGGTGCACTCACAGCCAGTGTCTCAGCAATTTCGAATTATAAAAAAATACAAGTATCAAATTCATTAAGGTCCTAGTATAGATGTTGCCATGCAAACGATAGTAGCGCCCCCCTTTTTTGTCAACACTTTATGGTCAAGCATATGTTCGTACATTTTCCTTCTTCCGTGCTTCTTTTTCCACTTCTTTTGTACAATGTGTCCATGTACAATGTACAAATTCATTGTGTAATTCGCAATCTTGCAGGCTTCCTCAAACAATTTCAGCTCAGCTTGCATGCAAAATTGTTGCGGAATAAAAGTCTGCTCCACTTTTATTATTGTGATGCATTCCGACATAGATTTAATGTTCAACTGTTTTATTTCTGTTGTTTGTAAATAAATAAGTTTTAAGGTAGTTAAGTATTTTAACAGCCCAATATAATTTATTATATACGAGTATACTAAAATGGAAAGAAGCTACACTATTAAAAAAATTATCAATCTCAGCTTGGAATCTCCGCACGTCTTAATAATAGTTTGATCTTAAGAGTATAAATTAAAAAAAATGTGGGAGAGTTTGATACAAAAAAAGACAGACACTATGAACCCCACTCGCTATTCAACTCGTAACCTAAATTGAATCGTTTTTCTTCCACTTTCAAACCAAGTCAACCAATCAAGTTAAAGATGGATCATGAATAAATAACAGGATCGAGTATTAAAATTTGCTTTACAACCTCCATTTTCGCAGAAAATTCGATTAAGCCCTTTAAAAACCTACTTTGATTGTATTTTTAAATTCATGGAAATGCTCAAACCATTACTTTATTATCACCCTCAAGCGACGTTAAACCCCTTTTTAAGTAGTTTAATTTATAGCCAAAAGGCTCTTCTTTGTGTCAAAGATTGTATCATTTAATTTAATTTGTTACTTGTTTATATAATAAGCCCTGAGTTCACCAACAAATGTAATGCTTAGTTAGTGTTTAAAGGCCATTTTAGATTTTCATAAAAAAATAATGCCAAACGGCCGTTTAAACACTAACCAATCGTAATGTTTGTAAGTGAACTCGGGGCTAAGTATATGAATGAGACAAGATAAAAAAATTAATTATATAGTTCTATGTATCTATTTATATGAAGGACGCCTACGAGTATTAGTAGGTATTCTGCTTGTAATTTAAGAACTATTTCACCCCTAATCCTAGCCTGATGATGATCAAATTATAAAGTTACTGTCGCATGAAAAAACGTATACTTTTTTAAGAGTAAGCAATTTTCTTATTTCTTTTTAGACAATTAATATACATACATATATAAATATACAACATCCAGCCAGACACAAGGCAAACAAGTACTTACACATGAAAGTTTGCCCTGGGCGGGATTCTAACCCGCTACCCTGTGATTCGAAGGCAAGCGTACCTACTACCAACTAAGCTACTAGGCCCTCGAAAGCGAAAAACATAAAGAAGAGAGAGAAAGAAAGAATCAATTCTAATTTCAAGTTAAGTTAATTACCTATCAGTTACAAATTCAGCGGTTTGAGCAATTATCAACTGTCACTTCGCTTGAAGATCGTCAAAGTTAACTGGAAGTTTCGTAATGGACTTGATTACGATAAAATGTAAATTTTGGCTTCTGTTTTTGCTTAATTACTCTATAAACCTTTGTTGACTCTGTAAACGATTATTTATGGTAAATTACTTAAGAGTTGAGCGGCTCTGGTGTATTCGCTAAAGTTTCTTTCATGCGCAATCAGTTCGAATTTTGCGTGATTGTTTATTTTTTATAAGTGGCTCTGTACTTTCTAAAATATGCTTAAACGTAATTTAAAGGTCTGAGGTATCATATAAAATCAATAAAAATATTTTAAAAATCACCCTACTGCGTCAAAAGCTTTGTTATGAGACAGACAGACGTCTTTTTTTAGAATTTCAAAATGAACTTCTTATTCCAAACTACATTTAAACATTTAAGGAAGTGTCATATATTTTTGTAACCTTTACTTAGAACCTTCCTTCTGCAGTCGGGTAACAAAGAGAAAATTTGAGTAACTACATTATGAAGATGTTCTCAAAACTCGATTGTCTTTTGTCCGTAAGCAGCCTCAGCGTCAGTTTTGTAAGCCTTATCAGTCAGTGACCTTTGCTTTTCATTATCCTCAATATTCTCATAATAAAAAGCGCTTGTTTCGTGAAACTTGACGTAAATTTTTCACGAGGTTTTTTAATAGTCTCTCGGGTGGCCTCATTTAAATTCATACCCCTTGAAGACTGTCGTGTCGTAATTTACTGACTATGCTCAAATTACGCTTTCAAAGGCTCTGTTAAAGCTACATAACAACCTGCCTCCAAAAGAGGCGAGCGTGATTTGACGTGAAAAACGCTTTCCTATTTTTTCGTTCTCAAAAAAAACTCGATTATTTACAACAACTGGGACATATTCTTTTTAAATGTTCTTATTTTAAATTACATTTTAGCATAGATGCAATACTATATATTTTTGTAAGTTTTGTTTAGACCCCTTTATTTTGGTACTCCAATTAAAACAATAAAAATTTTAGATATAGTCAGTGTCACTCACACTATTAATACCAATCTAATGATACCAAAAGAAATCCATCAAACAGTTGGCTAAAGAATTATACATTATATACCCTCGTAAATAATTATACGTTTATCGGAGTCGGGTAAAAAAACTACTTCCACAATGTAACTGCTGAACTACATAATTATTATTTGGAAGCAAGTATATTTATGATCCTCTTGGCATAACATCCGTCATTCGTAACTATAGTTATTATTGACTAGCTGTCTGCCCGCGGCTACGCCCGCATTGTGTTCCGACTTTTCCGTAGTAATTTTGAACTATCCCACGGGAACTCTTTAATTTTCGCGATTTAAAGTATCCAAGATATTGGTAAAGAACCACCATGTAAAATTTCATTTGAATCGGTCCTATAGTTTCGGAGATTAGCCCTTACAAACAGACAAAGAGACAGAGCAACAAAAAAAAAATCTGGATATGTTCTATTTCACTTCTTACATCTTCCTTACTCGAATTTCATCTTTTTTTTTCTATGTACAGACATTTGATCTCTACAATTTAATTATATAGAGATAGCTGTCTGGCCGCGGCTACGCCTGCGTCGTTTTTCGACTTCTCCGGAGTAATGTTAAACTATTATTACACGGGAACTCTTTAATTTTCTGCGTTTAAAAGTATCCAAGATGTTTGACCGGGGATATAAGGTACCACCATGCAAAATTGTATTTAAATAGGTCTTACAGTTTCGTAGGTAAGCCCGTACAGTGTGCTGGCTGAGCCGTATGAGTTACCGTAGTTTTTATTTTCCGGGATTAAAAGTATTTACGATGTTGACTGGGAATATAAGGTACCGCCATGCGAAATTTCATTCAAATCGGTCCAACACTTTCGGAGATTAGCCCGTACACACAGGCAAAAAAAAACTGGATTAGTTCTATATCACTTTATACATCCCTCTGACTCGGTTTCTAGCATTTTTTCTCTGTCTAGAGATTTTCAACCTCTGCGGTTTTATTTTACAATAATAGTTAATTAGATAATTTAATGTGTAACTATAATAAAATTCCTTTTGAATGTTTTCAGGTTCGTTGTTTGATTTTTGTTTATTTACATTGGATTTGATGCAGGTTGGGTGGCGGCTTTGTTAATAACTCATATATTTTATGTCCCCACCGAGGGGCTCGAGCTTACCCTGATATAAGGGTGAATAGGCATTAGGCGACCACGCTGGCTCAGTGCGGGTTAGTCAACCTCACACACAACCTATGAATTACTTCGCAGGTGTGTGCAGGTTTCCTCGTGACGTTTCCTTCACCGTAAGAGCGTTGGATAAATGGGTACGTATGAATTCGAAAATTAAAAACACATTGGTGCGTGCCGAGGTTTGAACCAGTGAACTTCTGCATGAAAGTCAACGGGCCTAGCCACTTGGCCAACGACGCTCTCGGGTGACGGCTTAGCAATCACTGAAAGGACACACTCGGTCAACGGTCTTGAGCACTTTCCCAAAAGTCTCTCGGAAAATAATACATAAATTGAAATTCCCGTAAAAAATATCATTTCAGTCGAACAGCTTGTATGGAAAACTATATTTATCGTTTCTGAGAAAAGTTTTAAAAAATTTGACCAGGGCGCCTAAAAGCGCGGTTATTGACAAATTGTATCGCGCACCACTTTCGCAATAGGGCGACTTGCAGATGATTGCCGTTATTAATTAATTAATAGCGTAAAATATCCGATTGTAAAAGAAAAAGCGGTAGTTATATTATTTAAAAACAAATATAATGATATGGTGTTTCACCTGTCATTTGAATGTTAAGAGAACCTTTATCAAAATCATTTTACGTAAAATCCGAATCGCCTCGCATTGTTCATATATAATCTAGTTTATGAAACTTTTCACAGTTCACTTTTTTAAAATGGCGCTTTAATGCCCCAGACCTTTCCTTTAATATTTTCCTAAATTTTCATTTACACGCTGTGTAATATATACGTATATAATTTATAATTAACATTTTCAACCAACACGATCATCAAAAAAAGGATCGAAGAACTAATTTTGTAGTTTAGAATGTTAGTGAAGAAGCCTCGTAAAACGCCATCTATTGATTTTTTTGAGAATTAAATTCTGCAGCCAACGTGTTTATTGAAGTAATATTACTGAATTTGTTACTTTTAAAATCCCAAAAAAATTGTTTCTCTATTTTTTATACCTAAAAACCCCCATATAGCAAATTTCATTGAAATAGGATACGTCGTGTTTGAGAAATTAGAAACTTTTACATATTGAACCATTTTCCCGTAGGAATGAGATATTTTCCCGCGGTAAAAACTATCTAAGATGTTGACCAGGGATATAAGGTACCACCATGCAAAATTTCATTCTAATCGGTCCAACAGTTTCGGAGATTAGCCTGTACAAACAGACAAACAGACAAACAGATAAACAGACAAACAGACAAACAGAGAAACAAAAAAATCTAAAAAAATCTGCATAAGTTCTATATCACTTCTTACATCCCCCTGACTCGGTTTTTAGCATTTTTTTTCTATGTACAGTACAGATTTTCGACCTCTACTGTTTTATTATATAGATAATATTGGTATACATCGATAAAAAAAACATCAATGGATAATTAACTTATTTACTCACTCTGTATCTAGATAACTTACTTTTTTACTTAAACTATCTGTGTACCTCTTAAACTATCTGTGTACCCTCTTTCAGCACATTTAGCTATACTATAAGGACTATATCCATTAATAGTTTTTATTTCCATCAAAAATATTACTTACTTCAGAATCATTTTTTCTTACATTATGTCCAGTTTCAGCATAATATTCTTAATATAATATACCTTTTAGGGAAGAATTACGTCAAAAAGTAATCCTGCGTATGCTTCTTTTCATCCGACATCTTATTGCGTATAGAAATGAAATGATGAGGTCCCAAATCCCAATTTATTGCTTCCATTCGGTGATTGAGCCTTTTGTGAATGGGCGACTCACATGCCGATAACATATTTTGCAAGAAATAATTCGCATTCGATTTAAGCACCTCTGGTTATAATTCAAAAGATCCAAAGTCCTATTACAACGGACATATTATTAACACGGTTCTTTGTTCGTCCTTTTTAGTAAATAAAAAAGTAGTAATATCCCATTTTAAATCTTAATAGTTATTCTTTTTAGATTTACTTTATCATCATAATCGGCCTTAATCGTCTTTTTAGACGTTTTAATCATGTTCTACTTAACAGTCTTTTTCAGTATATTTTCTCTTTTGAATCTACTTACATGAGGACTAAATCAGACCCAAACATGGATCAGCCAAAATCTAAAACATTAGTGCTTTAAATCGGAAGAAACACATAAATTCCACTTAAACGCTGTCCTAAGAAAACAATGGATTAAGTAGGTCGTAGTTATCGGTGTTTCTGACATCACTAACCAACCTAAAAAGGGCGTCCAAAAATAACCTGACCCGCTCGTCACTTGGATCGATATAACGTATTGCCCTACAATACTGCTTCTATACTGATAATACTGATGTTTTTAATGCAAACATTCAACAAACATCCAAAATTCAAGAAAACAACAACGAAAACAAAACAAAAACTAAGAATCCCTAACACAAAACCTGATCCTATCAACAACTAGAAAAGAGCTGATAATCTTCAAATGGCTGATGATATTTTCTTGGATCATAGCTAAGAACACTCTTAATTGTGACACCTTGCAAACAAAAAAAACTAGATCAAAATCGGCACATCCGTTCAGGAGCTACGATGCGCCACACGTCAAGCTTATAACACCCCACTTTTTCGTCGGACTTCGGACGTCGGTATAACGGCTCCGCTCGCGTTAGCAGTTTTCCCGTGGGAATGAGGATTTTTTTCCACGGTAAAAGGTAGCCTTTGCCCCAAGGTCCATTCTATCTTTATACTAAGTTTCAAAAAAGTTGGTTCAGTAGTTTCGGAGCTTATTCAATGCAAACAAACAAACAATCGAATCTTTCCTGTTTATAATATTATTACTTATAGATTACATACATAAATATCAGTATCCAAATTGAAAATGTTAATGAAAACAAGATTTCTTGAGGCTATTTTCGTTTATTCGGATTATTTTATTACAGAGCAGAGCAAAAACACAACGTACAATCGCTAGCTAGAGCGGAAACGTGAGAGAGAGAGAAAGAAACTATTTCTTTCTCTATTATTCTAGTGTTGCCATTATGTGGCATACAGAAAACGTTGTAACATTCATACAGATATATTCTATAGACATGATCTATAGGATGGTTTGAAATTTCCACAACCAATACATAGAGACAATTCACCAATATAAAAATAATCTGTATTTTTAGCACGCTTTTAACTTTTTTTTAGTATGTAACTAACTATGTAATGGAATTTAAGGTAATTTAATTATTCTTATACTCGTAATTTAACAAAACTGCTGTAAACGATAGGAGGCACTTAACGTTCTTTGCAATAACTAACATCCACATCGCGTGATCTGAAAATACAGTTGGTACTTTGGTACCTATATTCCAGAAGTACACCTATTGCTCACAATTTATAGTATTATATTCCTTATATCAGAATCGATAGCAAATGTGCAATAGATTTTTTAAACCTGTACATTCCTTGGTCTTAATAGGATTACTGCACTGCACTTTATTTTTAGACTAGCGACCCGCCCCGGCTCCGCACGGGAAAATGGTTATTGTGGGTTACCCTTAAGTAAATTATGCATGTATTATACATATAAACCTTCCTCTTGAAGCACTCTATCTATTAAAAAAAACCGCATTAAAATCTGCCTTTCTTATTTGTTTTTATTATTTGTAATAGTTTTTACTTACATATATTGTGTCGATAGAGAATATTTGAATTGTAATTTGTATTTTAAAGTAGTTTTAAAATAAAGTAAAAACTTATTTATAATAAATAACCCAACCAACCTTATTACAAGTTTAACCCTAGCTTAAATTAAGTTAAAAAATAAATCCCTGAATTAATGTTGGCGAGCCAAAGCGCCATTACAAAACTAATTTAGATAAAATCTCACAACGAGCTTATCCATATCTTTTATGAAATAAAACTGTCTTGAACTAGAATTTTACATTTTGTTTTATTTTCAGTAATCCCACTTGATGGTGGCTCTTTGTTGCATTGCGGTTTTATTGTTTCCATTATGAGTGTAATCCAGAAAGGACGTTTGTACGCAGACTGTCTGAGAAACCAAATCTAAACTCCTACACTAAAATTATTAGTCCCAGAACATTTTAGTTTTTTTTTTATATTAAAATAAATTAATTATAGGGCTAAAACTTCATTTATATCACAAAAAGTTACTTTTTAAAGAAGCTTACTTTTCAGTGTATTTTTATAGGGGCAAAGTAACTTTTCCAACAATTCATAAACTTCTTTATTTAAAGACTATCAAATTCCTTTTCACTGGATTTAATAATTTATTTTTCCGAATTCAAATATGACTGAATATTTAAAGTAAAAAAAGCTTTAATTAATTCCGAACACGTTTTGTATCTATCGGATCGCTTAAATTTTCCTCTCCTTTACGATTCACAAAATTTCCCTTTTTGAGAAATGGTACGAATTTAAACCAATTTTAATTTAATTACAGTAATCATCCTATCGTATTTTACTTTGAATGGGCTTACATAGTGTTACAGATTGACTAAACCAGACTCTGACTGAGCCACTGTCTGTCTATTCTGTAGTACTACACTTGTTCTTTTAAAACTGTAAGGATTCAAATATGTTCTTTTTAGAATGTTTTGTTTTTGGTAATTATTTCGTATAAACGATAAAAAGAAAAATTTTCGTATTGTTCTCTGTTTTCGTTTTGTTTTTCTTTGTCTTGTATTTTCGTATGATTGTTTAATAGTAAATTCCAAATTTGTATCTTATGTAACTTTAAATATTAACACTTTTTTACAGCCTTTCATTACAGATATTTTCAACATATAACTAAGAGTGTATAAAATACTGTAGGTTAGGTTTATTTATATATTACTGCAAGATTGAATTTCATACTGACGGGTATCTCGTAGAATTATCATAGCCTGGTATTCCCAAAGGATGCTTGTTTGCTGTTGTTTAATTTGACTGCAATGTGGCCCGGTGGACTTGCCCTGCTTTGCAGGTGGACTATAATATCTGAGATCTTCAATATCACCCAGGGGAACTTCCCCGGCTCGCCACAGATTAATGCAGTGTTAAATAATGAACAATAACTAGGTCAGAGTGTCAGTATTGATTGATTGCATAAACAGTTTTATACGAACTTGTTATGTTTGGCTTTATTGAGTGATCCTACTAAGAATATGGGTGTATCGTGTTTATTTATTACATACTTTACTGTATTGTTTGCTTTTCCGTTTAGTTCCTTAATTTAAATAACTATATACTAGTAATATAAAATTCAACAGTGTTTTTTTATTTTATTTGTCCTTCTACCCCCCTGAAATTAAGCAACGGATTGTCCTGTTTTTTGTACAGAGAGAGGTTGAGGGCCAGAAAGTGACTTATACTACTTTTTACCGCGGTAAAATATCTCTTTCCTACGGGAAAAGTAAAAAAAGAACGCAGGCTTAGCAACGGTCTAACCGCTATTCTGTTTATAAACAAATCACAAATAATTATTTTCTTTAGTAACGAGCTTAATAAGACGGAGCTTTAAAGCTTGGCAATGGAAAAAAAGGTCACAAAAATCTGTCTGCGCCATAGATTATAAATTACAGCTGAGTCTAGAATATCATGAAGGATCTTTTTCCTTTACCCATTATGGAATAAGCTTTCAAAAGCCTCAGCGCCGCGGCGCCTGACCGTTCTTAACCTATAAACCGGCGGCGATAGCCTACTCCGTTATGCACTACAATCATTATGTTCGTGCAGGCGCCCGATCAAACATTCAGTTTCAATCTTCAGACTTACGAGCACTTTTTATACTTCTACATGATGTAAGATGGAACTTTCTTTTATGTAATTTCATACATAAAACTGTCATGAATATTATAAGGTGCTTGGGAAGTTGGTCGCGTTTAGGGAGACATGTAATATCTGTGTGAAAAATAGTTATTGCTCTACTTTCAGAAGAAAATCACTTTTATTTCGGTTACTTATGTTCTAGAACTTCTTTAATATTTATTACTGCTTCATCTTTTTGTAATGAAAATTAATATTAAAATATTTGAAACTACATACTAATTCAATTAAGTATAATGATACTTTGTTCATAATTTCATGGGATACTTAAAACATATAAAGATGTGTTATAAGATGGGACTTTCTACCATCTTCTTTCTTTGTTGTGTGTATAAACATCACTGTTGACTTTTTTAACCTCGATAAAAAGTGAAAGTCTCATTCATTAGTTGAAAATTATTTTAGGGAATGTTACGTAAAACTATTACTTATTACAAAGCCTTTGAATTTAGACAGTAGAAACTTTATAGGATGCAAGCTAACAGTAATCTCATTTGCATAGTTCCGGTATTTCCATTGTATTTTGTAGTTTAGGTTCGTTTGTACAGAACCCAGAACATGCAGTTGGACATTCGCACTACGAAATTCACCCCTACCACTACGGAATACGGGCGCTCTCAAGGTCAATAAGTCCAGCCGTATTTGCTGGCTACTGTACATTCTATTTGTAGATTGCTAGAGGCGTGGATACAGATGATATTTTCAGCTTCCGCAACTTAAGTGCTTTCTGCTTGTGACTTAAGTTTCATGTAAATTCATTACCATACATTAATCCAAATATTTATGATGATAATTCATTAACCATAAGAAAAACAACAATATTTGAACATAAAGGTTAAAGGTATATTACAGAACAGTATTATTCCGCGTTTTTCCACTTATTTGATTACTCCTAAAGCTTAGAACCAGAAAAAAAATCTATTGATAATAATATGAAGGTCAACAGGCAAACTATCTGGATTCTTAAAAGAAGGTTCCTTTGCTGTAATCTTTTCAACAAAAAGGTTTTTTAAAAGGACGAACAACAAAAACCGACCCGAATCGTTTACCTTTTTTCTTCTTATATACAAAGGAAGTTCCATTTCCTTTTTATTTATTTTTAGTTTTCATTTGATGGCCGTCTATAGTGGAAGTTCCCCGAAATCGGTATGTGCACGTTGATTACAAGATTGCTTTCAAAATAAAGAAGCGACGCATTCGTATTTTTTTTTTAATTATTTACTTAATATCAATTACCAATGCGTTTCGCTTTTATTTACGCAATTTTGCTACTTCAGCCATAATTGGCTCTTCAGTTTTGTTCAGTCATTCTGTGTTATGTGTTTTATGGTGTATTTAATCTAATTCTAATTTAATATTGTTTGATTTAAATTTTATTATGATTTTGACCATAATTTTAATTTTGACTGTAGCGAATTTTAATACTTAATTACTTGTTTTTTTGTTTTACTTAATTTTAATATTGATAGCTTAGAGTATAAATAGAAAATTTTCTGGATTGATAGTTTTATATTTTTATGTTTTATATTTTAATTTCCGTTCACCGACGACCGACGATCTGGTGAGTGTCGCGGGAAGCCGCTGGATGCGGGCATCGCGGGACCGATCGTTGTGGAGATCTTTGGAGAGGCCTTTGTCCAGCAGTGGACGTCTACTACTGGCTGAAATGATGATGATGATGATATTTTAATTTTAATTTATTATGAAAAGTGTAAATAATGTAGGAATATCCTGAAATAAATTATTGTAATCTTTATCATTATATTTATTATTAATGCTTCAAAAATATTTTTTTTTTCATTTTTGTACTATTTTTGTTTTTGTGTATAATTAAATTATCAGTGATATTAATTTATTAGCTATTCCAGATTTCAGTATTTGTAAATAATTTCAAAAAATAACAAGAGAAAGAATTAATACGGCCTTACCTTGCGGCAATTTCGAAATTTAATTACATTCCGTGGAAATCGCCTGTGTTTATATAAAATTTGAATAACATTTGTGTGATTAGTATTCCTATTCGCCTTGTGTCTGATTGTTTTTAATATATTCACAAAAGTGAAATACCCTTTTGGATATAATTAAAAAACATTTATTTCATATCAGCTCAAAATTCATTTTTGTGTTAAGCATTTAGACTGTTTTATGTTTGTTATTTTGTATTAAATTTTAAGAGTAATATCAGCTATCTTATTAGGTATAAAGTACATAATAGCTTACATACATACATACATTTTCAGTACTAAGTCTAGGTAGATTTTCTTATGTATTTACGGAGAAACTTGTGGGTTTTTTTTTTGTCTCTCAATACTCTTAATAACTCAAATGTGAAAGTTTATTATGTATGGACATGGAAATATTGATGTTGCATACCCCACGATTAGACGAGTGTTAGTGCATCACCAATACCGCAAAAATCCAAGGATATTCGGGTTACCTGTTTTTAGTTATTAGGGTTCCGTACCTCAAAAGGAAAAAACGGAACCCTTATAGGATCACTTTGTTGTCCGTCTGTCCGTCTGTCAAGACCCTTTTTCTCAGGAACGCGTGGAGGTATGAAGCTGAAATTTATATCAATTACTCAGGTCTACTGTCCCTTGAAGCTGTGAAAAAATCAAACTTCTAAGCCAACGCAATCAAAAGATACAGCCGTTTATGCCGCAAATTTTCGACACTTGCAAGGGAATCAAAACCTACAGGGTGCTTCCCGTGAACTCAGAATCTTGAAATTTGGTACGAAGCAACGTCTTATAGCATAGATAAAGGAAAAATTACGAAATCCATAAATTTTTAGTTACATCACATAAAATATATTTTTTTAATAATTTTAACCTTACTACCCATTTCCTCATAAACGCGTAGAGGTATTAAATTGAAATTCATACCAAATACTCAGGTCTATAATACCTTTAAGCTGTAACAAAATCAAACTTCTATGTCAACGCAATCAAAAGAAACAGCAATTTAAGCTGCATATTTTGAAACTCGCAAGTACTCGCAAGGGAATCAAAACCTAAAGGGTACTTCCAGTCGACCTAGAATCTTGAAATTTGGCATGAAGCAACGTTTTATAGCACACATAAAGGAAAAATTCCGAAAACCTTAAATTTTTAGTCACATTACAAAATATATATTTTTTAATAAATATAAACTTATTACTTTTTTCCTCATGAACGCGTAGAGCTATCAAGTTGAAATACTTACTTAGTACTTAGTTACTTAAACGATAAAGAGATCTTTGTCTTAAATTTATGCTCCTCCATCTTTCCCCATTGTAATGTTATGAATTTCATTTTGCAATAAGATTACCATAGTTATGACTCGATTGTCGTAATGAAAGAACTTTGTAAACCTTGCAGGTTTGTACGGAACCCTCGGTGCGCGAGTCCGACTCGCACTTGGCCGGTTTTTTTTTTATTATAAATATAGAAAAATATTCAGAACTTACTCATTTATTACTCATCTATTTCAACAAGAATCCTTTAGAAATTGCGCACTTTTTGATCCAATGAGAAGATAGCATTTTCTACCCAAAATAAAATATTGGTTGGTTTTACGTGGTATATTAAAATATAACATAGATATTAAATACCAATATTGATAATTATTTTATATTTTGCTCTACAAATATAACATACTAGCTTTTCGACTCGGCTCCACCCACGTGAACTGGTTTTCCCGTGGAAATGAGCAATATCCTCGCGGTATAAGGTAGTCTATGTCCCTCCCCAACGTCTATTCTATCTTTATACCAAGTTTAATTAAAAATTTCAGCCTATTCAATGCAAACAAACAAATAAATAATCAATTCTTTCCTCTTTATAATATGACTTAATTACCCCCGTGGCTCCGCACGCGTCATCAGTTTTTCCCGTAAAAATGAGGCAGTTTCCCGCGATAAAAGGTAGCCTATGTTCTTCCCCAAGCTCTATTCTATCTCTGTACCTACCAAGTTTCATCAAAATCACTTCAATGGTTTTGGCATGAAAGCGTAACAAACAGAAAAACGGACAGAGTTACTTTCGAATTTATAATATTAGTCAGGATAATAGAAAACAACACATTACTATTCTTACCTATAGACACTAAAGTGAGGGTAAGATAAGGGTGTACTTGCTAATTTCGCGTGCCACTAACCGGTAGGAAAAAGGTAGAGTCAAAAGAAAAACGTGTTCTCATTAACTAAGGCTTGACTACGGCGAACCAGGCATCACCGTGTCAGTCGGTACCAACCAATGTTTTTCAAGTTGAAACTTTATGACAGTTACTTAAGTATAATCATGCCAAGGATGTTATAAGGTACTACCGAGTACTTACAACATTCTTGCAATCAATATACTTGCTTCATGAATGCAAAAGCTTCGCTTAGAGTTTATTTCCTTGTGCATATCATCGTACTACTCGTATGTAAACTCTTGCTGTACATCACTTTCCCTACTAGCAACTTAAAAGAGAATAGTAGAAAAAGTATTCCAGATTTAAAATTGGATAGAAAATGGTCATTTTCAAATACTCTTCAGGTAGTAGATTCATAAAGAAGTAAAATTATAAATTTAATTTAATTTAATATACAAAAGTAGACGGAGAAGAGCTTCATTAATAATTGTTTTTAAAAAGTCCTACACTGAATGAAGATCAACGTACATAGCAACTATGTGTAGGCAATTCTTCTGTTATGGTAAACTTCATGGTCTAAGAAAACAAGGTTTCCGAATGGATCATTTTGCTCTGTTCATCCTTGTCGAATGCGTGTTAAAAGACAAGGATGAACTGCGCAAAATGACGTAGGCTTGTGTCAGTCACGTGGTCCGAATGGAAGACCTGCTTTTCTTAGACCATGGTAATAATTAACATAGGCTTTGATATCCAGCATTTTATCGGGAATCCCATAAATTAAAATATTTTCCTTTGAGAGCCATCTAACATAAAATTTACTAAACTTTATCAAACACCTCTGAGTTTGTCCAGTAGTAGGTAGATTAATTCTCGCTGTATTCGCTAGATGACCGACTCTACCACTATAGGTGCTGGTGTCTCATACAAATCCACAATTCTAAAGTCCTGGAAGTAACGATGAGTTCTAACAGATGGCGTTTTTCATGATGCAGCCGGACACGTTAATGCGAGTGTGTCAATATACAAGCAGATTTTCCTTGCTCTTATGTGTTGTTATAAGCATTATAATTTATGTTCTGTCTACTGTACATTCAATTGCTTAGCCACGGAATATCCCCGCGCCGCCGCCATTTTTCAAAGTGGTTTAGCTTAGTAATTCTGCAAGTAGCGATATTTAGCTGTGGTTTTTATTTTCTTTCTGATTACTGCATTAATAGTTAGTTATAATATGAGCTAGTTTTGGTGTCGTTATTGGTGTGAATTATTTCTTTTTGGTATTCACTCATAGAGTAAGAAAGATGTTTTTTCATTTCGCTTTTTCTGGATTTGCTTTTTTACAAACATCAATCAATATTTATTTTTTTTTAAAATGCGACTAACTAATTTCAATAGAACTAACTAACAACTAAATTCAATACTCTTATTCTCATCCAACATGTAGGTTTTAAATATTAATAATAAACAGCGACTATATTTTTTATGGAATTTATTCATCATTAATTTCAAACTACACCTTCAAAATTACAATTGATTATAACTACGATAAGCTATAATATTTTATCTAACCGCCAACCCAGAACTAGGTCGTTTTGAAAAATTTTGACACATTTCCAAATATCCCGTTAGGGATTTGTTCCGTACTTAATCTACCATCCATTATGCTTTCACTACAAATCAAACAGGACAGTTTTACACAAGCGACATAAATTCCTTCAGTAATATTTCCCCAAGAATGTTGCCCCATTCCTCAAGTATTGGACCCAACTGTTTATCCCACTTGTGTAAAAGTCCACTAGCTTAATAATAAAACCGTACAATTTAAATACTATTTTAAAATTAGTTGCACGCTTGCACAAGCTGCTTTGCGGTGGTTTAGTACAATACAGTAAAATGTCTCACATTACATCGAAATTCGCTCGTTCGTTTTCATACACAACTAATGGGCTGCGTTTTAGTAAACAATAGCTACAGCATTTTGAATTCATCTTATAAGTATAAATCTAAACAGATGTAAACTGTATACTTTTTAAAACTTTCACCAAAAACCACCACGGTACCACCATTAATACCACGGTAAATATCCCGTTTTAAATCTTAATAGAGATGTAAACTGTTGTTTTCAGCGCCAAAAAAGATCTTAGTTGGGTCAGGTCAGGTCTAATCATCCTTGGCCGATGACCTTGGCACATTTAAATTGAAATAATCAAATTAGTTTATAGCTTTATTTATTTTTAATCTTTACAAACGCAGCCCGTTTACACTTATTAATTCTTATGAATATAAAATTGTTTCGTGTAACAAAATTAAATCTGTTAAAACGTAATTATTTTTAAGTCTCAAACAACGTACGTTACTTTTAAAATCAGGTACAAATCAATCAAAATTAATCTAAGGTAACTGAATCATCCACAGGAAGAAACATTGAGATCGCGTTATATTTCAACTATTAGTACTGAATCTGTGACTGAATGTCAAAATCCATAAAGCATTATTATAAAGAACTTAACTACACACGACTATTTTTGGCTTTAGTAAAACTTAAAATCACAATCACAGAAAAACCATAAAAAAATCCAACTAATGGTAGCTGCTGAACACTTAGAAATAACTTGAATTATGTTAGTACACTATTTGAAAACATGTGTTTTTCATGAGCTACTACTTAAATTGTTAAAGATTCAAGGGCCCCTATTTCACCATCCCGTAAACCTACTTAAATTCTACGATAACAAAAAATATAAATAAGTCCATGTGTACGTTACATAACATGTGCATTTTCTTCTATGCTCTTAATTATTCATTACGTGCCACAATATAATGGGGTTATCTTATTCGCTACAACTTTTAAACGAATCTATTTCTTAATCAAATTCTAGTCTATTATACGCCATACAAAGATATCAAAATCGTGCTTCTGAAATTCAAAATGTCTTTTTCAGTATTTCTCTTTTCCTCCTTCTCGACTATTTTATAAAATGCAGTTTATTCACGACAACTATCAAGGAAACAAAGAAATTTCCAGTATTCATCGTAAACGAGTCTGTTCCGAAATCGATACAATTTTCGTGACTGCCTAGCCTGCTCCATGAGTCATAGCGATATTAATAACATTTGAAATCCACCTTGCATAGCAGGACTTAAGGTTCACTATCTATGCATCTTCATTTATAAATGACAACTATACATACACCTACTGTTTGCTATATAAATATACCGCCATTTGCAATTCAACATGTTTTTGGCCTTGTTGAAATATCATTGTAAATAAAGTATACGTCAGAATTCCTTGCGTTTCTTACCATTCGTAAATGGAAGTTTTCGCAATTAGTCATACTGAGATTAGCACATTTTTACTTAAGAATCTTACAAGGACTTTTAACTGCAAGTTAAATTGTAAATTATCATTATTAATTACGTGAAATAGGCCATAGTTAATAGTCATACATAATATATACCGTCAAACACTTTTGTCATATATTTTTTTATGTATGAATTTGGGCGATCTTATCTATTGAACAGTCACCATGATTTGCATAAAAAACATTATCTCATGACACGCTGATCTTTTGACAATCAGTAGGCTAGTTGGTAATACCAAGCAATAAATGAAACTACCTAGAAATAGCAAATATTAACGTTATGGTAGTAAATTATACATTGATTGATTACAATATTACATGCGAATAAATAGAAATACATGTTACAGGTTGCTGCGGTGTGAGACTAGCATAAACATTACTGCACAAATAGTGCAACTATCTGAGCATTAGTAAGTAATAAACAGTTACAACAAGTCCACTTATTAGCGAAATGAATGCCAAGCGTAGCTTAACTCTTTGGTAATCACTGGAACTAAACTAAGGTATAATAAATAACTTTTGCTCCACCATTGTGCTTCTATAAGCAATCAAAACGAGAAGAACTAAAACATATCAACTGTTCTTGAAGTTCTGATTGCTTCCGTATTTACAATATCTTCCACGAAGATCATCCACGCTTTAAGCTGTGGCTCTCTGTTCAGAGAAATTGGAACTCTTCCAAGTTGCGTTTAGAGGCGTTCATAGGAGTACGGCCTGTAGTGGTGTTGATAAGCACATGTGTTCGGCACCACGGACCGGGAGCCTCTGGGCGGTGACGTAATGTCTGATCAGCGCAGGGACTGTAGGGAAGGCAGTCGTAGCTCCTCCGAGGGTGTATCCGTCAGGGCTGCGGCAAATCCGCATGTGCATGAAGCCGCGGGTAGATCTAAAAAGAAAAAAAATCAATTAGTGAACTAGACTTGGACAAAATACGGTTCCTCCTCAAACAGTGTAATCAATCGTAAGAAAAAACACTGAGCTAATATTTGTAGTGTTTTAAATATAAACGGCTTTTTTTTCAACTAATACACAATTTTTTTCATTTATTGTTTGCTTATCGTGTGGGTTTCTAGGTAAATCTACCTCACAAAGCCTTAATTGATATGTGTTATATTTACAGTGAAACTTACTTTAGGCTGAGTGAGTAGTCGTGTTTGGCAGATTCACTATTCCTGATTAAGAAAGCGCCCTCATTAGCGTCTCCTAATAGATCCTCAGCCTCTATTCGTGACAATGTACCGTGGTACCAGCTGAAACATAAGAAAATAATTTATGAATATTTAATATTTTAACGTAAAGTAAAATACGAAATTTATAAAAGTTGAATTGATGTGGGTACATACCCTTGTCTGTCAAGTGGAAGCGAAGCGTCAATGAGATCTCGGGGCGGGGCAATGGGCCCCAAATTCAAATGCAGTCCCTTTGAGTTAGAAGAACCACCGCTGCCACTCTCAAAGTTCAGCGACAATTTTTCTCTATGTTTATTTCCTAAAAAAAAAAACAAAGTTTAATTAAACTTATGTTACATTTAGTACAACATTTTGTTTTGGGAATTACGAATTGTATGAGAGTCTCCGTCCAATCCGGATGTCGTGTCCGATTACACATCAAACCGCACGCGATCTACCAAGAGTTCGAAATCCTAACTCAAATGAACGGTTACAAATTACTCTTAACTGTACAGGAAAAAGTTCCCTCAAAAAGCACTCAAGCAAATTAAATATCGGGAGGGCGTCGGACCAGAGAATTTCGTGTAGGGCAATCTGAAGTCATACGTCTTAATCGGCATAATGCGGTAACAGTCGCTGCGAGTTAGCAAACCCAGAAGATGCGACCCGACGCACCCTCCGTGAACCATTTTCAGGCAAGATTGACATGTAAATTCTTCTGACATCACATAAAGGAATCAGGGAGTTCATTTTCTTTTTTTTTCGCCGGTATCTATAAACTAAACATAAATACAAGGACCTAACTGAATCGCAAACTGAATCAACTACCTTTAGTAGGAGTTTCAAATTTATTTATAAAAATATAAATATATACCAACCTTGATTTAAATCCTGAACGCTCTGACTTGAAGAAGCGTTCGAAATGATTCCTCCAAAATCATTGTTCAGTTGTAATGATTGTCCACGCAACTTCCTACGAAGCTTAGGCATGTCAAATGGCAAGGTCCGCAGGTCAGCCTCAGCTTCTGCACGGCGTCTTCTCAATTTTGGCATGTCAAAAGGTAGGTCTGAAAAGTCTTCATCTTTGCGTTCTTCTTCAGTATTACAATTTTTAAAATTAACAAATGCATTTCGAGAGTCTACGCCTTCTCTTGAATGAATGGATATTCCACTGTCAGATCCTTGAATCTCTGTATCTCCAGGCGTTGAATGCCTAAAGGTAAGATTTAAGAGGTTTCTGTTCTGAAGTGCTCGGCGTTTAGGCTTAGGTACAATTTCTACTGTGGTTTGAATTGTAGTATTTCCTGTTTCTAAGTCTTCAGGGGAAACTTTCTGTGAATTATTGTTTTTATTGTTATCAGATGTCTCTGAAGCAGGCTCTTGGGAAGATTTGTCGGAAATAGGACTTAAAATATGGAGCTTAGCTGGGTGATGCCCAAACCCCGATAATTGCATGTGATGATGAGATTTTGTAAATGGGACATTTCCAGAATCTGAACTATGTGAACTAAGAGAAGAAGAATGTCGGCTTTCTGAACTACTGCTACTCCTGTCTCCTTCACTATTACTACTTCTTAAAGATTCCATACTACCACCGCTGCTGCTAGTTGCCATACTTTCTGTGCTTGAGAATTTGCGTCGTGGACGTGCAACGCTAGGCCTGCCCTTAAATTCCATTATAGGGCCGACCCCCTTTGGCCCAGTGTACCGATTCAATTCGGGAGTGTCAGAATCGGAAGTGGGTCGGCCCTTAATCTCTAAAAAAATACCGTCCTTTGATTGCCCTCGTTCATCATCACCATCACGAGATTCGCGACTCGAATCCCTCAAACGTTGACCAACGTCAATTTCTGAACCTTTGTTATCAGCCATGCTTGCCTCACTGCTAGTAGGTGGTTCTCGAGCTCTTAATGACTTTACTGGCAATCTCAGATCTTTCAAACGAGGATGTGCTGGTTGTGACTGTGGCAGATTTGGGGCACTTTTTATACTATTCATTGCATTGCCGTCTTTTTGTTGAAATTTTGTAGGCAAAGGTGCTGTAGAAGGTGGAGATGGAGTATAACCCCTCAAAGGCAACTGTGAAGTTGAAGCAGTTCGATCCTCGTCTTCAATGTGTATTTTCTCTAACTCTTCTGATAAAACTGACGGATTTGTTTCGTTTTCCCTCTTTTGTCTAATCGTTGGAATCTTTGATCGTCTTACACTGTCAGTTTTCATAGTCACCTTACGGCGACCTTTGAAATCGGGTTCACTACGCTCTACTGCTTCAAAAGCTGACGAAGCAGAAGAAACGACTTTTCTTTCTTCGGCTTGCAAAAGAGCGGGATGGTTGCTGACGCGATCAAAATCATCCAAGTCATCATCAGATCTTGCTATTTTGCAATCAAATGCCGTTTCGTATATCTGCCGGGTTGTCATCTCTTGTGTCCAGCGAGGTAACGGTGCTGGGACATAAAAGACGCTGCGAGAAGAATGGTCTTCTACATCGTCGGGCGCGGCGCACGCGCAACCGGCTGCGTCGCGCCCGCGGCGCCTCGGCGGCATCCACGCGCTCTCACCGGACGAAGACGACGATCGTTCTAGCTCACGGAAACCATCTTCGGCTACTGAAAACCGTTTCGGCAGATTTGGGCGAGGTGCGACGTGTGGGGCGTCAAGACTGGCAGATTTTCTGTACCTAGGCCCGCGTGTTGAAGAGGTTGTGGACGCCGTTGGAGCGGATGGAGCTGACTGTTGTGGTTGAGGGTTCTTAAACAGATCTCCGTAGTAGTAAGGGCTGGGGTTTCTGCGCGGTGCGTTAGCGTAACGAGGATCTGAACGTCCACTATCAGGTGAGTGCAAAGATGGGGCGGTCGCAAAGGGATCAAAATCGCCAAATTCGTCGTCTTCTTCCTCCTCAGTAGATGACGATCGTTCTTCCGAAGATGTTTCTGCAACAATAGACAAGTCAATGTAAAATAATCTAGATTTATAATAAAGGTCTAGACGAGTTTTTCGATAAGAATGCTACTGAAACGAGCATCCGGAATGTATATCCAGCCCGTATCCAACGAATTGTAAAGAAAATATAAATTCATTTTTAGAATAAATTGGCTACAGTTAGTGATTCTATAAAAAATGCTATTCTTTATACCTTATACCTAGTATAGTGGTTCTAATTTGATATACTAAGTATGTAACGTATTATTATGATTTTAAAATCAAATTTCAAGGACTTTTTGCACAGAAACGCACCCTGAGCGGAGAAATATGAAAGCTAACATAACTACCCTAATGAGAAATCCGTCGTTAGTGCAACAAAAGAGTTCTCATGAATGCATCTTGAATAATAAAAGCTTGAGTATATTTTCAACCCTAAAATGTATGAATACCTAGTACCTACGCTAAGCGTAGTTTGCCATTTTTTTAAAACTTTTAGTAGGTACTCTCGTCGCTAAGCTTATAGTTATCTCTTAAAGTATCCTTTGTTTTCAGTCCTGCTTTTTACTTTGTATTCTTTTTCTGGTATTGTTCCATTTAATTTATTGGACTTTTCTTTGTATACTGTTATATTTTTGGTTTGCCTTAATTTCTGAATATTTGTAATTAAAAATGCGCCTTTATTATTTTATTATTATTTGTACTGTTTTACAGTCAAGCACGCTGTTGTTTTTACAATAGAATGCTCCTGGCACGTAGTCACCACTTGACAAAAATTACGCCAAATACTGTGCAAATTGTCTATTAGCGTTGTCGAATAGAGGGGGTTAAGGGAATAGGGGGGTAAGTGACGTCATTACGTGTCGTAATTGCTTTTCCGCGTGGATGACCAGAACCCCGTGCCGCGTTAGGAAATTTGTTAAATTGTCACGATTAACGTGTTAAATGTCTTTCCAAAACGTGTTAGCTCAAATGTTAAAGGTAAATGAAGACAACAACCGTGCCATTTTGGATTTACATTTACTGCAACTTATCAATGTTACACAATTACTGTAGTAAACATATTTCGGCTACAACCATAATGTTGATGATGACACATGTATTTACTTTAGATTTTTAAAAGATACCCGTGAAGTTTCTTAGTAACGCATATACAGACGATGTTTCTGCTTGAATCATTCTATTAAAGTGGGAATGAAAACTGTAATCAATGGCCTGGACAATTACTGGGACATTTTTCCCAGACTGAGTAGTCTAGACAGACGGACAAACGGCAAAAGAGATGATTAAAACTAGCCATTGTTGTCGATATTAGTCTCGCTTGTAATATAGCAGCGTGCTGGCTGATGGGAAATGGATAATTAAACATGACTATTAGAAGGATAGGAGAAGGCTCAATCTTTACAAAAGATAATTGATGCTAAGCATTTTTGTTAGTTTTGTTTGTAAGGATTCTTTTTTTGTTTTGAGGTAATGTGGTTTTTTTTAAATGACTTTATCTACGTACTAAATTTTATTTAAATAATATTATTCTCTTTAAGTGTTGGTGGAATAGGGTTTTAAAATTTAACACTATTTTTTCTAAGTTAAAAGTCTTTTGCAAATATACCAAGTTCAGCAGGCAGCTAAACTAGAACGCCTCCGAACTTGTAAGCAAATTATTTATAAATCTTTTATTTACTATACGATCGTTACGAAGGCTAACATTTTTGTTACAGCTTTTGAAAACGGACGAGGATGCAAGGACGCAACTCTTTAAACGCAGAGAACAATAGATAGGAACCACGATTGTTACACAAGAAGAAAGAAGGCTTTGTCATTGTACGCTCTAGGAGATGAGCTAGGAATTCCTTTTAGGTGCATGAAGTTATTTTCGGTACAATTTCATGCTTGCAACCATTCTAATCATGTTGTTTATTGTTCGTAAATAGATGCAATGCAATAATTTTATTGTTTACAAAATGTTCTAGTACTCATGACGCTTTTAAAGAAAGAAGAAACAAAACAATTACTGATTCAATTTCAACATCAGCAGATTATTTTAAATTTCATTAATAAATAGCAATTTGCAGGATAATAAATTCACTTACTGTCACTGTGGTTTATCATCGTGGATAAATATTAATTAAATACTAAATTAATTACATATAATTTTTTAACGGAAGACAGTTAAAAACTTACCAGATTCGTAATACGGTTGAGAGCGATGACGCGATGGTCTTTCGTGCCTCAAAGGAGCGGAAGGTGCTGGTTCTGGAGGAGATTCAGCGGATGCTTCCGGGGCACTCTCAGGACTGCGTCTTGAAACTCCTGGGGCAGAGAGATCAAAGTCGGTCCTCCTAGCTGACTCGTAATCTGCTCGGCGCCTTGCCGATTCAGCGTCAAATTCCGGTCGCCTCCCAGAATCACCATCAAACTCCCTTCCGTAGTATCTCCTGGATTCGTACTCGTAGGGTCGCCTGCATGAGTCAAAGTCGTAGTTGCTTCGGCGAGAGTCGTAGCGCCATCTGGTGCTCTCGGGCGAGCGACGAGTTTCTCGGGAACGACGGGAACGTTGAGGGGATCGGCGGGCTGTGTCGCGCGGTGTGCAGTACGCTTCTATAAATTCAACCTGTGAACAAAGAAAAGAGAAATTTACAAATTTGTATAATTCATAGGGGCGGCGTAGGTGTCAAGTGGCTAGGGCCTTTCTCTTCCATTCGGGAGGCGCGGACTTAATCCTCGACACGTATCAATGTGTTTTTTATTCAACTTTCTTTCGGTTTACTTGACCATCTGGGTCACTGTAGTCGACTAAATCCTATTCGCCTTAATTCAGGGAAGGCTGAAACCCCTCAGTGGGGACATATAGGCTGTTAGCGATCGGAGTTGTATTATAAGTAATAAAATGGAGGTTTGAGCCTTGTGAAGTACCTAATTCTAACAAAAACCCTTGACACAGGTACCTCGACGCATAGAGCATAAGAGCCATTGCATAGCAAGTGACTATTAGCAAAAGAAGCCCTTCATCACGAAGGTCGATTATGTGGCAAAGTAAAGTGGTAATAAAATGCAGCGGTCACATATCCGACGACCGTAACGGGCGGTTAGACCTCCTCTCCCCTCGACGGCCGTCATTACCACGACCCGTTTGTGTTTATGGGGACGAATATAAAGAATATTATGAGATATTGTGCCTGCATTGACTCTGCTATGAGGTGATAACATTTCGAGGGATGCTGCTAAATTTAGTTCGTACGGGCACAAATTTTTATAGCTATCTCTGCGGGAATGATCATGATCGCGCACATTCAGACCTTGCAGATATTTTTAGGTTAGACCTATTTGTAAATTTAAACAACGCTTCCTCGCACACTGACCTCAATACGTCTATCGCGAACCATTTTTTAACCAAACTGGCACGTGTGTTGAATCTGTTTGAGATATCTGTTTAGCCCAAGGGTTGTTTCGAGCCATTAGTCTACGATGAGTCCCCGGTTCCGCGCCTCCGGTCATGAAGGGTCTAGGAGTTCTCATTAAGGGTTAAATTAGAAGAGCTCAAAAGGATTCCACGTGGAGGGATGTTTACGTAAACGTCATTGACTGTGTGCGAGTAGGTAATAGTAGGTGTACACAAGAAATTTACAAAAGCTCTTACATAAACGTTCGCCAATTTGCATGTCAATCTGATAAGTTTGCTATAAAGTGAATACTATTTTCACTTTACTTTTAATTTACATCTAGGGTTAATATGATTATGTACTTGAATAAAATATTGAAGTATAAAAAGTCAGTGTTAAGGGTTTATATGCTGCTTAAATCTAAGGTATTTCAATATTTTTAATATAATTAAAGATAATTAAAAATTATTTGCTGTCAAAGAATTCAATATTATGCACCTGCTGTAACTGGAATCTGAATTCTGCATAAATATTTTACAGTAGCAGCGCAGGTTGCCTTATTGCTTGCATCTCAAAACGAATAAAAAAGGTTCGTTCGCGATCCGGTGTGCCCTAAGGGCAGTGCTCTTTATTTAACTTTCACCGAGGAAGGGTAGGCTTCATCTGGCGCATTGTTTAAGGGCTCCTTGCTATGCATGAAAATTTATTTACATAATTAAACGTCGGCTCTACCCCCGGTTTGATTTGCGATGTCTACAGAGATTTCTGTTCTTTATTTGCATATTTTGTTTTGAAGCTTAATTACTTGGATTGAAGGCTGTCGAAACTGCCCCTAATGGTTTTGCAATTTTAAACTTTTATTTTGAAATACAGCCTCAATTGATTTTGTTCAAAAATAACATTAATAGATAACAGAAGACGAACAAGACTAAAAAGATAATCAAATACGCTGAGTGGTACGTGCTTTCATCACCGTTGTTCTATTCCACAAACAGAACTTATTTGCAGATACGATGCGCTTAAATGTACATATAAAACACGTAGAGTTGAATTTCATTTTATTTACCGATTCAAATCAATGCTGCCAACGGAGCGTAAGGGTTAGCTCTGAAAGGGATCAAATTGAATTCTGCTCAAGCACACATGTTTACGTCTGTCCATTCATCAATTGTATCGCATAATGGGGGATAGAAGTCAACAGCTCACTTCCTGCACGCCATTATACTGTATAGAGAGAACCCGACATTGCACCAAATAGTAAAATAAAGACTGAATACACTAAAACTAGTTTGGAACTCAAAGGTCATTTAAACGACGCGAGGAATTCGAATGACGATTTTAGTCATAAATTTTTTATGCCACACCTTTAAAACCAGTCTTGAGTTGTATGAAAGCTTGTAAGTTCTCCGCATGAGCGATTTGAACAGGAAACTCGGTTGGTTATCTGAAGGGAAGGAAGTCAACAAGATTAAACAAAGAATCAAGCGCATTTGACCTGAACAACTAAACTGTCGTCGATTTATAAGTGGAAACCAGTATTAATTACATTTTATTATTTGCAGAACAGTTATCTTATACTAAACCAGGGTAATAAATATATTTTGGATAGCAGTCTTATATTCGACTTGTTGATACTTATTTCTTTATTACTTTTCATATTATCAGTTTCTTCTAGGTACCCAGTTTATATTTGGTAAGATAATAAGTGGTTGCAAAAAAAAAATATATTTTCTCTTCAAATGCAAAAACTAGGTACGCTACTTTCAAATTCAGATAAAACGCCAACATATTAAAAGAAAAGAACAACATACGAAAATATCCAAATCTTTTAAGCGTTGGTCATTCGTCCAAAGATAAACTAGAGGAGCAAAACATAGCTCGGATAAGCATGCGTTCCGGGTTTGCCGGCCGGCTATGAGTAATCCGAACAGTATGAAGGATGTGGAACAAGACGGTGCTTTTCAGACGGCCATATGAGTCACCCGGGGCCGGCGTATTTATATCGGAGACACGCCTCCTGCCATCCCAGCTGAAATAGAGTCGCCTGATTTTTTGCTACCAGCAACAGTCAAGTCAGTGATTTTGGGATTCAAAATAACTACGTATTTAAAAAGATCGTCGTTACGTTTCTGAAAATGTAAACATGTCATGTTATTTAAACATGTTTTTATCTAATAGATATTAATATAACATAATATTCCATTGCCAAGACGCAATGTTTAGTAGGTAGGTACTTATAAACAATAGATAACAAAATTATAATAAATTTCTTGTCCTTGTCATAAGGATTGATGTTCAATCAAATAAGTACGTCTAGGAATATTTCAGAAGTAGTGAGTCATTGTATTCATGTCTTTGTTTTGAACAACAATCACTGCAGTTTACTCACTATCATGTAGTGCTCTTAAGACTTAGTGTAATTATTATGATTGATAAGCTTCATTGAATTATATTCATAACCTCATATATGGGAATTTCCACACGAAAGTTAAATATCTGAAAGGGAGTTTCCAGATGACTCAGTTTCTTAAATAAGGTTAGAACAAATGGTTTGTGTGATGTTCAATACAAAGATTGATTGGTAGAAATAGGTACCTTATCAATAAGGCCGCTTTTTGACTCTTGTTTTGTTGTTTTTCTGTATTTTGTGTTGTCTTTCTCTATTAGGTGTCAATAAAATAAAGTGTATAGTATTGTATTATTGTACATTGCAACAATCCAGACACAGAGTGATCTAAATACATATGCTGCTGAACTACCTGTCTCGGTCATCTCTGTCCTCACCACCTCCGTCTGGTCACGTTCTGCAAACCGTAGCCCGCAAACAAGTTCCGTACAACCGAATTAAACAGACTATCTTTTATTCTCTTCATTTTCATAGGCTCCACGAACGTGCTTTTCAATAATTCGAGCTTGTTGGCTCCGAGCCCTGAATGTCTGCTATATGTCTAGTCAATCAGCCGTATGTTTACTTTGGAAAAGACCAACGATTTCTTGAAATTCAATATTATCCAATTGTGAAAATAAAGACGTGCCAGACGTTTGGCGAGGTGAAGAGACGACACATAAAGATAAATTTTCGTGCCCACTTGACTCAACTAGACGCAATTGTAGCAAATGACAAAACAAGGGAAGGAAATAAGCTTAATTACTAAGTTGGCAGTCCAAGACCCAGAGGGCCGGGGGCCTCTTTAAGGAGCCCTTGCGTTTGTTTCAATGGAGGGCGCAATTATGGAAGATATTTTCAACACCTACTTTGCAAAGTTTGACGTACTTGTAAAGAAAAATTGGGAGAGAAAATTCGTGATTAACCAAAATTACGTTATGGCTTTGTAGCTTGTTATATAGCTTGCTCATATTCCGGTACTTTGACCTTTAACCAGATTTTAAAAATATATTTTTATATATTTATTGGGTTATTGGTCTATAAATAACAAACTATAATAATTACGCATACGGTATTGACAAAATAAATCAATCCGTCTCAAACTAAATTTTAAATTCTTGTTCTGTCTTAGATTTAATAAATCAATTTAATTTATGTTTTACCGTCGATATTAATAGCTACATTTATACTGGTTTGATGTTCTAAGCTTAGCCAAAACGCGTCGAAAGATTTATTTGTTTGTACCTTTTGGTCTTCCTGTAAGACTGTTCATATTATTTTATTGTTTGTTTTTGTTTGAAAAGTATGTATTTTTAGAACATCGCTTTCGTTTTATATGGCTTCTATTTTTGTAACGTTTCAGTTGAAAAAAGATTGCGCATTGGCTACCAGGCAACAAACTTTGCTTTCTAAAGTTGTAACTGAGTTAACCCAGCCCCTGGTATCGCCACAAGCTAGAGCCTCTTAATCAATATCTGACTCTGCTTTAGAGTATTCAGCTTTTATAAGGATTGTCAATAAAACATCCTCAGGAGACATTTGTATCATCTTGTTAAAAAACTTCATCAGTATTCTTTTTTTTTTCATTAATATGTAGAGTCTAGATTATAGAAAATTTCCAAATATACCTAATACTTATATTGTTGTTCTGTTTGTTACTCAACAGCTGTCAGCTATGGTTTAGTAAATAAATAAATATTAATGATACAAACCAATTAAAAATAAGCATCGATTATTAATTGGCAAAATTGTGAGTGATGTTTATTCAAATAATTTACAAGTCACCAAAAGACATTGTAATGTTAATAATAATTTCCAAAATGTGGAATCAAAAGCGCCCATCCGTTTAGCTGGTATAAAAATAAATACTTTGCTGTTGAAATTGATAGAAACTTACCACATGCACCACCAAAATCCATTGTGCGATCTGTCGCATCTTAGAAATCAATTTCTTGTTCGTAGGCATTATTATACAATCCAAAAGTACGTAAGTACACAACGATCACTAACTTTATCGACCGTTTCACTACTGACACGCACACACATAAAACTTAAACTAGAATGTACACTTTCACACAAACTTGTTCTTAATGAAATGTTTATTACACAGTAAACTTATCTCGTCAATCGATTTTGTAAGTCTAGGCGTTTTGCAGTAAAACCTGCGATATAAACGCCTTGGACTGTGGTTACTTGACGAGTCCAACTGTAGACTGACAACACGGCTCAACACTATACGCGAATGTGTAAAACGGTGACTCATCGCCCCGCATACTGTTTACCGAGGCTTGAGTCATCGCGCTGTGGAAACGTCCTGCAGCTATCCAGCGCTGCCAAGCTTCACAAATTTGGCGCTTCGCTAGACGGCACGAAATTCTCAAGCGCTGAGAATTCTTTGTTATAAGCTACCGACTCCATTAATACCTCTACAACCGCACGTGTCCCTCGCTTACCAAGTTATAATAAGCTTTATTTTCGAGCAGTTAAAATCGTTTTTTGCTATTTTAGGTTCCTTGAGTTAGGAAACGTAAACTTTCGCGTTTGAATTCCGACTTGGGTTATGCTCGGTTACGAGCCCGACTAGGTCGAATCGAATGCCGTTTTGAGGTCGTTTGCTTTGTTAGATACATTAAAATATCTAACTTGTGGATGATAATAAGACCAGAATGAGTAATCGAGTTGTCTCTAGTCAGGCAGGCCTATGCATTAGACGGCTAATTAAAATAGATACGAACTAGAATAGAAATAGTTCCAAGCAGATTTCGAAACTAACCTGCAGTTGGTACTATGCGAACGTTGGGTGCTGCCAATTATTTATTAGTTTACTGACCAATGGTTCTCTATATCTGACAAATAAATGTTATTGGAATCGTTAGCACGCAATCGATACGAAAGTAAGAGAAGAAACACGTTTAAATGTTTATTTGGCTAAATAACTTTGGCATTTATGAGCGAACCTTTTATGGCCGTCGTGCTTTTGCGTAACATAATATTTAAGTTAAACGTGGTTAAACTAGTATTTGATCGGTTGATAGATCTTATATTAAATAAATGCGTTTAAATTTTAAACATTATAAGACAGTTACCTAATCCTTATTGATTCGTTTACTAATAAATCTAATGATCTAAAAGCTAACTAAACATTTTCTTCTTTAAGATTCAGAATCTAATATAAACAGCAACAAATAATAGAAGCTTATTTGTAACTACTGTATCCTAATTAATAAGTTTGTCTCTACCCTGCTCTATTATGTGATTGTCATAGGTACCAATTAAGTAAGTCCCGCCTTGAAAGGTATAATATAACGTGTCTAAATTCAGATATACATCTAGTAATCCTTCTTTAAAGTTAAGGTAGCGCATCACTTTCTAATTAATCTTTAACTTATATGATACTTACCTATATTCGATGAATATGATTGCCCACTTGTACTTACTTTATTTCATTTTATTTTACATTTCTATTGTTTATAATGAACAGTGAATACGTTTCATAATGTACTATTATGAGCCAGTTGTGTTATGAATTCATTGAGCCCTTCAATGCCCATTTCTTACGTTTAATTTGACTATTTGACATAGTCGAAGTGTAAGCTTTGCACAAGCACCATTAATTTTACTAAATTTTATTTATTTTAATTATAATTCCTTAATTACTGATTTGTAAATTTTGTAAATAAACTAACCCAAACTAACTTTCTTTAAATAATTTAATAAATTTAATTAACTTTCGTTTGTTGTTTACGAGTATAACCAGTATAACGTTCGTCTTGTAATTGACAACGCTATTATTTGTTAATTAACAATTTTTAAAAGTAATTATTAGATAGACGTGATCACACGTCCAAATAAAAATATTCCTGCGTCCTATTCTACGATTCGATTACAAGAGGAAAACCCTTACCAAATCCGCGTTGAAACAGGTAACATCAAAAGGCAGGCATTCAAAACAATAATTTAAAATATGAGAGCCGCCCACACAGTATCAAAATTAGATAGCTTCGGTCATACAAGATGATCTAAGTTCCTTCGGGTGAACGTACGGAGCCTTCGATTGAATGAAAGAATTTTACAATGACATCATGTTTAGTAACTAATCCTGCATAATGAATGACAATAATAAATGTGAGACATCTTGTGACGTAAAATAATGATTTCGTTTCGATTTATGGGTTCGTCCACACTTCTGAATTCGTCATTCATAAACATTTGTGAAAACTTTACCTATCCTTCGATGAAATGCTTGTTCAGTGGTTTTACCTTTAACACACGGTTATTGGTCAGCTTTAACTTATCGTTCATGTTTTTTAAAGTTGGAATAATTCTCAGAATTCTTTCTCATTGGCTTTTTGGGCAATACAATGTATGCATTTATCCAGTTTATTAATTTAAGATTGTCATTCAATTTTTCATTGGACTGAGCAGTTTATGAATACCATTCAGATCAGATTAAACCTGCCCCGGAATATTTTAAAATCATTCAAACCTTTTTATAAAGAAAAAGAAGCCAGATGGGCGCCGTTAATGTCTGTAAGAATCGAAGACTGACATCGTTTAGTCATCCATCCGTTCTTTCAGACGTTCCGGTGCCATATGAATGGCAGTTTATAAATACCATACAGATTAAACCTATACCCGTATTTCAAACCACTGCTTTTGTAGTCTCTTACTACTTGTATTTGATCAACTGCAACTGCAAATACACAACTATATTGTTTCAACAATGATGACGTGCAGTATTGGAGGTATTATTTTTTGAAAACACTTGGCATTCCTTTCGATTGTGCTAGAATTTATACTAATTGTTAGCTTGGATACTATTAAACGAATTTCACTTGTAAGATTGCTCACTGTTTGATGAAAAGGGTTACTTGTAGTGGATATAAGGCGATATTTTTTTTCTGTTATAACAAAATCATTCTTATCTTTAACGGCTCATACACGTCCCCACCGAGGGGCTCGAGCCTACCCTGATATCAGGGTGAATAAGCCTTAGTCGACCACGCTGGCCCAGTGCGGGTTGGTCAACTACACACACAACCTTTGAATTTCTTCGCAGGTGCGTGCAGGTTTCCTCACGATGTTTTCCTACACCGTAAGAGCGTCGAATATACGTACATATGAATTCGAAAATCGAAAACACATTGGTACAAGCCGAGGTTTGAACCCGCGAACTTCAGAATGGAAGTCAACGGCCCTAGCCACTTGGCCACCGACGCTCTCAGGATTCTTATGCCTGGATCTAATTCGTTGACTCATCACACGATATAAAAGTGACAGTGAAAATTTAGAGCATATATTTTTTTAATTTAGATTATTGTCTTTATGTAACAAATTTCCAATTATTATTATTATCCAATCCAGTAACAGTCTTATAACCAAAATATAAAATTCCAATTTTTTCACTTTTTTCGACAACTTTTTAAATCGTTAGATTAGGTACAAAATTTGTAATAGAGTAGCCAGCCAGCACATGCGGTTGGATAGTTCAAAATTACCACCCAGAATAAACGAGGTCTCAAGGTCAATATGTCCAGCTGCCATGTGCTGGCTACTGTACATATTTTATCTCTCCGTGATCAATATTTTCATTGCCTCTAAGGAGTGTTACTGCATTCTTTAGCGCCTTCATTGGTTCTAGGTATGATTCACGTCAGTTAGGTCAATCAATTAACATAGGTGCCGGCAAATCACGCTGCGTTAGTAACTAGGTACTTGTTTACTGTTCTTTAATGAGCTGTTTATGCTTTCCACTGGCGGTTTCCTTGATGACTAATGCTTTATCTTTGTGAGAAACTCTACGTACTCACGGTGCAGATTAATAGGTAGTTTCTTTACCGCGGTCGACTATGCTTGTGGTACCTGCTTTTTCTTCTTTTTGTGTCCATGGCTCTCCTCTCCAGGATCCATTCATATTTTGTTGGCCCAATATTCTGCAACCCGATCGCCATAATTGTCAAAAGCGATTATGCTCTCCCATGCTGAAGAAATGTCCGGGCATATAGGATACTGATGATGAGCATGTAGTATGGGTTTCGAGGTTAACTTACCTTACTATAATATTATAGCATATTGTAAACATCACTAAAAAGCTAAAAACTTAAATGACTTTGCTAGGCATTGTTTTGTTATCTACCGCCCAAAGGAATCACTCATTAAAAGGCCCGCTTTTTATCAATTCCAAAAAAAAGTGTTTTTTTTTTGCACAATTTCTAAACAATTTGAAATAAAGCAGCTGGTTCCTGCCTGCTAATACCTCTTAGGCTTAGGGACGTTACCTAAAACTTGATTTTGCGGTTGCAATACCCGCAATGCATCATCATCCAGTTTATTAACCCCACAAAGATGACATCTTAATAAATGAAATCGAAGGCGTTTAACTTTTTTTATTTTATTCAAATGGTCATAAGTTTATGACTCATTTAGTCGATCAACCCTAACGCCAGCCATAACCGTTGTTTCCTGTGAGTCACAGCCGGGTGTTCCCTTAGGGTCACATATGGGCTGAAAAGCCAGAGTCACTCATGTGAGTGTATTATAATGAGTCATTACACGTCGCAGGTGTTCCAGATGTGACGTTTCACTTGCGTTTAGGCATGTCACATGTGGGTCGCTACTTGTATGTCATATGATGCAGACTTTCATTGATACGAAATTATTCAAGACTAGCTTTTGAAAATGAAAATGAAATATGTTTTATTCGAAGTAAGATTTTACAAATCACTTTCTCGTGGGAATAAGGACTTTTCTCACGGTAAAAGGTAGCCTATATTTATCCCCAAGATCTATTCTATCATTATTATACTAAGATTCATAAAAATCGGTTCAGCAGTTTCTGAGTCTATTCAATGCAAACAAACAATCAAATCTTTCCTCTTTATAATATTAAGTAGTATAGATAAAGGTTTGAACAGGTATCAGATAAATTAACTTAAGGGAAAATACGCAAGGCAACGCCAAACCTATATAGGCTATGTACCCTTTTCTCCAGACGCAGTAATTGGGATAAAATTATTGATTAGAAATTAAATACGATATCATATAATAATATACTTGTGAATATGTTTTTTTTTAGAAAAGTATATTCCAATATGCTCTATTCTCTTTTCTTGACATTCTTACTATCTTAACTATCGTATTGGATACAGCTATTATAGGTTACCTTCTTATCTGATTACCTTCTTAATATTACGAGTATAATTTCTGTTATCTAATCGTATTCATTACACATATTATTAAGATTTTATCAAAAGGAAGGCAAATAGTGAAGTTAGCTACTTTAAAAGCTGCCACACACTCTCTTTATAAACTCTATGTCTATAATCATAAGGAAAAGATTACAACTGTCAAATATCGCTTCTTAGCATGACCCGTACGTAGCACAGAAGAAAATAATACTTCATTACATAGTTTAAAACAAAGTCGCTTTTTCTGTCCTTATGTACCTCCCTATGTCCCTATGTATGCTTAAATCTTTAAAACTACGCAACGGATTTTGATGCGGTTTTTTTTAGTAGATAGAGTGATTCAAGAGGAAGGTTTATATGTATAATACATGCATAATATGCTTAAGAATAACCCACAATAACCATTTTCCCGTGCGGAGCCGGGGCGGGTCGCTAGTATAGTAGGTATATATCTTACTTCATCATACTTATTTTGACTCTTTCGGTTTATTTATTTTCCACTCATCTCATTAATGATAAAGTTCATCAATATTACACGCTACTACATCACAATTTAAATCATCATCATCGTATGAGCTTCGAGGGTTAGCCTATTACCTAATCTAATCGTATTGATTGACGCACTCGTATTATAATAAAAAAACTGAGTGAGTTATGATTTCTTATCATTTGATTTTTTTATCTTCAAAATTGATTACAGTTGCGACTCGTGATTCAAGTGCGCTTGCACCAAGTTTATACTAAATACTATTAAATTCATATGTTCTTCCCCGTACAAGAATAGGTATTGTCTTTTAAAATCAGCATGAATGCAATTTTTTATTGACCTACGCTTGTGACGCAAAATTGGCGTGACGAACTTCACATCACTTGCAAATCTGTTGTCATTCGGAAGTAAACATTATTTGGCATAAAAATAAAACTATTACTAACAGTAACAGTCACGAAGGTAACAGTTAATGGTAGCATAAAGTAATAGTTTTATTGTCTATAGCTGTCCGCCCGCGGCTACGCCCACGTTGTTTTTTTTACTTTCCCGTGCTCAGTTTCCCGTAGGAACGAGATATTTTCCGCGGTAAAACTATCTAAGATGTTATATAAGGTACCACCATGCAAAATTTTATTCAAATCGGTCTAACAGTTTCGGAGATTAACCCGTACAAACAGACAATCAGTTTTTTTTTAAGTCTGGTTTTGTTCTATATCACTTTCCTTGACTCGGTTTTTAGTATTTTATTTCTATGTACAGACATTCGACCTCTACAGTTTTATTATATTATAGATTTTATTATATAGACTACCATAAAAAAACTGTAAAATTTCATATACTACAATTACAATTACAAATATACTATACAACAGACACTGTGCAAATCAACTCAATTACATTGCTCATCAAAATAAAGTAAATTACAGTGTTTTTGTTTGATTTGTCAAAATTGAGACGAAAATAATATCAAGAGTATTGACACTAACACGACTGCGTCAACGCTGTCACATTATTTAACCTTTCAAGAGATAATTGAGATAAAATCAATAAACAACAATGATCAACAGTAGAAGTCAATCGTTAAATAAATAATAAGATGACGTTATTAACGATAATAATATTATTGTCATTAAGAATAATTACATGTAAAATGTATCAGTTTATATGAATACAATTAATTTTATCACGTGACCTATAAGAAACTATGAAATTGAATTCTAATTTCGACTAATTTTGTACATTGTGGATGTAGATGTCATCATCGTACTGATATGGTCACGTCATAAACGTCAAAATGACATTATGCCTGAAATAAATGAATTTATTATTTATTTTTATTATTATTACGATTCGAAAAGTTTAGGTACTCTAATTTTATACAGACAAGTTTTGTGAAAAAGCTTGCTCATTTATTCTTATAGCAATTTACCTAAAGGACTGCTTCAAAGCAGACCATCACGTCCAAAAACAGTAGGACAAAATTAAATCACCGTAGACGGACGTGACTTGTAAACAAAAGGTACAGCTAGAGTCTGATTCACTCCAACAAAATATTATCATTCCACTCTTAGTAGTATTTTTTAAAGCTGCGTGTCTAGACAATGACGCAGATCGTTTACTAACGGTATATGTAAGAACTACGCGATATTTCTAAACAATAATGGCGACACACCCTCAAACAAATTACACTTTGACGTGTTCAACCAAGCGGTTATTTTCAAATAGGGAAAATAATTGGTTGATAGCTGAGTCATGGGATAAGTTGTTGATAAAAAAAAAACAGTCTGTTGCTACCCATTCATTCATGGTCATCATGAAGGTATACTATGACCACATGCATTGTATTTTAATTTTGATGCAACACCTGTGTAGTTTCTTCCGGCGAGTTCTTCTCCACAGAAGACAGCCATATTCTTGAATTCGCCAGAAAAGAACATGTAACTAACTTTAAGTGAAGTAAATATCCTAAAGTGAAAAATAAGTACTTTGACTAACTGCAAATAACAGGAAGTGAAGCTATCTGAGGTCCACAAAGTTGTACCATTATGGCGCAATAATAACGTACGATTGCTAAGCAATGACACACCCTTAACTAGAACTGCATTATGACGTGGCAGTTAACTTTGCTAACTACTCGTTGTTAGGGCAATTTGCACCAGGTTGAGAATAATGTTACCATAGTCAAAAAGCTTCTCGGATTTGAAGTTTATGACAACATTTTTTTTTTATTGAGGATGGTCGATGAGAAATTTTCTTAAACCTTTAAAGTCGACATAATGCAATTTAATTATATAGAAGCAAAAAACTATTACTCGCATGACCATTTCTATTATCACGATAAGTATAGCACGGTTAGTAAAATATTTAAACAAATAATTTCATTGTATAAAAAAATATATCTATAAAATAAAATATCTGTAATTAATTTGAAATTGTATTATAGTTAATACTTAATAGTTAATTTATTGGGGCTTCCTGACAAAGGCTGTTCTATGCTTACTAGGAGGTCCCAGCTGTAATGTTAAACAACCAGCCTTTGTTGAGATGAATAAAAGTTTATTATTATTATAAGTTTATAATTTTTTTCACCATAACATTACTTGGAAACGGAACTAAAATTCTTATTCAAATTAAAATTATTTTGTATTGGAGTGTAGAGCTTTTTTTTTTGTTTCAGCTGGATGTTTCTTTAGGAAAGTTGCTCAAAATTGACAGAGCACGCCCGCTCAGTATTTGCTTAGCCGTAACTTATGCTTAGTATTTATCAGCTTAAGTGAGCTTGACCAATTGACTCATATCCAGAGTTATGACTCAGGGATCACGTATCAGTCGATTGTTTTATTATACGATGATTAATCTGAATCATTTATAGTATTGTAATCGGCTTACAGTTATTGTTGTATTTAATTGAAGAGAATATGAATGGAAGTTTTCAAAAGACATTGTGTTTACAGTCCCACAAAAGCATATTATTGTTCGATCTTGGTAATTATTAGGTAATTGAAATTTATTACAAGGTGATCTAATGTTGGAAAAAATATGGGAAGGTCCGGGTTAAATATGATTTTAAATTCTCTTCTGATACAGAGCATACAAACAAATACACGTCAAAATTAATATCGTCATCTTCCATACTTATACATATATTTCTTTATTATTTTATTTTATTTTGATTTTATGCAGGTATATTATGTCACCGGTTTTTATTTATTGAGTATTGTCTAATTATCTTTAGCCTACTGTACAAATACTGATAAAATTAAAGAAAAATAAACAGTACTATCTAGGAATACCACCTACTGAGCTACGAGTATTGAGTACCTACCTATATTTATTAGATACAATATATTTCATATGTTATTCCATTGTTTCCCTTTTATTAAGTTTTCATGATTAGAACCTGTATTACGGTCATTCCTATTTTTTGAGTGCTGTATGTACAATATTAATAGGACGTCAGATTTATAGTTGTTGTTCTATTTACTATCGATTATATTTTTAGTCTGTTGTCTGTTATTGTACCTATTGCTAATAAATAAATAAATAAATATTGCAGCAATAATTCTCACCCTTATTTTTCTTTTGCAGTTTTAACAGTACTACTATCAGCAGGTAAAAGTACTTATTTAGTAGTTTGTTTAAAGTTTAATTTGATTAAAAAGTAAAGTTACATAATTCAACCTACTTAAAATAAAACTCAAGCACGACAAGCAGTCTAAAGACACGATTTACTTTACTGAAGTTTTATGCATAGAACTGTCATATAGTTGTTTGCGAATTTCGGTTCGACGCAACAATGACTCATGTAAGAAAAGGTCAGGGACGGTAGTAAAGTGCACGGCTTAACGCAAAACAGGCTCAAGTAAATGGTCCTATTGCGTCAAACATAATTTAAGGAAAGTTAAAGGAATGCATGATTCAGTGAATCTAATACTGCAAAGTTTGGAGTGGCTTATTATAACCCCGTCTCTTTTATTTATATTGTTTTCACATATAAATCTGATGACTCTGAAGGTTGTTTCAAAAGACATTGCTAAGGCTAAGTTTTGACTCTTCTGTTTTACTTTCTATATTTTCTAATATTTTAGAATCTATCTTCTTCTCCTATCATCTAGGTATCTATACTATAATAAAATTGAAGCAACGGCGTGTCTGTACATTGATTTTTTTTATTTTTTTATTGTAGGTCATAAAGGGAGTGTAGCTGAATATAAAAATATAGGTGTTGAAAAAACATGTCCGACTGTATACTTTTTACCTCGGGAAATAAAAAAAGCAACGCGGGCGTAGCCGTGGGCGCACAGCTAGTCAATAATAATACTGTCGTATTATAATGACTGTGGTATACTGATACTGTGATATAAAATGATGTAGTTGTACACACAGTTAAGAAAACTTTAGATAAAGAACAACAGGTTCTAGTTTACTTTCTATTGAAAGAATATATCCCACCAAAAACATACCTGTTAAAAAGGGGGCGGCCAAGTTCCTATAGGCTAATTGTTCGCCTAAAAAAGGATTGAAATCCAATCCAATGCCAAGTTTAGATGCTCTTTAAATTCGATCATAATCATCGTCATCAACAGCCTGATCCACTGGTAAACATTTTCCATTCCCAAGACTTGCAACCACATTCTAAATTTGAACAACGGTCTCTTTCGATAAATTAAGAATAATAAAAATTGCACGATGTGACAAGGTTATCACGTCTTATTATAACAAGCGCTACAGTGTATTATTATGAATACATGACAATATATTTTATACCCCCCCTGCCCTCTCCCCCCTCTCCTCATCGTATTCTCATTGTACCACTTGTTTAGAAATATTTTTATTATAAATTCGATATTCAATTAAGCCAACTTTCTTAAATTTCTTAATTTTTTGTTAATCTACATATAACACACGACCTGTGTGCCAAATTTCATAAGGCTAGGACAATTGGAAGTGGCCTAAACATTTTGATTACCGGTCAGTGAGTGAGTCAGTCAGTGCCAAAATTAGCTATTTTCACAGGGTTATATTTCAGAATTTACTGAAGCTATATCTATGAAATTTGGCATACTGCTTTAGTACTAGTATATAACTACGTAGGTACAATTTTATCTCTGTACTTGCAATAGGCACTGAGCTACAGGGGGGTCAAAAGTGGGTCGAAACGGTTCGTGTAAATAGTGCACGGCATGCGCGCGGCTTGTTGCTGGAACTTGGCCTGCGCACTCCCGTGCGCTTAGATAATGAAGACGCCTATAGGTATCATCGTCTGAATATTTCTTTAATTTAAAATCATGATACGTAACGTTGATAAATCTTTTTTTTTAATCCCAAAGACTAGACAGTACGCATACAGTTTAGGCTTAAATACTATAACATGACCTCATCAGAGGAAATCCGAATGAATCAATTAATTCCTTTCATCGCGAGTCAGAGACATCACGGGAACATACTTATGTCATTATTAAAGTAAACATTCAACGTACTTAAAGTTTATGAGTCACGGATCATGGAACTCAAAAAGGATACAAGCCATGTCATTGTGAACAAGTAACCGAGCTCGTCGCGCTTAGAGATGCTTATGTTTTTGAAACTTGTTTTTTTGGGTATAAATAATTATGTTTTTTATTACAATGTAGGAGAAAAAAAAACAAAAGACAATGCCATGAGGTGTGAAGAAGTTATTCCACAAACGCATGCGGTACTTGCAAATGAATTAAGGTATGGTATGATTTTAATATGATTCTGTTCGTGTGTTCTGTCTGTTCTGTTCTGTAGTGTCTAGACATAACAATTGAAGGATTACAATAGAAATTATTGATATGCTGTAGTCGTCTTTAATAGCTCATTTATTTTCCCACTAAACAAATTAAATTGTCAAAATAGAGACACTAGATATTGGAATAATAAGGTACAGTAGCCATCACATGCGATTGGACACTCGCACTACGAAACTTGCATCTACTGCTGCGGAATAACGGCGCTCTCAAGGTCATGATGTCCGGCTGTATGTGCTGCCTACTAAACATACGTAGGTACTTTAGGATTTCATGATGTAAAAAAATATATCCGAAAATCCTAACAACACTAACAAAAATAATACCACCGGGTGAATGACTCAATGACTCATTCTTTTTTAACACTACAGCATTACGTTCTTGAAAGGTCAGCGAGTTCTGCTCAATTATTCTTGTATTCAGGTGACTTGTTGTAGGAGTGGGAGAAATTCTATAAGGACCGTATGAGTAAGACAGTAATGGCACACTTTCACTGTTCAATTGTGGGAGGTAGTTATACGAGTTCTGTTATTTTTAGTTACAAAATGCAGAAACATCTTTTGTAAAACAGAGACATATTCATCACATTGGCCAGCAAAATATTAATCACCTAATTGCAATATGAAAATTGTAATGATGAAAATTTACTGATATTTTCCGGGGACTAGGGGCCTTTTTTAATTGTGTGAGCCATATTAGAGGGATATTGCCATAATCGCCACGCTTGACATGCGGGTTGGCGATCAACAGTGTGGTCTTAAATACACAGAAGGACGCTGCTGCCCATCCTCTAGTAGTTATCCCTCGGTCGCCTTCTACCACCCCCACGGGAAGAGAGGAGAAAAACGAACAAATTTTAATCTGTTAAAATGAGATTTCTTGTAAAATCGTAATTTAGTAGAAATCTAGTTTAATTTATTTAATGGCCTTCGAGAAAACATATTAATTTAACCGATTATAAATGAATTAATTATACATTGAGTTAGATTTCGTAGTACGTTCAAGGTCACTTGCGGTTTTTAGTATCTACAAAGTAGAGTAGGTCGTAGATTATCTCATTGTAAGAACCTTTACAAAGGAGTCTTATTACCTGCGGTAATCCTAGAAAATCTCAGCACAAAACCGTTTCTGCTAGAAATGGATCCAGAACTTTCATCTTGTCTTATGTGAGGGTATTAATAAGTAACCTAGATATTGTGATGTTGTTAGATAAGAATAAAAATTTGTTATAAAAAAGGAAGTATACATGAAACTAGGATCTAACATACACTATAGAAGAACCGCTACTACGGTCAATAGGTAAATAAGACACCTACTGAAAAGCCTATTTTCTTTTGATTTTCATTTACGTCTGGCGGTAGTCTTACAACTTTCCAAACGTCTTTGGTTCTTAGGACTGTGCCGCCTGGACATTGGAGTAAAGCTTCCCGCTATCCCGCAAGTCCGACAAAGGTCATATGACGTTACGGAGGTTCCGGGTTCGAATCCCGGTGGAGATCCGTCGAAAAAATATCACTTTGTGAGACTTTCCCCAGTTCGGTTAGGAGGCGGGCGGAATCACCTGATAGTCCGAAAGGAAAGATGACTCCGTGCTTCGGAAGGCACGATAAGCCGTTGGTCCTGGCTACTATCTACGGATGTAGCCGTTATATGAGCCATTTCGATTGTCTCAACAATTGTAAGGTAGGTTAATCCCGAAACCCACTCAATAAGCAAGCAAGAGCTTTATTTAGTCATTCCGCGTACAAGAGGAAAAGAAGGACAACCTTTGGAGAAGAACTCGCCGGATGAAACTCTACAGGCGTTACAAAATTATAAATTATTATTTTATACAATTTTATTAATACAACAAAGAGTGCACTCCAATATGTATCCAGGTATTTTTACCCAAGTCCGGTGAAGCTTGATCCGTCGTACTTTTTCGACTCAAGCTAAGGTCAATTAAAGAAAAAGGTATTTTTATTTCTACTTTGGAGGAAAAGTTAATGGTTAAAAAATGATATTGATCTGCGGTGCATAGGTTAATCGACTGTTGGACGACGGTTCATCATCAATAGAGAGAAATGGAAATCGCCTCTTTAAATTTTAATAGTTCATCATTAGTGTGAGCCGAGATCCAGGCGCGGTTTGAGCAAAACTAAGTAACTTCATTAAAATTTGAAGTCGAAAAGTGATTTGTGTAAGTTTATTTCGAATAAAACATTATAATTTTTTATTTGATTAAATAGTAATATTCGGGCTCACATTGATAAAGAAGATACGTTTAGTGAAGAACGCGTGTTGAATGCTTATTTGTCACGTCACGACAAAGTTATGCGGTGATCTCCATATAATACAGGATGAGGAGGTATATGAATCAGTTAGGCGGGGCGAATTCTTGTTGAATATCAAATGGTAACCGAGATTTTATGGTGATTCATAGTGTTAAAACAGGTTAAAGAAATTATAGGTATTTACAAATCGTTTTAATATTGTATTGTATCATATTAATCGTAGTATCGTCGTATCGATTTCGGCCACGTTTCACTGTGCCTCGTCTAATCTATGTCATTTCGTCGAAAAACAAGACCAAAAGTATGTTATCTTCGATACTGGAACAACAGCACATTCATAAAATATCACAGGGTAAGTACCGCGAGCGAAATTGTGACACGTAGGTTTTTATACATGAGGATTGAAAAGTATACATAGTTATATGAAGGGACATTTCAAACACAGCCATTCTGACTCCAAACTAGGCAGAGCCAGTACTAAAAATACACTTTCGGTTCTATAAAGATAATACCGAGTACTCAAGTTACACTTTGAACGGACGATTTAGTAAGGGAAAGCTGCTGAACCTTCTGTTAGACAACATTGTGAATATTTTTTGTTCTTATCCAGCAGGAGGTATTTTTTTCAGAAATTTTAATAATGATATGACTAGGTAAGGTACTTACTTTAGGAGCAGATATTTCATGGAAAGAGCTGGGTCGAGGTGCGGGGCCACCTGCGCCTACGCAGTCTACGGGCACGCTGTAGTCCGCACAAAGCGCTGCCTGAAACAAAAAAAAAACAAATTTAAACTGACTGAAGAAAAACTAAAACAACTACTTTTTAATTAAGGAAGTAGTCAAAAGAAGACGGACGGAAAATAGACCAGAATGGCGTAGACTCCTTAGACAAGAGCGCGGCTCTTAAATGTGAAGAAGAAGAAATATATTTTTTCATAGCAAAATAAAATAAATATCACGTACATATTGCATCCCACACATCACCGTTGAAATATATATTTTTGCAAATAAAATATAATAAATTTTGTGATTGCAAACTTGATCGACGGTAAAAACAACTCAGTTTGTATGATAGATTAGAGATAATAAACCTAACTTTAAGTAACTTTGATACCGTGGGATCCAAAGGTTTCAAATTGCCGTAAACGCCAACACACTCGATTTCATTACTATAACTCAACCGTCTGCTGCTATCAAATCCAGTATTTAATTTTTATTGCTAAACGGAATTAATACCCGCGATAAAGCATCCGAAGCAGACCGTATAAATTTGTCTAAGCAGCGACCAGAGACCGTCCAAGGAAATCCAATATTCGAGTGTTAAAACAAATCGGACGATCAAACCATTTTCTGTAACCAATAAAAGCTCTAAGGGAACATAAAGGGAATCCACCCTCATTTGCAAGGAGTTGAAATTAATTGGGCGCAATTATCTTTTTGTTTTGGCCCCCGAAATGAAACCGTCGCTGGCCATTAATTATATCCCTGTGAATGTTACCAAGTTTAGCAGTTAAAGTATTTCTTCACAATACATTTTGTAATGCCCTCGGTGTTGAAACTTCAATAAAATACGGCCAATTTTCTCCTAGGAGAAAATTTCTTTGCAAATAGTTCGAAATAAGGCGATAATTTTAGCTCTCGTTAAATTACTGTTTCTAACTTATTGTTTATAGCTATTTCATATTTTATGAGTTCATATCACAAATTACTTGTACTTGTTATTGTCATTATATTTAATACTTAGAGTATAAATAGAAAAATTAAGGTTTAATATTTATTAATTACAACAATACCTACTGTTTATCATTGTCACTTAAACAAGTTTCTCAACATGTAGACAATTTTACCTAATAGGTGTGTGCGGGTGAATATGTTTGTTTTAGTAAATTCATTTTGAGAAACGAAAAAAGTTTTTAATTTTAAATGTGATTGTTCGAACCCAGTACCTACTTGTATATATTTAAATACCAAAATTTTCATCTAAAATCCAAACCAAAGCTGTTCAGGCTAGGAAATATTTATGGTATGGATTATGGTATGATTATGGAGGGCGCATAGTTCCGATATTGAGTTATGCAGACAGGCTGTTGGTGACGGTTTCCGACGTCTGGCTATTCAGCACATACTGCTTGTGTTATATAATCACACTAATATTATAAAGGCGAACGTTTGTGAGTGTGTGTGAGTGTGTATGTTTGTTACTTCTACACGTCTAAACGGCTGGAGCAATTTTAATAAAATTTGGTACGGAGTTAGCTGACTGACACTCTGGATTAACACATAGGCAACTTTTTACTTCGGGAAAATGCCTCATTCCCACGGGAAAAACTGTTAATGTGAGCGGAGCCGCTGGGCGGACAGAAAGCTAGTTTACGATATTCCGGCATTATATTGAACAAACAATTTATTTTTTATCTAACTTGTTGAAGCTTTCAGGGTTGTTTCGAGATATCAGGCATTACACTAAACAATAACCACGTCTTTTTTGTCAACTCGTACTTGATCATCAAAATATTCTTGACTCTTAGAATTTATTTTAATGGGTAATAGATCAAATATTTGTGTATTAAGTATTATACACAGAAAACGATTTTTTTTTTAATTGACCTATGCTTGTGTCCAAAAGGTACGACCAATCAAGCTTCACCGGACTTGGGAAAACGACTATACACACTTAGTCGAAATTTTGCACTTATAGAGACTGCTTAAACCGAATCAAAAGATTTTAGCCTACGTTGTTCAAAATTACTATTTTACTATGCTAGAGTCTAACGCCTCAAGATCTTCCTGCTATTGGGTCCGATTAAAATACAAAAAGAAATAGATTTGATATTTTACCAACTTGAAGATTGAAATCGAATGTAATTCAATAATAACAAAATAGGGACTCCCAATGACGTTCTACAAAAACTTGTTCAAAACTAACTTCCCCCCATCAGAGGTCCGCAATGAGATTATAAGAGGCAGACATCACATTAGCCGTGGCCAGTGGAGCGGATAGATAAAATTATCGGTGACAAAGCGCCCCTGCGCTTCGGTTAATTATTTCGTCCTGTGCCTGCATTTCTGTGTTAGGTACAGGGAAGGCGAACCCACTCATCAGTTATGTACAGCATTATGGAGCCAAGGCATACAAAAGCACGCAGCAGCACTTGCAGTTTTGTAGCATTGTGTTGATTTTGTTTTCTTTTGTGTTTGTTTTCATTTTGTGTAGTGATTTATTAGTTATACACTTTAAAAACCATTCCTGGATTTATAAGAATATAATATACTTTATACACACTAAAATATACAGCACAGTATATAATTCACAATAAGGAAAGAAAGTATACATGTAGGTGGCCTTATTGCTGACTAGCATTTTCTACCATGCAACCTTTTTGTTTACGAATTGCTTTGTGATATCAAAGAATTTATGTAATAATGGTTGCTGCTAATAGGAATATCTAAAGCAGAAATTAAGCAATTAAAAAAATTAAGCAAGACGTCTACGTCATCCAGGATAAATTAGGAAATGAAATGTTTATTTCTCAGAAAAAAATCGGAACAAGTCTCGGGTGAACTTTGAATAACTTCTGTTGTAAAACTTCGATCAGGACTACAATTATTCAAAATTTCTGCTAGTGGCAATACATTTTTGAGCTAACTTAGTATGTATCCTGATTAATAAAATAACTTTGGCTATAAATCTGTATTATAAAATGAAACGCCCAAAAGATAAAATTGAAATAATGTGGTTTGGATATTCCCACGAAACTAGAATATCCATAAAGATTAATTACTACCTCACATTGTCTTTAGTCAAACACCAAAGGACCATTTTATGCGAATGTTCATTTCTTATGAACGTCCAAATCTTGACAGTTTTGTTCATTTATTCTGGAACTTCAGACACACACCAGAAAGACTATAATCGGCTTGATTTATTAACTAGCCTCCGCTTGAAAACTTAATGAAGTGAACTCAACGGTAAAAACTGCCCCTTTAAAAATTCAAGAATCGGGGACGATTTTTTGATTACATAATTGTAGAAAGAATTGTTAAGATATTGAAATTATACAGTGATATTATTTTATTAATCTTTGACTATTCTTCTTCTTCGAGTCAATGGTCAAGAGATCATATTTGTTTTGCCCAGTAGGTACTCCGCAACAGAAATGGCGCAATCTATTGCCCTAGACAGAACCTTCTCGGCTTGACTATTGTATAGATTATAGAGTAAGGGTTGTGGAGTATTTAAAGATGCGGGTTCGAGTCCCTGCCCGAGCTTAATGTTTTTCTGTTCGCTTAGATGTAAAATAATATATTATGTACTTTTAATAAGTATAGAATAATTGTTAAAAATGCAAGTTAATATTACAAGAAAAGATTACCGCTTCTACCTTAGATATAAAAAAAAATATATCTTGCCTTATGTTGTGTATTGTTTTCCTCATATTGTCTAAAAAAATTAAAAAGAGTAGGTACGTGATCTATAGTACAGGCTCCTTTTTTGAGCGGTGTGTGTGTGCATTGTCCTCCCATTTATTGTTATTATTATAGGTAGGTTTACTCAAAGTAAATTACGAGTATGTACACCATAAAGCCGTGGACACAGTAATCCGTAAGGCATGTCCACATGCCCCTGACACGACACTGAGCTCAGCTCTGCAGGTGCGACCATGGCGTTGACTAATCTGTCTGCGACCATGCGTGTAACACACAATAATACATGTATAGGCTGAAACATGACAACCATCAATAAAGCTACCACCACATACTATCTAATACTACCACATAATATAATAGTGCTAGTATATATGTACCGGTGGCGTTGATCCAATAATACTGCATGTAGCAAAACTAACTTGCAAGCAACTGCTTCTCTGGCTATATAATTTGTAATTGTGGTATTAGTATAGACATAAGCACAAATAGTGATATTGATTTCTGAATTTAATACCCGCAAATCAAAAACAGATACTACAAACAAATAAATAAAGTCTCTTCATATTCGTTTCATTAAAATTTGCAGCAGTCTTGTTGAAACACTTTAAATGTTTCCCAACAAATCCGTTCCGAGGCTAAACTTTGGTCCAAACCTAACTTGTTTGTAATTGATTCACCAGTCATTAAGACCATCAATCATGTTTACTAAATATAATTAAATTATAAGGGTTGCTTAAGGTCGGTTGGCCTTGAAATTTGCAGATGATGGTGAAATTTTGCCGCAATCTATATATAATCTTTATTACATATTATAAAATCATTAACTTGATCCTTATAACTAGAGAAAGGCGAGCTTAGATCTAGAAGAGATGATGATGGAAAAGAAGATAGCAGAGTAGGCACAGAAATGTGAACTTATAAAAAAACTAGAGAAACAATTACATAGTTACATTATGTAAAATATATACTATACTACTAATAAATGTAATTTCTTGCTTGTCTAGTGGGTTACGAGGTTAACCTACCTCGTCAAATGGTAAATAAAATACATAGATAAATAGTTAACCATACTATTACATTAACTAAATACGATACATAATCATCTATCATTGTCCATTTGAATTCTGTTTTAATGAAAAAAACTTATGTTATTCCCTTTGTGTATTAACTACAATAAATAACTTACAAACTTAAATATTTTACCATAACATAATTTTTTGATAACTGTTATCTTGATAGTCATTTATAGTTTTATCACTCTCAACTCTACCTCCATTATTTAAACCAATAGAAAATTATTTATTTTTTGATTGTGAGGCCGCAAAGCTTGCTCTTGACTGTACCAGAGCTCTTAACTTTCCTATCTTGACACCTGCGCCTGATTACGGCTTGATTCCATTGAGTATCGATTGCTATTGTTTTGCGTAGTTATGAATCATGGAGATAATTTTGTTACTCATACAAAGTAAAGGACCTATTAGGTTTGTTGTGGAATAAGATAACTATACTTCTAGTTTACAAGTGCAGATTGAGTATCTTGTATGAAGGAACCATTTTAAAGTTTGAATAGAAATTAAATTAATACGTATTATACAAATTTTTAACATTGCATCAAAAAAGTTGATTTACCACAAAATTTATTGTTTGCAAATTCTCGACACTACATCTAACTAGTTACTACCATAGGTTATGTGTGATATTGATTGTCAATACTCGTTCAACGTTTAGCAATCGCTAATTTCAGCGCATCTAATAATAGATTAATGACAAAAGCCTGTTCAATCCATGGCAGTTTAACGTATTCAACCGCAGTACCCCGTTTAACTATTCCGTAGACCTCATCAAAATAGGTGTTACGCCCAAACGATGCGCCATCATGGTTTGATAATGCCCCAAATGGATTACAGTTGTAAAGTGGTTTCCACTGCAGATTTCCCGATGCTTTATTCTTACTTGATTAAATTTTAATTTCAATTTGTTAAAATAAATCGGACAACAGAAGGCCATTGTGTTAGTAAATATGGTTTCAAATATGTTAGTATAATAATAATAATAAATAATTATTATTATGGTATACACATATCGTGTTTCGAGGTTAACCGCCGCGCCGCCGAGTGCCGATTAGACGTAATATTTATTCTAAACAGTACCTACTCGAGTACGATGCCTAAATTATGGGCGAATCTTATCTTCCTGCTACCGTCTTTAAGTTGCCGTTAGAGACCCCCACACTAGCATCTTTCGAGTGTCGACGTCGTTCGTCGCGCATACAAACGTCAACGATCAAAAGACGCTAGTGGTGGGGGGGTCCTTAATAGTTAAATAAGTAGTTCCTATTGCTTATGTAACATTGTAACATGAGTAATAATCAGTTCTTAAGAACACTCAGACAATAAAATCTTACAATTATTGCAGAAAGCACGATATTGTTTCTTTCCAGTTTTTGTTTCAGCAGTTATTGTTTTTGTTACTTGGATTTTGTCCCTGATGTTATTCACCACTTTACTATTTTTTTTACTTTTTTTTACAATCTCGCTCATAGTGCGCTATATTTTACATTTTACGCAATATATTAATTATATTTTATAAAATAATAATTTGTTCTGCATCTGACCGCTTCCGTCATCATTAATTTGTTTAATATATCAATGAACTCTACCTTCTTTACAACTTAGTACAACTTAGGTTGATATAGTTCTACTATCGTTGACGTTATCTTATTACTTATTTTAATATAGCTCAATAGTACAATGTCATTTATTGTAGGTATGTGTTATATTTAATATATAAAATATCGATAAGATACACATAATATATGTATTTATACATAACGTTATAAAATATATTAGATATAAATAGTTTCAAATCAATTTTAAACACCTGTTTAGATTCAGAATGTTCAACGCTAACGTATAAAGGATTTGAACCTATCAATTTTCTGTCCCCAATCGTACAATGCTTAGTGTAAATCTGAATTATACTAAAATTATACAACCAATAAAATTTTATTGACATATATTACAAGATCGTCATTTGAAGACGAGTCAACTCATTTGGCACTGGATTGTATGTATTTAAAATAGAGTAAGGAAAAAGGAAATAAATTTTAGTATTTATCGAGAAAAGTATCCGATATAAACTACACAGCCTGACACAGCTTAATAAAATATGTAGAAGATACACGTATGACTAAGAACATGTTTAAAAGTGGTGAAAGGGTGGCGAGTAGGAACAAGTTTAATTTCCGGGAAATTAGCATTTCGACATTACGAGACAGGAAGCGTGCCCTTCGAGTTAATGTACAGACAGTGCACACCCGGGTTTGCTTGCTGGGGCTGAGGTTATTGTCCAACAAAACCGAGTTTATCTTGTAATTACATTTGTGGGATCATTTGGAACTTTAAGATCAGCTTTGGTAAATAGTTCATTTAATTTTGATAATTGGGTAAATGGATGGTAATATTTTTGTGTTCTTTAAGTACCTACGTTTTAAAGATCAGACAGTTATAAATAATATGATTCATGAAATTTACACACATTCATGTTTAAATTATATAGGAGCAGCGTAGTTTGTTTAAAATTCCAAAGATAATATAACTATCTAATTCCTAGAAATACACTGGTTTTCTTAACTGTTTTAACACAACAACTGTACAGAGTCATAACAAGTCTCCTACGAGGTGATATTCGTAGAAATTTATTATAAGATCAGAAAAGAGAAGAGATAAGAAAAAATACTTGAAGTAAATTTAAAAACGACGCTTGAATCACGTGGTAAATAGCCAGTTGTATTAGCGCTCTGATAACCTGTTTATAAAACAAATATATGCCATTAATTACACCCTGGGGCTCATTTCTTACATTCATGTGGTGATCCCGAGCATTTATCTCCATATATCTATACTAGAAATCAATTCGCAACTAGGAAACCGCATGGGGCATTTCTAAGCGTCTGTCCAGCCCCCTTGGCCGCAAGGCCGCAACCACATTCAATCCTATGCCAGCTTTACCCCTCAGCCCTACAGAGAATCCCAAGAATGGTTTAATCCCCTACTACTGCACATGCACAGCACAATAGGGAATAAGAATAGACTTGAATTTAAAAGAGAAGTCCGTGATTCAGTTGATTGGGTACAGTCAAGATCACGCTAAGCTACTTTGGAATTTTGCACCGTTCTTATGTCCATTGATTACAGAACGGAATCGTGGTATGCGTGTTCAACTTACCTTGAACATGACCGTACAGGGCATTAAGAAAAAGTTTTTGATTGAAGTAAGGGGGAATGTACGTACAAGTTCTTCAGATACAAAGCGAAGTGTAGGTACTCAGTGTTGGAACCATTTTTTTCAATTAACATTACCTCTTCCAACCTGAATCAGCAAAATAAAGCATAAAAGCAGACATATCCTGTACATATTGCACATGGAAATTTAGGGACTGACGTAGGTAAATTGCAGTTATCATTATCAGCATTAAAGCTTAATAAAGGACAAACACAATTAGAAAACATTCTACGATGAAAGCAAATCTATGAACAGAATGTGCTTCGATATCGGTATTGCAAGGTAATTTCGAATGGAAATCATGGACGGTCAAATACTTTGCATTCCCGCTGGGATGCCGATGGAATGGACTGGAATCCGGGTAAGTAATAGAACAAATAACAACAATTGGCATATTATTTAAAAAATATACCAACGTTATACATAATTTTGTTTTAAATAACGAACGCTAGTTATAATAAACGTTAGACATAAATTTAGAAAAATTAATGTTGAAACATATAATAATCGATTAGTATAAAATTAGAACATATAACAAACAATACGTATAATGTTTATGTGACATACAATTCAAAAGTTATAACGCACTAAAGAAATAATTTCAAAATGCATAATGTTTATATATAACACATAACGCCTTACGCCTTATTATTTTGTGTTTCATTTCCCTGAAGCCCCTTTCAAATCAATAAGCAAGCAAGCATATACGCTAGTAAACAAGCAAGCAAGCATGCAATCATGCATGCAGACAAGCAGGCATGCAAGCATACAAACATGCAAGTAAGTATGCAGGCATGCATGCAAGCAAGCATGCAAGCAAGCATGCAGGCAGGCAAGCATGCAGGCAAGCATGCATGCATACATGTCAACCTAACACGAAGGGTATGACGGGAGAACTGGGCTCGCTCTGCTCGCCCAGCTCTCTTCCGCCATACCCTTCGAACCTATACTATCCGTGTCGGGGTGCGTAGAACTCCCGTGCTCGCTTCGCTCGCACCCGCCCTGATATTTATTTGTAGGTAGGCATCGGATGTTTTGCCATTATTTAGGTTTTATGACTATTATTGTAGACGATTTTTATAGGTAACAAATTTATATTCATTGACTTTTATATCTATCAAGTTTTATATCAAGTAGTGTTAGACGAGATGAATGTTATAGCTTATGATAAATTATACCAAACATATTTTATGTCAGATGATTGTTATACCTAAAAAAGTATGGCAAGTGACTGTATGTCTATCGTTTGTTATAACTTTTGAACGTTATTAAAATGAAAATATGCCAATCGTTGTTATATAAAATGCGACGCACCCCTGGAATCCTCAAATAAGTTTCTTGGAAATTTTATTACGGGGCATTTATTAGAAGTTGATATAACTCCGAAAATCTTGGCGAGGGCCAAGTTTACGACCAATTTAACAATAAAATATTTTTGCTAAAAAAATATTTTGAATTATAAAACAAAAAAAAAAGAAAACAAATTGGTTCTTTCCTCATACTAAACTATTCAAGTAGAAACCAAAAGTTATTTTCGAAATCTTTAGAAAACTTTAGTGAAATAACAAAAATATAATAAAAACTAATGAAACAGAACATTATACCCGCAAAATTTATAGACATCACTTATCCCGAGAGCTCCCCGCTGGATCGTGTGAAAAATCTACAGATAAACTGTGATAAATTATCTTTACGATAGCATAGTGACTCGACTTAAAAGTGCTTTTCGCATCACTATCTGTTTCGCACACCTGACAGGATGCTACACCGATAAAACATCTAAAATGTTTTAAGGATAACATTGCTTAATGTATCAAAGGTGAAGTTGTGATGTAGAGTACTTATCATGTGTTAAATAGAAAATATTACTAAAATACACAAGCTGGTTTTATTTTTAATATACCTGACACCTGTCTTATATTATTGTATGCCCGTACAGGGTGGATTGTGTGGAACATATGAAAATAAAAAGAATCATGAAGAATGATGTGTGTCTCTTTCTCTTCTTCAACCATTATCTTACTATAAATTTCTTTGAATTGTACTTATGAAACGTACAACGCTGAACAGCAAGTCATATTCATACAAATATTTTAAATAAGAAAGTGTGTTTGTTTCTCCTTCTTTCAAAGCAACGGATTATTATACACAAAAGATATGGCAAATCGATGGCAAGTTCTAAAGTCCATTTGCATGAATATGAATGATGAATCGCAATGGTTTAGCAATTTAAAATTGTAATATTACAATAAGTATAACCTGGAATTTTACTATTTGTTTTTAAATACATCTCTAGCTAGCTTCGGCCTTTAGTTTAGGCATGCGTACAGCATGGGGATGTAAGAGAGTCGAGTTACATGCATTTATCAAGTAGATGGGGTAGTGGTCGATATCACCCAACCCCTGATTTATAAACCTGCCAGAAAATACCCGCACGCCATTTGTAAAGGCTGTATGGGAGTTGTAAATAGTCATAAATAAAGAATACAGTTTGTTATGAAAGAAGCAGGATTATGTGGCTGATAAATTCGTCGCCATGATTGGTCAGTTTCGTTTAGATAAACAACCGCGTGTTGTGAGATTGATAGTAGAAACAAATTACGTTTGGCGAAAACTACAGACCCAGTTGGAAAATGATCATAATATCTAACTAACTACCCTATTTTAAACTAGAGATGTATTGTATCTTTTAGTCGGTTGATACCCAGGAAGGCTGTATTACTATATTACTTGGCACAAGGTATAACCTGGTAGTTAGGCGACTCAGGGACATGAATTTAGATGACGGGCAGGACACCTGCTACTAAACTAAATGGACACAGAAGCTTATTAAGGTACGTTATTGTTACTACCAGAAACTGTTATTTACAATTTTCTTACTGCAAGGAGTAGCTTACAAAACACATTATTAATAACATTAATAGAATTAAGATACATTTTATGAAATTTGATTTATAGTTTTATTACCCTATGCAAAGTAATTAAATTTTGATGCTTTTTCAAAAATCTTTTAGTAGGGTAATTTTAACCATCCTTTGTTGGTCCCCCAAATTGGTACGACCTTTAAACTATTCTCTGTCGACAGTAAACATTTCTTCTTTGATCTTTCTGTTTCTAACTGATTATTATATTTTTCGTCTCGCATTTACAGGATGTACGAGTATGTATAAATCACCTACAAGCAGCACAGTATCAAACACATTTAATTCGAAGCCTTGTTTGGAGCACGCTGTGTCACTTTATTTTTTTCTTTTATATTAGCTCGGAGCGTGGCGTATCTTTTTGTGGCACGCTCCCTGTTACGCAGCAGACTGTTAACCCTTCAGTGTTTGTATATGAATGTGTTGGATGTTTTCAAAAATTGGGGTCGTAAAGCCTTTTTGAAGTAAACACGAGGTGCGCGGTTTCGCTTTTGATATACTTCCCTTGTACTTGAAAGAAAATAAAATAAACGGGAAGAGCTCACTGTTTTTAAGAGCTTTTAAAATGTGCATTCGATTCTTTTTTTTTAATTCTACTTCTTTTTTAATTCTGTTCAGTGAACCGCATTAAATTAAACTGCTTCAAATTTTTTTCTGGGCGCTCACTGTTTTTAAATTTATTTTTCTTCTGTTTGTAAATGAGTGTTGTCAACTTTGTAGGTACAATACAATACAATACAATACAATACAATACAATACAATACAATACAAATATTCTACATTCATACATTCTATTATTCTATTGTACATGTGTGATTATTAACTCTAGTCAATTTAGTAAAATAATATATGAAAAATAATAACTTTGTTTAGTAGCACATGGCGACTGTTTATTTTAACCGGCAACGGAAATCACCAGTTTATTTATGAACAAAAACCACAGATAAAGAATTGTATCTACTGTGGTTTCTAAAGATTAATTTGTTTTATTGCATCAGCTATATCAGAATGTTCACACGTTTTGTGAGAATTGCGAATCTGATGGCTCATCTCACTTGTTATAATAGCGAAATCAGTTCCGAGAAAAGGGTTTGGTAACTATGTTCGGTATTTTTATTGCTTAAACGTAATCTTTTTTCCTTGAACAAACTACGACGCCATTTATTTTTTAAACCGATTTAGAATAGAATAGAATAGAAAAACATTTGTATTTCTTCCGGTTTTAAAAGCGTATTTATCTACTTGAACGATGCAATATATACTCATTACCACTTCCGGTATCAATGGCATAGTATAACAGGAAGACCGAATAATAAGTACCTTTTAAATAGTATTTAGGTATTAATATTATGTTACTTTGGAAATGTTTCCTTGTCTTCATATTATAAGCAGATTATGACAAAACAAAAGTGGAATATCTTTTTACGCTTATCTACTAGTATTATAAAGGCGAAAATTGTTAAGTGTGTGTGTGTGTGAGTGCGAATGTTTGTAACTTCTTCACGTCTAATCGGCTGAAGCGATTTTAATGAAACTTAGTATGGAGTTAGACAGACAGACAGACATCCTGGATTAACAAATAGGCTACTTTTTACTGCGTGAAAATACCTCATCGGAAAAACCCGTTAACGCGGGGCAGAAAACTAGTTGTTGCACAAAAACACATTGGTACGTGCCGAGCATTAAACCCGCACCTCCCGAATGAAAGTCAACAGCTCTAGCCACTTGGCCTCCGAAGCTTTATTACGTCTAAGCTCTCTTTAAATCGTAAGCAAACAAAAATAAAAAAAATCGAGCGTCAACAACGTCGCAAACACCCACGTTGTTGTACCAAGTTTCAAGTACCTACCACGGAACATCCCATCGAGGAAGCATCGCATCTGCCAACAAAGGCTGTTTGAAACACCCTGTAAACATGACGTCATCATCTTCAGACTTGTCTGTCTTAACACGTTTCTCTAAAGTAGGTTAAAACGGTAGTCAGTCGGTGATGTTACAGTTATTAAATCGGTTTTGATTGATTTCTCATATTCTTCTTTTTCTATCATGGGGTTAATGGACAACCGATAGTTTGCTCTAAATTCAATAATCATAAATAAGATTTATATTTATTTAGGTACGTTTACATCAGTTATAGGTAATACTCCATTAACAGTGAGTTTTTATGACTAAGTTTTGATATAAACGACACTTGTAATACACAACATTCAATAACTAGAGCGCTAAAATAGAGTTTATATATGTAATACTAGATTTCCCGTGGAAATGAGGTATTTTCCCGCAGTAAAAGTTAGGCTATGTGTTATTCTGATATATAAGCTATAGTATTGTAAATTTTCATTAAGATTCATCTAGTAGTTTTTGCGTGAAAGACTAACAAACATCCATCCCTCCATAAATCCATCCTGACAAACTTTCGCGTTTATATTATTATTAGTAGTAGGAAGTAGGATTAACAAAACCAGAATTTATATAGTCTTGTTATATAAAAATCCAATTTTATTTGACCTTATTTTGTCCTGCATCTACTGTCACTTCTAACCTCTATTCATCTTTGAAAGACCCCTGAGATTGTAAAGGGCTCTTTGTGTCAAATTCGCAGATTTCGTGGCATTATACTTTTGGGCACAATACAATACTCGTAACGAAGTTAGGAAGTTCGTTAGAAATACAAAGGCATCATTCCAGTTTGTATTGTCGTAAAACCAGAGGTGCTTAATTTGATAAACCACTCAAAACTTCACACGTTAGCAGAAATAAAGCTGTTTGTGGGTTTCTTACTCGTTGTTGTTTTGTTAAATTATTTTTTAAATGTTTTTGAAATCATACTAATATTAAAGGTGAAAGTTCGTGAGTGTGCTAGTGTGTGAGTGTGTATGTTACTTCTTCACGTGTAAACGGCTGGAGCGATTATAATAAAATTTTATATAGAGTTAGCTGACACCCTGGATTATCGATTATTATTTCTTCTATTAATATCAACGTCTGCATATTACCAGATCCTTCACGTCACTTATGTTTATAAATAGATTAAATTTATGTTTGAGTTTCAAAAACGTACCTACACTTAAAAAAACTGACATAAAAAATCGGCAAAGAATTAATTAAATTGTTATTTTGCATTTCTTTATGACGAATAATACATTTAAAATTTTTTATAAAGGTTGGGTTAGGTTATGTTAGGTTTGATGTGTTCTGTAGGTCTACTATGTAAGTAGCGACGGGCTCGAGAAGCTGTCAAACGCGAAATATTGACAGAACTACAATGGCTCTAATGTCACTATGTCGCGTTTGACAGCTTCTCGAGCCTGTCGCTACTTACATAGTAGGCCTACTGTGCTATCAAGACAAAAACATAAAACCAGTCCGGAGGGCGCATCCGTATCTTTCATTTTATTTCTTAGCGCTTATTCTGCCGTCAATAAAAAAGGGCGCAACTAACGGTTTTTTTTTTTCAAAATAATATGCTGAATGTACAAACAAACAAACAAACAAACAAATATTCTTTATTGACACCATAAATTAATAGTATTGTTACAATTTTAAAAGTGAAACAAAAGCCAATAGGCGGCCTTATTGCTAAAGTAGCAATCTCTTCCAGGCAACCAAGCAGGAAATTGCGAAAAATGATATAGAGCGCGGGTTGGTGGCACTAACATAAATAAACTACATACAATACTTATATAACGGTACTTAGAATAAAGTACCTACCGTTGTACTGAGAAAACGATTCTTAGTAAAAGTGTGCTATTTACTTATTTAAAAAAAAGTTAGATGCGACCTTTTGTTTTATGGCGACATGCGACAGTGTTGTAGTTGTAGTTAAATGCTCTTTTTACTTTCTTTTTGCTCTCAGTCTACACGTAGTTATTATTTTACACTAAAAAAATTTGCGGTATGTCACGTTATATCTTTAAATAGTTATTCAGTAGTATTGGACTTAAATTACCACACGTGTCTTTCATGTTAATGAAACATACCTCGCTCTTGTATACCTAATGCCCTGTCTAGACTAATAGGGTTGGCGAGTGTGGTTGGTTTTCATTACTAAGTCCAAATTACTCTCCGCTGATTTACCAGCTTCGCAATCAATTTGCGAATTAAATTCAGAGTTTATGAAACTGTAGATTTTGAATAACATGAGAGTGATGATTTAATTTAATCCTCTTTCAGCATTTAGTAAGATTTCATGTATGAATTTCCAAAGGTTTTCTCAAACAAAAATCATTGTTCAGTGAGCAATTTCATTTGTAAGTTTGAAAGTTAAAATAATCCCGTGCTTTAATTAAATGCTGAGCTACTTATTCTTTTGCGTCTTATTTGCGAAAAAAAATGAATTTCTTTATTTCATGAAGAAGGTCTATTGGATTATACGTATGCAATACATATATACAATTACGAGTATGTACACTAACTACCTTTTTTCCGAGTAAAATAGATTTCCATGTAATACATATAGGTATTTTAACACCATTCGTATCACTTAGATCACGACTTCAGATCATTCCCATCTGTGCATTATTCTAATACTTCTGAAATTGTTTACTTTTATAGGTCTGAATCAATCTTAAAAGATTTCAGAACAAACTAAAGTAAGCAGAAGCAAAATTTTGTGAAGTATACTCGTGAAGTTACTATTTCTCTTTTAGTACTAAAGTGAAAAGTTACGTCTTCACGTCACTTAGCCGCCTTAAGGCTTTTGTTGAGAACGCGTGTCAAATGCGTGGATAAATATTAAGTAGTGATACAAATCTTTTATGATAACAATTACTAGGACTACTGTTATAATCCAACTCGTATCTTTTTTATAATAATAACTTTCTTATTAAATGTGATAATTCTCGACCATAAAAGATGATAAAGCGTACTTAACTGAGATATCCCCTAACTCACATTTTTATCCTTATATCTTATCATTATCTTTCTTTTATCTTTATCCTCCGGGTATCCTCCAAACTTTTTAAAATTATGACACATGTTGTTTTGTACAAAAAAATATATTCTGCACTTGATTAAAAAAAAACATTTCTTAGATACGTGCTCTACACGTGTTTAACTTTTTTGTAGTACCTAACACAGTAGTTGTCCACCCTTGGATTTAGACTCCCTTGGTACTCGTAATAGAATTTTACTGATTCGTCTTTGGCCTTTATTGAAAAATTAATAATTTTTTTATTAAATTACATTTTTGATTTAGTATTGAGTGTTTATAAGATATTCCATACTATTTTATACTTCAATAATGAAAAGGAGAAACCCGATTGTTGAAAGATCTGTTTTGTAGAAATTCTGACAACTGAATTTTTTTTCCATGTGAGTGGCGTGGCGGTTCACATAAAACCCCAAACGTAGAAGAATCCAGAACTTGAATGAGAACATGTGTGCTGACTGAAATATTATTGGATTTGTACCAGGTACGAGAAAAACCGGGATTTCAATTAGGAGAGCTTGTTGCGAGCTGGCAACACAGGATGGGGATTGGCTAACGGAGACCAGCGACATGTCGACGAAATTGCTGACTGGCAACACGGTTACTGTCACAGGTAAAGGAAAATTAGGGCAGGAAAATAATGTGTCGTTCATGAACACAGATTAATAAAGTGTGCCTACTTAAAGTGAGTGCCTTCAATTTATGGAAACTAATACTAGTCCGGTGAAGCTTTATTGGTCGTACGTACCTTTTCGACACAAGCATAGGTCAGTTAAAAAAAATAAAAAATAAAAAGACAAGATTTCAGTAGGTAGTTTATTGCATACAAAGCCAAGTGAAATTCTCTTGTATTTCAAGTGAAATCTTTCTCTATCTTTGTGTTGTGTTATGTATTTTGAATTGTTACTAGACAATTATATAAAATTAACATTATTATATAATTTTTAAACCTTTTACGGGTTATTTTTGAATTAATTGTTAACTAATAAGACAAACACCACGGTAAATATTTATAGTTAAGCATTAGCTTGAAACGCTTGGTTAAGAAAAGGATTACCTTGTTAAATGTTAAAATAACTCGGTCTAAATTATTATTTGTACACTGTAACGTGTAGATTGTTACTTACTAATGTTTTCCAGGTGTATGTACATTATTTTATTTTGCAACGCTAACTTTGCTGATGTTAACTGCTGTCGACACAAACTTTTTTGAACAAACGTGGATGCGGAAAGCCCTAATTGCGCGAATTGTTTCTTTTTCGGCGTTCTGTGTCGCCCCCTAGTTGATTGTTGGTGTAAATAAAATTGCAACGAGTGCACGGGATGAATGCAAAGTGCTTCTGTAGGTACGTATTTTAGTTTGTTATTTAACTGCGTCGTGTGCATTTTGAAAGACAAAAGCAGTTCTTTTTTCTGCTTCGTGCTGAACGCAAATGTACAGTAGCCAGCATAGGTGCATTACAAAATTCGCCTCTACAGCTAAGGAATAATGGCTCTCTCAAGGTCAATGTGTCCAGTCGCTGGCTACACATGAAATAAAATTACTTTAGTGCTATTTTAAAAAGAAACTAATTTAGGGATGACTAACAAATTTCCCAGAAGTTTTGTCGTGGTTGATTAAAACAAGTGAGATAAAATAGAAAAGTTTGGATCTCTAATCTGCAGATTTCATATAAGTGCATTTGCACTATCCTAGCAATATAGTGCCCACATCTAAAAACTTCGAGAGCTAAAAAGACGACAGCAAAAAGGCATTATCTTTATACGGAATCCGGGAGCGCCGGGAACCCAGCATGTGTGCAATTGGCTGTTTAAGTATTTTCGCATTTTCCCCACTTTAGGGGAGCATAATCGTTTCCCTGCAGTCTGTCCTATAACGTTTAATGGTTGCAGACGCAAAAAGTTTCAATAGAACCAGCAATTATTCTATAATTGCAACACAACGAGGCCAAAACTGCATTCACCTGCATTTGAGTGGATTTAAACTGCAACTAGATGAAACTAACTCAGCCTCAGAATCAAGTATGCTTTGTAAAGTGTAAAACCAATTTTACGATCGCTCATCTTAAGTCTGTTATTATATATATATAGATCACATTATGTACCAAACGAAATTGCTTTTCAAACTAGACATATGCTTTAAAACACATAACAGAACTTTGTTTAAAATACTCTGATACCTTTCTAAGGTGGATTAACTAGGGTAAAGCTTACCAAAAGCTAAATACTAATAGAAAATGTCATAAAATAATAACATTTCTCATAAGTGGCGTTTGGAATGCATACTTTCGAGTTTATCTGAAGAGAACTAACACAAGTTATAGTTGTATTTTAACAAGAAATAGGCGTTATTCGGGCAGTACCTTGCCTTGTGCCGTAATTTATAACTTAAGAAACATAACCAAATCATTTTTTGTTCTTACGAAATTGAACCTTAAAAAAAACAAATGTTCACTTGTTTGGTTCACTTGCATTCAAAATGTGTGATTTAATAAGTCCTAATATATTTAGTTAAAAAATAAACCGATCTTAAGCAACAACACGTTTTGTTTGCTTTGTTGAACAAGTTGGCACAGGGTTACACAATACTTACTAAAAGCAACACCGTAAGCCAAGTGTAGTACATGTTTGTGTCAACATAAAATTTTATGTACGTATTTACCTTAGTGTGACCTTCGTAGCATTGATTTGGGTTGACGTCGCCATCAATAAACCTGATTTTACGATTCCCTGGTAGACAGCTTTTGAGTTATGTAAGAATTCCTGCAGTTATTACTACAGACGTCATATGTCTGAACATACCCTAAAACAGTACTAAGTAACTATTTTTCAGAGTATTTATTATATTTGTGTTGATAATACCATCTAATGCCCCGTAGCAATTGTTATCTCAATTCGTTCAGGCTTTCAAAGCTGAAAGTTTAGGAGACTTTTTTCCTTATTTATCTTTTTTTTAAATAATATATTATATAATTATAAAAAAATAAGAAATAAAATACTTTTATTTTTTTATTTAAAAAACCAATTGACCGAAACACCTTTTTAAAATTATTAATAGATTCATTATCGTGTAACTCAATTATTTTGTTGTTTTGGAAAGCTAACATGTTTATCATCATAGATGTAACTTCATTCTTATATTAAAACCATATTTGAAGCTTAACAGCATTCTTAACTTTCATCCTAGGCTTTCATCTTCTCAAAACTTCTTTGCCTGAAAATCCTGTTACATTACTAGTTACTTTTTTTTTGTTACTTTACCGTTAGTACCTTATAATGTCAGAAGAGTTACCTGAAACAAAAAATATACATGTTTAGTACAATTGTAGAATGAAAGGTGCTAGCAACTATTTTCAAAGCTTTTTTTGTATATTACATAAAAGCTTATATTGTATCAGATAAATTAATTAATACCACGTATCCCTGCCAGTCAATTGAGTATTTTCTAAGAACTCTGTGTAATACAAACACTTACATAATCAACATAGCTTATTTCTTGTAGGTAATATAAGAAGATCCGTGTTTACGAAAAGGCTCTTGTAGAATGTTTACTTAACAGATTAGATCCGACGCAATCAATACCTTCGGTAAATTGTCTCTGCTGTTTGTTTATTGTGATGGTGGAGCTGTTTTTATATAAATAGATCTCTGATGTATTAGCTGATTAGGTAATCTTGTACAGTATCTAACTATCTACAGTAATAGGTAAATCTATAGTTGTAAAGCTACGCAACGCACTACTAGAAGCATTTACCGTGTTACTACAAGTTAGATATGCGTTGAACGAGTGTCTAAAACTAATACGAGGCAAACGTTTACGGTGTTAAACTTCTTTGTGGTGAAACCCTTGGATACAATTTTTGTTTATTTTGACTAGTATGTTGTAAGGCGTTACTTCATTTAACAAAAAACAAAGATCATCTTTTTTCTGTATAAAGTATAGGTATACATTCCAAAGTTTTGTTTGTAATAAATAGGTAAATATTAAGGTAAAATGATCAAGGCTGACTATTTTACACTATGAATATTCAGCTTCAGCTCCAATTGTAACCAAAAAGATTACTAAACGCATTCAAATAACATAGTCATAAATTTTATGTCTATTGTTTAGTACTAAACCAATGTACTCTACAGTAGGCATCACATGAGACTGGACATGTTGGCTTAGGTCTTTATTCCGTAGTAGTAGGGGCGAAACTCGTAGTGCGATTGTCCAACCGTATGTGCTGACTACTGTACTTGTATAAATTACTTTTGAACCAAAGCACAGAAAAAGAAGATTAGAGTGAAAATTGTATCCTCAGGCGCTAACGCTCTTATTTTACTTAAACATAATTATATAAATAGCTCTAAAACTTGCAACAGTAAATGCAGTTTCAGAAAATGTGTTTCAAAACACTCCTATCTAAAAACTACGTAAGAAACGCGAGGAGTTAAGTGTTTTTCGCGATCCTGGCGCACTCCGCAGAAAATTGATATAAACCTGTTGTGGCCCCCGCTCCGTTTACTCAGGTGACGACTGTGACTTATTTGCTCTGCCCTGCACAAACAATATTCACCTCTATCTCACCTTGAATAAAGACGACTATTTGGAACACATGTGAATAATAGAAGCCAGAAAAATGCACTCTGCAACGGTCTTGACGGCAAATGTTGTGCACGAAGAGAAAACAAGAGTGTAAAATAGTATGTGCGATGGCGACGTCTGCTCAGTTTTTAAATATTTAAACGTTTTATTCAAAGTTTAAAAGAAGAGTTAAAGTGGGATGTTCAACTTATTGATTGAATTTGTCTGCGGATAGTGAAGACTACCAACTTACGTTCAAATAAATGTGATTTTATATTAAGGTACTAGCTTTCTTCCCCAGCTTCGGTTGAAAAACCGATTCAGTAGCTTTCAGAATAAAGCTAATATACCCTCTTATACTTGTAAATTCACTAAGTAAGACAGTTGCAAAGATGTTGTTACTTAAGATGTGATTTTAATTATTTAGTTTGTTACATAGCATTTGATTTTAATTATTCAGTTTGTTTCAGTTGTCTTAAATAAAACAATTCGATTTAAAAACCTAAACCAATCGCAACGATAAAAGTCACTAAAGGCAATTGAATCAAAATTCCATACGCACCAAAGAGCTGTCCCGGTAACGAAGACAAATCAAGCGGGACTGACCTAGCGGGACACGGGACAGCTCGGTAGGACACCCTCCTAAGACATAGGACAGAAATCCATTAACTCGAGATAGTGGTATTTATCTTTGGAGGGGCCACCTTGAAAGGTGACTTGCTAGACACTTAGATTAAGAACAAACGCAGATTTGTGAAATGTACATTGTATAATATATTAGGTACAACTATTTACAAATTAAAGTTATATAACATTCCGCATCAAATAATGAATAAAATGAGCTTACTTTTATTGAAGTTCAATATATTATAGTAACAAGTTTTTCATATTTCAAACTAAGTTAGGTATACTTAAATTAATACAATGTGACGCAATTTTGGTTATTGCGTGTAAACGAGGGATTGCAATACACAGTTTATTTCTGAAAATTCATAAAATTTACATTTTATACACTCCGCGCTGAGTATAATTATGTGAATAATTTACAAAGGCTTTATTGCAAAAATAACCTGCCGTGAGAGCACGCGAAACTTACACATCAGAATGTAGTCATGGTTTTTGCTAGTAAACACGTGCTTATGTAATTCGTAGTTCTATAAATACCTATATCTGGAGATATCTGGTTTTGCAGGCTACACATGGAGAAGACAGCAAATGAAATATCCTGTGAAACCAGTCAACAACCCGGTTTTATACGAGAACGTCTATTTAGTCTAGATAATTTAGAATTACTAGATTGATTGCTTATAAAAGCGATTGGTTGGCCTAAGTTGACTACGTAGGTACTGAGCAGTTCCATTTTACTGGTCGAAAATTTTTTGTTTTACTTTTTTTTCGTTTGCAATTAGCGAAGTGGACAAATCATATAATTTTATGCATATAATCCAAATATGCCTAATATTTTATTTTTTCACAATTCTATGGAGTTTTACAATTATTTCTTTGTTGATTTTTAATGCGTAATGATGTTCCTAAAATTACTTCATGCGTGCAACTCAACTTTGGACTATAGAAAAATAAATATAATCCTCTATATAACAGAAAAACACGTCAACTTTAATACACACACATATGAAATAACTTTATTAGATTCGGTCATTAGTGTCATTACCTTAGAATTCAGATTATACGAGTAATAATAGGCAAAAGTGGGACTATTTTTGTGATTGATGGTAGTCGAAAATTGCGAGCGATTTCAGTCGAGTGGTCTGGGGCCTAAAGTGGTAAAGTTCCGTTTTGGAATTGCTCCACAAATCTAACTTAATCAATGTCAAAATGGCTATCCGAAATCTAGATGTTATACAGGTTTCTTTACGTAAATACGAGTACTTAATAACTGAAAAAATATTCACTGGCACCATCGCTAATCTTAACCCAAAGATTATATTATATAACCCAATGATTAGGTACGTATACTCGTATATAAGAAAAAAGTAAGGATTCTAATTAACTTTATAGAAAAAATGTTTCAGTACCAGCTTAGCCGCCTATATAGTATACTTCATTTCTGTCCTATTGTCATATCTAATCTAAGCGAAATCTCGTATACCTATTCATTCAGTTAATATAAATGATTCAACGCCGCTAAAATTAAATCAAAATCGATCCATAAACAACCGTCCAATAATAGAAGCTTACTCATAGTCACCCCTAACTTGATTGCGTGGTTATCACGATAGAATCAGTGTTCAATATTAGTCATAGGGTATTAGAGTTTCCAACGTCCTTTCGCTCATATTACTATGTAAACCGCACTGTGTTGCCAGCATTTTATTTTGTATTGTATGACCAATAATTCTATATATATTTTGTAGAGTTTGCTCTGCAACTTTCTAAAATTAAGTTCATGTTAATGTTTTGGAATTACTTTTTCTAGTACCATTAGTAATAAAAGAAGTAAAATCTTTATCCTAATATCTCATCTAGAAAACGACCTTTTTTCGTGTGAGTCCAAAAGCTCTAAAATTTAAACATTTATCTACTGTTAGTCCTTCTATCTTTTAAAGTACAGACAATCTTCTTTGATAGTTGCCAACATAAATAAAATTATTTTACTATTTTAAATCAGCTACACAGAATAATCTTGTTGGCACTTTAAGTCATATTTTTTTGTACACGAAAGGAGGCAGCACTGGCCACGAACGAAATGCCCTACTTAGAGTATGAGTCATACATCGAATTCGAACAACCTTGCGAGGTTATAAATGATGCCTTTTGCATAATATCGACCGTTCCTGGAAACTACCGCGCCGATTCAATATATTTTTATACCGGTTTATTTTTGGAGGCCTATCCTTTTAGAATTCCTTTTATGGTGTTGCTTGACTTTTGTCACATTTGGTCTTAGAGACGCAATAATTATTTACAAAGTTGAACACTGTACTGACATTTACCTGTACAGCAGATGAAAAATATATTCAAAAAGTAAAATGTGCATCTGACTAATTTCAAACTAGCAAAAAAAGAAGTAAGAAGGAAAAGCTATACCTAATCTATTCTATTCAAACATTAGAGCCTTTTCTAAAAATGATGAATTTGACGACGGTGCCTTGGATGGATGAAAACTTGTTTTAAAAATGAAGGAATGCAAAAGAGGTAATGAGAAAGAGAGCTGAGGAAATAGACCTTAACCTGGAATGGTGCCTACACCATTCCAGGTGGAATAAGGTAACCCTCTTTCTGCAATCGGTTCATGAAACGATTTACCAGATAAAAGGGAGTATTTATAAATACCAACATAATTAAGGGGAATATTATATTCTAAAGAACATAAAATCTAAGCTGCTTAGCATGCACTAAAAGTTCGTACCTTTATACGTCTACGATATGGCCGTTTCCTTTAATAATTTATATTATTTATCGCTATCAAGCTAACCTCGACCCTAGCCGGCGATAGTTATATGAGTCACGTGTTCCGTTTAAGCAAAACTTTTAATAACCATTTAATTTAGCATGTCTGATTCAACGGGATATAAAATTACATTTCAAGCTATTATCCTGAATGAAGCTTTTGAAGAGTGAATCATGACATTAAACAATGTAGACTTCCTTGTTGTATGAATAAGGCATTTTGTGCCAGCAAGCTTATTCTCGCGCTTCCGAGGTTTTATAATGCTTTGTGCATTCATTTATCGAGAACATTAAATCACTTTTACTATTTCTTAACACGGGTTGTCCGTTTTCGCCATTCTCTGTATTTGGTACTTTGTTTATAATGAAGATTCTCAGTAAAAAGAATGGTTATCTTGTAAATATTGTTTTCGTTTGAAAGTTCAAAGTAATTTTTCAAAGACTCATCCCAGTTAACTTGAACTCACGTTAGTCACTACCTCTCATCTATTCTTAGAAACCCTTTGAAGTGTGAACATAGAATAGACATCCACCAAACATCCCGAGCTAATTTCTCACGACTCTAACCGGATTTATGATTCAAAAATTACATATAAAAGAATCATTGCAGAAAAATCTGTGTCCATCCGACTACATGCGTCATAGACCATTTCTTAGTACTTACTAGGGTTGTGGTAGACACGTCGTGACTGACTAATAACGGTCATTAGCATAGGTAACTGCCAGCTTCTAACTTGGTCAAGGTTGGAATTATGATCTAGTTAGTTTACAAAAATGTACCTACTAGTATTTAGTCGGAATTTTTAAAGAATGATTTAAATCAAAAAGTTAAATTTGGTAATCATCCCAATCTTTTTTTTGTATTGTATGTAGTAATAATTCTTGTTGTAATAGTAAACTTATTTGTAAGTTCGTTATTCTAAATCTTCTCTAATTTTCATAAGATTTGGAACACTTTTAAGTGTAGTTACTGGTTTTTAATTATTAAACCAACCCAACTCCCTGTTGCTTTGGTAATTATTTTATTTTGTTTAAATGTTTGTGATGTCCTACAAATAAATATTCTTATTTCTGACTAAATGTTTAGTGAAAGGGTCTTAATTCAAGTAAAAACATTTAATTTAATAAATATAATAATATCATTCACTTAAAATCTTCCACAACTTTCCTTACAATAGGGGAAGTATCCAATAACTTCCACTGCCGAGTCTCCTACTGCGTTACTTACCAATAACGATGATAATTCATCCAAACATTTTCCCCAAACAAAAACGGTCTCAAGCGGTTCCTTGTCTCATTCCATTCCATTCCACCGATCAAGGATGTCATATTTCCTCATAAATCTCTCTAATCCCAGCCAGAGATCACGCCTGTATGACGAATGTGTATTTTTTAGAGAATTTATCGCGTAGAGGTAAGCAGGGGTGTAGGGAAATAAGAAATAGGAGTTACGCAAATATTTATGCCGGTTTTGCGGAAAGAAAGGTTACGGTCTTACCTTAAAGTTAAACACACGTTAAACACTTGTGTAAAAGGTCTTGTACGAAAAATAAAATAGATTTTTTTAGAAACTCGCTCAACGCTTATTTATTTTGTTGTGGTAACACAGTTAGTGTTTCCAATAGAGTTGTAATAAGATACCAACTTACTTCTATACCTACCTATAGTTCAGTTTATGGTGCTCGCTTATCGTGTGGGTTTACAGGTTAACCTACCTCACAAACCCTGATGTCGGAATTATAGAACCGCCTTATGCTTCCGACATGGCTCCTATAACGACTTTATCTGTAGATAGTAGCCGGGACCAACGGCTTTTCGTGCCTTCCGAAGCACGGAATCATCTTCCTCTTCGGACAATCAGGTGATTCAGCCTGCAATGTCCTAACCAAACTGAGGAAAGTCTCACAAAGTGATATTTGTTCGACTAGTCCCCACCGGGATTCGAACCTGGAACCTCCGTAACGGCAGGCGAGCTTTTGACCACTCGACCACGGAGGCTGTATATAGCAACATACATCCTCAAGGCTTAAAATTGGCTTAAGTTCATAGTCTGAAATTTTATCAAATGTTAGCACTGTTAATGTAAGAATAATTTAAAAACATTACTAAAATTAAATGACGAATAATAATAATACTTCTCAATACTTCTCATTATGACAATTAGTTGTCAATTATTGCTACTTATAAGTACAGAAGCCAGCACATGCGGTTGGAAATCAACACTACGAAATTCACCCCTACTTCTACGGAATACGTTCGCTCTCAAGGTCAACAAGTCCAGCCGCATGTGCTGCCTACTGTACATACAAAAATATGCAGTTTAAATTAAATCATGAACACTTTATGATTTCGTGTCTCAATTTTTCAATACTTTAATATCGTAATGAATATGTTATATCATTTTCAAGTAAGTAAACAAAGTGGTAATGTAGTATTTGCTCAATGAGTCAACATATTTTAATACATTTCTTCGTAGTGTGCAAATAACCTGTTGAATTATTTACTTGATGTACGTCTGCAGTAATACAATAGGTGTTTGTTAAGTAAAATCACGTCACAACTAAGTTGATTAATTTATTTATTGCAGTTTGATTATAATAAATGTGCATTATATTATTTGAATAGGTTAATATGCAAATTTTTATAATAAATATTAAGTATATTACTTGTCTGAATGTTTTAATAAAAAATAATCGCCGAAAAGGTACGTAAAGAGATAGAATCCGAACCAAACTATATGTACATAGTACATACTCCTAGGTACCTACACGCTTTACATTAGAAGGGCTCTAAGGAAGGGCTACATCAAATTAGATTTTTTGTCTGACTATTATTGTCAGGACAAGGTTTCTATTTTTGTTTTTTCAGCAAAGAAAATAATAATGCGGCACAGCAAGTTTGAGATATAAATTGTAAAGGCAAATGTGTTTTTCTACCGATTTAAGTGCTTTAATGATAATTATAGACCGCTTTACCAGACCTGGGCTCTACAACATTACCTACCCACTGCGCAATATAACCTAGTGTAAGCACTTAAAACCAGTTTTATCTGCTTTCATCCGGTCCAGCACGAGGGTTTGCGTGTTTCCCTAAACCCCAACAATTTCACCTTAATAGAGGTCACTCGAGGACGCCCATTTTGGTCTCAAATAGTAGACACTTACACGCGATTTTTATACTAAAACAGACTGTAAAAAAAATTCGTTTATGCTGAGTACCTAACAAAGTTCGAATAGAAAATTGGAATTCCTTTTATGAATAAGTAGCGGCCCGGTACGTGCTATGCTACGTGTTGGTTTGGATAAGTGAGACCGTTCTTGAGTTATAAAATTACATCGAAAAGTGGCATTAATTTCTATTATATTGATCGTAATACCATAATTCGTTTTTTTCTATCATTTCAATATTACAATTTGTCATTATTTTTACAAAAAGTTCATAGATAGATACTGAATGCAGAAGCTACGAAATTTTATATTACAACTATGCAAATTCAATATTAAAACAATTTTTGCCATATCGCTTCTGGAAAACAACCTGAAGCGATTTTTTCAATGGACTTATGTCGTTATAAATTATATCTGGGTATACATGAAAAATTCACACTATACATATCACTTGTCAGAATTTCCCGTCGAGTGTAAGCCCACCCACCCTTCTGCATAAATAAAACCGGAACTAGTATAAAAATAAAATTTGGTTCAAATTAAGTAGAACCAGCAAATAAACCGTTCTGCAATCACAATTACACTAAGATCTAGCGAGATGCGACTTCGAGGATCATTACAGCCGGCAACCAGCGCTCCGGAAAAAATGAAATTGTTGAAGATGAAAAGTTAAATGAAATGTAGGAATTTATGAGAGGTGGAGTCGGTGAATTTTTTTCTATGTAATTGGATTGCACCTAGTTATGTTCCACTCCTTATGGGTAAGTACTTTGTTAGTTAAGTAGAGCAACTGACTGAGTTACCCAATCCCTCAAATCATTGTCAGAGTACTGATAGTTTCATCCATCTACCTAGCTATTGCCAGCTATCTTGCTCAGATCTTCAGTTAATATCACATCGGATTGAAAAATACTCTAATTGACTCTTCCAAGAATTCTCGACTAATATTACGAGTACTAATTAATCCCTACTAATATTATAAATGCGAAAGTGTCTGTTTGTTACGCTTTCACGCCAAAACTACTAAACCGATTTCGATTAATCTTGCTACAAAAATAGAATAGACTTTAGGGAAGGACATAAAAGCTGGAAACACTATTAATGCGAGCGAAGCAGTGGAGCGGAAAATTAATAGCACAATAATAGTTATCTATTTGTATTTGTAAACAAATAGCGTATCTAAACATGAACATCCAATTACACAGTCTCCTTTCAACAAAATAAGTACTGGTATCAGAAAAAACAACTGAGTATAGGCAGAATGCAGTGAGTTCCTCGCTCCATTACGGACGGACTCGGATTACGAGCGGCGACGCGGAAAATCTCTATATCGTTAATTGAAAACTGAGTGCGCTGCAACGTACAGACAAAGAAAAAAATGAAATACCCGTCTCTCCGCAAGCTCAATTACTTATGTACAAGCACTGGCAATTTATAAAGCCTTCGCTTCTTAATTTATGTAAGCTGAAATATCAGGTTCATTATCGTGGGCACAGTCTGCAAAATCTCAGTCAAATCTAAAATACTGTTGCAAATAGTTGCAATGGACTAATAAAGTGTAGTAAAGTATATTTTTATTCTGTTTTGTTATTAAATCGACTTTTTTTTAAAACAACATGAACAACGTATTTACACACGCGTTTTTATACGCACTTGATTATTTTATTCGCCTAATACGACTTATCTATACAAGTCCAATGAAACTTGATAGATACATCGATTTAGCGACACAAGCGTCAGTACAAAAAAATACGACTCTACGTGAAACAACGAAACTCATCTATGTTTTAACTCTCAAAAACTTTGCATTGAATGTTACATAAACAAGACATTTACGTTGAATGCACGAAGTTTTCCTCAAACATCTAAAGATTTTCAACTTAGTCTTGTATTAGGTACTTAAGCGTCTATCTTGAAACTCACATGAGCTCGCTGACCACTTATTCCTCACCTAAAATACGATCGCGTGCGCCTCAACCATCCATCTCGCAGTGCATTTGCAGGGGTGTATCTTAGAAACTGCAAGTTAATCACCGAATATTGCACCCATATATCATTAGCCGCCAAATGAAGACGCGGGGAATCTGTCCGTGTTAATCTTTGCGAGATGACGGGCGATAAATTCACTGGGTGCATTCTTATTTTCCGATTTTATCCGAATAGTTTCCGCCCCGCGTTAACAGTTTTTTCCCTGGTTATGAGGTATTTTCCCTCGGTAAAAGGTAGCTTATGTCCTTTCCCAAGGTGTATTCTATCTCTGTACCAAGTTTCATGAAAATCAGTTAAGTAGTTTTGGCGTAAAAACGTTACAAACAGACAGAGTTACTTTCGCATTCATAATACTAGTAGGCAGGCACTAGTAGTGCTAAAACGCCACAGATTCTTGTATGTACGAACGATCTGAGACTCAAAGATTCTGTTTTTAACAATTTTTTACAATTTTTCCTGTTAAAATTAGGGATTTTCCCGCGGAAAAAGCTAACCTATGTGTTATTCTGATGTATAAGCTACATTATTGTAAAGATTCATTAAAATCCATTTATTTATATATTTATATTTGTAGATTTATCCATAATTTATCCTCAAAAACTTTCGCGTTTATAATAATTAAGTAAGACTATTGTGAAAATACAATAATTAATAAATATCTATTGATTGTAATATTATACGGAGAAATATCTTACAAAGGAGGAAGTAATAAAACCGAAAGCCTTTGTTTAAAAGCAATAGTCGTAAACTTTATTGCGTGTATTCGGGCGCTTCAATAAAATATAAATTGCTTTTAGATATAACGTGACTCACTACGTCACCTTTTTCGCAACATTATAATAATGTAGGAGGAAAAATAATGTATCTGATATAAATAACTATAGCTTTTATCTACACAGTACACTGATATTATTCAATTTTCTATTTTCTGTAATAATATTCTTGGTGTCAATATAGTATATTATTATTATAAAGAGGAAAAATTTGCATTTTCGTGTGTATATTTGTAATGAATACTCTCTAAAACAAATGAACCGATCTTAATGGAATTTGGTACAAAAACAGAATAGACCTTGGGGAGTAACATAGGCACACCTTTTACCGCGGGGAAAATTCTGTTTCCCACGTGAAAAAATGTTTACGCGGGCGGAGCCGCAGCGGAAGGCTTATAGTTATATATATAGTTTCATATTGCAAATCAATGGTTAAGTGAATACGAAACTGTATCTTGTATTAGCCGTAGTTAGATTTTAGTTTTAAATTAATTTACTTAATATTAAACTCATATTTTGTTCTTTTGTCATTAGCAGAGCATTAAAATATTTATTTCCTACCAAAAATTCACCTGGAAGAATTCGCCGTAAGCTTTAAGATATTTTTAAACTTTTGTTCAAACCTAGTCCAATAATCACCAAATAAAATGACTAAACAACAAGATACTAAGTAACAATCAATGACTAAGCACGCACCATCCCATTTGCATAATTAAAATAGCTGGTCGTTGTGCGGGCAAAGAATTCACTTATGTAAGTAAGTAGGTAGTGAGATACGTATGAAAATTTTGGCGTGAATGTGTGTGTTTATTTTGCTACTGTGTGTGTGTTTGTAGTGCGCATGCTTACGTCACGTGGCCTGAAGAGTTTTCCAGACAGGGCACGCGGCGGTGAGTCATCGCTGTAGGGTTGGGTGTAAGTTAGAGGGTGAAGAGTTTGTGTCCTTCACGATATTTTCAATATCAACGCGCTAGGCCGTGGTCCGAGGCTCCCTCGAGCCGCCCCTAGACGCGTTGGTATATGACTTTTTTTGGGGTAGAGTCTTCCACTCCCCCGCCAGTCCGGTGAAGCTTGATTTGTCGTACCTTTTCGACACAAGCATAGGTCAATTCAAAAAAAAAAAAAAAAAAAAAAAAAAAAAAAAAAAAAAAAAAAAGAAGAGTTTGTGTCAGCGGGAGCGGAAACCGTGGGTCGTACTCGGAAAATTTTGTTTCGGACGGTTGGTTCCACTAGTGGGTCCACCTGGATTTTCAAGTACTCATGTCTCCACTGTTTGAGCTAAATATAAAAGTATCAATAATTCTGTGACCAAGGTTTATAATATAAGGTTGGTTAAAAGAGTGATCCGTATTTGGGTACATAGTTGGTGTCTTTGCCTCGCAATCGTTTTGTTTAATAATTCGAACGTCTCTACTTGAATAACATAACTCAGAAATCAGAAACATTTATGAATATGCCTACTATTATTATTTTTTAATGTTATTAATACTTTTTTTGTATACATAATAATGTATTTAATTTCTTTACTTTGTAGAGACCACTAAAATAATTTTAGGGTGAAATATTTCTTATTATATTCATAATTAATTAGATTAATTTTATCCGAGTTACTGAAGAGTCAGTATTTCAAACATTTTCTCATAATTGCCTACCTAATACGCCCGCTAATTTAGCCGCCTATATTTTATCACTTGTTACGCCTCAGCCTTGAACCCAAAGCGGTGGAAATTTTAGTATGTCGTCGCACCCAAAAATTATCAATGTTTAGCACTTATACAGACATACGAGTGTTTTTTTTTACTTACTAATATTTGTGTGTCATGTAATAAAATCACTATAAGATACTAAATACAATTTTTATTTTGTTCAAGTATTATGTTGCTTTTATTTTATATTTAAAGAGCTTGTTTTACTATGTCTTTTTATGATTACTAGCTATTGCCATATTATGAAGATGATCAAAACAAGTCAGTGTGGTCAAATATACAATTTAGAAAGACAACTATAGTATAAGCTGATAACGATTTCCAAACAGAACTCTATGACTCAAGTCAATAGACTCAAAAGTGCTGTGGGAAAATACATTAATCTCATGATATATTGCGGTAAGCGACAACCATTCGCGCCACAAAGGAGGTTCGGAACGTTTTAATCTATACTCGCTCGGGAACTCGTAATGTCTCTATGTACTTAACTAAATTACTTGCATAAATCATATTAAACGTGACGAACGCTGGCGCCTGCACCAAAAACGACCCTCCATCCCATCCCAAATCACCGATTACCAACTCTAATACCAGCGCGATTAAGCGCAAATTCGCCGAAAATCTCTGCTTACCATAAAATTTTAGTCAGCCCACAAAATATGTCCTAAACCTTTAGTGATAAAGCAGAAAGTTGTACGAAAGCTGAGTGTAAATGGGTAGAAAGGAATAATGTTATCTGCAGGCGAGTTTTTTCTGTAATAATTTTGTCGGATGACACCTCACCGTTTAAGCTTCCGTGCCAAAAATGTTTTTTGAATTTTCAGTTAGTAATTAAAAACAGTAAACAAATTGGCAAATGATAGATATTTCCTCGAAAATAAAATGATAAATTGGACACTGAAAACAAAATTATTAAGAATTTTTTTATAAGTTAATATATTCAGGAACCGAACAAAGACAAGATATAGTTTGATAAAACTGTTCATACCTAAAGATAGATAAAGCTTATCAAGTTGATTATTTGTGCTGTTCAGTTCAGCGTGTTACAACGTATTGCTAGTGCGATTAAAAAATCTTTGTACCTACATCTAATATGACTAAAGAAAAATTCAAAGGTGATCTAAGTCATATTAGCTTTCATCAATTAGAATATATCGCCGAAGTATTGGACAGTAAAGGATTTAAAAATGCTAAAGTTTCACTAGAACCTGTAAGTGAGAGAGCAGATAGCTACATCAAAAGAGTAACTGCAAAAAGAGATGGAGAATCATTTAAAATAATAGCAAAGGTAGCTTCGAAGATCGAAAAAGTTCGTATGGCCATGAATACTAGAACAGTATTTCTTAACGAGCAAACTATGTACACAGAGGTGTTGCCAAAGTTCACAGAACTGGAGAAAGTTATAGGTATTCCAGCAGAAGAACGATTTAGATACGCCACTTGTTACGGCACTGTAATGGAAGAGAATGAAGAATTGATCCTACTTGAAGATTTGACACGACAATGCAAGGTTGATGGCATTCACAAAATCAGAAATAATAAATTAGTTGATACGAAGATGAAATAATGGTATGTGATGAAATGATGAATATGTACCTATGTACACTTTGTTTTAGATATAAGGGTAGAAATATCTACTTATTCTTATTGATAATCTAAAATTGTATGAAATACATAAAAAAAAAATAATGTCTGGTCTGGTGCTAGGAAAACATACCCAGCAATTTAAATGTTATTTAAAATATAATTTTCACTGTATTTCATTAAGTTTTATCTGTAAGTAAATATCATACCAGTCAAGCAGTCCAAACATGGTACGCAACACTAATTACGCTTTGAAAAATCTCTAGCGAAATTCCCCTAAATCAAAAATTCATGTAACATGGACCGTAAAATTTCTAAACTTGTACCGATAAAATCAAACCTTTTACACATCTTATTCACTGCGGCACAATCTGTTCTTTCCCATAGGGAAGACGTTCAATGATTTACACCTCTCTGATATTTTATGTGCAAGGTTTTAGGAAAGATAAGGTGTTTCAAAGTGTATTACGACCCTTATATATAAGTTCATAATCAGTACATGAACTTGGTAATATAGGTAAGAAGGTAAACTTTAGTTATTTAGTTATTTTACAAATCACATAGATAAAAAAATAAATAATTGAGTTTTGTATTACAGAATAAAAAAATCGGTATATAAAATACTCGTACAGTGCTAGTCTAAATTAGAAAAAACAATACATAACATTTCATATTACAATTCAGTAAACAGAAGTATGGTAAAAAAAAATCTATTCTAAACAACATCTAACTAAAGCAACAGTTTTCTTCAAGTTTACTAAAACTATTTCTAAGTAATTACGTAAAAACTTTCGTTGTCGATTATACCTGTCCCTGCGTATAAAATAGGGACGCACCCACTCCATTAAGATTAGGTATTCATGTAACACCTGATACTTTAAGAGAGATGACAATATACGCGGGCCCTGTGTGCGAGCTACAAAGTATAACACTGAACAAACTAAAGCGGATGTGGCACTTATTTTATCTGTGTAAAATGTGGAAGAAATGTGTTGCTATAATTTTTACAATAATGGGACAGTTCCACTTATCTTCGTGACAGAGTTGTGATTGCGGATTTCTTAAGAAAGTTATTGTTTTGAGTTTAATAGTAGTGATAGTGTAGAGTATTGGGATATTCCTTATTTTAACTTAAATTATAGCGCACAAATGTAATAATATGACAATCAACAATCAACCGTCATTCACGATATCTCTTGCTTCTCGTCTTCACACTAGAATTAAATATATTTTAAAACGAAATGTTTAACTTATATCATATTATACACACACAAAAATGAAAATTAAAACGAGAATAAAAGGAAAAATACAGCTTATCTTCACTTTCACTTTTTGGGCCTTTCTTGACGTTTTCTTATTCTGTGTCACACTTTCTCAACTCTGAGTCATACTCGCATTATCACAGGGACGAGGACAAGTAGCGACAGGTGCAGTGAGCAACCCTGAGTGCTATTTATTGACTTGTTGTTTCAGGGCCGAATTGGATCCGGATCAATGGATATGACATAAATGGATGTCTAAAAGCGCCTTGTCCATTTTAGCGGTCTTCGGAACTCCTCGTTAATCATACATTATTTAAGGGACGTGGTAGAAACATGTGTTTATATTTTAAATCCATTCAACATTATTAATTTTGTACAAGTAAACTTCAACCCTTAGTATATAAGACAAATAAGCGATTGAGGTTAGAAATGCCTCCCCAACCCGTGGTCCAACCCCATTAGTCCACCTTGGTATTATACTAAATGTATTGTAGTTTATTTAAATAAACACCTATGTCGGATAAAAATAACGATATAAACTATTTCGAAGAATTTCATCAAATGAATACAAATACAAATAATTGATTCGTCAACATAGATATATAAAGTTGGTACAATAAATTACCAACCACATGACCTACATGTAATGACTTACTTGACTTTTGATGTTTTTTTTGCCCTAAGTGATTGTCATCGACACTCTAACTTAGAAAACTAAAGATCTGCTATCTTTCGTAGCTACGCTACCATATCACATCTTCAATAAAATAGCTTTACTAGCAAAACCATACCACTAATGAGAGCTGAAAAAAAAACTAGCTCTACATACCTTCAGTCCTACTACTACGGATTAAAACTTATAGTAGAATGACTAAATGAAGATTGGCTGACAACTGCCTTGTCTAAATACCCTACGAACTACATAATAATCATCGACTATTACGGATACCTTGATACCCTATAGAGTGTTTATACACCTTGAAACGTTTCTAAGCTACGCCCTTCGGAAGGGTGGTTGGTTAATCCCCCCCTCGTTTGTACCGAAGGGATTGACTTCGACTACCAATTTTGGGTTCGATAACAATTTTGTTTACGTTGGATTTGATTTCAGTGAAGTTCAGAGGTTTCGGTAGTCGTTTGTTTGCTTTTAGAAATCAACCTCCATGTAAATTGAGAGGCAGAGTGTTGGCGTTTTCGTTTGCTGTGATTATTAGAGCTTTTTTGCGAATAAAAATGTATAGGTTTAGTAATAAATAATACATAGTTTAAAAAACTAAAAACCACGCTTCCTGTCCGCCACCTTGGACGTCCGCCATATTGGATTTAAGTCACGTGACTTTTTTCGTATTCCTGACAGCAAACCCTTTCATTTGATACCCATATCATGGGGGTGGATTTCAAACAGCCAGTTCGCCATCTTAGGGAGGCCGCCATATTAGATTTGTAATGACGTTTCTTAGCTAGTCATGTATTGTCATCAGAACTCAGAGTGTGTGCAAAATTTCATCCTAATCGAAGACCGGGAAGTGGGTCAAATTAAGATTCCAAGATTTTTTTAGATACAATAATGGGGAGGCCGCCATATTGGATTTGTAATGACGTTTCTTAGCTAGTCATGTATTGTCATCATAACTCAGAGCGTGTGCAAAATTTCATCCTAATCGAAGACAGGGAAGTGGGTCAAATTAAGATTCCAAGATTTTTTTAGATACAATAATGGGGAGGCCGCCATATTGGATTTGTAATGACGTTTCTTAGCTAGTCATGTATTGTCATCAGAACTCAGAGCGTGTGCAAAATTTCATCCTAATCGAAGACCGGGAAGTGGGTCAAATTAAGATTCCAAGATTTTCTTACATACATAGTTACTTACAAGTGAAGCTAATATAAAGCGTGTAAAAAAACCCACTTTTTGTATTCAAAATTAGGTCGTCGTACAAAGCAACTAAAGGTGCGTCTGCGAATAGTCAGGAACGTTTTTCTATGTACCCAATAACTGGGATCCCTAACCACCTGTTAAGCTACAGACTTTTCAAGGGGCTAAGCTAAGGTCAGCAGACATCAATAATGAATAGTCTATACCATTATATATTAACATAAATTTTAAGTTGCTTTACCTATCCGCTTAAGCGTTAAATGTATTCAAATGGATAATATGATGAGTGCTCACGAAAATGTGTCAAATACCTACTTAAATATAGCACACCCACTTCGCATTACCAGGAATTTCTCACACGTTACGTGCTCCACTTACACACAAAGGACGGCTTTAGTACAGAAATACGCGTCCTAAGAACTTTTTTCTCTCTAGAGATTCAATTTCTAGAAACTTCTACCAGTCACTGAACTACGAGTATTTGTCACACAAGATACTTACTAATGGATTACAAGTAGCTACACAAGTTGAATTCGTAGCGCTTTGCTACGGACGTGCTACGGCTACGAGCGTTCGCTGCCTCGCGGTGGCATGTGTTCTGATTTACCGCCCAAAGTACTACGGTACACACCTGCCAAATGCGTTTATTTTTAGTTACATTACAAAATATATATTTTTTAATAAATATAAACTTATTACTTTTTTCCTCATGAACGCGTAGAGCTATCAAGTTGAAATACTTACTTAGTACTTAGTTACTTAAACGATAAAGAGATCTTTGTCTTAAATTTATGCTCCTCCATCTTTCCCCATTGTAATGTTATGAATTTCATTTTGCAATAAGATTACCATAGTTATGACTCGATTGTCGTAATGAAAGAACTTTGTAAACCTTGCAGGTTTGTACGGAACCCTCGGTGCGCGAGTCCGACTCGCACTTGGCCGGTTTTTTTTTACAGATAATTTTGCACAATACAAAAATGTATTAGTTTGTCTCGAATGTAATAGACAATATTAGACAAGTCCAGTTGCTTGCTTGCTTATCGTTTGGGTTTCGAGGATAACAATATAATTTCACCGCACAGGTGACAATGAGTTTTTAAAAATATGTTCTCTTATATTCTGAATTAAGTTTAAATTACTTTTGAATTTGGTATCGTTATTTAAACATAGGATTTATCTTTTTCGATGTCGTCTTTACAATTTGGCTAGTACCTAAATACAAAACTTCAGAAACCAATTTTACCTATTAATCTAACTAATTTCGCCTCCTCCGCCCGAGGTAAACTCTAATCCTGAATTAATCCCCACTAGGCTCTATAGTTCGCACGTAACCAGCAATGTTTGTGTGAACAGAGAAACGTGGCTATTCACGAATACATTACCGGCTGCTGCTAGTCCAAAAATTCATTTATTTAACCTTAAAATCCATTAAATCCTGAACGTATAAACATATGTTTAGAAAATATATTATAATTCCCATGAGGTACCTTCATTATCGGGTAAAGTTAACTGGTCTAGGTTTATATTAGATAGCACTTTTACAGACATGAAGGAACCAAGCGATATAACGTGTCAAGTGGAGCTGGCTATGGTTTTGGCTGTCCATTTCTTTTCAATGTGAATATCTGCTCTGCTTTCCAGATAGTACAGCGCAAATTAGAAATATTGGCAACCAACAGAAAGTAGTTTTTATTATGTAATTTATGGCAATACTTCTAAGAAAGAACTTTCATGTTCGTCCACGCCGCGTCGTGTTGTGAGTGCTTTTATAAAATGTTGTTTGTAATAGGTAATGGCATTTGATTGGAAATATAACGTCGAATTACCCTGAACACACCGCCTTCTCATTTCAACAACAGTCCAATTGCTCTACCAACTGAGGATCCTACACGGGGCACCACCGCACATACACTCCATACGAAGCGTCAAATCTCGCACGCACACACACATTCACGTTACATTTACAGGCCACCTCGAGCGGTACGAGTAAGTCAGAGACAGACACACCCCCTACCCCTAGAGAGGTCCAGAACGCTTACGTCATAATATGATATTCAAGAATGGCTAGAGTGGTCTTCTAATATTCTGTGATAGCAGGTATGAGTGTGATAGCATAATGTATCTCCTCGTTGCTCGTACTAATATCCTGCACCGGTCGCAGCACGTATTCTCCGGTGTTTGCGCAACGCATCATTAATACAGCCACTGCGCCGAACGTGGTCGGCTTATTGATTCCTAGTTTATCTGATTTATCTGAGATCCAATGAAATATTTCAATTTTCAAACGTGCTGTTTGGGTAGCGACCAGCCAGCCATATTCGATGTTTGGTATTCTGAGTAAAGCTAGACAGGGCTTGTAATAGTAGTAACTCGATTTTTGTCTGGTAGAAATCAAAATTCATGTATTGACTGTGATTTTTGGAATTTAAAGAAAGATTCAAATACGAGCGAGCAAGCGTACAATAGTGTTAGTTAATACTTACTTGATTGATTGATTACTTACTAACTTATTCAATTGATACTAACTTATTCAATTGATTTCTCCCTAGTCTGGGCATTGAAATATATGCATGACATAGCCACGAAAGCGAATTTAGTTTTATCAAATAAACTAGGCGCAAACAAATGCAAGATATATAAACTAGAGTTTACAAGTACTGAACTCTGACAAATGAACTGTAAAAACATGACTCCAGAAATACTTACCTATTACACAACGCACTTTGAGATAATTAACAATATAGAAAATAAGCCTCATTAATACTACTAAATTCATGATAATGACAGACGATTAGTTTCCACGACACACAATAAAGTTCTATTTAAAGCACGAATTTCATAATTACAAATCCCAAAGCCATTTCAGTGTGTAAACATAACAAAAAAGCCCCATAGAAACGCCATAACACCCCATACAAATGCTGTAATACCCCATACAAAGCAACGAGCAACGGCGAGTAAAACAGGGCTATTCTGCTAAAATAACGCCGCGTCCACACCTCGCGACCATTGACCGTCACGCGTGCACCGCCATAAATATCTCGTTACGTGTCCACCGCCTTATAAAAAAAAGGTTTTTGGCAAGTGCGTGTTACGATGAACGTGAGTTTTTTTTTTTTTAACAAAAATTTTTTTAGCATTACAAGTTTTTTTCACTTTTGGTATATGACCTTTGATATATGATACACATTACCTATAATACTACGTTTTAACATCAGTTAAGTTTTATTTTGTAAAATTAAAATTCAGACATCAGGAACAGATACATTTATGATCCAAAACTGAATCCAGAAATTGTTACAAGAAAGTACACACATTTACTTTCACGTGGCAATAAAACACGGTGAGGTACCGTTGTGTATGATGCTATATATATTTTTGCATTTATTAATAAATATTAAGCTACTAGATGGACAAACATGCTTTTTAACATAAACGTCACGGCACTTCGATAACATTTCGTGTTCGAATGGGACCTATACGCATCAAACTATTAACCCTATGGGCTTAAGATAATCCACTGCGGATCCCCAAAAAATCCATGTTTTTGTTCATTGGACCCAACATGGAAACTTTTGCAATCATGGGTGGAAAAACAAGCGAAATGTTCTGGGCGTTAGTTAGGGTTAGGGGCGCGTTGAATAGTAAATTGGTCAACGTTTTTGATATAACATGGAAACTTGAAATCACAAAATAAGCGTGAAATGAATAATTCAAATTCACAGTTAAAGAACCATTCTCCTTTCCTTTATATAGTAGGACAAAGACGAGCTTTTCGATTTTTAAGCATAGACACAGGTGAAAAATTAATATGTCACAAAATGATATAATTTAATTGATAAGTAAAAATAATGTTTCGAAGCCACCAAAATGTCGAAAATATAATGCCGAGAATATAGACAGTGATAAATTAAACTATTTGTATTCCCTTAACATAATTCAATTACAAATAGATCTACCTGTGAATAACGCCGGTTCTTTAGTTAAGTCCTGTTTCTAATTGGTTCGGAACACGATTCAATTAATTACGTTCTTTTAAAAAGGAGCTGAATAAAAAAGTTGGTTCAGAGCGCTTACTATGAACTCAACGTGACTCGACTTTGGAACTTAAATTGTCATCTTTACTCATTTACTAAGTCAATTGCATCTCCTTTGTATTTTCTTTAATGAGTTATTTTATGATCATAATAATAAGCCTCCTCAAGGAAACTAAATCGCTGTCTAAAAATTTCAAATTGAATCGATATCGAGATGACGATTGAGTTTAGGTTCGAATAGATTTCCTAGTAGGCGCTCAGGTAACTAAAATCTCTGCCTCATCGAGGAGCCGTTCTTCAGGGGCATTAAACAAAGAGTGAGGGGACTTAATGTGATTTAGGCCTGAGGACAGACGTGAGACGTTAATCTTGCGTCTCCCTCGGGAGTGATTTCTGTGACCGCGGGACACTGGCGTGACTTCTTGCTGTTTCTTCGAGCGTGATGGTTACGGCTGTAGGCTTTAGAATAGCTCCTATTTATTTGTTGACACAAGTGCTTACTGGTTATAAAGCTGTTTTTGACAAAATTTTCTTTTGTAATAAATTAATGCCTACAGAATTAATTTGTTAATGAGTTGATACTTTGTTTAAAAGAAAATCTGTTCAAATTAATATCGCATCGCCTCTTTAAATTTTAAGAGTTTATTCTTCATTAGTGTGAGACGAGAGGCCAGCCTTGGTTCGATTAAAACTTAGTAACTTCATTAAAACTTGACGTCGAAAAGTGATTTGTAATATCTTACTTCGAATAAAAACGTTTTGATTTCATTGATTGATTGTTACCACTGAAATTAAATAAATTGAGATTAATAGATTCTAAAACCGTAAAAAATACAATGTTCGCCCAAAATTTGTTTTTATACAAATTAAATAATTATGCCCTGTTCATTTCTGTCACCACATTATATTTAATCACTGGAAACCTAATACCTTAGGGGCAGCGCAACTAATATCCCTTCCTCAATTTGCGCGATCCCTCCGTCTCCTAATTATAACGATAACCATCAGTCAACTCCACTCATCTTGCACCTAATAAATTTACAAAACCCGGAATAAGGTCAAAGGTAAGCATAAGGGATACAGCACAATAGAGGATCAAGTGACTTCTAAAGTAAACTTGTTAGAGCCTTCCTAATATTGACCACCTAGTTCCATATGGTCAGAAACATTTTCATCTTTGTATCAATGCTCCTCGCTTACTTATCGTGTGGGTTCGTCGTTAACTTACCTCACAGACCCTGTGTCCGAATTATTGAGGGCTTTTGATATGACTTGTGTAAGGACTACATAGATGTAGCCGGGATCAACAGCTTTACATGCCTTGCGTAACACGGAATCATCTTACTTTGCAGATCAGGTAATTCAGCCTGCTAACCTAACCTAACCAAATTGCAGAAAGTCACACAAAGTAACATCATTTGTTCGACGAGGGCCCCACCTGTATTTGAATACGGAACCTCCGGAATTTGAACCAAGCGTCTTACCACTCGACCACGAGGGCTGAACTTCATCATCATCATCAAATTCAAGAGCTGTGCTATTGCCGGTGGTGTCTACGCCATTCCATTCTATTTTCCGTCTTCTGTTTGATCTGACTACTGATATGACAGTGCATAGATCCCTTCTTTACTGGACTTTTAAGCAAGCCGTGAGAATAATGAAACACGTTTGAGGGAAGTAATGTAGCAAGCTTCAAATTTCTCAATGTTGTTGGCAAGTAATAATTTACTGCTAGCTCAAAAGTTTCCAGTTTCGCTGACAATGTGGGCCACTGTGGGACCCAAACGAGTTTTGCATGAAACTGTCGTAATTGGATAACTTTGATTAATCAAAAACGACGGGTGAACTGAAACGTTTATCGTTTGTCATTTGTTTCAGACACCCTTATTAATTTAATGGGCCTGTGTGAATCATTATAAAGGGCTTGGACTATTTTTGGACTTAGCACGTACTAATACGTTTATTCCACGCTCTTACGGTGAAGTAAACCATCGTGAGGAAAGCTGCATACACCTGATTAGTAATTCAATGACTGTGTATAAAGTTGACCAACCCGCACTGGGCCAGCGTGGTCGACTATGACCTATTCACCCTTATTTCAGGGTAGACTCGAGCCCCTCTCAGTGGAGACATAGAGCTGGTAATGAATAAAAAATCAGGTTTCGTCTTAAAAGCCAACCATCATGCTAAGTTACCCTTCGGTATCAAATTACGGTGCTAGCAATTAGATTAGAACTTAACAATGGAATAGTTTTCATTTAATGATTCAGTCCAGACAGTCGCTACTGAGAATCTGAATTCTACAAATTGGACTCTAGTTTTATTATTAAAAAAACAACAGGTAAAAAGGCAAGTCTTACGTGTATTTGAATTTAGTTTATTTATTTGTAGACGCGGACGGCCTCGTAGGAGATGGCGGGACGAGCTTGATAGCTACTTAAAAGACGGGCCAGAAGTAGCTCATGACAGAGAGCAGTGGAAGAAAAAGAGGGAGGCCTTTGCCCAGCAGTGGGACAGTTTAGGCTAAATAAGATAAGATAATATTTGTAATATAACAACACTTACAGACTAAGCCAAACGTGATGCTATTTTAACATCTAAGAGGTTTCATTAAGTTCATTGTTTCTTATCTTTATAACCTCGTAAGGCCCAACCTAATTTTAGGTCAGTTTAGGTGACGACCCAATGTACTAATAATAGGTTCAAGTGCTTCCGGCCCAGGACTTTGATTTGCGAAAAGAGTCTTTAAATGTATTGCTATTGATATCATTCTTTTATGAGCTATGTTTAGTGCCTAAAGCTGACTATTCCATATTAAAAAGACGTCGAAATCGTATGTACTTTTTTTAGCACTCCGGGACATAGTAAAATAAAAATTTACTAAATACATAAGTTATAAATACCTATAACTTTGTTTAAACTTGTTTTTATTTACATTATTTAATTAATTGTTTAGGCATTAAAAAAATCAACAGTAACTAATATTTTTCAAAATCAGTATAATTTCTAGGAAACAAATCCATTTGCTTGCAATTATTAGTAGCAATAATGAAGAGAGCGTCGGTGGCCAAGTGGGTAGGGCTGTTGGCTTCCATTCGAAAGTTCGCGGGTTTGTACCTCGGCAGTCGGCACGTACCAATGTGTTTTCGATTTTCGAATTCATATGTACCTACGTTTATTCGACGCTCTTACGGTGGAGGAAAACATCGTGAGGAAACCTGCACACACCTGCAAAGTAATTCAACTGTTGTGTGTGAAGTGGACCAACCCGCACTGGGCCAGCGTGGCCATCTTAGGCCTATACACTCTGATTTCAGGGTAGATTCGAGCCCCTCGGTGGGGAAATTTATGAGCTGTTGATGATGATGAGAACCCAACTACCTTATTTTGGGACGAAAGTTTTCTGCTTCGTGTAGTATTTTACTAAAAATAGTTTACGAAAAAATTTGCGCGTACTGGCAAAATATAGCATTTCAATAACCCTTTACAGTAAAATGCATCATTCGTAATGCAATGATTGCGCGGATAAACAAGGATTTAATGACCTACTTTTAGCTAGGACCCCGTTCCACACAGTTGACACGTGAAAAAAGCCAGTTTATTTGTTCTATCTGTCAAAACTGCCAATGAGAAGTTCGGATACGTTCAATGGTTTGCAATTTTTTATAGGTGAATTGGAGTTGGCGGGACTATTTGCAGTTTGAAATGGGTTACAATATTATGTCATAATTTTAGACCGCTGGGCCGCAAATTTTTCTTTTAGATAAACATCTTGGGCCGGAGCAGCCAAGTATTTTTTTCTAAAAATAGGACGCTTGGGCCTTACGAGGTTAAAATATGTCCAAAGAATTAAAAATTTATGGCTGGCTTATTCCGAGTATTTTTATAAAACAACAATAATATTATTTTTTTTACTTGAGAGTTATGGCTCGAATCTGATTCTTTATGGCCGTTACATAAAATAAAATATAATTTTAAGCTGTTGACATTTTTGGGTAAACCCATCGTTGAATAAACATAATCAAATTACTATTTTAAAATCGTTTCCACTCGATTACATTATTGACTTTATTCTTGACTAGATATATTTTTAATACAACCTTGTTACTATCTAGTTTCTTCAGACTCATCTTGCAAAAGGAAAAAAGCGATAAAAAAAGAATAATAGCTCACCACCGTCTTCAATTGAATACACCCACCTGAAAAGAACTGACACCTCATGAATATTCTCAAATGCTTTTAGTGAAAGTTTATTAAAATAAAGAGCTTTGGTAAGTTAAGTTTCTTTTTATTGAAAAGTTTTACAGCCAGTTTTAAAGATATTTGGTTAATAAGATAAAAAAGTAATTCGCCAGCAACGTTCCAACTGCTTTTTTCACAGAAATGATCTTTTTGCCTAACGTGAGCAGAGGTATGCTAACGTTAAAGCTGCAATATCATAAGATTCATTAAAATCTGCCAAGGCTTTTTTGAGTGAAACAGTAATCAAAAAATTTTAATTTGTCCTTCCATCCCCATAAACATTTCAGTTTTCAAGTAATATTTTATTTTACTGTTCATCATTAAAATCAACAATCCAGAAGCGCCACTATTTATCTATTAAGAACATGAAGGAAGAAAAAATTTTACGCGCCCAGAATTCATTTAATGGGAGCGTAAATTTTTTTTTCCTTCATGATTAAGAATGTTTAAACGGTGGTTCCGTTTAAACATTTTTTTTATTATTGTAATATTTATTGAGTATCGTTGAATATAAATAGATAGACTATCTATATTTCACATAAATAGATAGACTTATAAAATAACCTATCGCTGTACAGAATATCAAAGTTTATACGACCATTTCCTTTTCATTCTGCAAGTAGTTACGCGAAGTTGTCATAAATGTAATGTCTAATGTAATCACCATAAAGCCTTTAATTATGTAACTTAAATCGTAAAGCAGCTTAACATAAAAGATGCTTTCAATTGGAAATGTATGTTTATTCCACCTGACTACCTCGAAAGGTACAAGTCATTTGCAAAGCAAATACACGAAAAGTAGGAATATTTTATGAAAATTCCTTCTTTTACTCATTGTATTTTCAAAGTCTTAGTCGAAATACACATATATTTTCCTCGTGTTTTAGAAACAAGTCCCATAGAACTCGTTCTCTTGTATTTCAAATGTACAATTCCTAGTATCTGCCTATTTCCATAAACGCATAGATTTATGGGAAGCAGCTCTAAAGATGTCGATAGAATGTTGTATTAAAATCATCTTTATTATGTTATGTTTCTAAACATACATTTATTTCTTATCTTTTTTTAATTAGTTCTTACCATTTAATATTAGAGCAAAACCGTGCTAACAAAATCGTGGGCTTAGTGACTCCCTATGACAAAAGACATTTGCTAATTTCATAGACAAAATGTTTTGTTGTGGAAGAAATTAATGACGTTAGAGTAAATATTAAAAAAAATGTCCTCCCAAAAAAATTTAATACTTTATTTTAATGACGTAACTTTTATCCTCTTTTAATCCAAACACGATATTCACCATTGATGCACGATATTCATCTACGGAGCAGATTAATCTATGGATGTATGAGCTAAAGGCTCTCTCAGTGCGTCGCGTCTAATCCCTTTATCTTTCCACTAGGCTGGGCGCCCGTCATCCTGTATTTGCACAGGGGACTTAATTACATCATATTATTATCGGAACTCATTATTTTTTCCCGCACAATTCATGTGACTTTGCTTTTCTTCTTAAGCAGTGACTTTGGTCTTAATAATTCAGTCCATAATTCTGATTATCTGTTTGATATAATGTAATCACTATAAGCGTATCATAATGTATTGTAATAAATACATTTTCATTTATTGCTACAATTATTTTAATAAATAAAAACCCAAATGATAAAATTATGCCTTCAAATTCACACACAACTCTAATATTGGTAGGCTAGTATTATCAGTATTCGACTCTCTGCCTTATCATGAGTAAAAGTTCACTTGTTATAAAAGCAGATTAATAAGTGTTGAACTTGTTATCGATAGAAATAAATAAATAAATTTCATTTGAACTAATCTCGCTATGCTCTAGCTCTTCGTTTGTAGCTACGAGTACTAGACTATGGAGCACAAACGCTACGGACATTGTAAACATCGTAGCAAAGTGCTACAATTTCGTAGCCAGGAAGCAGAACTTGTAGCATGATTTAAAACTATTTATTTGGGACTATGACAGTTGAAGATATTTAAAAAATCCAGAATGCATTTTTCCCATTTTTTTCGTAAGCATTTCCGACACGACGCGACGAATGACTAATACTCGCCCCTGGCCGCGCTCGCTAATGACTGACGCCATCTGTAGGCAATTACTAGCGCGTGCTTTGGAAAAATGCTCCTTCTAATTGTTTTTTATTGCGGCAACACGTACACGTAATCTACTTTGATGCGAAACGTGATGGGGATACTATCCTGTATAAAGTTCAATATGGGCCCATTAAATTTATATGTAATCGCGTACCTTGTTAAAATTACCATTACATCAAGATAACTAATACGAGTACCAAATATATGTAAATGTATTTTATTTTTATAAATCTGTTCTGTTTTGACTGTTCATCCATTAATCCTATATACTTATAAGAAGTTTGAACTTTTTCCTGTGCAATTATTTAATATAACTCATAATATTATCGTTATCAAATTTTTACTAATATATGGGAATTTATCAAAGTATTCTAAAATTCACGATTTATATATTTTAAAAATGTATCGTTGTAAAGCATTTTATGAAGCTTTTGAAAACGAGAAGAAGTCTATCTTTATTTTTCCACTTCATTAGTTGCTTAATCGCTGAAAAACTTTATGAGAAAGGCTGTGTGGAGAATACGGCCGATGACCCCTTTTACTTCCTTTTAAGTCTTTTTATAGTGCCAGTCTATAAAAAGACGTTCATCAAAAGCCTTCTTGTAGCAACAAAAACATTACACAAAGCTCCATCCATATCTATGCTTATATAGTACACGTGTGTGTTTATCAGTCTGTTTTGTTTTTTACACATTAATATACCAATTGGACTCTATGTTTAATGTATGCCAACACCGCAACGGATACAGGCAACTATCTCCAAAATAGATGCTGGAATTACGGCATTAAAAAATAAATAAATTTTAAAATAGTGTCCCATTTCTTCACAAATGTAGCTCGTATTATAGTTCTAAATACTTCATGTAAACTCAAAAGCTGGTCAGCTAAATGAAACCAAATCTTATCCCAAAAAATTAAATTATTTCGAAAATATTTGTCGTTGATCTTTAAAACGATACATTAAGAAATTTTATTAAATGGAATGAGTCAATTATATTAATTGGCGCGTATCGCACTCTCAACCAACCGCAATTATCTAAATTAATCCGCACTCCGTTCCCAGATGCGCTTTAACTGATCAAATGTGAATATATAATTTATTTTCCTGTCCTGATTAAGTCTGCGAATTGAAAATATTCATTCTGCATGCAAGTCAGATGCTTATATAATTACTATTTTGACACCAGTAAAAGCCATTTTATAAACATTATTATGTTATTGCTATCTCTGAGCACCAGCTATTAATACAGTTATGTAGATTATCATTTAATTCTATCTACAGCGACACCTAAAATTATATTGACTAGGTACATTGATAATTATAACTCGTTTTGGTTGTAATTCTGCTCTCTGATTTCTGAACTAAAAACAGAATAATATACAAATATTCTCATTTTCCAGCTGAAACGTTGATATCATAAGCAGCGGGGAGCTGTAATCCCATGCTTGGGCGCAGCTATTTCTTTATTACACCCTCATACAAAGATGATACCCGCAACAAAAAGCGAGATTTACTCGCAACTGTGTCCTTTCTTCGGTAGGATCATACGGGCATTTTATAAAATACGTACGGTCAGTTGACGAAAAAAACTTGGTTCACATTATTAGATCCATAAAATTATCCATACAGATATTTTGATTATTGTGTACTTCGTAATTTTTAAGCAATAAGTGTAAATGTAATCACTAAGATTTTTAGATAATCACGTGTATAGTGGAAAGTATCATCATATCATTTCATATCAGTCCTTAGCAGTCCACTGCTGGACATAGGCCTCCCCAAGTGTGCGCCATATTACACGATCCTCCGGTGCTCTCACCCAGCCACCGCCAGCCACCTTTTTCAGGTCGTCGGTCCATCTTGCAAGGGGGCGTCCCACGCTACGCTAAACAACACGTGGTCTCCATTCGAGAACATTTCGAGTCCAACGCTCATCCGTTCTGCGACAGCTGTGACCAGCCCACAAAGTGTAAAGTATACTAGCGTAGCCTTTTCTTTTTAAACATTTGCGTTCGGTTTCAAGTACTATCCCATAACTTAGTGCCTGTATATTTATACACAGCAAACATTGCTAAGCATGCAATTTTTATTCTGTCTGCAAAATTTAGCTTGCTTATTTAAAACTTCGTACAATACTAATTAAATTAATATTACTGTCATCATAATGGCGATATTCCGCTCCAACTGTCACCATAACGTTTACCGAAAAAGCGGTGAGACCACTTTTTTCTAAATCCGGAATAATATGATTATCTTTTTGCAGAAAATGTATTCTCTATTTATCGTTGCTGACCGGACGCTTTTTTACAATGACCGGTCGAAATCTCCTGAATGCGTTATTCAGGGGATTGTGCGAAAAGGTTTTGAGAATACGCGCATTTTGAGAATACCGTACCTTGGTACCGTAATGAAGTAGGGAATACGGTTCTGCTGATAAACGGGATTAAAACGTGTATCAGAGTATCAGATTGCTTGGGTTGGCTATTTTACTTTTTTAAGGTGAGAATGTATTTCTGAAAATATCTTTTTTAATTTACTCATAAAATTTATAAGTATATTAATGTTTTTCCAGTTTTTAAAGATATTGTTATTCTTTTTTATTTTAATGTAGAATCTAATATATCAATTTCATGATTGTCACCAAATCTAGCCCAAGGAAAATGGTAAAAAAATAGGAAAATGGTCAAATGGGAAAATGGTCTTAACCCAATAATCTTAATCATACAATACAATACAATACAATATACTCAATATATCATGACTTTTCTCTTTATTCTTCTTCTTTACTAGGCTGTAGTGCCATAAGAAAAAGTGGCAACCAGTTTGTCTAGAAGATTTTATAAAATGTGTGTAATATTTTACAATGTTTTGTTTCAATATTTTTGGTTCGAAAGTTAAACAGTTTTTCCAGTTTTTCCGGCACCGGACGCTGCCGGATGTGGCTGCTATCGAGTGTTATTCTCGGTCGCACTTCCGGTCCGTCTGAAACATTAACGGTATCGACAGACACCACACAAATACAAAACAAAACAATAAATTGTGTGTGTACGGTATTTACAAATTCAAAATACAGATACAATTTTAAACAATTTACACCCTTGGTTTTCTATTCGATTTTCTATATTTTTCTCAAGATTTTTTCAATCATGGCCATTTCTTATTAAATCTGTACTTGGTTCCATTTTGGAGACAAAATATTAAACATCCTTCACTTTATAAACAATACAAAAATATCAGTCTTCTCTTTCTCTTACAAGCTGAAATGTCTACAATTGTAATGAAGTTTTGTTAATAAGCAGTCAAGTTTATTGCCAAACTAAAACAGAAAAGCATACTTAATTCCTATTGAAAAATGCAATTTATAAATACTGATGAGATGCAGTAATTTATGCAGATAACTACGCTAGACGCAGGCGTCTAGGCCTCAAATTACTATGGTTTCTCTGCATATAAACATTGGCGCCAGTGCTAGCGACAGTGATAGCAAAAAACGTCGCAGTGTTTATTTTTACGTATGTTTACCTATTACATGCGCTGTTTACTTTTATATGGTTTCTTAGAGATTCTTGATCTTATCAAAACATGCTTAGTAGGCAATTGTTTATTTTTAGCAGATGTGTACTTAGTATTCGAATCTTCTTCTATTAATGACAAACCGTTTTCTTAAATGTTTGCGGCCCAGAACTTAGCCATTTTAATTGCGTTGTGTGTAGCATCCATTAGGTCCTCGATATCATCAAATTGCGTCCGTTTCAAGTTTATGTTGCCTAATCGTAACAGAAGTTAAAATATTAGAAAACAATAATTTAAAGTCGTATCTAATGACGAGCCAATGACTGTTGATTAACACCTTTTAAAAATGCAATATCATGCATCATCGAGGGCGTAAAATGTAAATAAATACGTTTTAAAACCACATTGATACGTCAAGTAGTACCTGCGAACCTGCACCTGCCATGTGGGAGGCTTAGTACCTACTAATGTATCGCTACAAGAATTTTCTGTATCGTGTCCAAGGAAAACAGCAAACAACATACAAAACAGCAAAGAATTCACAAACTGCAGTTCGAGTATATTGAATCACAAGAGCGACGCAACACACCGTTAAATAGAGGAAACTTGCCGCAAACCAGCGGGGGTTATAATAAATAAAAAATAATAAGAAAACTTTCCCCATCACAGTATGCAGAGCTCATAGGGAGATGGCGATTCACCAATTTTTATTATATCTTCAAGACTGCATTCGTCTTTGATTCTTGAAGTGAGTAGAAATACAGTTGCTTTTCGGTTGAGGACGCGATAGTTCAGGCACATGAAATACGTAGGTAAATCATGCGATGCATCCTTAACATTCACTTTCGAGCCACAAGAGTTTCGAAAGAACAATCACTCAGTACGTAATCTCTTAGGATTTACTCCGGAGCGCATTTTCAACGCGCCCTCCTGATAGTGTGAATACACCCTTGTTTTTAAAAAGTCTGCGTTTTTGCGATAAGGTGTTCGGCTCCCCTAAATGTCATTCAAGTTTGAATACGCATTAAAATCTATACCCGCCTGAGACTCTTGCGAACGTCAAATTTAAAAGTAAACATTTTTACTTTGTAAAAAATGGAAGAGAAAATTATAGTGCACTCATCAACACTTGCTCTATCGACGCCCCGTCAAAACCGCAATGGCTCCCCTTTTGACGCTGCAAAATGTCTCGCCGCCATGTTGCCATTTTGTTTTGACACTTCACTTTAATCACTGTGTGAAAAAAACACAAATACGTAACAGCCGCGTTCTCATTTCGAAAAGAGCAGTGTTTTAGCGTAGGTGCGTTCGAAACACGAAACCTTTGTGTAAATGAACGGGGGAAAATTGCTTTTGTGCGCCTAATCCTTTTCTACAAAAACTTCTCTTTGTACAATATTTTTTCTCCCTAAGACAACCACCCATCCTAAAATAACAAAGAACGTTTTTTTCATCAGCGTAACATTTTCATTAAAACAAAGGCAACATTACGCCCAATAACTTTCCGATAGCGACACGTTTCATGCCAAAAACACTATAAACCCCCGATAAATTTTAATTACATTTGGCAAACCAAACGTATCGTTTCAAGCAGGCATTGTAATTCAGAAATATGACAACCCGTCAACGATTTATAACCCATTTCCTGGTGCCGGAACGGGCATTTTAATGGCACGTTCGATTATCAGTAGTGGAATGGATTCATCGACTTTGTGTTTCAATAACGCAAATGAATTAATTTAATAAGTCTGTTGCTTTGCTCGGCTCTCATGAATCCTTAGGTCGTCTACATTTTCGGACGGATCCCTATCAATATCACTGATGGCATCTTGCGGCAGTTCATTGCTAGACACTTGGCCTTATCTTCGGCACTTATTCAGCTTGCTTGCTTATGGGTTTCGATGTTAACCTTCCTCATAAACCCTAAGCCGTCTAAGGCTTCTGAAATGACTAATTTAAGTACTACATCCGTAAATAATTGCCGGAACCAACAACGGCTTTACTTGCCTTCCGAAGCACAAAATCTTCTTTTTTCCGTAGAATCATCTGATTCAGCCTGCAGCTTAGGATAAGCTGAGTAAAGTCTTACAAAGTGATATTTGTTAGACGTGTGCCCCACCGGGAATCGAACCCCGAACCTCTGTGTTATGAAACGAATGTTTTATTGCTAGGCTACAAAGGCAACTTATTTAGCTTTTGCCACGCCAGCCACTTTACACGTAGTACTATCGTGTAGTACCTACATAAAACCCTTTGCGCGAATAATGTCCCATCCTTGATTTACGCAGATACTCGCAAGCTGTCATAGTCTCATACTTCGTTGTCTAGAAATGGGTATCTATTACTAACGTCCATCCTCATTTCTGTCAGGCAAAAATTGTTCTTATGCTAGATGAAAACAAAGTTTGATATTGTGTTTCAGAACCTTGCTAGATCCGGATCCTATGTTCCTTTTCTTACCCAAGTATGAAATTCTGCCGATTGCGGATTGTCACGAACTAGGTCGCGAGTGAGGTCGGAGATACCGACGACGTTACTTATTACTAAGCTCGTTAGCTGTTCATTCAAACAGTTGCCAGTGTTGCCACTTTCAAAGGGAATAACGTCATATCCTTTTGAAACTGCTACAACTATCATCACCTTTGTTATCTGTGATATTATTGCTTTTGCCATGATTTATAGTTAACCTAAATTTTGAAATAATATTATCTAAATAAATGTTACTCGCTTCATACTGAGATTAAGCATTGTTATATAATGGAGACTACCCCAAAGCTGCTACGGGAACCTGCCTTCGAAGCTAAGGGTTGCGGCTTCGAAACCCGCCTAGATCAAACATGTGTAATATGCCTTGTGTTTGGATGTTGTATATTTTTATCATTATGTGTTCAATATACGTATTTCAGCTGTAAATTAAGGAAAGAATAGATGTCGTGTCGTACCAGGATATCAAACAGAGAACGGAAGACAGAACAGAATGGCGTAGACTCCATCGATAAGAGCGCGGCTCTTAAATATGAAGAAGAAGAAGCTGTAAATACTCTTACAGGCACTGCAAAGTTTAGTGTCAGATAGCCGTGTGTGAGATGTTCCTAACTATTTATTGATTACCAGCCTTTCGTCCCGCGCGACTCCTCCCGGATAAAACTAAAACCCGCGGTAAAAAGGTGGCCTATGTCCTTCCCCAAGGTTTATTTTATCTCTGATTAAAATTCATCAAAATCGGTTGCGTGATTTTGGCGTGAAAGCGTGACAGACAGACAGTGTTACTTTCACATTTTTAATATTAGTAGGGTAGTAGGGATTAAGGATTTGGGGGTTAGGGCAGCAGACTTCAGTATGCAGTAATGTAACTCTATCTCGTTTGCTGTTGCTAGTACGTGGTCAAAATTAATACCGGACGCTTCACCCCCGTATAATAGAGTCCCATTGTTTACCCAGTCCAATGATCATGAATGTACAAATAATTGAGGCGTGTATCGCCATGAGTAATTACGTTGTTTTACCGGTGCCGCATGCGTCAAGCGCGCTGATTGGTGCGTAACGAGCTGCATACATTATTCTGATGACTTCACACGTTTTACGGTTTCAGAAGGTTATGTTTTTTTAAAACTGAATTTAGATTTACATTGATTTACATTTAATTGATCTAAAATCAAACGCGACCCGTCACAGCGGTCTATTTTTAACCCCCGACGAAAAAGAGGGGTTTTATAAGTTTGCCGTGTATATCTGTCTGTCTGTCTGTGGCATCGTAACTACTAAACAATTGCGACAATTTTGATCTAGTTTCTTTTCGTTTGCAAGGTGTCATAATCGAAATTGTTCTTAGCTATGATCCAAGAAAATATTTTTTGAAGATTATCAGTGCTTTACTAGTTGTTGAAAGAATCTCAGTAATGTTTTTGTGGCGGAGATCATTAAAATTTTTAATTTAATGTTCTGTACTAAAATAAAACACCAAAATTAATTACATTAGATTTAGACACTTGCTGTATAAGGGTAAAGTAAATAAGAGACAGCGAAAATATATATATTTTTTTTAAATCTCAAAACGATTTAAGTAAGACTGCAAATGGTTAGCGCTTTGATTCGTCAAATAATAAAGTGTGACAAACGAGAGGATTACGAAAGTTATTTTGACACGTCATTTTATACTTTCACAAAAACGTAAATGTAACAAGTTGAAACAGCGAAATTAATAATTCGAACACATCTTAGGGATTTTCCGGGGGGATCTTTACAAGATAAACGGCCATTAGTTAATCCGGGGGCGGGCCCGCAGTAACTCAGCTGGGCAATATTGCTCATAGTCCAACCTTAATGAAATAAAATTAGCATACACCAAGATTTATCTACAAAGGAGCCATCTCGATAGAGATCTGTCGTTGCTAGCGAACTTATTCACAAAGTATTTACCGCTTTTGTTACTTTGTCATCTCGAGCTCCGTTTTACACAAAAAGATTGTCTTTTTCAAATAATAGTAATAAATAATTAAAAAAAATATTCGTTCGTTAACGTTTTATCCTCACAATGGTATCAATGTTATGCTTGTCCATTATTGGCATCAGTAATTAAAAAAATTGTTATTTAAGTACTTATTTTAAAAATTTTGAATATATCAACTGATCCTTTATTTAATTGAGTGTGCATGACAAAATAGTATTTACAAATTTTTTTAAGTTTTTTGATACAAAAATAAACTGTCGTAATATGAATTAAAGAAAACATCCCGATCAGATCTCGTTTTAAATCAGCGCAGCAGCGGTACGAAATTGTATCACTGTATTTCATTCAACCGACAAGACTACATTGGAAAACCATGCTCTTTAAGAGGAGGAAGATAGGTACTTAGTTTATATTCAACCAAACTGCAACTGGCAAACCGCAGCATTATGCAACAACTGTTGCCAGTTTAATAAAATTCCTTTAGTTTATTCACAAGAAATATCTTACAGGAAATGCTGAGCTCAAGTCCATTCTAACAAGCTCTTTGTTTAAGATATAAACGTTTCCTTTTGCAGTAAAACATTCGGATAAAGGTGCAAAAAGTAGGTCACGCTTATTAACATTTTGGGTTTAAAACAACGACGTCTCTTCCCGTTTCTTCCTAGACGCTTTTATGTTTTTATTTTAAACATCAACTTAACCGCTCTGTATAATAAAACTTTGCTGAAATTTAATTTAAAAGCTTTTTTATTTTAACCTAAAAATTAAATTTTTATTATCGTTGAACATTTTTTACTGTAGAAAATCATAATAAATGAATAATATACTTATGGTAAAGTATTCAATGTTTTAAATTGGATGAAAATGTTGTTTAGACTTTTAAGGTCGGTCAATGCTGACCAAAATAACTATAACCAATACTCTTGCCAACTAATATGGCGATGACACTATACTCTTTGTTTACGTCTAATTCGAGATGAATTGCATAAATAAAAATACCTATTTATTCATCCAAATTTTAAATGAAATCATGCAAATGAAAGGTCTAAATGTCTTTAACAATCCAATTTGGTAATTTGTGAAAATATATTTAAGTATGGCGCACTCGGAACATAATCCATCAAAAAGCTCGCTCGAGAAGCATTTTGGCCTTCATTACTCAAAGCTAATGAAATGCTTAGGTCTTATACGTAATTCGCAATATAGGTATTAATTCTTAGGGGACGGTATCTCATTACTGTAAGTGTTTTATAGTGGAAACAAAGGCTAATCGCATTAGTGTGTACGCGGCTTTATAATTAAAATAAATGGGGACTGAAAGCTTTTGCCAATTTTATAATTTATTCCACTTTGGAAAGCCTAGGAGATTAGCGATCAGGGCCGAATTATGTAAAAGGCAGACAAATTACTTTTCTGTACTCGCTTACATACTTTTGTATAGTTTTTGATGTAGGATATTATCTACAGTCATATTGTTTAAGAATGAATATGTATGTAGTATAAAAAAATTGAAACTAACAGAATATGCACACAAGAAAAACAAAACAAAAATAATTGACTAATAATATCTAACTATGAAAGCAATCTGAGTCAAACATAAGCCTATTCAAAATTACGCAACCAAGAACAATTAAAAAAGACTTTTTCAATACTTACGCCAACCAAAATTCAAACCTAATACTGTAATTATAACCTAATATTCCCAAACCAGTAGTTCCAATAATACATGGCTCTGCTATTTCCAGTTATATGTGCTAAAAGGTGTTAGTACAGTTCAATCGTTCGTGAAATCGAAAATTATGACCGATACGGTCCGAACCAGACGCAAGTGGTGAATTTACGTCGAACCGATGCCAAAAGGATTCCTCGACTATGAATATGAATGAGTTGAATCTGTTTGAAATTTAACTCACTGGCGATAGCTATTAAGAATCAAATTGGTTTAGTTTTACGGAGTTTTTTTAGCGAATATTTACGTTACATACACCCCAAAATCTATTAGTTGTTGGACGAATCTAAAATGATTATTCACTTATTTTTCCATTACATTTTTAGAACAGTTTAAATTTAATTTTGGGATGTCATTGGTAAGCTTCACATAAATGTAGACATTTCATTTTTACATTTTTTTAAGAATATGAAAACTTCTTATTTTTAAATATGTCGCTAATATTTTCATAACTTCAAACACATTATCATCAAAACTCTCGTACAAAAGCATTTTCGTACCTGACACAAGCATGTTTCTCGACATTCCGCCATACTACGAGCTGTGCCAACGTTTTCAACTCACGAGTCTTAATTGGCCGATTAGACCATTGTTCTAGAACCCTCCTAAATCTTAAGGGCGAATAATTCATAGAAGATCCTCCCCTTTATCTCAAAGATGTCCCATTCACTCAGAATTTAATTTCATTTTCACCCTCTCGTTGGAGTGAATGAAAGAATGACCGAATGACTTCACTGTCGTGAGCCTTAAGACGTGAGATTGAGGAGGGCAGATTGAATGTCCTTAAAAAAACTTTTGTGTGAACAGCAGAGGTTGATGTTTCTTAATAAACTCAAAGTTATTCACATGATTATGCGGGTATTTTATTTTACTAGGTCTTACTTACAATGTTAAAACGTTTGAGAATAACGAGATCCATTGATGATTACAAAATTTGTGGATAATGTAGCATAATAACATACAACAGTTATGAAAACTTAATACACGAACAATCTACGTTATAAATATTCCGATTGAAAAGTTTATACTGACAAAAACTAAAAAGGAGCGTAAATTAGAAATCTTTATATAGATAGGTACTCAGGCAGGATTCGAACCTGCTGCGCTTCCTTGCCGGAAACAAAAAAACTAGAAAGTTCAGCATAAATCCCTTTTTTAAACTAGTGTATTAACAGTATATTATACACTTTAATTATGAAAAAAGATATCCACCAGATATTGAAAAGTTATTTGTAAAATCTTACTTCGAATAAAAATTTTGACTTCTGACTTTTCGACTTTTGATACGAACTCATCGCCTCTACATTATACGACCATCCACCATCTTAATGGTGTAATGAAGAAAGCACAGTCTGTCTGAGTTTCATACTCTCATGCCTTATGTATGAACCCTTGGATAAATTTCCACTGGGTTCATACCAAATTCATCAGGGATACTGCATGGAAGACCTACAGACTACCTACTGTTTCGTTCGGTAAACGTGGATATTTTATTCAAAAGGATTCGAAGCGTCGATTTCATTTGGACGGAAATAAACCAGTTGGTTTTAAATAGGACGTAAATGTTTTCGAGCTTTTAAATATTTTTAGTGTGATGCGGCATTAGGGTGGAATCAAAGCATTTGGAATTGAAAGTTGAATCGCTGTACAGAACGGCTTCTTTCAGAGGCGGCAGTTTCAGATATAATGCAACCAAGTGTTGGAACAATAGCAAATAAACATATAATCTATCTGTAAAATATAAGAGAATACTTAGATAAGCTTTTCTGCTTCCAGCAAACAAAAATGCGCAGTGATTTAACCGATCATTGATATAAAGATAATTTAACATTATTTACTTTCAGCGGCGTTATAAGTTTCACGTAAGCATACGTATATTTAATTTAGAATAGTGCTTGAACTGTAAAAATACTTAAATGATTATCGATTTATATTTCCATAAATGACGAGCTTTTTCTCATATTTATTTTGAAAGTTTAACATACGTTTTAACTGAACAAGAGTTACACACATCTTCAATGATGTACGTCTCACTGAACAATTTAATGCTCCGTTGCTCGACTGATGTATAATTACTGCTAGTGGTTAATTCGATTAATCAGACCTTGAATTATGGCTATGAAGCTGTGAATTAATGCAAATTGGGTCATCATACCTAGTCATTTTAAAAATAATAATGTAGAGCTTTCAGCGTAGATACAACACTATATTGGTCATGGATATCAAAATAATTATAGAAAAAATACAGATAAGAAAGAGAGCAAATTACTCAAGAGGCGGCCGCTATTTTCTAGTTTACTTATTTGCCGTACAAAGTACAATTTACAGTATACCTAGTAATAGCAATCAGAGACATTAGACCTTCAAAAGTAAAGCAAACTAAAAAATCCTGTATAACCTATGCACTAGCACAGGAGTTTAGCATACTTTCTTTAAAGTATGGAGTGATAAATTCTTCTGAGAAAAATAAAAGTCCTTTAGTCACTTCTTCATAATCAGCCCCTAAAATACTTTCTTTGGCATCAAAAGGCCACAACTCAGCCACAATAAAGGCGCAAATTCCAACTTTAAAAGCAAAACGAGTTTATTTAAATTTTATCGCTGAATCTCACCGACTTTGTGCCGAAATGAAAGAAGGAAGACAATAGTAAAAACCCTTGAGAGTATGAAAATGGCTCGGGAAATGAAAAAGAAGGCTGACTGACGAGTGTCTGATAATAACGATTTGGTTAATTGTTTCACAAAAGCCTTTATTAAAAGTTTAAGTAAGCAAGTAAACATCCACAGAATTTTTTTTAAAGTCTTTAGATACATAATACTCATTTTTTTTTATTTTTACTACAATTCAGTACTTTAATTACATAAAAGTATATTAAAAAATATCCCGTTTTAAATCTTAATATTTATGAAAACAACCGTGAAAGTTTTAAAAAGTATAAAAGTATATTGTGTGAAATAACGTGTTATTCCCATAGCAAATTGAGTGCCGTCGGCAAAAGAAACACTGCTATTTTTAAAAAATCGCCTTCTGTCATCCGTCGCTCCATTTCGAATCGAGTGAAAAATAATGCCTTAGTTGTTACTAATAGTACGGATTTTCATATAAATACTATGAAACACTAAGATAGGTGTTATCTCCTTATTTTAAATACGTACCTAATCTTAACCCAAATTTTGACCAAATACCTACTGCTAAAACTGGTTTTAGTTTGGGGTCCCATTGAGCTTGCTAAAACTCTGCTCACCCCGTTAGGGAAAGAGTGAGACTTTATGTATATGTCCATATTAGTATGGATTACTTGTTCACCTCTGATCTTCAACTGCATGAAGCCTCAAGGGGCTCATGCGAATATAATTAGCTCACTCGATAAACTGTTCGACGTAGTTGCTCCTACAGAGGCTTACAGTTGGCAATCTGGAAATCAATTTAGTCCCTGTCGGTCTTACTTATGTCTGAACTGTTCAAGTTCTGTGTAGTTTGGAGATAAGTTTGATATAATAAGCACGCTAAGTCCTGGTTTCTGAAGGATTATAAGCTAGAGTAAAAGTGTACTGTCACTTATAACATAGAAAATACCTCGCCAAAACATAATTTAATACTCAATCTTTGTTAAAAAAGTTGAAATTCTAAACAGTGCGTTGTTTTTAAAATACTACAAAGAAAACTTACATGAAATCGCCTACATGTACACTTTCGTTCTTTTTTTTGTGAATTTACTGATTCTATTATTTCTACTCGTAGTGTGCAATAAAGTATATTCTATTCTATTCTATTCTATTCTAAATCGACAACAGGACAGCGCTAGTGTAGATTAAAATATGATCGATCGATAAAAGCCAAGGTGAAGAAAAGAAAATACCCGAATAAATATCAACGCACTTGTTGTGAAAAATCATTCATTACTACCACAATAGAGTGGCTCTAGCCAATCTCCACGCGACCTAATCCGATCGCCCGAACAAAGACGCCGAATTGCTCAGCGCATCGCACGTTATTGCCTCTAAATCTTTCACTCCCCAACGATAGCTTCCAGAATACACCCCCCGTACATTTCTCTAGGCGTTTTAGTGTTACTTTTAGCCATTGATTCGTATTTTGTATTGAGGTTATTCTTATCCAAACCATTGACTTTTACTATACATGCATGCATACTAATATTTTAAATGCGACATTGAGTTATTTGTTTATCCTTCTTTCACGCTGGCACTAAGCAACAGATTGACCTGATTTATTGCTCAGTTATATATTGAGGGCTAGAAAGTGACATCAACTACTCTTTACAGCGGGAAAATATCTCATTCCCGTGGAAAAAGGCTAAAAATAACGCGAGCTTATAGCGGCGGGCGAAAAGCTAGTTTAAAATATTATCCGTCTATGAAAACATGCTTTTGAGTTTTTGGTAAGGATGTTGTAAAACTAAAAGTTCGTGAACTAACGGGGTGCTACGCCGTGAAAATACCATCAACTATGTGGATAATGGGGAAAGCTAGACTTAACTAAGACCCGCAGGTAACTCGGCAAGCATGTCATCATAACATTAACTAAGTTTTAAGGATGTGTGTCTCCTAGCTCTTCAAAATAAAGGATTAAACTTCGCACTGGTTCAGGTTCAGTATAGTTTTATGTTTTCTGTGTTACTTATTTCATTTTAATGTCGTCTCGTTATTTATAGAATACTGTTCCTTATATACTTTTATTCCTCCTTCGGACGCATAGGTAATGACTTAAATTTTAAAATTATCCCCATGCATTTTTTTTATTAGACGATCAGACACACAAGTAATCCGATAGTATCTATCCTTTTTTTCTTTTTGAGGTTCGGAACACTAACCAAGATTAGCATACATATTAGAAAAAGTCTAAGCGAGAGCAAACCAACTTTTAGAGCATTTTCGGTCGCTGTGTACCTAATGTTCGCAACAAATATTTATCTTATCGGCCTCTCGGATACTCTTATTGCGGTGTTAACAAATAGCGAAATGTTTGTTCACAGAACGTGCTCCTGTAGGAGGCTTCATTCAATAAGTCGGGAGGAACCTCTGTATCCAAAGGTAAAGTTGAGGTAACTTGGTACTTGTATTGAGAGAGCAGATTTCATTAGAACCGGAGAAGATTTATTAGACATATTGTGTGGTCTAGTAATATACGAGTTGGAAGTTTGAGCTTCATTTTGTCTAGATTACTTTCGTTTAATTTACTCATTTGGATTCTAGCGTCTTTACGACAAAAATACTTTTTGATATTTTCTCGAGTTAGATAATTCTGGTTTGTAAATTAATATTTTAAATCATAAGGAAATGGAAAAAATGTAGAACAGATTTTCGACGTGGCATAAAATTTTTAAATCTGACGATTCAAAAAAGCTATTCAGATCTAAAACATTCTTATCTTTTCCAAGTTTGAACTCGCTCATACAAACATGGCGCCCAGAAAATGCAAATCATTTCACATGCTCACTTCACTTGGGGGAAAATAGTAGAAGTTCCACGGGGTTACCACCGTGAGTCATACATTTAGCTAGCTTTTAGTTGGATTTTTTGTATCGTTCGCAGGTTTACTCCCTTCAACTTTATTATGTTTGAAAACAAAGTGCAGTCATGGTGAGCGGCGATCCGAAAATCCTTTAAGCCAGCCAGAAAAATATTGTTTAAATGGTTTTTAATCGATCTTTTTACATTACAGCGCGGTATTTTTTATTGGATTTTATCAAAGTTATCAAATCATTCACAAATCAATGTTACTTGTTGTTATTGATAAATCGTTTCGTATAAAAACCTGGCCAAAAATATTAAACATTTATTTTTCGATCAAATTTCATTCAAGTTCGACACGGAAAATTACGCATCAGACCCCCCTTGAAAACGCAGATTACATTATACGCAAATGAATCCTTATAGAAATACATTATCCTACCCCGAAATAATCCCACCTTAGTGGTATCAGCATAGGACGGGACAAGGCAAAAATAAATTCCTCAACCGAACTCATTCCAATCACGTTCCTTCGAATTTGTCATATTGGATTTTGGCGGGAACGCCCGTCATACCTCACCACGCGAAAATGAAAACATGTATCATTCCGAAAGAATTCTCACCAAATCTGCCAAATTCAACCTTAAAATCACTACGTAAAATTCACCGAATTCAGAATTAAACATGTCTTTGCGAGCATTCATATTTTTTAAGGAATACTTTGTTAATAGAATTTGTAAAACTTTCTAATAAACGTGAGCTGTAAACATAAAGAAAATATTTTCCTGTAACTTACTATAATTTTGTATTTTTTATCAACAAGCTTACGAAATAAGATATTATTTTAAGCTGCAAAATAAAATTTCTGTGGGAAAACAGGGAATTATAACCCATATTAATGGTAAACCTGTAACAGAGAACCTAAATGCCCGGAACGGTCGAGATGTAATCCTCTGAATGATTTAAAATGACCACACTAAATTAATTCCTAAATTGTAAGCTCCCTTTTCTACTTCTTGGCTTTCAAAGCAGCGTATCTCCCGTTCTGGAAAGATTTTTTGGTAGAAAAGCGTTGCTTTTTGTTTTTCTCTGTGCAAAATGTTAAGTATCTATGATGAGTTCATTTGTGTAAAAAGTATGTAAGCGATGTTGTTTCCATCGTTTACATACATCAAAGATTATGTAAGCGTGCAGTACACGTGCGTAACATCTTAAAACTCGCCGAGTGAAAATATCGTACAATCTAATAAATAACTCCCAATAGCTTTATTCGACTATCATAGATACTAATGCGTCCAAAGCTTTCACTTATTGCTATCAATTTAGTTTCATATATTCATAGAGGGTCCGAAGCCTTCATTTGTTGTAGGCTTTATCAAAATAGCGGGAGGGCATTTTAAACCCAATCAACGGAAAATCAAAACGCGGAAAACGGGAGGGTCTCAAACGGAGGGTTAAATTCATATCGATTTGTTTTTATGACTTTTGCTGACTTTACAATTCCTATATGAATACAAAGTTGGAATAAGTGCGCGTTTTTACCAAATCCAACATTAAACAAGGTATTAAATGAGTTTTCCGCAGTGTGCAGGTGTGTTTCGGCGACGCCGGCCATTATTGCTCTCTCTATGGATACTTTCAAAAGATTCTCCTAAAATTTTATTTCGCAGATTATATTCGATATAGAAGGAAATAAAAGGCTACGGATTATGATCATAGTAATATATGTATTTGCAGTTTTAACATCTTTATGTAAATATTGCCTGAAATAAATGGATTTATTTATTTATTTATTTATTTAATAAATTGCAGTTTTCGCTTTTGGTTGTATAACGGAGGTCCAGTTACGATTTTTACCCAGAAGGATAAGCATTTATTTCCATAGACATACTTACTTATTGCAAAACTCCACACTATTTTAAAAACGACGTTTAGGCTAGTAAACATTGTGCAAATATAGTCTGATGATAACGTACCAAACCGCTTTCTATGATAATAAGGGGCTGTTTTTATTTTCCAAGCCTTCTACGTAGTAAATTACACCAAGATTATTCAAACTAGTACTGCCTATAAAAACCTCTAATTGATTAACAAGTAGCTATGATACAATATTTTCCCTTTTGTTGACTGTCAGTTCTCCCTCAAATAAAATAAAAAAGAATAAACAAAACACGCCTTCGCATGTTTACCTCTCCTGCCCAAACTTGCTTCTAAATGTATAGAATTATATCACAAGCTAAGCAAACCCATGTCATCTATTACGAAAACTATCACAATATTACGAGACACTTTGCCCTGGAACTCGTAGAACCGGCTATCAAGTTGGAAGTGCCCATCCAGGGACAAAACTCACCCGTTTGTCCCCGTACTCATTATTACTGGGGTATTTTTTGCCCCTTAGCTGGGGGAGATGTATGGGAGATAGAGGCACATTATCGAAATACCGATGTCGTCGTATTAAAGCGGGAAAACTGAGAGTTAAATAGCGATTTATTACTTTAGGGTAAAGAGATTCTGTCTAGCAGATGTAAGAACCACCTGAAGATGCAATATCTCGTCTTAAGTCGAAGTTTATTGTTCAAATTTGTTTCTTTTTTAATTCTACTTTGTTTGTTTGAAGTTTTCTTTGTTCGTTCGTTCTTTAACAGCTCATACACGTCCCTACCGATTTTTCTTTGTAATTGGGAATAAGCACCTAGCATAAATTATTAGGTTCTTGAAAATAACAAATAACAGCTTATCACTGGAAAACAATTAACAACTGAGAGATTTTTTGAAGCGATTTATTAATTGCCTTCTTAGAGTCTATTTAGATCAAAGAAGCGTTTTTTTTTTAGTTTAGTAGAAATTTTTAATAGTAGGTACTTTATAAGTCATTCAGTAAAATCCCATAAGAGTCACTATTTTTCAAAATGATTACCCCATTAAATAAACATATGGCGTACTGAAAATACCTCATAAAAACCAACATATTGGTTCAGATATTACCGAATATTACTCCTTGGTTTCCTATAGAAGCCCATTATGGGGTCCTCTCTGGGTACCGATAAGTCTTTTTTTTTCGGCGTCTGGATCTCGAGTTGAGTGGACGTGTGTTCGGTGAACGGTTACTGTGCTGAGTTTAATTTGTATTTTTTGAAACTCATTTTTTGATCTACTTTTACCATTTATCGGACCCTCCCGTTTCTTCTTGTGCTTACTTCCATTGACTGTGGCGGCCATATTGCGTCGTGTCGGACCTCTCGTTTCATCCACAAGTGAGTGCTTTTGTTGTTAAGCAAATATAAATTGAAAAAGTTTTCTGTGTGGAGAGAACCGAGCCATCGTCGTCGCTTGCAGGCCCCGCATACGGTCGGCGCTTCAACCGCTGCGCTACGGAGAGTGTCTGCTGTGCGGCGAAATTCTCAGTCGCTTACGCTTATATTGCTGACGTCACATCGCTGAGCTGCTAAGTAGCTACTGCTATAGACAAACGCCTGCCAATTGTATTACAGCAAAAATGACTAAGTGCGGTTCCTGTCAGCAGCACATAGTAAAGGCGGGAGATGCGCTGACGTGTAATATGTGTCGGGCTGTATTTCACTATGGGTGTTTGAACATTACGGCTGCTGACTTTACTAAAAAACAGAAAGATTTAAAAAGATCGTTTATGTGTCCGTCGTGTGATTATGCATCTACAAGACGCAGAGGTGATGATACGCCGGTCCGTGGACGACCACCTACCCCGCTAGATATGTCTGTTATGTCCTGCGACGAATCAGCCATTGACGACTCCAAGTTGGATGCCCAGATCAATGTAAACATTCAACCTCGAACCAGGGAAACTCTGGAAGATCAATGCGATTTAAGTGCTATTTCGAATGAAAATCTTAGTACGGAATCGAGCGATGCAGCAATAAATCCTGGAACGCTACCTGAAGCCCACTGTGTGCCTGCCGACGTTCTCTCAATGAACCGCACAATGATAGAGTTCAGCAAAGTCGTCGGCGATCTTACGTCTAATATAAGGGCTCTTTCAGACTCATTGGGTGCTTGCCGCGAAGAGATCACTGGTCTGCGCGCGGAACTCTCGGTGGTGAAGGAAAACGTGAAACGCTTTGAGTGCTACGAAGCTGAAATAAAAGAACTACGTGAAGAGGTCAAAGATCTACGCTCTCAAGCTGAATACCGCGAGAGAATGCAACTGCGCAATGATATAGAGATTTCCGGTGTAAACGAAAGTAAAAATGAAAACCTCCACCAGATCGTTAGTACTATAGCAGTTAAGCTGGGAATAACTTACGAGCCGCGGGACGTGGACTATGTAGTGCGCGCGGGCCGAATGCTTCCAGCCGAGGAGGGAGTGGAGAGACGCCCCCGCGCCGTCATTGTACGCTTCACGCGCCGAGCTCCCCGTGACGAGATGCTACGCGCGGCTAGATCGCGCCGGAATATTACTTCAGATCAATTGGAAGTGCCTGGCGCATCTACCAAGATATATATTAATGAACATATGACCAAATCGGATCGCCAACTCTTTGGGAAAGTTCGTGGGTTGGCCCGTGATCGTAAGTTCGTCTATGTAGGTAAAAGGAATGGTACGATCGTGGTTCGTAAGACAGAAAACGGTGAGCTTATATATATCCGTTCTGAAAAAGATTTTTTTCAGTTGTAAAGACTTGCGATTTGATGAGGAATTAGGATCGGCTGATTGTATTTTGCTTCCAATTCATTTATTTTGTATACTGTATGTTATATTTAGTATGGCATATTCTAACTATATACAATGTTGTTGCGTAAAAAAATGTTTAATAGCTTCTTTTCATACAGTCTTGTCTCTGTTTTTAAATAAACACTATTGTCATATGCATACAATGTCCTACAGAAAATGTGCAATGTGGTGTGCAGTAAAGTTTGAAAATTCAGTTATTTCTAATTATGTGCATTTTCTGTTATTCATTTACGGCAAGTACTGTATAAACAATATCATTATTTATAGTTTACACATTCAGTCACAATCTATCTATATTTGCCATATTTATATATCACATTTATTATGTAACTCTGTCAATTGTCCACGCTTCCCTCCCGCTTTGCTACATTATTGCGGCTATGCTCTATATTCATTGTTTATATTAATATTTTATAATGTCTACTAACAGAAAGTTGTTTAATGTTGGTTTATACAATGCCCAATCACTTAACACTTGTGGTGACGAGTTCATTATAGCTGCGGAAAGACACAGTCCTGACATCCTTGCCATAAACGAGTCATGGTTAAGCGAGGGATGTGAGGCTCTTGCTCCAGTCATCCCCTCCTATAAGTTTAAGATGTGTCCTCGCCCAAAACACATTAAATCTGGTAGAGGAGGTGGTGTAGCATTCTACATCCGCGATGAGATTAATGCTAGAGTTATTAAGCATCCTCCTTCTGTGGTGGAACAACTCTGGCTTCGTGTCAGTGTAAACGGGCTCCGTCTGGCTGTGGGAACTGCATACCGACCACCTTGGCAAGCGGTTGACTTATTCATTGATTCTATAACGGAAAGTGTTAATTATTTTACCAATTTTGACAAGATTATTTTAATGGGTGACTTTAATATCGACATGATAGAATCCTCAAGTTGTAATGCTCGTAAACTGGCTTCTTTTTTACAACTTACCGGTTTAGTACAGATCGTAAACGAACCTACTCACTACACCAATAGTTCTGCCACTTTGTTAGATGTGGTGTGTACGGACTGCCGTGTGAATAGGGTAGATGTTACAAATGTTTCAGGCGACATAGGTCATTATATGGTAAATGTTATCTTAAACATTAAAAAGGACAAATATAAACCAAAACATTTAACTTACAGAGCGCTTAAAAATATAAATTTACATAACTTTAATAGAGATGTGAAAAATTGCGACTGGCAAAAAATTTTTGAACAAGAATCAGTTGACGAAATGGTTCATATTTATTCTAGTTTTGTATTAGATCTCATTAATTGTCATGCTCCTCACAAAAAACTTTATTTAAAACATAAACCAACCCCCTGGGTTACTCCAAATACAAAGTTTCTCATTGATTTGCGAAATAAGGCTCTATGCAAGTATCGTAGTACTCTCTTAGACTCTGACAAAGAACATTACAAGTCCTTAAAAAAACAAGTTAAAGTAACAATATTTTCTGAAAAACAGGCTTATTTCAACCAAAATATAAATAAAAACTTAAATGATCCTAAAAAACTTTGGAAGAACCTTAAAAAGAACGTCATTCTTGATAAAAATATTTCGGAATCATTACCTCAACACTTAAGTAACCCTAACGAGATAAATAAACATTTTCTAACCTTACCTTGTGATGATACTGTTCCACACAGTGAAATAAAATTCTTTGAGCAAAATAAGTATGGTGGCAGTGTGTTCAGTCTGAGAACTGTAGATGAAGCGACAGTCGGTAAGGCAATACTCTCTATCAAATCTAATGCTCAAGGTGTAGACGGTATTGATTCAGATATGATTCTTTTAACGCTTCCTCATACACTGCCTTATATAACCGCGATCATAAATGAATCTATAACGTCATCCACCTTTCCAAATTCTTGGAAGACCGCCGTCATCACGCCTATCCCTAAAATTACCTCTCCTATGCAGTATAAGGACTTAAGACCGATAAGTCTGTTACCTTACTTATCTAAAATATTAGAGAGGATAGTATTTTGGCAGATGTCCGAATATTTGGAATCTAATAGTATCCTTCCGAAGGTTCAGTCCGGTTTCAGAAAGGGCGTCAGTACTGCGACAGCGCTCTCAGAGGTTGTAGACGATATTCTGGCTGCACAGGATGATGGTATGGCTACTATTCTAGCCCTATTAGACTTCTCCCGTGCATTCGACTCGCTTAATATATCTCTACTGCTTGCTAAGCTTTCATACTATGGCTTTGATCCACAAACGGTTTCCTGGTTTCAAAGCTATCTTACTGGTCGTAAGCAAAAGGTTAGAGTAGATAAAGCGAATGGAAATGTAGATGTGTCTTCGGTTAGTGAAGTAACCAGGGGTGTTCCGCAAGGATCGATCTTAGGACCTATTTTATTTATACTTTACAGTGCGGATATCGCTAAGCAAATTAAACACTGCTGTTACCACCTTTACGCGGATGATGTTCAGATCTACATACACACTAAGCCACGTGATCTTTTCTTTGCGATTCAAAAACTAAATTCAGATCTTGACTCCATCGCTAGTTGGTCCAGCCGAAATGCTCTAATGCTAAACCCCATAAAATCCAAATATATGGTACTTGGTACAAAAAAGCAAGTCTCCAACTGCCTATCACAAGCCCCCTTAGTATGTATACAAGGCGTCCCGGTAGAATTTGTGACACAGGCTAGAAATCTGGGTATAGTCATGGACAGCAGATTGAGGTTTGAGAAACATGTTGAGGATATTGCCCGAGGATGTCTTTATCGTTTAAAAATATTATATAAGATCAGGAACTTACTTAGTACCGAGTTGAGACTAACAGTTTGTGAGTCACTCATTCTATCCAGACTCAACTATGGCGATGTTGTTATCGGACCTTGTCTGCTGTCCACTTCGAAAAGGCTTATTCAACGTGTCCAAAATGCCTGTGTGAGATTTTGTTTTAAGGTGCCTTATAGAAGTCATATTACACCAGTGCTAAATAAGCATAACTTACTGAACATGGATTCGAGGAGGCACTTACACTTTTGTAATTTTATTCATTCTATTGTAAAATCAAAAAGTCCACCCTATTTATATGAAAAACTTAATTGGGCTACGTATAGTTTTAATTCACGTAACAAAGACAGCTTTTTACTCGTTACGCCGTATCATAAAACAAGAGCATTTGAGGGGAGTTTTCGGTATCAGGCATCTAAATGCTGGAATAATCTTCCGCCGCCACTGAGAAAGTCGGTGTCTAAACCGATATTTAATAAAAATCTCAAAAATATCCTACTTGATAAACAGCAGATGTCCTGATACCAACCATCTACTACTTCTTAATATCTGTCTATCATATAATTATTTTTTCTTCTATTGGAAGTGTTTATATCTCATTTATATAATATATATATATATATAAATATACTCATTACATTCATATTATATACTCATTACATGATCTATTTACTTATATTCATAATTATACTATTTTATCTATCTATCGTTCAGTATTATTTATTTTATTTTACTTATTTTTTGATGTTCGCTTCTCTTGGGGATCCAGACGATGAAAAAGTATAAGGAGCGACAGAAAAACAGCGTCTGCCTTCCTGGAGGTAGACATATAGCTGAGTCGCTAACCTTTTTTATTATTGCGCCACACTGCACATCGATGTACTATGCTAGTTTGTCGTATTGTTTGTTGACCTTGCACCTTATATTTGCATATTTGTACGTTCTTGTGTAGTGTCGTAATCCTAAAATAAATGATTTTTCTTTCTTTCTTTCTTTCTTTCGTGTACCGTCTTTATTGAAATTCTGCACCGCGACAAAGTTTCAGATCGCTCCGAATGCCAAAGCGAATCACCTTGTACTCTCTATGTAGCCTCTAAAGTTACTAGGTTAAGGTCGTATTCGCGATTGATTTCTTTTAACCAAGGAAAAGAGATGAATGTTCTTAGATGTTTTTCTTATTATATAATTTATTTTGTTTAATGAGATGAAACTTCTAAAATAAATTGTAAATGTTTCACAGTACAAAATGACTTTACCTTCACAAGGTGAAAATACTCCAGATTATCAATCTAAGCCCAATATACGTATGTCAGTTATCTAAATAGGCTTGGCCTAATTTGCGGTCAGTCTGTTTTGTGTAAAATGACCCTACCCTAAACATTCTATTCTAAATATGAAATTCTCAACCTATCCCACTCTAATGACCACTTCTATCATCTCGAATGTTCTAAAGTTACGAACAGTGTTCCAAGTTTAAACTTACCCTCATTCTTAGTACACATGTCCCTTGGGTCACGAGTCACTTTCCCTCCAGTTACCGCGGCGTTACCCTTTATGGCCCATATTGAAATTCTGAGACGTGTGCGGCGAGCCTGCTATGAATAGCTTTTGTACGCAGTGTTGTAGCAAGGAATTGAATGAAAAATTGACGGGAGTTTGTCATCTTGCAAAATAAAAAGAGACCTTCTGTTAAACTATTTGAAAAAGAAATAGGTATAACTTGATATCCGCCCAGCGGCTCTGCACGCGTTTTTTTTTTCCTATTATAATGAGGCGTTTTTCCGCTGCAAAATGTTCATAAATGATAACTAATACAAGTAACAGAATATCCGATTCAGTGAAGTGATGAGTGTAACATTTTGGTGATTCGTTTCGTTTACCTACTAACTAGTAGTAGAAATATATGAAATGATGATGATGTTGAAACCATGATGATTGCCATGATGTTGGTAGTATTTTTTCTACTCTTAAGCTCTGTTGCAGAGAGTAGATGTATGTTGACATCTATACCAAATGGTGTGGTGTGGCCTATAATGATGAATAATTAAGAGGCTTGACAAATCTCTTAGTTAGTAGCAGTATTTAAACACATATAAAGAGGATGTTTATTAAAGTGAATAAGTATTTAATTTCATAGAGTATCTTGAAAAAGTCAAGGTTGAGAAGAAAACTCATCCCAGCGTAAATTATGTAACATGTTACGTATCTTATGAACGTATACAAAGCATTTTCCAACAACAAAGGCTGCCACTTGAGAACAACAATTTATAGAACCTTTTTCTGAAGTATCGTTCTTCCAAACAACTGGAATAATTGTAATCTCTACGTAATGCGAAATTTATAAAAATAGAGTATGATTATTTTAAGCTACAAGAACGGCACGAGAAAATTGAATCATCTTTATTGCGTCATGACATGAATTCTGGACATATTGTATGACTGTGAGGATGTGAGATTTCCGAGTTATGGTTGTATATACTGTAAAATTAATATCAACAAAAATTTTGACTATCGCTTCGACTTTTAATATATATTGAAAACATTTTTTTTTTATGCAGTACAACAAGCACATACTTACAATTTCTCTTTGAGATATTTAACAGTACAAGAACTGATTATTGGCGTCTTTTTTTAAAACTGTATCATTCATTCAGTAGTTGATAAACATGAATATCTCTTATTTCGTTTGTTCATAAATTGCGGCACTAAAAGATTCAACTTATGACTCGAAATCTTACTTGCCTGCAAGAAGAACTATAGGCATTTCAGAGAACCATAATAGGAGGTCATTGACATATCGATAGGTGCTTGTTCCTCAAAGCTAGCAACCTGTCTAGGATGTGAAAGGGCATTGTCGAGGACTGCGCTAGACGCGAGCTAAGAGGTTCCTGAGAGCTTAGACTTGACACCTTGTTCGTGGTTGTGACGTGTGCAAAATATATAGTCTGTGTTCTTAAAAAATATATTTGTTTCCTTTTTGCTTCAGTTGTATACCTTTGTGTAACCTATATGCGCTTAATTTATAAACCTTTTTAGAAAAGGGGCGTTGAGCGTGTATGGGCTTAGTTTGTTTTTCTTACCTTGTAAAAAAATCTGCTAAAAGTTCTCTCTATCTTTTAATTTTCTTTTTTTAATCACCTAAAATAAACAGGAGATGATTTTGTTTAACATGTAATTTAAACTAATCAATCAAGGTTAACAAAAAATATTAAATCTTCCAATAAAACAATTTAAAAGATTTAGTTTTGTTTTAATAATGATAGGGACTATCCCGCTCTATCAGTACTTTTACTGAAATTCAAACAATAATCTTATGTAAGAATTTCATAAACAAGTTATGATAACTTTACATCATAAACATAGCATAAAAAAAACAATAAATATAAAATTGTAATTTTGATGTGACGAATACAGTCATCTCAATCATTTCAATGCAATTGGAAGACGAAACACTTTCTTACAGAGTTATACGACATTAATTTTACTCCAAGAGGAACAGTTATTATTCGAGGAATACTTATTATCACGAAGAGGTTTGTCAACTGTCACATCCAACAAAGCCTTCACGAGGTCGCACTCTTGAACAAAGAACATTTTCCCCATTTTACGAGAAACTTGAGAAAATCGTAAAAGCTGTCCCATTCATTGCGCCAGTGAGGACGCGAGAACGCTGATTGGTCTCTGAATATCACATGTCACAGCGACGAATGGGAGTACATTATACTTTTGATATAAACGTTCTTTACCCAATCACGTCCACTCACGAAAAGCGACTCTATTGTTTTACGGTGACGTTTATTAGAACAATTTCGCTGTATAAAATTATGTAAACCAACCAAAAATGATTTTAAAGCGATTATTATGTAATAAAACAATTTCTAAGAAATAAACCGAATAATGTAGAATCGTAAATCGGTTCAGCGAAATACATAGTATGGGCGTTGACTGTAAAAGCAACTTTAAAATAAATGTCTTAAAGCATTTTTAAAAATTTGGTTAGTTAGCATGGACGACAAAAGTAAATGTAATTTAGGGTAATTTGTAGACTGTATCTATAGAAACAATATCTGCCCACAGCTGTTACGATTTCGCCAGAATACCTCCACATAAACAAAAACACTTTGGCGTGTACCTACTTAAAAACTTCCTTAATCGCTTTACCATGGTCTTCAATGGTCCGCTATTTATTGGCTATAAGTATTAAACAACAGATAAGTGAGGTACACCCCCATTGTTTTGTACAGGGAAAGTTTATGGTATGTGAAAACAACATTTCTTTATGGTTTCGCTAAGCGATAGACTGTTATGACCCCTTAACAGTTATCATGCCTCCGAAAATGGGGCATAAAGGTGCAGTTTTACTAATCTTATGCCAGCGATAAAATATGTAGCTTTAGGTGGAACAGGATGGTAGTAAAATTGGCTATACTAAATGTGGAAAGTTAGAATGAAGTGAATGATGCAATTTGTTTATATTGAGGTAAACATATACACCGTGAAATTTAACAGACTATTTATCCGCAACACAGACTTCAGTCACGTGACCGGCCACTTTGTATGACAAGTTAAATTTAACCTATGTTCCTTAGGTAAAGTTGTTCAGTTTTATGGGTACTACCACTATGTTGCGGATTAACAACCCGTCAAATTTCTCGGTGTATTTAGTATTAATATTATTCTTCTATCACGTGGACTGTATAATTTACTACCGAACACATAAACTCCAGTGTCTGGGGTATAGAAGGCTACATGAGGCTAACTGTTAAAAAGGATTCTTCGCGAAATAAACAATTCATCGAAACGGTAGGTAATTTTGATAATGGTCTGCTATGTATAATAATAAAATCATTGAAATCTATTTATTATAGTTCGCTGTAATTACAGGTAAGTATACTAAAAGCTAAAAACAGCCACTTGATTAGTAGGTAATTAAAGCAAAATTCATATTGCACCCTTTCTATAGAGGAATCGTTTGCAAAGTTCAGTTGGGTTACGATAACGATCGAAAGAGAAAATGACAAGTATTTACTTTAGTCAAAGTTTAATAAACTTTTCTATATTTAAAATTTAATTGGTTTTCTGTTTCTTTCCGGAATATAGAAAAATAACAGTTAATAAACTTTATTATGATTGAACGTAGAGCTTCGCTACGTCGTAGCACTCGTAGCTCGTAGCCCGTAGCACTTTGAAATTATTTTGGTCATTCCTTTATCTGTGAGTATATTGGTTGCAAATAATTATGAAACAATATAACGAACTTTAATAATTACTCAATTTTTAATGAGACTTGTTATCCAGTTTGAAAGTAAAGAATTCCGAACAAAATCTTCTCCTTTCAAACTCTAGGAAGTCATTTGATTATATCGGGAAAGTTATTAATTGAAGTTTTAAAGCTGGATAAACGGGTCACTGATTTCCCAGGCCACTGGGCAAAGGCTTCACTGCTATATAGCCTTTATAAACCTCAATGAAATCGTATAGCGGACGTACTTCCATTCGAATCCAGGGATTTATAGACTTAACGTGAAATAAAAGCATTTCAACAGTTTTATATCTGTAATAAATCATGCTATTTTGGTAGTAACTATATATCAAACGCTGCAGCATTTTTTATGGGTTACTAATTGTTTCAAAAACTTGATATTTTTTATAGCATTGTAACATAAATCTTATATATAAAATTCTCGTGTCACAGTGTTCGATTCCATACTCCTCCGAAACGGCTAGACCGATTCTCATGAAATTTTGTGAGCGTATTCAGTAGGTCTGAGAATCGGCCAACATCTATTTTTCATCCACAAAAAAAAAAAAAAAAAAAAAAAAAAAACAACGCGGGCGTAGCCGTGGGCGGACAGCTAGTAACCTATAAAATCACAACATCTAAATACCTGTTATAGGTATAATATACATCCCTCCAAGTAGTTATGGCAATCTATTCTCAATTAAATATGCTGCTGGCTCAAAGCAGATTGTTTTTATTTCAAACACAAGCCTAAATGTTCAAGATTTTTGGAATAATTTACAAAAATAATAATAGTTTTATTCTCACGGTACAAGAATCCCATGAATCAATTCTGCATCACTGATCTATGAATTCGAATCCGCAATAGATAATTTTAATTTACATAGCTGTGTATGGAAACTAACCACGGACAAACTTTGCCTTCCGCTGCGTAACGAACCAACGCCATTTTGCCCCTTGCAATGTGACGTCACATAGTTCCTAACTAGTAACACCCTATAAAGTTTGAACCTTAAAGTATCAGTATCATAGAGGTGTAAGATTCTCGAGAAACTTTATTTAAGGAACTTTTAAAATATTGCTTAACTTTTCATACAATGTCAGTTAGGAATATTTTACAAATAGTTTACCTACATAAAAAGCTATATGCTTAGAGTATAAATAGAAAAAAATCTGGGGGCTATATGTAAGTATGTCAACGAAAAAATATTCTTATTTTGTCATGCTCATTTTTACACCATAAAATGTAGTCCATTATAGTAATTATACTACTTTTACATTATTGTAATCATCTACATTTATTGTAATACATCAATGTACATTTATTGTAAACATCTTAGAGATCAAAAAATATATTATGAATTTTTTTTTTTAAGTATTCTTTCTAATATTCATTTATGCAAATAGTTTCTCTAAACCTAGTTGTGTGAGTCGTTTTTCCTGCGCTTTTCATGCTAATTTTACACTAACTTACCTTTTTAGATTAATCTTGCGAATTTAACGATAAGAGTATTTTTGTATTATAAACACTTCGTTACAAAAAAAAACCTAACACAGTAGTATGTGTTCTTAGTGGCTATAGCTGGCTTAGAAATGTATGGAAACAACACTAGAATATAGCCCCCCGGTCGCTAACAACATGCAAACTTTCGCATCCGCTGCCTAACGAACCAACGACACGGTATACTAGCAGGCGCTACTTGCATGGACCATACATATACATACATTACATACAAGTAGTGGCAGTTTCCATATTGTCACGGGATAAAATATTGTAATCTGTATGTAACGTAATTTTTTTTTTATTCAAGTGAAGAGTCATCGTTATATAGACCAAATCTTCCATTTAAGTGTACCTAACTATTCGTGTGATACTAAACATATTTGTATAATATTGTAAACTCATTCTTTTGTTTTTTTTATCAGTAGCATAATATGATAGATCTCGTAACGCTTAAGCTAAACTGCGATGTGTTGAAGCAAGCAAAGAGTATTTAAATTTTTTAAAATCTTTCTTACTCTGTGTTAGCAGAGATGCGAAAGAAGTTGTAATAAAGGTTCTATATTATTTTACCTAAACAATAAGCTAGGAAGCAGTTAATTTTTAATTTTCACACAAAGCTCTAAATTATAAAACGCTATGAATAATATTGGGATGTTTTTTTTTAGTAACAAATAAAGCAAGGAACGTGGATTCCATCAAATATAGGCAAAGTTTCGCGTCTGGCGTCTGCAGCCTAACGAACCCACACCTAACATAGTTTCTAACTCCCTCCTAGTTCCCAGATGACCTTATGAAATTTTCACTTTCTGAATTCAAATGACTTTAAGAATTCAACAGTCAGACAGCTCTTGTCTCAATTGGAAACCAGCTTCAATAGAATAAATTAAGTTAGCAAAATATCGTTTGCCAATTTTGTAAAAGTACTAAAGAAAAGTCGAGATCTACATATTTTTAATTAGGCAAAAAATCTGTAAAAGATTTTTCTAGTAGTACCTACACTCAAATTTAAAAAATCGATACAATAAGTATACTTAAGTATGGGTTGGGTGCTCGATACTTCGCACTGGAGTATATCATTAAATCATTTAAAGTTTAAAAACTGAATCACTTTTTCGCTACTACTTTAAACTGCGTTCATAAAATACCATAGTAGACTTTAGTTTGCAAACTACCCAGTGGTCACAAACAGTCGCGAAGGAAGGCAAATATCGCGCTGAAACTTAGCATGCACAAGTTACGTAACGAACCGGAACCTGCCCACAGAATCCGCCAAACTTAGTTCTAGCGTGCATAAGTCTGTTTTCACTGCCATTTCCGATCCCACAGAAAACTTTAATAAGTTAAATAACTTAAGTTATTATACAGTTCAAATCAAACGGGAGATTTTTGTAATAGTAATAGCAAGATATCTTACTTACTATCTGGATCTATCGTATTCCTTTTTAATGCGTACCTGGAAAAGAACATAATTTTTATTATAGTGAATTTAATTGTACATCGATAGTACTCATCAAATAGTAAGACTAATAAATACCCTAGTTGTCTATTCTTCTTAACAATACTTGTACTTATAAATGTAGAAAATCTAATACGTTCTATTCTATTCTAAGAAATAAAAGATAACAAAATTCGTATTTACTCGAAGAGCCTCAGCGTCTAGAATTTCACGGTCAGGGCAAATAAGCTCAGAATTCTGAAACCTCCAGAGAAGTACTACGAAGGAAATTAGTCGTGGCATTCATGAGAACCCTTAAAACGCGATCCTCGATTGGTCTCCGGGGAAATTATGGACTTAACACCTGACGAGGCTCAAATTTTAATGTGAGCGGCTCGGCGCCCCACGTTTTTAGTCTCCGGAATAAATTATAACAGTTTTCGTTTTGTTTTTTGTCTCGTAGAGCGAGCACATTGTGCATTGAGTGCATGGTCAACAAATTGCTCAGCGAATTGCTATTTTGTTTTCTCAATTTGTCCTCCTAAAAGCCTCTCCGATACTATTATTGGCTATCTCTGTAAAACTGGTTCTCATCTACATAGACATTATACTTAGGTATATCGATTTTTAGGGCTCTGTACTCAAAAACTAAAAACTGTAATAGGATAACTTGTGTATTTGTCCCAAGGATGTTATATAATTATGTACTTCCTACTTTGTAAATAACCATTTGTTTAAAGAAAATAAATAATTTTGAATTTTGAATTATAACATCCTTGGGAGCTACGATGTCATAGACAGACACACACGTAAAACTTATAACACCCCTCTTTTTGGTCGGAGGTTAAAAATGAAAATAATTGATTATCAAAAACTTATTATTAAAACATGTTTTTTATGTAATATTGTAATTGGTGGACGGAATAATCAATCAGTCCTGTCCTGTCTTGACTTGACTGAAAAAACTTGGGAAAACGTTATCTCGTAACAATCAAAGTAGCCACAATATTAAAGTAAGCAGGTCCTTATCTCGTCCTCCGTCGCCTTCCCGCGGTCACGAGTTATGTATTGGACGCGGTGCCAAGTCGCCTTGTGGTTTCCAGTTACTACTTGCGGGCGCGTTAGTATTTGCTCTTGTGTTCGCGGCAGGCGCAATTTATTGCATACCAGACTAATGGTCATTTCGTCTGCGGGCAGCCGGCAAACAGGCCACACGTTCTCACTACTGTCGTCTATGTCGTTGGTTTAGAAGATTTATTGATTGATTTTCATTGTCCTAGAGTACTTCGATGTTAGGTATCGACAAACGAATTAACATGCCAAAAAACAGCTCTCTAATCAAGACTAAAATAAATGAAAATTTAATAATGAAGAATATAAACGCATAACTAAATCGAAATAATTATTTCACTACAGTCCCCTTTTACGTTGAAAGAATAGTAAAGAACCCCTTTTTATTACATCAAAATTGCAGTTTCAAGCGCCTGAACACTTATACGTGGCAATAAAACCTCTCGCTGCTCATAACGACCAGAATTTTTTAACCAGGCGTCTTGTTATTTAGATTTTTGCGAAAAACGTAAAGAATATTAAAGGGCTTCTGTTCACTGTCTCGCACTTGTACCTTTAAATATATTATACATTGTTGCGTCTGTCAAATATCAACTGGTATTAAATTAAACCTTTTTTAAATATAAATAAGTTACACGTATTTCTGTATATTTTCCTCAATGTCAATAAAGTAAAATCGTATTGTATTGTAGCAAATTATTCCTAGTAATTTTATTATGGAAACAACCTAACAAAGTAAAACAACAAAATGGTTACAATGTAGGCACCAGGCATGAATACAGAAACTATTATAGCTCATGTCATTCTTTAATATAATTGTCTTCATATAAGTAAGATCCGTATAACATCACAACCCTTATCTCGTCTGGACAGGGGCGGTTAAAGTCGTACAAATTACTACCAGCAGATATCAAACGTGGAGCAAGAACTGACTTCATTAGGTTGCAATAATAATTCGTAAGTTGGAGACGATTTTGTCTTCAACAAAACCATTGTTTTTACAAAAAACGCTATCCTAACCTAACCTTATCTTAAACCTTAAAATATTGGTAATACCTGCCAGTATAGACATGTTTAAGCGTCGAAATATTTCATAGTGTCCTAGAAATGTATTACATAGTTACCTGGTTTTACATATAGCAAATCCGTTGAAGATCCGTTGAAGATTGAATTTAAAAAAAGCCTAACCTGTAAAGATTTTTTATACTGTTTAATAAAAAAAAATTAATTTTAATTAAAACATTGGACTTCGACTTTGATTCCGTACTTAAATCAAATCAATTATTCCATTAGAAACTTGATTCGTAAATTTTGAGACGCAGGCGTAGGTGAGTTAAAAATTATACCAAATAATTGTATGAAGCGATAGAGTTATTTAATACACATAAATAAAATAATAAACTTTGATTCCTTTCGGTTTGAATTCATGTTGAACTCTCTCCTGTAAGACAGTTTTCCCTCATTCTCTAGCAGAGGTTCTGTCACGTCTCGTGGATTCAACTTGACGCAACTATCTGAATATTTACAAAGTTGCTGGGACCTCGGCTTCGCTTGTTTGCTCTTCTGTTCGTTAGTACAACCCTATTTACTTTCACTACATTATTTTCAACACTTATTCATGTATTTTCTTACTTTTAGAAAGTATATAACTGTAAATATCTTAAAATAAAGCAGTGGAAACGTGAGGGTAACAATATTTTGTGACAGTATACTAAAGCATTTCAAAGTTTTTAAATACACGGTAATGATTGTTATATAGTCAAGCTGATACCAAACATTTTAATGAAAATAAAGCTCCTTTTATTATCTCTTTGCCCTAGACTCTTCGTTAAAAGCTCGCAAAAATTTCATTAAATTCGCTTCCCAGCATCCGTTCTTCATGTAACTAACTTGAGGCAAAATATATACCTACATTTTCAAAGTGTTTTTGTGTGTTCAAGAATGATTATATTTTTTTAAAGCAGATGACTAGAAATATTTATCCTTGAAAACTGCATTTCTAATGGGTTTATTGAATCGGCAAATTTTAGTATTTTCCTTGTCTTTTTGTAAGTTACCATTCCGTTCAATAGTTATGCATAAAATCATCATAACTGCCTGAAATAGCAAGATGAATGATCTAAGCTTATCTATAAAAAAAACTAGCAGCCTGCGGTTTTGTGTAGTTGACATCATAAGCAAAAAAAAGCTTTTTTCACTTAATGGCTAGATGTTAGACTAGTCGCAATAAATCAAGAGGCAGGTGCTAATGTATTGTTTTCTTACTATTCAATTTCAAACCACTGTGCATAAACAAACTGGATGTTATTTTATTTGAACGTTCCTAACAAAAAACTAATAAAACAGAAACCAAATCAGTTACAGGATCCTTCGAAGCCCCACCTACGAACAATCAAATCCGTATTGAGCATACAACTCAAATAATCTCCGTCAAATGTCGGGTAGATGAATAAAATATACGAACACGTCCTGGCGACCGTTCCGGCTGTATCATGATTCGTATAAACCGGATATAAAGCTTTTATACCAATGCTTTCCGAAGTAGAAATGAACCAAATAAACCGTATTGTAGTATGAATATAATATCACGTCAAAAAATAAGTGAATTTACTTTAGGTAGATTGGAATAGGTGCTAGTAAATGTTTTGTCTTCTGATCAATAATAATTTTTAAAATTGTATTTTCTAGTTGTTATATTCATATGTTTCTATCTTGCGACAGAAGGAAGTCAATCAAACGGATCATTATAATGATAATAATAATAAATTATTAATATTATTAGTCTCATAAATAAATGCATAAAGATGGGAATGTTTAATTTTGTATCTGCTGAAAAAAATACCTTTTGCTAGGATAAAACTTAGTCAGTCTTATAAAATAAAACTTGTACGTTAATTGAATTGCTATTTTATTTCGGAATCTAAAATATAATATCTATTTCGTGCCAGAAAACCTAAGGAATGGCGGGTTAAACTGCCAAAAGTGGTTCTTCGAGCTTTAAGACTACATAAATCGAAGTACATAAAAGAAGATTTGTGTAGTATAGAATAGCATTAGAACAAATAAGAATAGTAGAATACAAGCACTAAATGAAATAAGAGTAAACAAATAGAAGAACAGAGTTAAGTAAACAAAGTACTATTATAAAATAAGAAGAGTTCTAGCATGATTCATGACTTGCTGTGCTTTGGTATACTGTCTATATATCTACCAAAAATCTACAAAGATTAGTCTTTAAACAGACAAACATCCATACACACAATATTTTAATGTTGTTGAAATCAAACTCATTACTTCTAATAAATATTAATCGTCAAACATCTGTTGTTTTATACAGCTTTCTCACATCAACTCACAACTTTTATTTGAATCCTGTGAATCACTTTAGACAAATTCAGTACTATTATTATCCTGCATTAACAGTACATTTATTTTGTGATCTACATTCTAAACTAAACAATGTTCAGAGTGGCTGGTGTAGTAGGTAACCGAATTGGTGAAGTTTACCATCCGCATAGCCATGACTTTGATAGCATAGTCGACCAACCAGACAACTGTGGTTTGAGCTAACTAAACTGTGACTAAGCTTAAACAGAAGCTACATCATACTAGCATAGTGAAACCTTTTTTCTGTACAATCCTACTAATATTATAAACGCGAAAGTTTGTGAGTATGGATGTATGTTTGTTACTTTTTCAAGCAAAACCAATTCCCAACCATCACGCAACGAAGAAATTTCCCCAAAAAAATATATTTTTTGGAGCAATTTCATTCAACATTCCGACAAACATTACTATTAATATGACGATTGTGTATGGGACTGTCTAATTTCTTTTACTTTTATGACAGAAGTTTCTTTGTGAGAGTTGCTCAAAATTGAGCTTGTTTTCTCATTACTTGCTGTACTTGATGCACTTTTCCTTTGGTCAGCGTATCATCACAGTTTTAAAATTTTTGACGTACTTGATATTTTTTCATTAAAGCTAGTCAGAGTGCCGAGTGCGAGTTTTTTACTCACGAAACGCGCTCGATAACTACAACGTAAACGAGCATTTAGTATGGAGAAATTTTAGTTGAACTAACTGTCTACAGATGGCGTAGTTTCAATTCCATACAAAATCGCGTTTACGCTCTCGCTATCGAGCGCGTTTACTTTGGTTGCAAAACTCGCACTCGGCACCCAGATTATAGTTCCAAGAGAAAATAACAATCATGGAAAATTTCCCTTAAAAGAAGAACTGCAATTGAACATTTTTTCGCAAGCCCCTACAAACTCTACCATAGGACGTACAAAACTACTTGTGAGCTACTATAACTAAACAGAAAACTGAAGCATTTTCACGAACTCCCAACTGAAACTGTGTACTATACAACTAACGACCATTCATCCCCTTGGGCTATAAAAAGTAAAGCATTGTCCAACGCAGAGTGTAATCCACTTACGTCTGCTATCCATAATACATACGGAGCATTGTACGATAAACAGTGCAATGACTCTCAGAACAAACAGCGTACGTGGTGAAGGGTATGCTCCGCTTGGAAAACAGCAAGGACCGCTTTATGCTGAACTGAATAATGATGAGACGACATGTTTACTATTATGATGTAGCGCCGGAACGTTTGTGCTGAAGACTCTCAACAAATGCGGAGATTTTATTATTTAATAGCCGCAATTCGAGCTAGATATCCTCCCTTTGTCATGTCCCTGTAAGACGGAATATTCATACAAAGAAAATGAAGCAGTATTTCAACTCAAGTATTTAGCCAATATTATGTCCATTTTCCTCATAGCTAAACTATTTTGGTAAGCTGATTTGGCTGCAGAACTTCCATATTTTAATAGTCAAACTCATTTTAAAATAAATATAGTTTCAGGCCCAAAGACAAATTAGTTGCATTCAGAAGCATGTTTTTTCGTCCATTTTTTATTGCAAAAGCGAAAAAGAATTGTATTCCGTCGATTGCTTTTTTAGCTGCTGAAAATTTACAGCTTTCCACAAAAAGTCCCATACCTAGCCGTGTATCAATCGTTGATTGTTTTTATCTATATCGGTTATACTTTGCTGAATATTGGTCATCGACCACAAAAAAGCTGAACGCTTGAGCGCGTGTCTAGAAAAATCTTGTATGATATTTTGTATGCAAAACTTTTTAGACAAGCGTGATTTTAACTTTGTGGTAGGACCAGGTATGTTTTGTATTTGGATATTTTGGCGAGGTATCAAGCAATTTAAATACATAGCCCGGATGTTTGCCTAACTATCCACCCGGTAAATGTCAATCAATAAATTTAATTTAGCCTCTAACGCCGAGGGTGTCGTGGGATATGGAGCAATTGGCTGGCTAAGGGCCGGCGAGATTAAAATTCAAGTCAAATCAAAATGGCCTCTCATGTTGACTTACTCTTTGAGGCGATCTAGGATATTTTACTTTACAAGTTTATGTTTTATAAGCTTCAAAGTTTAGATTAAATACTGTGAAATTATGAAAAGGATTAATTTCGTTCTTATACACTAACTAAATATTAACCTACCTACTATCAAGCTTCATTGTTAATCCAAAAAGGAGTTTAATTTGATTATTTGATACGGGTACTTACCAAATTTCATCAAGTTGTACCAAACAGTTTTCGTGATAAAACTAACGTTTACATCTATTTATATTAGATTTATTCCTAGGTTAATGATTTTTTATTCACAATATTGTCAGCAATGTTGTTTACCCTACACGTCATAGGTAATTCCAGATTGGACGCGCCCAAACATCTCTCAAAAACCCCCGTCTCCCCAGTTTAAACAGTGCAGAAGAGTACATGCATCATTAATAGGAATGCAGCTACCCCTGCCCTGCTGGCTGCTACTAATACTACAACAGTATTTAGTTGTGGGGATCGCTGTTAGGGTCCATCGTTTGATGAGGTACATGTATATTCAGACTAAATATGTTTGCATACTTTTAGAACAACAAAACATATACATAACTTGTCTACAAAGCACTTGTAATATTTCACTGCTTTTTAAAGTTCGGTTTTATGAACAACACACAAAAGCTTTACTCAAAGTTCAAAGATGTCTTTTGTTGTCATGTCTCAAAATATGCATGTGAACAGCAAGAATTTCATATTGCAACATAGAGTGTACTCGACCCAGCGTTTATTTACCCAATTTACAATTCTCCTTAAGAGCTTGGGCACCGCGAAATGCGCCATTACTTCTTTCTTCAAACACTCGGCGCTCATTAGAATGTCTGAGAGGTCCCCGTCCGAAAATGTGTTTCTTTACCCTCTTCTTCGGTTGCATACATTTTGCAAAATGCCGCCTTCGCCCCACGAGACCAACGCAACGTATGGTATCTTTCTTTAGATGTGTTTTCGGATGTTTATTGGCTTGGTTTTGGATATTTACTATTTATGAGACATGAAAGACATTTCTGATGGATAAAAGTATGTTTGGGAATCGATCAACATATTTTTACATTTTGTAGTATAGGGTTCTGATCCGACGGCTCCTGAAGATGTTATTCGATACTTTATTCGTAAAACAAGCGATTGACGTGCCACTTAGTTTTCGCTTGGCTAAAAGCATCATAATATTTCCATGTAGGTAAATGCAGGGTAGTACACAGCTTGTCTGAAACCTATCAGTGTCGGATTTGGTCCCCCGTCACCCGCGGCGGTATAGGGCGGTATCGGGACCCACAGCCTGCATGAAATTACGTCATCCCAAAACGGTACGATTTTTCAATCCCATATCGCTGTAGGCTCCCTAAAATATGGGTGTTTAGGCGTAATTTAGGAGGTGATAAACCGATTAATAAACAGCGGTTCAAATTACCATGTCTTATGTACCGTTATACCGTATTGTAAGAAACTGTCCATAGAAAAATAAACAATAGAATCCAATATTATACCTTCAACATATCCCAACTAACTTAAGTAAACAAACACTGTATAAAAAACTTATTTACAAATAGTTACAGTATTAATATTTGATAGCAACGTTTCACTTGCATAGTTTTGTTAACTCTGTGGTTATACTCCGTCTATGAAAGTTTCTCCTTGCCAAATTGCATTAAAGCTTGTATTTTCCTTTTAAATTTCAGCACGTCATCTAAACGCCGTTTAATTTTTAAACAAATAACCATTTCCATAATGGAGGTAACATTTTTCACGGTCTTAATTTCCCACCCCAAACTTGAGACAAAAGATTGATATATTTTCTCTTTTCATTACTTAAAATGATTAATACTTTTCTCACCCTACTGTTTTAAAGACAGTTCATTGCTTTGAAAGAGAGAGACAAAGTTTTAAAAACTTACTTTACAAGTGTATTTTCAAAATAAAAAGCTAGAATTTTTAAGTATTTTAGCTTCTTTTAATTCTTGTTTTTCTTCTCCACAGCACACATAGCGCGAACCTGCCAGTTCTGTTCAAACTGTTATCGCATCACCACTTTTTTAGATTGTTAATTTTTTTACCGTTATTTAGACTTAGACATTCGTTGGGCTTGGTTTGTGCAAAGCATTTTGCTTCTGACGTCATTATGTGTTTTAAGAAAAAAACTATAATTTCCTTTTTTATCCCGTTTTAAATCATATAATATGTAAGTATTTATGTTAAGGGTAGTAATTAAACGAGTGACTGTAAATTATAGTTTTGAGTGTCAAAATTAATTAATTTGGGTTATAGAATTACTAAGTGAGCGACTGCCTGCGAGCGACGAGAAATCAACAGAACAGCAACTTACAAACATTAATTTGAGTTACTTAAAATACAAAATGAGCAGCTTCATAATATTTGAGCGACCTAATATTTGTTTGAGTGTCAACGTTACGTCCTGCATTTTTTTCAATATTTGGCAAACGTATTTTTTATACTGAGCGTCATTTTATGTTAAATGAAGTGTTTCAAATACAAAAACAACTTTGAAAAAATTAAAACTCCTGCGGTCCCCGGCCGCTGCCGCGGCACGCTCGCTCCGCTCGCTCGGCTCCCTCCGCTCGCTCGGCTCCCTCCGCTCTGTTATTGACATCAATCTAACCTAACCTAACCAACCGATTTGATTCTGGGTAGATTTGTTTTTTTTTAGCGGGGGCTGTGCCCCCCGATCCCCCCTGTGGTGGGGGGCTGCACCCCCCCGTCCCCCCGCGTCCTTTAACGCCCTGACTACTATTATCAAAGCCAGTGACCTTCGTGTTGCCAGTTGGCCTCTCTGTATTTCCAGTCGCTCACTTGGTAATGTAGTCGCTCACTTGGTAATTTAGTCGCTCACTTAGTAATTTAGTCGCTCACTTGGTAATTTTAATATCTGAAATGGATTATTCACTATGCACTTTTTGTAAGCTCGTTCTGGATTTTATTATTAATCAATATTCGTCGTTAGTTTAGTTAATTTTTTGCTTACTCAAATTCATGCCGCTCAAGTTATTAAAACAGTATGTCATCATCAGTCGCAAAGTTGTTTTTTCGTTTTATAATTCCCCTTATGTTAAACCTATAGCGAATAAATACATTTTTCCTTTGAATTTGACATCATTCTAACTTAACACATCGAGTTCAATAAACTAGTAACTTCATTAATGTTCACAAATCTCAAGTAAGGGGCAAAAGCACTCATTTCGCTGATCGGTGAATTTTTGGAACAGGGCCAGGAACGTGTAGATTTCGATTTATCGATAGCTTCCGTAAATAGACAGGCTTATTTATGGCCTGAAAGGGTTTGACACACTTTATGAAAATATTTTATTTTTAGCTCATCCTTTTTCTGGAATAAACTGCCAACGGTTTTACACCTAAAGATTACAAGCACAAGCTGTAGCATCTTTTAAAAAAATATAAAAACCCTTTTTCGCATTACAAATGTGAAGGTAACTCTATTTCTATTGTTACACTTTAATGAAACAGCTGTTAAAAACAGGTAAATTATAGATAGAGACATAGGATCCTCCCACGGGCTTTCTACGAACTTCCCACGCATGTCCTTGCTTATACAACTGTTTACAGCTAAGAATTAAGTATCTTTTTCTAGACAGAAAATTTATAACGTGGGAGGAATCTAGAGAATCGCGAGCCTGTTAATACAGAATTTGTTGATAAATGCGGAATAAATAACAAACGAGTTCTAATAACTGAATGAGTTTTGATTGACACAAACAATGCTTTGATAACGCGCGTGTCGGTAACTATGACGGACCGACAATCCGCGAGGGATGCGTCATGTATTACCCCTGTGTCAATGTTTGCATTTCACTCGGAACTTGTTCGAGGGGTAATGATAGTCAACTGGTTATTTAATGAATTAATCATATGTCTTATACAACAAACTTGACTTTTTCATTTAATAAAATCAACAGTTTACAAGTTATTTTTATCTTACAATAGTTATTACGATAGCTACGGCTGATTAAGAATTATATTTGCTGCTTAGCAAAACGCATAATAACCGATTATGTCGTTAGTATTTCTGAAACGTAAGTAAAATATAGTTCTTCTTTTTTTACCGATACTCTTTTGCTGATTCGGGGTAGACTCGAGCCCCTAGGTTACGGGCTGTTCATCCTGTTTTAAGGTTGGGTCGGATCCCTCGGTATAGGGACATAGGTATATGAACTGTTAACTTAACAACACTTTTGCTGTTATTTTTCCTCGTGCCTTTTAAATACTTAGCAAAACAAAAAGGCCGAGTTTTTAAAAAAATATCATGTTAAACGTCAAAAGCACAACGATTTGAATACCTTTAAAGTCGCGTCGCCCGCCAAGAGTTGGTTAATTGTTATTGGCATCTCATCGCAAAGCTGTTCCCAAGTCAATTGATTTCCCCCCAAAATGGCTGGCGTAATTAACAACCGACATTTTCGTTTAGTTCAGAGGACCAATTGGTTTCGCAGACTTTTTGCTACAGAGAATATTATACACACAATTTTAATAAAATGGATTCCGTGAATATTAAAATAAAAAAAAATTGTCATCATCTAACATACAAAAGCAAACAACTACTAAAATAATCACTATCATCAGTGTAATAATTAATATTAAATTTAAAATGTAATATGGCGTCGATAATAGAAAAATCGGTTTTACCATTAAAATAGGTCAATCAATACAGTAATTTCCTCAACATGATCGCTAAAACCCTATGAAGTTTGGAAGTAATAGAGTTTTCACGTCGCTGCCAGCTGCTCACTGCCAATCAAATTAAGGGCTGATATTGAACGATAGAAACTCACTTTGAGAAATCGACGTAGCCAATCTACGGATTAAATTATTCGCCGAATACTAGAGGACTTCGAAAAAAAGTACCTTTCTTAATAGAGGACTTTGAAAATAAGCACTTTTCTTTATTTTACTTTTTTGTTCTAAAAAGAACCAGAACGATTTAGCTCTTTGATGTTCCAATATTTACTCAGATGTTTGAATTTCTTTAAGATTTTTTTTATGACTTTTAGAATTCAGTTTGGTTTGATGAAACAAACTTATTTTAATTAACTATTATAAACGTTCGCAGCTTGAACAATAGTTAATGTTCTTGGAATTAATTAAGACTTTCCAAAACAGAATATCAAAGATAAAACAGCACAGAGTTCTTGAAACCTCGAAATTACATTGATTAAATAAAATAAAAGATACCTGATGCGAAATTCATATTACTTTTTAGAATACCTTTTTTTCGTTGTTATTACTTGTTTTCTTGTTCAAAATACTATCACCTGGAATTGCCTAAGAATGAAAAAGATTTTCTGACCATTCCTCTATTTCGTTCTTTACACGGTCAGTCTCAATTATCGGCATTCAGCTGCCGTCCATTTCAGTAATTGCCCTTATTTCTTTCCACCATTAGTTGGCCTTTCTCGCTTGATCAGTAACTAAAACTGTCTTTGATTGGATCTGAATGGTGGTATAACCAGTACAGTTATTTTAAAAATAATTACAACAGCAATAAAAAATCAATCGAATCGAATCAATATCAAAATATTAATATGTACAAATTTATGTCATAGATACGGATTAAAATATTAAAGTCCCTAATGAAGAACTAGAAAGGGATGATAAAGTTAATCTGCATCCTTATGCCTATATTCATAATCCCTGCTAAAATCATTCATTTAGGTACACTGTCCCACCCTTTATCCAAGCACCCCAAGGGCAATATAAAAAATCTATTTTTTTCTTATGAATTCCAATAGGTACGTGTGGTCGTGGAAAATTCCACAAAATGCGGAGAGCAGTAAATCAAATATGCAGAAAAAGAAAATGTAGAATAAAAGTTTTAGAACCCAGTGGATCGTAAAGCAAGTTTTTCAACTGCAGCGGCTGTAAAGCAAAAGCGTGTAAAGTACTTTAAAGAGAAAAGAGCGGCTCACAAAGATTGCTTTCAAGTTTATGTTTTTAATCTGTTGAAAACAGGGCCTTGTGAAACTTGGCGTGGATTCGTTCTGCTGAAAACTTAATGAAAATTCATATAAAACGTGTTGCGGTTTCTGAAACTACTTGAACAAGAACATAAATGATGAAATTCTGTACACTTTTTTTACGTATTTCGTAGTTTTACTGCATATTTTACAAATTACTTCTCTTCAAACGAAAAAAATAGCAATTTTTTGTCTAATTCCATCTATAGAAGTGAGTTTTCGTTCTGTACAATTCATTTTTTCTGTTTATAAAGCGAAGTAAAGACAAGCTTAATTATTTTATTTACCCTAAACCGACGACTGTATGACTATGGTAGACAATATAACGAACTTAGAGAAAGCATTATCCCTTGCAACATGGGATATTCAAATGCCACCCTTACCCAATTTAAGCCATTATTGCCTTTTCTTATAAACAATTCCAAGTTGTATCCATCCCTTGTTCAGTTCATTGCGAAATTCAAATTAGAGTTGAAAGCAAGTAATGGTTAGTTAGGTTTGCGGTAGCTTCGATATAGGAGACATTAATTTATGTACAGCATCAAGTTACTCAGAGCAACTTGATAGCAGAGACGTGAATGCACTGTTGATCTAAATTGTGGAAATTCTGAAAAAATACCCTTACCTAACCTAACCTTTTTTCGGGATCGAATGGTTGGAAATCTAAAAACATTCCTTTTCTTCTCAAATGGAGTACATTTTGAAGTGATCTGCCATTATAGACATTAAAACCCTTGTGATGATTTGGAAAGACTTTTATTATGTTTCGACAAATAACACATGCGTTAACGTAGATTTTTCTATGGTTGATATATATATGAAAGAAACCAAATTACTATAATGATCTAAAGCCTTAGTTTACTAAGAGACATGCATCGCGACATCAATGAAAATACTGACACAAGCAATATTGTAAACAAGAAGTTACCTTGATTGTACAGAACAAGCACTAGAAACACCTTCGGAGATGACGTAAGATGCAGAAAACTTCAAAAACCACACTGTATCACCAGAAAATGTACGGATACACAACAAGTCTTTGAAAGAGAGAGTTATTCAAGCGTTTGTTTTTGTATCACTGTTGGAGACACGAGGGTGCCGTTGGACCGCTCGGGGTTCACTGTTGGTGTCACTGAGAGCCACGGGCTCACCCCCGATGACGTCATCTTAAACCAATGGGGTGAGATTTAATACGCATGCGCGCCACTCCAGCCGCCGCGGCGCCTCTACCCCAATCTCACTCGACTCTTTATGTTGCGTCGCTGTGTACCGCATACATTGTTGTCTCCATTACGAAAGATTTTACTTGTGGTTGTCTAAAGCAGCAATGGATGAGCTCCAGAGCGGCCACCCAGGATTAGAATTTAGTGTAGAGTGCTTCTGGGGGTGACAGTTTTGAGAGCGCCCCCCGATGAGCTTTTCAAAGGACCATCGCTACCATTCTTTTTGCGCTGCCGGTTGCACATACCGCGCTTTTTAAATAATTGAGACGCTTGGTATATGATTTAATTTGCCCTTTTGGCGAGCTCGGATGTTTTTACCGCAGTGGGGCGAGTTATAATATTTTAATGCAAAAAATCCCCTGTTTGTTGTATTAAAAGGATTGCGTTCCTTTTACTTTTGCAGGTTGAAAATGGAGTATTTTGTTAAATAAAAACATATTTTTAGGACAGATTAATTTAAGCACGTTTAAGCAAGCTAATAAACTGTTTTAACGTGGAAGTTACAAACCACCTTGTACCAAAACGATATATGTTTTCGAAAAGCCATCTTTTCCTTGACATTATACCTATACATGCAATAAAATCTCGATCATTTGTACCATATGTCGACGTTGATAGTAATCTCATCACGTCATAGATTGATCGATAACAGCGCAAATCTGAACGCTTATTCTGAAACAGAAAATTTCTGAAAAACTTTGTAGACAAATTAAGGTGGCCTATTGTTACGTATTCGGTAAATAATTAGAGTCGTAAAACACATACGTACTTTTAAATTTCCTTAGATAACCTTGGAAAATCATTTTTGGTTTTATCTAATGACAACTCAAAACCAAAACCTGGCAGAAGAAGATCCAACTTTAATATACAATCCAATACAATTATACTTTATTGTCACCAATAATACCTACTCAAAGAGAGAATAATGAGCCAATAGATGGCTTTATTGCTGGAGTAAGCACCCAAGCAGGAAATTACTAAATGTTAAAAATATACAACAAAGGCTAAAAATAATAAAAGTTAATTGGTGAGGCCAGACGTCCAGAATACTGCCTCCTATCAAGTAGTAATCTGGCAAAGGTGCTTTTTCATACTCAATCACTTCGCCCTGAGGTTTCATTTGCCATCCGTCTTGCAACAACTGATGCCCTTCAATGGGAATTTAGGGACATGAAAATAAGACGCAATTTTGTAAGATTTTCTTTTAATTGAGATTTTTGAGAAACATCAAAAACAAAATCAACAGCAAATGAACGGAATAGCTTGTGATTCTGATTCTGATAAATTAGGAAACTATGCACAGAAGCCAGATGTGCATGGTCAGAAGCGGGATAACGCTTTGACCTTGCGAGAGCCGTTATTCCGTAGTAGTAATGGCGAGTTTCCATGGAGTGTACTCCATGCGAGTTTCTGACACGAGTGTACAGCCGCATATGGCGTCTGTACTAATGAATAACCTTTAGTTAGATTCAGTACAATTAGGAACAAGAACGGAGGAAACGAAACCAATGTTGACAAAAACAAAACTAAGGTCGTTCCGTCCGGAATCCTTTCTAGATGAGTCTTCTGAGTCCAGTAAAAACCTAAAGCCCTAAGTTCCTAAATATAAGAAAGCCATTACCAATATTCCGTGGTTGGTGGAGATTGCTCGAGCGCTTGATTTATCCGAAGATAGCTGACGGCGACGGCGACGTCATAACTCATACGGGGTAAGCACTTCGGCAAAAACCCGACGAGACGGCTGATAAGCCCGCCGTAATTGTTTTGACTTGGAGATGATGGTGTTTACTTAGAGGACTTCGATAATGGGATGCGAGTTGGCAGTAATGATGGCTTGCATTTTCGTAACTTATACGTAGACATAGATATGAAGACACTCTCGATTCACTTGTTCGCCGTCACGTCTCACCTAATAAGCACTTAGTACAAATTGTTATCTGTCAATCTCATTTTATAAAATTTTCAATTGCAAAATATGTTGGTAAGCGCATAACTCAACAACGCCTGGACCAATTTTACCAATTCTTTTTTTTAAATGTTCCTTGAAGTCCAGAGATGGTTTTTGCGGAGAGAAATAATAAAAAAATCTCATTCGCACGGGATTTTTTTTTAACGCGGGCGGAGCCGCGGGGCGGAAAGCTCGTTTCCAATAAAAAAATAAAAAATAGCGATCTATCCGACCCCTGTTTGTATAAAATTTAACAGTGAATTTTCTACCTATCTGTTCTCTAAAGTAAACTACAGTATATTGCGTAATACCAGCAAATCGATCGTTCTATCACCCTGACGCGACGTGTATTGTCCAAAAACGAATTAATCAAACAATCAAATGCAAATAAAAAGGTACAAACGACACATCGAGGGAAGGGTGACGATGGAGTCTGCATGGGGAGCTAATCCCGCGACAGGTAAGCTGCTAATTTATCATCCCAAAACAATAGGGGACTTTACATAGCCTTTGTTTTGAAAGGGTACGTAAACAATATCTAGAATTATATCTTTTGAACGACTCGATAAATTGTTGTTCTAGATACAAAGGCTATTGACGATCCTGGCAGTATTGTGTTTAGTTATTTCCTGTTTCGAATTGTTTCTGTCAATATCCTTAATTTCCGTTGTCTTCGGTCTCCAATGCTACATCGTGATACAGTATAATATAATACTACAAAATACATTGTACTTTTTTGGGTTTTTAGTTTTGACCATCATTATTTTAATCGACATCTTTATTTTTAAAGCGTTTTAAGAAATTTTGCTAATTGTGTTATTTGTACAAAAAAATTAAAATGAAAATGTGTTTGTTTTAGCAGTGAAAATTTTAAGGATACGGTTGAGGGCAGCTATTGGGTTATATGGGATTCTGTAGAATTGGGAATCTGTAGAAATGGGATTCTGTTGAATTGGGAATCTGTACAAATGGGTCGAAACGATCTGTACATTGTGCTCATGTGGATCAACCCATACTTTGAGTTTGGGGTAATTAGGGTTAGCCGTTAATCCTGTTTTATTGTCCGATGCACGTAAAATCATTGACATCATTGTCCTAATATAAAGGATCGTTAGAATACATTATAAAATGTAAGCGTAGGCGTTACGTAGGAAGATGTATTATATAAAAGGTATCTCTGTTTTACTTTTAATTTGGTTTATTAATTCCATGGGACTTATTTTTTAATTATACCTTGTTACTTTCAATTTTACAATCAACAAACATAATTTCAGTTATAATTATAGCTTGTATGACAGTTTAACATTATTTACAATTCGCTGCGGTCTGCCGTTGTATTGTTTTTTTTTTGTTACTTAATTACCATAACAATAAGGTATTTAAAACAATCGTCCAAGATCAAAGTGACAGAGACATAACGTATATAAAGTAGAATCTCTAATAAGAGAAAGATAAATTACAAAAAAACAACTGCTGAAAGGAATACATGAAGTTGATCGATTGCATTCTTAATCGAAGATCAGAACCACTTAAAGATCAGGTTTAAACCCTCAAGTTCGAACTTATGTGAGTTTTATGATACTTAAGAAATAAATTGTAGTAACTTGTCATACTCAAAACTTCAATATCGCAAATTTTTGCTCCATAAGCCTTTGAAATATTTGAAGAAATTCAGGATAAATAACGAGAAATATTTGTATCGTATTGTACTTTAGCAGGAAAAGGAAAGAAATTGAAAAAAGTAAAAAGGAAAAAAATTGCATCCGACGTTTGTACCTACAGTTATACTCTAGATTAATGGGTTAATTTAAAATAAAAACAAATTTTACAGGTAAAGAGATTCTGAGATGTGACTGATGATAAGATCACATCAGCTATGAAAATAAAGCTTACATCGACTACAATAATAGCAATGTCAAAATAGCCATTAAGGTTTATCAGATCTAGACGACATGATAACTGTATTCCTTATGTTATTGAGGATAGTATAGTATTACATTTCAAGTTAGTTTCCTTGGTATTTTATCTGTCTGAATATAAAAATTTGCGAACAACACGATGAAAATATGAAATATGTTCAAAGTATCTCCTTACAAAAGATTTATTGTTATAGCAATCTTACATCTAAATTGCAAAAACTAACGTGATTCTGTCATAGTAGATGATCAACTTGTATGTTTTTTTTTATTATAATTTGTTTTAGATTCAAAAAACACTGGCCACTATTTCAAATTTCGATTAGAATACTCACAGCAAAAGTGGAACCAAATAAATGTAGCAAATACGATTCCGCAGATGCTGACAAAACAAAAAGCGGCTGAAAGCGAGATAGGTTTTGTAAAGGTACCGGGAATAAATTCCATTTCACGATATGAATCCGCAATATTTACATTTGACAGGAACACCGAACAAACAGCCAGCGAACAAGTGAATGATAACGATCGTTGGTTTCTGCAGTGTCATGTAGAAAAACATGTGTATGAGTAGGCCCATCAGCTAAATGTTTCGCGAAGTTTTGTAGATGTAGCATTATGCTAGAATGGATTGTTATATCATACTTCATACTAATAATTTCCAAGCAGTTAAGCTTTTCAACAAGATGCCTACGAAACTCAAAATTATTACTAATATTTATACCTTTAAATACAAACTTAAAGCACTTCTTTTGAAAAAGTGTTTATATAGTGTAGATGAATTTTAACTGTTTAACCCTTTAAAAAAATATAATATAAGTATGTTGTAGAAATAGTTTAAGTTTTATAGTTATTTAGGTACAAAATATTGTATGATTCAAACACAATTTAATAATTGTTTGTGAATTATTATAAATAATAATAATATTATAAAGAGGAAATACATATTTGTATTTTTGTGTGTGTTTTTTTGTAATGAATAAACTCAAAAACTACTGTACTGATTTCAAAATTTCTTTTACCATTCAAAGCTACGTTCAGCCTGAGTAACATAGGCTACCTTTTACCGCGAATAACTGTTAACGCGGGCGGAGCCGCGGCGGAAAGCTAGTTTTTCATAAAAATAAATAGGGCACCACCACCGATAACTATTTCCCAACTGACAAGCGCACTTTACGCGTAGGAAAATATCACATACCTATTACGGTATTACGTAACGCCTTGAACATCTTAAGCTCAATTTCTAAGTACGAGTAAACAGGAAAATTATACCAAAGTTAATTATGTCGGAGATTATGACAAAATCCGTTATTTGAATATAAAAAACCTTGTTCAATTGACGATAATATTCATCAAGCCAGTTAGTTTTAAAACCATTGCATGTCATAATAATGTCTCAAGTTTATCATCGTCCGGATCTTGATCAAAAACCTAGTTTTATTATCAAATAACGGATTTTTATCATAAACCTCTGACGTAATATGACGTATATTATACGTATCTTGGTGATACTGTACTCTCCTTGCATTTTTAACGCTATCGGTGATCTGTACTCGGATCGCTGACAATGGCACTGGCATACTCGTACTTGCCCGTCATTGTGCAGTGCAAGGCCACTTGACTCCACTCAGCCATGGACTAATGGTCCGGAGCTTGAGTTGAGCTGCAATAAAGCAAGGATCTTCCTCTTTTGAAATGTGTACGTAGAGTAGTTCTATTTCTTTATTTTAGAAATACTAATTTTCCATACATACATTGAGACTCTTTTCCCTAACGGGGTGAGGAGAGATTTAATAAACTCACAGAGACTCGGTATGCATCTAAAATTAGGTACCTACACCCACACGAATCTTTATTCGGGTCTCTATTGTTTTAAATACAAATAATGAAGTAAGAAACTCATATTCAATTAACAAGGGAAAGGAAACTTTAGATTAACACACGTTTAAGCTTCTAGTGATATTTTAATATAACAACCCCACTTGAGTATTAAATGCGTCTCTATAAATTGTATTGTTTATAAACTTTATAGATACGCAATTCCGCATCTTACACAATCTTTTTTGTCCCTAAATACCAACTATATACAACATAAAATAGAAAATTTAATTCAGATTGAAATGAGAATTACAATTTCATTAGACAGAATGCAAAATACAAAAGAAAATAAATTTATTTATAGAGTGGAAAATCAAGATCAGGACGAATCTAAGTTCAAAGTTCAAAATGTGTTTATTCGAAGTAACATTTTACAAATCACTTTTCGACGTCGAGATCTATTTAAGACTTGTATCATATTTTGCAGATTCGCAATGATATAAATTTAAGATCCAATTTATTTCAACGTCTTTGCTCCCAGACGGTTCTAACTTGGTTACATCTAATGAGCTTCTTCTGAAAATGTAACCAATCTTAAGCTAAAAGTATCTTGATATCCTTGAAAATCCTAAAGCTGCAAAAGGCAAACTTAATCTGGCAATAAAATTTCCTCCAAACGTACCGTATCGTGAACGGCCCACACTTTGAAGATACGTAATGCATAAAAAGAAGACTGCGCTTCGGAAATAAAAAAAGCACGCAGCAGTGATTAACATAATCAAACTTTATTATGCTTTCGCCATTATTAACGACTCGTATTAAAACGTGTTTATGGGTTGTATTGTATTGCTATAAAATATATCCCGTTTAAATTAATTTATACTCATTTTTATTTAATAATTCTATAGAGGTTGTACCTAAAATCATGTAACCTTTGAATATAAAATCTGCGTAACATGAAGACAATGAGCAGAATAATGGAGTGCAAACGTCCATATTAAGACGTGGTCCAAAATGCAATTTCAAGCTAAAGAAAATGCTATTTTTTAGAAAACATTTAAAGAAAACATACCTACCATTTACCTTCCTACATAATTATTACGAAGGATTAACTTGCATTCAAAATTAGGAAAGGTCGCTTGAAATCACTTCGGAAAACCACTGCCCATATAGTACCTTTATTAACAAACAGATAATGTATAAAAAATATATCATTATAGTAGCATATTCAAATATTAAAATCTGCCCAGTTGGGAATCAAACTTAGTTCTTCCAACGCAAAAGGCAGATTGCACATATTCCACATACTCCTAAAGAAAAAGTCCCTGTTTAGCATACAACGAATATAACTATTCCTTACAAGAACACAATAAAGATAGGCGACAAGAACCTTATGGATGCGAATTATCTAAAGCCAACAGGAGTCATAAAGGTGGAATCTGTGCTCACTCCGCCATAAATCTCTGTAAAGGAGACCGATGACAATCTCAAGCTACGTGTGTTGAAGATTAATACCAAACTATATTTTGATACATGACACCGAACTGTATAAAGATACCTATTCCGATATGTGAGACACGTCACCACCTAAATGGCTTAATATTGTAATTGAGATACAAATTGCTTTGGAATCGATTATAATAAGAGATACGTGTGTCGTCGACTATTATATTTTGCATATTCAAAACACACGAGGAATTTCTGATCAAATTTAGAGACGGCTTACAACAACCCAGTGAAGTTTAGGTACTTTAAATACTATACGAATTATGAGCTTTCCAATAATACATTGTTTTGCATTTCAACGTTATAAGTAGGCCGTGAAATTTAGCTGGTTGTTTAATTCATCCGCAAAATAGATGTAGTACTCATGAAACTAAACAGGAACAAAGGTAGAAATCTCAAAATAAAAATTTAACATGTCATACAAAGTGGCCGGTCATGTGACTGAAGTTATATGAAAAGAAGAATATTATTTTCGAGAATTCCACCTATGTGCAAAGTGGTTCAGTTTTATTAGTACTACCGTTACGTTGCGGATAAACAACCAGTTAAATTTTACGGTGAAAAAGCTATTTGCAAGTATTCTAAGCATTTTGTAATTAGGTGATAAAATATTTTAATTTAAGTACGATTTTATTTTAACACCAGAATACTTATTCTGACTAGACTCTACAATCAGTGACAAAACGTTCTTTCGTCTTGAGTTGCTCCGGCTCAGAGGATGAAATATTTTTGATATTAGGCTCCCAGACGGCCATTGTGTGAAGCTTGGTATTCATTCCTTTCTTTTCAGGCGGATTGCTCCTGATATGAATAGATTTTTTTCACGCATGATTTCATTCAATAGCGCAAGTTTATCATATGTGAGGCTATTCTCCATACTATCATTATTAGGATGTAATTTGTAAGCATCATATTTTTATTCATTTCCTACAACACTAGCTGCTATTTTCCTTACAAATGAAGCAAATACGCATGCTTTATATGCGCTCTGCCTTTTCGAGGCAGTCCATCTATCTTATGGAAATGTAGATAAGACTTGGGTCTAGGTATAAAGCACAATAGAAGCTAGAACCTAGGTTGACCTACATGAGCCTCGCATATGCAAATGAAGCGGAAGCCGTCAGGGTTTGTAGAAGTAGCCAGGCCAACGGTGGTGTTCTATTTCTTTTTATAGACTTACACAGAGTACCTATTTATATTCTTTATACAATACTTACAACGTTTCTCATATCATCAAAGAAATATATTATGTCATTAGCCAATCATACAGAAACATAATCTTTGAGATGTAGTCACATTAATAATACGGTAAAAACAAAATGTATCTAATATTTTCTCACAAGTTAAAAGGTTTGATCGGTCACAGAGTCGTAGTAATCGTATAAATCAAAGTAAAACGAATAAATATTAATACTTAATATAATATCAACGTTAATGATTATTCAATAAGATGCTTTTGCTAAGTTCGCTGACCTTATATGGAATTCCGGATTTAAAAAAAGCAAAACGAACGTGACATCAGTAACTGTACCCTTTTCTTCGTCGAATTTCTTATTTTAGGGAGACCCTTGAATTTTTTGCGAGATTATTCACATTTGTTTCTAAGGGACTTTTTCCTCCAGCGGGGTACTGTTATCCGACTTGATTTAGTTTAGTCGATTAGTATTCCCATAAGCTGATGTTATTTTTTAAAGTCGCCTTCACAATTATATTCAGTGTTGTTTCCATAAGTTATAATCATTATTTGATGAACAGCATCAATGATTGCTTTGACATCAAATATAATACTAAAACATAAAAAAGTTAGATTAAAAATCAACCGTTTTATAATTTTCATGTTCAGCCAGCATTTTAAATTAACAGCAACATGCCATATCATTTTCATAACAAACAAGTTATCTAAGAAGATATTAATCAGAGACAATCTGACGATGTGTTAAACGAAGTACGAGTATGCATTTATGAATTGTGAAGATAAAGTAAACAGTCCATATGAGTCACAAGAGGGCAATGACACTTGTTAATATGAAACCAGTTGCAAAAACGCTTTATTTTTTAATACGCAGCAGAGATGTTCCCAAGGTAGTTTATCAAATTTATGACTTAAGTTCTTAGTATTGTTATGGTATTAAACGAAATAGATCATCGACTAAACTAGGTTTACACCTACATGTTTTTGAACGAAGCCTCGAAACCGGCTACCTGAATTTGGAAATAGAAATTATTGCCAAATGGGACCTTTGTTCCTTGAACATAAATCACGTCGATTTGTAAATCGATCTGGAATTAATTCTGTTATCTACTCTGGAACACCGGGTTAATTTAAAGAGGTTAATTAATAATATGTCCTATGAGAATTTAAATACAGGATCTAATTTTATTTTTAACCGACGTAAAACGGAGGAGGTTCTCAAGTCGACGCGTATATTTTTTTTATGTATGACCACGCATAACTTTTTACAGCATATTCCGATTTTGATCATTCTTTTTTTGTTAGAAAGAGTATATACTCCAAAAATTTAATTTGAAACAATAAATTCTACTCTAAGGTAAGAAAACAGGAGATTACTGAATGTAAATTTTCCCGTCGGAACTATGTAGTTCCTATATCCTTCCTTAAGATCTATTCTATCTCTATACTAAGTTACATCACAATCAGATCAATGGTTTATGGATGAAAAACGTAACAAACAGACAGGCAGAAAAGCTTTTTGCTATTCAGTTTTTCGGTGGTTTAATTTTTTTGTTATTTTTTTTTATTAAGGCAGCAATTTGGAGTATAAATAGAAAAAAATCCTAAGGGCAGCACATTACTTTTGCCTGTAGAAATTTTTATTAAGTAATCTAAACGTCTAACAAAGTACGCTACTATTAGAAATATATTTTACTACTTTAAATTAATACTTCTTTTACGACTAGCTTAAAATTTATAACTAGTTCATTTCAGCTGGACCAAGGCTTCGCCCAAAGATCTCCACAACGATATGGGCCTCCGCTGCCCATATCTTCACCAGATCGTCGATCAACCTTTTTCCGGCGTGCGGCTGCCATTCAAGAACCTTTTTTGCCCCAACGGCCGTCGGATCTACGCGCAATCTTATAAATATTTTGTAAAAATCGATGTTTTTATTTTCTCAGACAAATTGATTTTCTTAACAAGTTGCTTACGCGATAAAGCCCCTCTGTCAGCAACGTGATGGAATATTATAATACTGCTAATTGGAAACCTGAAATATTATTTCGCAGGTCACAAAAATAACATATTACGAAACATTTAATTGAATTTCGATTGGACCTTCAACCGATGTGTCAAAACGAGTCAAGTTTATTTAGGTACTTTAATTATTCATTCTGACTCTGATATCTTTTCGCGTCTGCATCGTCATCACCCAGATGCAGGCAAAACAAATGACCAAGTGCTGTAAGTAAGTGCTGAATCATTCTTAGCTCCTTTAAGATTAATTTCTTCGGTGTATTTACCTTTACATTTTTCACTCATTAAATTTGCATAAACAGCGAAAGGCTTTCAAATACCTACTGTTTTAGAATAAATTGCTTATACAAGAGTTTTAACAAGATGTCTAAAATTAGGCTAGCTTAATTACTAAGCCCAAGATAGACGATACAACGGTATTTCAGAATCGCAAACAAACATCAGAATTTAGTCTACGGTGAGGGTAACGGTAATCCGGCCTATGTAATTTATCTTTTGTATAATATCTAATTTATAAACATAAAATAAAAACTAAAAGATATATTTATTCAATCGAAAAATGAAACTTCGGACGAATGTACAAATCATACGAAGATTCTTGTTGACGGGATACTATTTCATCCCTCTTTCAAATATAACGTATACCTATATAAGTTTCTGGAAAGGGACCATTTCAGTTGGAGTTCAAATTGTAGAATGAAATTTATTTGTGTGTAAGATGTAGTCTATTCCAGTGTGACTTGTCAGCGATATATCAAATTATCCTTCTTGTTAAAGTTATCTGCAGTCAACCGCAAAACGTGCGACCGTTTCATTATAATGACTGTAAAATATTGTCTCCTAAATATCAAGGGAAATAAAGAAATTAAATATTCAAACAATTCTTTGTAAATAGGTTCTTCTTTCCTTCATTTTAAACTTAAGTGAGTGGAATTACTGTTAAATTAAAATAAAAAAATGGGTTACAACTTTATTTGCCCAAAACGGTGACCCAAACCTGTTCACTGAAGAAAAACTTAAGAAGGATTCCCTGGAATTGGTCCTTAGGTAAATAAAGCTTAAATGACGTCAGACACCGTTAGCTTCGTAAGAAGGACGAGGAATTGAACAATGACCGGCGCCAGAAAATCTCTTCGTCTTATCCCTTTAATGATTTATATTGTTGGAGATTCCAACTTGGAACCGTGACATTAACGCCATTTCACTTATTGCTAATAAAATAAAGGCCGCTGTTTTTATCATGGATTTAATAAGTACACACTATCGTACGTACTTATATATTATATCTGTGTTATTTTTATTTTACGCAAATGACCCGACGGACCTACTGTCCTGTCCTGTCAAACTCCTATGCATTAATTCTACTTTTTATCTGCAGTGTGTAGGTAACTATTTTTTATTTAGATTTTTTTTTTTTTTTTTTTCAAGCCTCGAACGGTAGAGAAAAATATACATAAATTGTTAAATCAATCGAGCTTTATAAAACGTTTATCAGACTAACGCCCGCAAAAACAACAGATAGTGTTTTTATATGATGAGCATATTAATAAGCATTTAATGTCCTAAGGAAAATAAAGTGGACATGGACCATCTCTTTTTAGCCAGGTTGAACAAAATAACAAGAAGGGGTCATCTCGAATCAACAAAGCTGCCTGAAATGGCCCAGAGTTTTTATTGGATAATAGAAATCTGTGTCAAGGACGCGAAGAGGACGGTTCGTTTGCAGAATGTGATGAGGATTCTTGTCAGGGTTGGCTGGTTTGCATAGCATTTAGCATGTTTTGTCTCATATTATGAACTTCAAGATTCTATGTTATTGTGTATGTATGCAGTTTTTTCTTCACGTTAGGCAACCTCAATAATTTTCAAAAAAATTGTTACTTAGATAAATCGAGCGTTTTATTAAGTAATTTATTTGTTGCTAAAAAATACCCATAGGAAATTTCAGAAAATATAGGTAGATTTTTTTTACTGCGCTTATCCTATATCTATGAACAACACTAGTTAGCCATACGGATTTATTTATGCAAACATAATTACAAGTAAAAAACTGCGATATTAGAAAAATTTTATTTTGAGAATATCACAGTGCGTCAAAACATTCTCCCATATTTTTCCTTCCCACGCTTCACTGCAATGCCGAAGAATTTTCTACATCAGCAGGTTTCTCGCTTGCCAAGATCCTATACCTACATTTTTAGCTAATATTTTGCTTGTCGTTTTCAACAGAATATTCAGAATCAGGTAAAGCACGCTCCAGACATATATAACGAAATTAGGTCAACTTTCACAAAATTATGCGCAGTATTTCAACTTTTGGCAGAAAATCTGATTTTATTATGCAATATTATATAGAATTTCGTATCAACTATTTTATTACAAAAACGTGTCAAAAAACAAAGAAAGAGTGGGTTGTCTGGTAGATATTTCTACCTTAGCAAGAAGACCTTCTTACATTGCTATGGACTGTGTTTTTTATAATTCCTGGTGTGCAATTAAATAAAGTGTATCTAATCTAAATATGGCTGAACTATGGTGTAACAAGTTCACGTACTTATCACATTTCGTAAAACAAAAGGTTCAAAACAAGGTAAGTAACAGTTGTGTCAATATTAATATAGCAGCAACCTACACACACAATCATTGATCTTCAACTTCAAAATATAATTTGATGTTTACTGAACAAATTATTTATCTGATACTCATATTCCTAACACAAGTGTTATGATAAGTAGGTATCGGTAGGCAATTTTTTGGTCCTACGAGTATCTATACATATCGAGTGAATCACCATGTTTCTGTCTAAAGTAAGCAATTGGATAAAACATATTTTTATAAATTTCATTCCCATCGTAGATAGGAATTTTTTTAACACTAAAAAATATAATGGATTACCTAAGAATTCTTCCACTAATGTAAATGTTCCATTCTGACCCTTTAGAATAAAAATATTTCGTAACATTATAATCACCTTCCGAAAATTATAATTATTTTCCTTTCAACTATACCACTATGTAACGTTTTTTCATATAAAATTACTTTGGATATTATGGAATTATTAAGAATCTGAGAAATAGAATTATTTAGAATTACGAGGAACTTACTTAACAGGTTTAAAAAGAAATACGACCGCTAAAGCATTCGGAGATAAAAGAAGTAACTCAATAATGTCATGTGAACATTCCAAGCGATACTCATGCATTTGGTTTGTAAAGAACTTTGATACGTAAATGCAACATTTTAAGAACAGCGATTTGAAAAGCTTTCTTTATTTTTATGTCTAAAAAATCTGTCTTTTATTTAATTTTACGATATCTAAAAAGTTTTTGGGTAAATAATTAAAGGTAAAGTATGTAAGGTAAGTACAACAAAAAATAGTCTGGATTTATTCGATATTTTAATAAGAAGCGAAAGAAGTGTGTCTTGATTACGATCAAGTGCAAAGCGAGTGGAAATAACATTGAGAAATTATGTAGGTACAAGTATGCTAGTACAATAGTATTTCTATGGGGGAAGAAAGAGCCTACTCTTCCTGAAAAAAAGGCGTGACTGTACGTACATATTTATTTTACAAAATCACACTTAACCTAATGCTCCCATACCTAGTATAATTATCTATCATCAAATCTATGCCATAATACAATAAAATTATAACCGATGTGGTTTGATTTAAATTATATGAAACAAAAAATAAATTATAAGAGACAGCAGAAATTCGTCGGTCTTTTGTGTTGCAAAATGTACCTTGTGTCGTTACATTATTACTGATTTGTAATTTATTTCCCACCCACCCTCACTGAAGATAAAGCACCTACCCACAAACTTCAACACTCCGAAACGCAAGACGGAACGGAACGTCTTCAAAAACAAAAGAGAACAGAAAGTAAATTACATTCGAAACGATGCATCACCCCTGATAAACATTTTCTTTATTATTTCGATATAAATTCACTTAGCGGACAGATAAACACTAAATCGAATTATGTCTTTCATTTGAAGAAGTTATGCGAGTACCCCTTAATTAATTTCAAAATGTTGTGGTCCTATGTCGAAACATGTGTAACGATATCATAAGATTTGTAATGGCATTTGAAATTCGGTTCGTAAAAAGGACTCTGTTATTTATATCTTTTCTACATTACCACCCAGTCGAATTACGAGTAAGTATGCAAATTTTGAAAATAAATCCTTAATGTTACACATATTGACATACATACATACATAGCATTTGATCGATAGCTTAGCTTAGCGTAGCTTTCTTAGCCTAACTTTCTTGATTTTTAATTTCTTTTCATAAAATATTATCCATTCCTGTCAAAATACTACTTTTTCGTTTTATAGATAAAATAATCTTTTTATTGATTGTTTTAGCCAGAAATGTAACAACTAAACTGAGTCGAATAATTTGAGCTTTTTCATGGCCTAGATAGAGCTTTGGTTTATTTGACAATAATGAATATCAGCTGTGGCTACCATATCACAAGTTATATTTTTTATACTGGTATTTAGTATGTTATTACCCTATTTTCCTTCGTAAATCTGGTCTTTTATGAACAATCACTAAACGCTACACTGAGTTTTTTAATAATACGCCTCACTTCAGATTGTTACCAAGACTACGTCGTCGTAAGTACGATGGCTATTTCGTATATTTTTTGTATTATGCCAAAATTATCTAAAACATTGTTTACTCTACATATATGTTACAAGAAAAGCAGTACTAACCTATAAAATGACGTACAAAGAATATGACGTTCCTCCTAAATTGGCTATCTGAGAAAATGAGCAACCTCGCTCAAAGGGCAGTAGGTACGAGTTACACGTACTTGTAGAAAATCGTAAAGTAGTCATGAAATTACTTATGTTAACTTGATCATTATGAATAGAAACTTCACTCGGCTGTCTCTACTATTTGTTTCTTAGGCATAAAATCTACTGTTCAAAATTACCAACTTGTTTCAAAATACAAAAATTCAAATTTTATTTATTCATTAAAGGCTCCCAAAACAGAACACCTAATGACGTCATATAAGAAGCCAAAAAGCTTTGCTCAAACCAAGACCGGCTCTTGTTTCAAACGAATGTACAAGTGTAAGTAATTTAATAATCAAACAATCTAAAAGATTTTCATAAAGCGGTGACTTTCGTATGTACCATCTACTTATAAGCTTTTGCAGCTATCGACACACCACACACTTACGCTAATATTGCTACTGTTTTGATTTTGTCCTAAGTCCAGACATCCAGCCTAAACAAGAATTGAAAAGGAACAAAAAATAATTTAATTTATGACCACTGCAGAAGATGTACGTACAAAGCAATTTTGCACCGTTACAGCTAAATCAGTCGACAATCTTATCTTATTCACCCACATATCTCCTTGGCATGGTAAGATATACATTTCTTCATATAAAAGGTAATACTGCAATACAAGAGTTTCTTACTAATTTGATGTTTTTCCAGGTTAAAGATGTTGAAGTGTTGCACAAGAAAAGTCAGCAGAATTTAAAAAGAATAATTGGCAATTCGAGAATTTTTTGTCGGTAGTTGAAAAATATTACGATACCTACTGTTTGCCGAAAAAATGTCTCATAGCCATAAAACATAGGAAGGTAATAACTTCTTCAAAAAAAACGAAACCGTGGGTGGGCATCTAAATCCTATACCACCTCACACACCTAGCCAAAGCTTAATTCCTAGAATCTGTAAAGAATATGAAATCTATAAATTTAATGTATTAATTTTACAAAAAAAACACGTTTTTCCTTAGGCATAAATCTTTTACCGAAAATCATATTTTTTGGCTAAAGCAAAGCTTTGAGGTCATTGAATCGCGGGCGGACGAAGCTGCTTCGCTTCTGTGCGCGGACGCAGGATCCTTGATATAAATACTACTACGACGACCCTGATCGTTACAGTGACGAACAGAACTCCTAGCAAGAAGGACCTCAGGATGAAGCTGGTGAGTCCTTGGATTTTGTGACCAGTGAAGTGCGGAAAATTAATACCTAATTGAAAATTACCTAAACCATAGAACATGTGATTTCAAACATTGTGAATTTTTATGAAGTTCAAAAATTTTGTTTAAAAATTATAAACATAATTTTTACATATTTTTGCCGAAAACATATTATCAACGGATTGCAGTGATCAAAATACCACTTAACATATTTTTTATTCGTAATAAAACAATGGGCTATAATCGTGTTAATTCACTGGAAAACTTTAAGAGTAGATTAAATAATTATCTAATTACTGAGCATATTTGTTGACACCTTAATTAAAGACCACCGACGAATTAATAAAATTATATTTTTAGCATAATTAATTGAATAATATTTATTTGCAGTGCATTGTGTTTGCCGCCTTACTGGCCCTTTCGCTGGGCAAAGATCTGAGTCAAATAGAAGAAAATGAAGAAATGGTAGCGCAAGAATCAAATATAGAACTACTGAAAACAGGCGTAGAGAAAAAAGAGTCCCTAGATACAGCTGCTTCGACTTACAATAGCAACTACATTCCACCCAGCCAGAGACCACCCAGGCCGTTTTACCCACAAAACAACTTGCCTGTTCAAAATCAGAACGTATGGAATAACCAAGGAAACGCACCGCAAAACAGCAACTACAACCCGATACCTGTCACTCCGCCCCATAATAATGTGCCCCAGAACAATTACCCCCAGAACAATTACCCCCAGAACAATTACCCCCAGAACAATTACCCCCAGAACAATTACCCCCAGAACAATTACCCCCAAAACAACTACATCCCCCAAAACACAAACCCTCAAAACAACTACGTCCCCCAGAACACTAACACTCAAAATACTGTTCCTCAAAACAGTTACGTCCCGCAAGTTCCCCAGAACAATGTCCCCCAGACTGGAGGTACTCAGAACCCTCAAGCCCCTCAAAGCGATTGGTACTACCCAGCTGTCATCACAAACACACAGTACTTCGGGGAAAATGGCAACTACAACTACGAGTGAGTACACTTTACGTTCTACAGCTTTAGTAGAATTAGAAAATAACGAAAAGATTCACCTATTCAAATGCATAAGCAGACTGTTCAATTTCCATAATTCATAAATGAATTTAAAATATTAACGTAATTTCTTTTTCATGACGATGTCAAATTAATTTATACAAAAATGTAAAATAGAAAACTATCAAAACAATATTTGATACAATTTGATTGTTACGCTAATCTATAACATTATTATTACTGACTGTAATGGAATTAAATAATTGCCTTGGAGAACCAATAAACTTTGTTAAAAAATCGATCAAAATTTGAAATTGTAACTTAAATCTAAAAGCACCAATAAATTAAAATCTTCCCACCATTCTAAAAAAAATTTACTGGTTTTCAAATACATTCATCTTTTGCAATCCAAACGGCAATTTTATCAGGAAGTTGGCCATTTGTCTTCGAAATGCTAATTATATCGATATGGTCCAACTAATAGAGGTGACTGACATAATGATGTCTTGTACAGTTCTTCGATCGGTTATTAATATAACACAACTTTTAAAAAAAACTTTGTTCCTTATGCATATGTTTATGAGCCCCAACTTCGTAAGGGTAACGGTTCCATTGTATAAGTTTGACATAAAAATGACGAGGAATCCGGTTATTTTATGGCTTAGCCGTTTGACCGTTTTTGAGCACGGGGCGTCCTTAAATATAAACGATTCTTGTAACTGTACAATGTTTTTCGCATCTCACACACGTATTATTTTATCTGTTTTTGTTTGTGCAATTTTCTTCTTAATGGCAATCATTAATATAAAATTATGCTTTTACTCCACCTCACTCTTTTCGAAAATTGTGTGTGCCTTGTTGTTCGCGTTAAAACTTTATACATAGAGCATTTAAAATGCAATCATTATGTTTGTTTGTAAAGGGAGAAAAAAAACGTAGAAAAGAAATTAAAGGATTAAACCATAAAAATACGATACACTTTCAGCATAACTGCATTTAAAATTTTATAAGAATCTGTAACTGCCAAGGTTTAATTTAACAAAAAGGTTGGACAACACCCAATTTAATTAAAATATTCCTTGATTTATTTTTAACATTTTAGAAGAACAAAAAGAGCAAACACGGACAGACGAGACCCTTCAGTGTATAATTAGCTATAATGACATCTTTTATCTGAATTCACGTCGGAATCAATACGTGCGTGACATATTATGCTAATACTTGAATTAATTAGTATCCAGGTAATCCTTAGGATATGCCATGTCACTTTTAAAATACGATAATGTTACTGTGACAGATATTCTTAATATGGGTATTTTATTAATTAGTTGTTAAAATTTGATTTATTTTTTATTATGTTCTTTTACTAATTTATATTTTTATGCTAATGAAAAACTCGTATTCGACCAACTGTAATATATACCATCACGCCCTATTACAACTCATTACCACATACGTACACTATTGAGTGGGTGTCACTTAGAACAATTCTGTTGCTTCAAACTACAAGTATTTGCCTAACCCTGACCGAGTAACTAAACTCATTGTTTTTATCTACTTATCCATTTGACCATTCATTTACAGATACAAAATTGCCGATGGTACCCACGTGGGCGAGCAAGGATGGCTAGTGAACCCGAATACCGACAACGAAAGTGCAGTGAAGAAAGGATGGTATTCATACACTGGCGCTGACGGCCGAGTGTACACTGTGACCTGGTGGGCTGACCACACCGGCTACCACGCATTCGGAGACCACCTGCCTACTCCTCCACCTGTACCTCCAGCGATTCAGGCGTAAGTTTTAACAAGAATTACTATCTCAACCTCCGAGAGTGTAGTAAAACCCTCGCCTTACATTACGACGTCTGTTTTACGAGTACGAAGGTTCAGGGTTTGCATTCAAGTGGAGCCTACTCCGCATCTGGGCTAGTAGACCTTAGTCGACCACGCTGGCCCAGAGCAATTTGACTTCACTACAACCACAGAATCCCAAATACTAGTCCCTACTACAACCTTTGAATTTCTTCGCAGCTGCAGATTTCCTCATGAGATTTTCCGTCAATGTCTGTGCCTCTAATATGCATTCAAAATACGAAAACACATCGGTATGTGCCGAGGATTCTGAGAAGACTTAGCGTCTCCTGAATGGAAGACAACCACTAGAGTTTTTTTTTTTATTGACCTACGCTAGTAGACTGCAATTTCTCCAAATTAAAAGTATAGTAAAACTAAAATTATTTGTATAATAATTTAACACAGCTCGGTGGGGACATTTAACGATAATAAAACACAAAAGGTTTAGTTTTGTTCCAAAAAAAAGAATCAACAATTTTAAATGCTCTGTGAAAGTTGATATACGATGCGTCCACATATCATCACATTTCGTGTCAATTCATTTCATCGTGTTGATGGACTCAGATTGTTAACATTGATTCATCATTACACAACGATTATCGCATTAAAAGAAAGTCATATTATGTCAAGTGCAATCTAAGTTGCGGGAATTTTTTAAGATTTTGTGCAATATCTGTGTGGAATAAAAACCATTTTAGTCTTAGTAACACAAAACAAAATGATAAAAGAACGTTTGGTGGGTAATATTGAGAGTCTAGATTTTATTCCTTTGAAATCTTAGTTATTTCCCTGGCAGGTATTTCTACCAGACTCATCCAAAGTTGTTATTTAAAGTGTGATGCAAATTTTGTGAGGTACCAAGAGGATTTACTTCTGAAAACCTGGCTGGCACCCATAGTACACAGGCTGTGCCTAGTTTCGGGTCAGATGTTTGTGTGTAAGATGTCCAAGATAAAAATAAATGAAAGATAGAATAACAAACTTATGGGCACTTCAGATAAGCACCGATTTCAGAATAGTCATAGGACTGCTGGGCCCTGAAACTAGACTTTGTGACATTATTTCTAGTCTGATTGAGTAAAACGTTGCTGAATTGTTTAAATCTCTATTATTAATAATCTTCTTAAAACAATGACTGTGATTTCATTCTTTATAGTGCTGTTGTTGTTAATTCCATCTATCATCTATAGACCTACTTTACATTACATGAAGACTAGTAACTAAAATGCCAATAACAATAACAAGAACCAATTAAAGAATATATAATACATCTAAATTAAGTAGGTATACCCGTCTCTCATTCAAGTAAATACAATAGACCGCTCACATTTTTGTGGAAAATATGTTGTGCCATTACTTTATTATTCTTTTCCCCATTTTCCCAAGTGGCGGGGCGTGTGTTAGTGAGTGAATTATGACTGGAGTTGTTTGTATTACTGTGTCCTTATGTATTTATACAACTATCTATATGTATACCTCATACCTCATGTATCACTTTATGGTTTGTTACTGGCCATAGATTTATCAGAGTGCAAAATGGTAGAAAATCCAATTCAAAGTATTTTGCTAGGAACTGCCTCACAAGGTGAACTTGTTTCTAATTCTCAAAATCTGTATAATAGATAGTAGAGGTCGTACATACATAGAAAAAAATGCTAAAAACCGATTTAAGGGGTGTAAGAAGTGATATCATATCCAGATATTTTTCAAATTTTAGTTTTGTCTGTTTGTATGGGCTAATCTCCGATACTGTTGGACCAATTTGAATAAAATTTTGCATGGTGGTGCCTTATATCCACGGTCAACATCTTAGATACTTTTTATCCTGGAAAACTAAAAATTTCTCGTAGGATAATTAAAAATTACTATGAAAAAGTCGAAAAACAACGCAGGAGTAGCCGTGGACAGACTGGTAGTAATGAAATGAGAAAAAAAATTATATATATACGTATTGATTCTATATACCTTAGCACGTTTACAAGAACCTATCTATTTCTTGTTATAACAAAGTAAAATGTTTCGCCTACCTATTACTAAATATAGACTATTTTGCTTTGAAGAATGTTTGTTTCCCAGTGGGAGGCCTTGATTTTAGACCGAATTCAATTCCTAAGAAAAATAGAAAAAATAAAAGAATATGTTGATGGAATCGAAAATATAAATTAAATCAAACAACAATAGACCCGTAATAAATAAAGTTAATTACGACTGGAACACATGTTTACCAGAACCTTTAGGTTAGATCTGACAAGTCATTACCATAAATCGAAGCAGGTTCAAAGAAGCCATGCATAATGAGGCTCAAAACAAAAAAACTCAAGTTTCCTTTTATAAATACAGTGAATGTTCATTATGTTCAAGATAGGTACCTAAAAAGGCCTCCAGAAAATTAGTTGTAAGATTTAATAACAGGATAAAAAAACAGTTTCATTTTTCGCTCAAGGTTGTGATAGACTTGAGTATTTTCTTTTGTAAAAATTCGATGAAATTCGCGTAACTGACAATTGTAATAAAATTGGGAACAAAACACCTGATCAGACGCTACATTATTTGGTCAGACGTTACATTATTTGCTCTACCAAATAATGTAGCGTCTTATATGATGCATATATTAATTAAACGTTTGAAATTTCTTCTGGCCGTTCTTGTCCACAGGCAAACATATGACATATTAATAAATTAAACGACAAAAGGCAAAAATTTGTTTATCCCATTGGGAAATGGACTGAAGCGCGCTTTTTCCACGTTACTATAAAATAATGTAACTTAAAAATAACGAATATTTAATAGATACCAGTTCAGTACTTTTATTAGATTGTAAGTAATTTTTTTTAAACTATGAAATAAAATAAAAGTCTATTGTTTCAGTGCCCTAGACCAAGCAGCCAAAGAAGAAGCAGCGACCAGCAAGCCTGCATACTACCCTACCACGGCAGCGCCTGTGTATTACCCGACCACTGCGGCCCCAGGATACTACCACACAACACAAGCGCCTGTTTACTACCCCCCAGTGTCACAACAGCCTACTTACTACCCGAACCAACAAACATACTACCCGCAACAAACTTACCCTCAACAACAACAGAACAAACCTTTCGCCGGAAAATAAGTGTTTGAAAAAAGAAAAGCTAGCACTAAGAACATTCCAGTTTTTAAAAAAAAAAACGGAATGTGTCGGTCGATTTTTTTGAATGTTGGAGCTAGATTTATCTGTAATTAATGTTATAGAAACATATGAGCAAGATATCCTTCATTACTCTTGTAAAAAATTACTTTTTATATCTCCTTTTTTTACTATAACATTGTGTTTTGACAAATAAAGTACTAGCTCCAAATCGAATCAGACAAATTGTGTTAAAAATAATAGTATACGAATGAAGTTACCTCTGAATGATGTAGACAATGATCAGATCACGATAGAAATTGTGAGCTAGATCATTGTGAGAATTGTGATACACGAGTAACATACAAAGTACTTACTCGAGAATTGTGAAATTATTAACATTAATGTAAGTAATAAATTAATCAAATGTGTGAAATTTATTGTTTTACTCACCCCGATGACGGTACGTACCTGAAAAATATAAGAAGAATGTTATTACGATTATCAAATATTGAATAAAGTAGTTAAAGTTAAAAGTCAGTAATTCGAATAAAGGTAAATATTTGAAAAAAAGAAAGCAAATGCTAAAACTAACTATAAGGCTTGCTAGTAAGATTTTTTAACAATTTTCTATATTGCCAGTCAGTGCAAGTCAGTCAGTATAATTTTTAGAAATACACCTTCATAGGTTTGACCACAAGATACAGAATGTTTTTTTACTATGTCTAGCCAATTTTTTATTATAAACAAGAGAAAAGCAGATCTTTAAGAAATAAAAAATAATTTAAAAATATGCATTCAAAAAGAAACGTCTGAATAAGTGATGAACTTGAAAAATCTCGAAAGTAAGATTCATTACTGCCTTTTCCCGCCTTTTGATAAATGCACAGTAATTAGCAATTTGGTAAAAGTGGCTTCTAGAGCCGTCATTAGTTTTTTAGATATAGATACGGATGATAAAACATCACTTAACCAAAAGAGCCGGCAGAAGGGCGGATACGCAGTTCACACAAATAAAAACCAGTCCTGAGGTCATCGACATCCCATTACATCATTGGACCGCAAATTTCTTTTGAACTAAAATGTTCAATTTATCGGCCCATATATCGAACGCTGCCCCTTTGGGCCTGACAAGCCTGTAGCCTGTATCTCCGAAATTAATTAAGATCCGTTCTTTGTAAAGATTTATAAATCATTTCGTACTTTTTCATTTGTTTCTCACGGTTAACAAGGATATATTATCGTGTATTGTTTGGGCAGGATTTTTAGATCTTCTTTGTAGTAGAAGGTCAATAACATCTCTGATTCTTGGCTGTGTAAAATATGACAATAAATATAGTTTTTATTTTATATATTTCATTACTAGCTGTTTTCCCGCGGCTACGCCCGCGTTGTTTTTCGTCTTTTCCGTAGTAATTTTTAACTATCTCACGGAAACTATAACTTTCCGCGATTAAAAGTATCCAATATGTTGACCGGGGATAAAAGGTACCACCGTCACAGAATAAAAAAATAATACCATGTAAAATTTTGTTGAAATCGGTCTAATAGTTTCGGAGATTTGACCTCTACAATGTTATTATATAGGTAGATTGCGAAAGTATAAAATCAAATTGTTTGTAGAAATATACATGTAAGACATTAGGTATCTAAGGAACCTGCCCAAACAGTCACTGTTTATCGCATAAAAAAATCCCACAAAAAAAGTTTTAAAACAATGCAGATGTAGGCGTGGACGCAGTGTTATATACGGTTATGTATGCAAAATATGGTAATATGCAAGGAATCCCACGGAATTTGGCTTTTACTTTGAACTACCAATTACAACAGTTTACGAGATATACATAATGATTATCGTGCGACAATAAAAACACTGTAAAAGACGTGTTGCGAAGAGAGAAACCCACTTAAATCGGAGCGATATCTTTCACGAATGCCTGCCCGCGAACGCGAACACATCGCGTGCGTATAAATATATGCGGAATTCAGTTTCATTATCAGTCTATTTTCCACTAGTGCTAAGTTGTGACGTGAAACAATTGTTATTTGAGAAGGAAAAATCAGCTTCTGGCAAAATGAAGCTGGTAAGTGAGAAAGTGGTGTTGATAAGTGATTTCAGTGAATGGATTTACTATTGGAATTCAAACCGTGAGTTAAAACGTGTTTCTATTCTTTCAGATACCGTTGATGGTTATATTAATTTATCTGGCCGAGGCTAGAGCACAAAAATTCAGACAGGAACAGTTTCCTTTTCCGCCACAATTTCAAACTCCTAATGCTGGAATGTTTTCATCGGACAGTTCTTTATACTTACCACCTGAATCTCATACTCCAATCCCATATTTCCCAATTAATAAAGTAAATGGTCTACAATATCCTTTGCTGCCACCAACAGGGACTAAAGCACCGGTCATATACCCTCCTCACTTTCCTTTAATGATTTCAACTACTTTAGTTCCAAATTTCGATGATGATGATGAAGAAGAAAACACTGGACGAATACGGTTTTCATCATCTCCTCAACCTGTTCTACAAAGGTTTAACCAAACTGAAAAAAAACCTGAACAGCCAAGGGAACAGAGAGAAATGAGACCTGTGCCAAGGATGGTTTTTCAACAAACTATACAAAACAGAAACGATGTTAAATTTCCATTTAAGCCCCAAGTACCCGCTCCTCCTAGTGTAACGGTCCCATCTTCAAATAATCAGCTAAAATCAACCAACCATCAGCAAGCAACAAACCCACCTCCAGCAGCCAGAAGAATGATTATAACTACAGAAACACAAAAATCAGATTTAGGAATTGACCAAGCTCGAGCAGCTTCTTTCCAAGGTCCACAGTTCTTACCAGCGGGACCTGGACTGTATGTATCATCTACTACCGAACCAGCAATACCCATTCTTCGCCTGTCTAATGAAATGGATTTGGATGGGAGTTTCAGCTATGAGTATGTACCATTATCAATTAATACCGTCGAGATAGTCAAAATTAATGAAAATAAGAAACTAATTTCGATTTCAGGGCATTAGGAGCAGATCAGACCCATTACGTTCAACACAGTCGTATGGAGAACATGGGACCTGATAAGGTTGAGCAAGTCGTAGAGGGATCCTATTCATATGTCGGCGATAATGGACAGACTTATACTGTTCACTACATCGCTGATGCGAATGGATTTCGAGCTAGCGGAGACCATCTACCTGTAGCACCAGCTGTGCCGGAGATTATTCAAAGGTATGCATTCCCAAGTCAATTACTTTTTATAAATTAATATTTACCTTATTAAATTAACTATCTAAAAATATTTTAGGGCAGTCCAATACAACTTAGCTGAAGAAGCAAAAAAGCCGCCACACCTTAGAGATAATGGAAATTGGCAAGATAATGAAAGTTGGAAAAATAATTTAAAAGATAACGAAATTAGCGACAACTCTAAAAACCAGCAATTTTCCTTACCACCGCCTCGAAATTTATTTACTGGCAGAACCCCCGAAGCCTTTTCATACAGCTATTCTCAGGGATCAAACACAGGTAACAATTTAATCACCGCTGCCAGTACCCAGAATCCAATCAAAACTGTTGAATTCACAACTGAACAGCCGAAACCAAAACCAAACAATGGCCCAATTTCACCTCAAATAACTTTTCTGGCTTCCCAAGGAGCTCACGTTCCGTCTTTGAACACAGTTCAAGATACAATATCGCGAATGTTTACAACAGAGAAGTCAACAATGCCACAGTTAGTTAATTATGAAGCAGGTCTTAAAGAAGCCGAACAAGATCCAAACAAAGGCTTGTGGAGATGGCAGTACGGCTATAATGCAAATAATTTAAACCCAAACCCTAACAAAGAGACAATTTCACGATCATCCGGAGAAGGCGATGACGTTATGATAAATTTTGGTGATATGACTCCAGAACAGTATACGAAAATCATTCACTCTCAATTTGAATATACGCCTGAAGATCATGCAGTAAATCAACACACACGAGATGTTCAAAATTACGATCAACTGACCAGACAGAGTCAAAACCAACAAAAGCCACACACTAATTTACATTACCATGGCGAAGATGACTATCACACAAAAAATAAACATACAGCACAATCATCAACAGTTATGCATACATACTTAGAAAATGATCAACAAAATCCACACACAAATGTACATTACAATAGCGAAGATGATTATTACACAAAAAGTAAACATATAGCACAATCATCTACAGTTTTGCCTACACCCTCAGAAAATGATGTCCAAAAGCAATCTAATTTACATTACAATGGCGAATATGATTATTACACAAAAAATAAATATATTACAGCGCAATTATCAACATTTACGCCTACAGCGTTACAAAATAACGTCCAAAACCAACAAAAGCCACACACAAATTTACATCACCATGGCGACTATGATTATTTTACAAAGAATAAACACATAGCACAATCATCAACAGTCACTACTATACCTTTAGAAAAAGACGTCCAAAACCAACAAAATCATCAAACTAATTTACATTACCATGATGACTACGATTATTCAACAAAATTTGAAAACAAAGCTCAATCACCAACAGTTACGCTTACACCCTTCCCTAAAACAGAAAACTGGTATCAAAATAGGCAAGATAATGAAGAAAAGCCGAGTCAGTCAACAGTATCATCACTGATCGAAAGTCGCAAATTGATATCAGATACAAAAAAAATACTGACTCACAAAGACTTTATTTATCCTAGCCAAACTGTAACACAATCTTATAATTTCGACGAAGACACTTATTATGAACCTAGAAAAATAAAAGCAATAAATACAGAATCCGTAATTAAAACAGCAACAAACAAAGTCAACACACATAATGAATTTCAAAAAACTAACGATGTCACTGAGAACTCTTGGATCCAAACTGAAAGCGAATTTAAAGAATCGACGACTCTGGAACCGCATATCAGTTCTTCTAGCAATTTTAAATTCACTGATTTTATTTTTCAAGAGGATAAGGGTGATTTTAAACCTATTACCACTTCTACTAGCACAGAGACAGCGTCTCTTCCAGAGACCACAACACAAAATATTGTAGAAGATATTTTAGGAAACAATATATTTCTGAAAAACTTGTTTAAGCCTGAAGACTCTGAAACCAGTGCTAGTATCAAAAATGAAGTAAAGACTGATAATAAAATAGTTGAGGAGCCCCAAAAAATTCTTCATATAAAAATCGAAGCCGAACCAAAGGCAGACAAAATTACAAAATTGGTTCAATATCATACAAAACCCAAAAATGAAGTAAAAAATTTCAGAAAGAAGCCAATGGATATCTCAGACATAATTAACTATGTGTCAATGAAAAACCACTTTGAGTCAGGCAAAATGAAACCTAAAAGTCTACTATCGGGAGAATATGAACATAGAAATCAGGTGCATTTCATTCCTATTCAACATGAAAATGAAAAAGAAAGTATTCCTGCACAAAAACCTAACTTCAAGCAAAATGTAGAACACCAAGAAGAATTGCGGGGTATCATAAAGAATTACAAAGTACTCCAAAGAAATAGTAACGTAAATAAGTATGATAATAATACATTAAAAAGGGAACTGTCCCCACCACCTTTGAAGTCTTCTCATTTGCCTCCACTAGGCCGAGCCGGGCCTGCAATGAAAAGTTATTTACCACCAATATTTGTTTAACCTGTGATTATTTTTATATTTGTAAGCAAAAGCTATTACTTTTGTATATAGTAATCTATCATTTCGTAAGACTGCATTTATTAGATAAGTTTTAAGATGTAATAAATGTGTTTCGAAAGAAACTGAAATATCAAAACTTGTTTGATTCCATAATTTTGAGCTGTGTGTGTCTGTCTGTCTGTGGCATCGTAGCTCTTAAACGGATGCGCCGTTTTTTATCTAGTTTTTTTTTTGTTGCAAGGTGTCACAATCGAGAGTGTTTTTAGCTAGGATCCAAGAAAACATCTTCAGCCATTTGAAGATTATCAGCTCTTTTCTAGTTGTTGAAAGGATCAAGTAACGATTTTGTAAAGAAGCGCGGATGTTCTTAATTTTTTAAAATTTAATGTTGTGTAATAAATATGTTATATTCTAATGTAATGTTTACAATAACATAAAACTTGATTAGTATGTATGCTTTAGATAGATATAATTTGGCTTGAGTAGTTACGCCTCCTGTATACAAACATGAATAAATTACAATCATAAAATGTCAATACTGACATGACATTGAAAGCACAAGTAAGGATCGCGTGCGCACGAGTTGTGAATCATTTGAAGCCGCAGCTCGCGACACCCGAAAGCGTAACGGGAGAAAATGGACCAAGAATCTTTCTTATTCATCTTGGTGTACATTGTAAATCAACTTTACCCATCTGAAATCGTTCTTTAAATGGGTCTCTGTTTCACATGTTTATTACTATACGCTTATCTGTTCATCTTTGTTAATAACACGCTCTGTAAAACCCATGTAAAACCATTAGAAAATAAAATTCCATAGTTGATGGCACTTCTGCTTTCTTTTTTTATAAAATTTAAATTGAAAGTCTCTTCATTTTCTTTCAAAATACTCTATAACGGATTTGGTTGCAGATTTTTTTGTATTTTGTGAATTAGAAGTCACGGATAATGTTATCAAAACTATTTTGAAACCTAGAAATACGAATATCCAATCAGCGGTAACAAAATAATCATTTCCAACTTTTCGTCGCGGCGTTTTGAGGCCTATTTAATGCAAATAAATAAAGAAACAATCAAATCTTTCATCTTTATAATACTATTATTACTACTCTTACTAGTCCTTTAGGCGAGGTATATAGATTTATACTGAAGCATTTTCTAAAAATATTTTAGTCTAGACTGTCACTGTAATACAATCACAAAATTCTATCAGATCCTCGCGCAACAACATAGTCAAGAGAGTGGTTATTGAATTTTCATACACATAAATTGTAGGTAACGGTCGAACGACGCATAATATAATGGCACAGACACATCTGCCGAACTATCTATCTGTACATCAAGTAGGTATATTATACTGTATGGTACAGTATTATCAGAGCCGCCCCGTAATGTAAGTGCTTTTACACAATGTTGAGTGTTCAATGTTAATAGATATCTCTCTATAGGGGTAGGGTAAGGAACTAAAGCCCACAGAGAAAATATTTGTGAATAATAATTGGGCTTCAGAATAAGACTCTTGGAGAAAAACTTCCTAAGATATTTATACAATTTTCAAATTGAATTTACCAGTAGCATTGTATACTTTATTTTATAATAGGATATTAAATTATACCGTTCATTTATGCGCAAAATACTTAAAGAACACAACAGGTTCATTAGAATAAATAGTATGTATTTCAAAAGGAGCAGGAAAAGTAGAGAAACATAATGTCTACTGCTAAAACTAAGAAGTGTTCTATAATCCCCATGTTTGGCAGGCGGGTTGGGGGTCTTAGTTATTATACATTACTCAGGAAAATGCTGCTACCCACTACCCTTTTTTTTAAATTACCCATGCTTGCTTATGTCACAAAAGTACGACGAATCAAACTTCACCGGCTGCACCCGTAACATGCAGCGCTATGACAAAAGTTTGTCGCGCGAGAAACCCGCCATATTGAAATATCCTCCAATAGGATAAGAGAATGCGCATACGAAAATTATGTCAGTCACGCGTGGACCGGGCATGTTAGAGGGGCTGCTACCCGTTTCTCTCTCGACAGTCACAGAAAGAGCTAGGTTGGCCCAATTCTAAGCCAAGAACCACACGGCTGACGAAGACCAAACAGTAACAGTAACAGAAGTAATGATAGGAAGTAGAAGTATATAACAGTAATACCCATACAGAAGTGAAATTCACCTCCCCGCAACTGCACGAGTTCTTCGCCCTCTCCTCCCGCGCACCTCGCCCCGCAGGTGCCTCCTGGCTCCGGGAGACGAGTGGCAGGCGACTGGTTGTACATGGGTGGTATTTGATAAAGTATAAAGACTAATTTTCCGATGATTTTCATTTACGTCTGGCCGTTGTCTTAGAACATTTCGAATCGCGTTCGTTCTTTAGTGTCCCGCCTATGCCTACGTCTAGGGCACGTCTCATGTAATTTGCCTAGCCTGCCGCCTGCGCCGCCGCCGCCGCCGGTCGTCGCGACGCAATCAGGAGCTGCTATTGTGTGCCGCGTGTTAGTAAGTATACTAGGCTTGCTTTACTAAATAAAAGATGGGATACTCAACGAACGTGGTCTATGATTCAAATAATATATTTTGAGATACTCGCCTAAAATAATTTAGCGCGTAGCAACTAAGATTTTGAAAAACATACAAAATAATCTAAATACAGATTTAGGTAATAGGGATATGTAATTATTGAAGTCAAATAATTTGGGATATCTGGGAGATGAAATCGCGAATGCTTGAAATAGATATTTAAATTAATTATACATTTATCAAAAATATGTTCATTTTGCTACCATGTGTTATTTAGGTTGGAATCCCACACTTTAAAAAAATTTGGATGGCTTGATTTACGTAACATATATTTTCCTAACTGAAAAGAGTAGCCGCCACTTGTTTATTAACGAGAGACTTTACAACCAGACATTTTAGCTTCAGCCTTTAGCCTTGGTAATACCTACTTGGTTAAGTTAAAGTAAATAACTTGAGGACTGCAACAGATGCAACCAACGGTCTGGCTAGGACTAAGTGCAACTGCATTATTGCATCCGGAATTAAACTTCAGAACTGTAAGCGAACTTTTCAAAATATTAATTTGTTTGTTTTTATTATGTATGTAGATATTAGTTGAAATGACTTTTATTGATAACGGTCAAAGGACGATACGTATACGTTTGATATAGCTATTCGAAAAAACGATTTTGCTGAGAGAACTTGAAAATTTAAATAAGGTCAATGTAAATTAAATACTACAAAGCTATAAGTGAAGATATTTATCGCTGAGTTTTTGTTTATAATATCTGATATCTATTTTTTACAATAATTAGGGGACGAAAATTGTGTACCACAAAAAAGATAACATGCGTGTCTTAAAAATCTTTTCGAAATATTTAAATATTTTTAGACGCTCACTTAAAGTGTGTTTAAGTTTTGTGGTAAGACTGTAATGTCGTGCCAGCCATGCTTATTGATGGTTGAATACAGCAGGTCAGTTAAGAAAAACATCGTTGAAAATCATTTTTTCTATATATATATGAAATACTTACCTACCATCAGTAATCACTACATAGTATAAAATAAAGTCGCTTTCTCCGTCCCTATGTCCCTATGTCCCTATGTCCCTATGTCCCTTTGTACGCTTAAATCTTTAAAACTACGCAACGGATTTTGATGCGGTTTTTTTAAATAGATAGAGTGATTCAAGAGGAAGGTTTATATGTATAATACATGCATAATATACTGAAGGATAACCCACAATAACCATTTTCCCGTGCGGAGCCGGGGCGGGTCGCTAGTATTTAATAAATTCTCATGATGGAGAAAACTTACAATAAATATTGTTAAAACAAGGAGACTGGGAAATAAAAGCTACAAGAAACCTTGTTATGTTCGTAGTGTTTTGTAAACAAGATATTTGCTCCGTACGGGGATCGATTCCCAGCCAGTGGCGCTAGAACCGCATTGGAAAGGACATCAAAGTAGGAAAATCAAATAGAAGTCTCGTTGAACTCGAAAAGTCTATATAGGAGTGCAATTTAAATCAACTCGTTTAATGTATTGCTTGTATTTGTATTAGGTTAGAGTTTTTTTTTGTGATTTGACAATTGTTTTTTCTGAGCATTTTATTTTGTATTCTATTTGACATTCATAATCAAATCATTCATTCATTCATCCTAATCATTAATTCATTCATTTCTTTTTTTGCATGTGTGTGTATGTTTGTACGTGTTGTGGCGATTATGGGAATGTTCGTAAACTCGGATCATAACTACTGACATTTATAAGTACATACATTAGTAGACATCTATTTAAATGTAATCCAAATTATTTTTAAACTGAAAGTTAGCTAGCACCTAACTCTCTGTAGGCACTCCTTGAGTTCATTTCCTACTCCTCGATTGTACGAAGAACGAGAAAATATGTAAATTTTAATGCCACAGTACCGGAGATCAAAGTCCACAGAGGCTGGCTGATTTTCACCACCGGCCTTTTTATTTATGCTTTTATTCCGATTGATATCTATTTCCTTAATTCATTTTTCCTTTTTCACACTTTTTTCTGGAAAATATTTTAAAACAATAAAAAATTGTCTATTTTTCTTATATTAAAATGAACATTTTGTGTAGATCGAAAAAAATATTTGCTCGAAATATCTTTGCAATAATGTTACAACAATATCATTACATAATTTAGTTATGTAGCCAAAAAAAATATACGCGTCGACTTGACAACCTCCCGTTCTTCGTCTTAAAAAATATATATTCACGTATATCATTTAAAAATTGTAGAGATAGAGGGATTTGTATTACAAAGAACTTAGAGCCAGAGATCAAGTAAGTTTATGTGTTGCAAGTTGTGAAATACAGGAAGTGTTTGGAGAAACACCCAGGGACAAACAGGGCTGTGCAAGTTTACTTTATTTCTGTCAGGCTCATTCGGCAACCCTACGTAGTGGTGGAGGAATATAGTTTATTTTTGGCATAAGAAAAATGATTGTTGTAAAAATATTATGTATAATATTTCATTTAAGTACTAAATGAGATATTTTTGCGTCATGTAAATTAAAAGTCGTTTAAAAATATGTAGACAAAGTTGAAGTAGTATATAATATGTGTACAATGTATTTTGCAGCGCCCTTACAGGGTTCATGTGTGTATCAAAGATATTTGTTCCACCTTAATGTAACCACATGATGCAATAAAGAAATATGAATATGAAGATCGTATAAAAAATACATGTCTACATAATAACTCACCATAAAATACTTGTAATTTTATTTACGGTAATGAGAATCAAGAATTTTATTCAAATAGTAAGAAATATCAAGGAAGGAGGGGAGAGAGGCCTTAGCCCTGCAGTGGGACACAATAGGCTAGGAAAAAAAGGAAATACGTAAGAAATATCAGTACTTAAAGTGAGACAAAATTATTTCGAATTCTTTAAGTTTTTGTTATTTTCTTTGATCCTTTGATTGATTTGTCCCTAAAATATCGATAGTTTTTATACACATCACTAGTGAGTGTGGGTTAAGCGGATTTACAGCCGCCAACTTTACCAATATCCCTAGAATCAATTTTCACGCGTTATTTAAACAAATAGAAACAGAATTACGGCTATTCACGCTATTTGAACTGAAAATTTACATGGCTCGTTTATTTGCACTATATACCTACAGCTTTTTTACATAAGTGGTATATATAGTTTTAAGTAAGTAAATAAAAATACTTGACACTTATCAAAATCATTAAAAATACATCACATCTATCTAACAATAAAGACAACCACCTTAGTTATAATTGTAACCAGCTTATTATCACCACATAGTATAAAATAAAGTCGCTTTCTCTGTCCCTATGTCCCTATATCCCTATGTATGCTTAAATCTTTAAAACTGCGCAACGGATTTTGATGCAGTTTTTTTTATGGATAGTGATTCAAGAGGAAGGTTTATTATGTATAATACATGCATAATATACTTAAGGATAACCCACAATGACCATTTTCCCGTGCGGAGCCGGGGCGGGTTGCTGGTTATTTATAATTTCATCTGGATGTTTTAATTCTATATTTTCAATTACATCTCATAACACAATTTTAATTTAACTGATCCTACCAAGGAAGCGGAAGTCTCTTAAATAGTGACCACGCGCAGGAAGTAGTGTGGGTAGGCCCCCCACAGGGTGGACGGAAACTATCTAGTGAGGGTCACGGGAAACTATTCAATGCGGGCAGTGCAGGACCCATCATTGTGGAGATCTTTGGATAAGGCCTTTGTCCAGCAGTGGACTTCTACAGGATGAAGTAATGACGATGATGGATGACCTAGGAAGTTTCTACGTAATACTTTTCTCCTTAGCAACTCCATTATTATTCCATACTTTTACGACTTATTTAAGAGCTACAGCGCTTATAAAATTATACTAAACCTAAACTTACAAGCGTTTCTTGTAACTTACGCCTGACTTTATTATTGTTTTTATGAGCTCTTGATCATAAAATTTTCATTAACACAGCGAGAGTTTTACTCGTGTTGTTGTGAAGAAGAGTTATATTGTCTTTAAAGGGTAATGGTATGCGTTATAATTTGTTTATTGCTGTTACCATTTTCTGTTTCTACAAGATAAAGTTCAGCTAATACGAAGGAATTTTAACTCGATTTTAAAATCTATTTAGTAAAGATATAATACTGTGATAATTTTGATACTCGGTCCACCGATTAAAATTAGAAGAAAATATTTTTGCATATCAAAAACAAAGACTAGTTAAATATAACTTAGTCTTCATAAATGTACAATATAATTGGTAAAGTTCATAAGAGAACAAATAAAGTGTTGGGTATTATCTAGAAACTATAATATAAAACGACGTTCTTACAGAAATTGGCAGATCAGACAAGAAAAATATTATAGTGAATACCTAAGTTAGAATTAACTAAAAGATGACTCATACCTGGTTGAGTGCGAAAATACTCCAAAAGCAGTTAAGATAACCATCTCGGCGGTGGCCTCGGACAGACGTAAGAAATATCTCTTTTTTTTTGTCAAAGTGCTAAGTCTGTGAATTTGTGCAAAATGCTAATGCCGTACCACATCCTAAGGTATAACTTTTAACTTAAAATTCATTATGACACGTTTTCGAGAAAAATGTTCACGTATATTAGTTGTGTATGTATACGTTTTGTTTGTTAGTTAGTTTTTTTTCTCTGCAGGGAACATGTAAACATTGTGATCTGATGATTCTTTAGATTTATATTTACGAAAATTTTGTAATAAATATCGATATTATTAATCCCCACTCCACAGAACTATTGATCGTTGGCGATCGACGCCCCGCAACCAAACTGTAATTAAAATCTCAGCTGATTGTACGTCGTAGCTATCACCAAACCCCACGCTCCGAAACAATTTACTTACCACATCGCACATACCTAGATTTGAGTATTTACCCAGCTAGACATCAGCACAATGTGAGCCTGGGGACATGGGGTGATGCCATGATAGTGATGTCATCACAGCGATTAATTAGTGGAAAATGAACACCGACGATCGACATTTTCAATTACCGCCAGATCGGGCGAGATTCGATTACGAAATGGCCGAAGGGACCGGTCTGGTTTAATTCGCTGGTAATCCTGTTACGTGGTATTCCGGTGGTAAGTTTTGGTGACATTTTTGTATGTGCTTGCTAAATGACGTTTTGAGATAAGCCGGTCTTAGCTGAGTTTTTGGCAACACAAATGCGCTTAGTCTAAAGGTAGAGTTCAACTGTTGAATTTACATTCAGAACATGGACTTGGTAACATAGTTACACTATCCAGAAGAAATCTTCTTTTTCTACCTCTGTCGCTTTTGATTGTAAAGTCTGCAAGCTGGTTAAGTATCTGGGAGGTGTTTGTTCCTACAGTAAATTAACTTTGCAGCCCGGCAAGTCCGGTGAAGCTTGATCAGTCGTACTTTTTCGACTCAAGCATAGGTCAATTAAAAAAAATTTGCAGCCTGGTTGAAGAGTTGCAGATTGATTAAACAGGTGACCACAAAAGCCCATTTCCTGGATTAAATAGTCGCTTTTTGACACGAGCGTGCTTACTTCTAAGCCAAAAGACCTTATGAGAAAATTGAAATTGTCTCACAATATATACGTAAAAAACCAGAGGGAGGGCTTTGTCCAGCAGTGGACGTCTTTCGACTGAAATGATGATAATAATACGTAAAAAAATTATATTGAAAATTTTAATGTAGAAAGTACGGTGAATTTAGTTCAGAAAAGCGTTTGTATTTTATCTAACGCCAAGAAGTAGTTTCTTTTTCTAGATCCGTGTCGATCCTTACCTACCAGTTAGAGAGCATTCAAAGTTGTTGAATCAAACTTAGGCAATCTGACCTGCTTTAGTTTTCTTGAGGAAAGAAATTCTGCAGGTGAAGTAGTACTTTCACAACTTTTTCAAGCGATAGATAAAGTAAAATAATTCTAGTGAACACTGTCATATATACCTATTTTATCACGCGACTAAAAACAGGATATAATATAAAACACTCGATGAAAAAAACATTCCTAGATTTTTCAAAAGGACTTAATGATAGTCTAAATCTGTAGAGCTTAGCTCCGACCAATATTAGCTAATTACGGAAACAGAACAAGACCCCAGCTAATAACACCAGAGTTTCTCAGGTCACCCATTACAACCTACAAGATGAAAAAAGGAACACCAAATGTTTAACTTTCCAACTTTTTATTTCCTACATCCAACAAAAGAATGAAATACTCCCTCGGACCATACGAGTAACAAGACATTGTCTGTCAATACCACCTAGCAGACTTTCATAAGGGCGCGGAAGCAGCTGCGAGTCGGCATTAGTATGTTGATGAGGCAATCGCGATCACAGCCGGGATAACATGATTTATATTGGCGCTAGGGTTGCGCGGACAAAAACAACAAAAACGGAGGCTAGACACGAATTTGATGCTGCCTTGTCTGGGAGAGCTTTACTCGTGACAAAAAAGGTAAGTTTTTATGAACTGTTTTCATACTTCGTTTATGTTGACTCATTTATTTTTCTAATAAAATTACTCAGATCTGATGGACTGTTTTTAGTTAACAGCTCATATACATCCCCACCGAGGGGCTCAAGCCTACCCTGATATCATCGACCACGCTGGCCCAGTGCGTGGTAGTCAACTTCACACACAACCTTTAAATTGCTTCGCAAGTGTGTGCGGCTTTCCTGTCGATGTTTTCCTTCACCGTAATCTAAGAGCGTCGAATGTACCTACAAAATATATCAATTCGAAAATCGAAAACAAATTGGTACGTGCCGAGGTCTGAACCTGCGATCTTCCGCCACTTGGGCACTGACGCTCATCGTTTTTGATTTACTACATGTTATATTAATTCGTAGTGTATAAGGTATTTTCTTTTTTCTCTACCACCCCTGAGACACTCGCCTCACTGGATAAATTAGGGTCGTCCGTCAAAATTTTCACGTATTTTCCTTCGATAGGCTGTCGGTACAGCGGTGACCATGTCGTCGTAATTGATAGGACAGATGATATTAATGTCCCACCCTCTACACAACGTGTGCTCACAATTTATGTTGCAATACCGCACACCACCCTCCGTCCTCACCCACCTACCAAAAATTTTCCTCCAATGCAGTTTTCGTTAGCAGAAAATACTCGCAGGCAGGTCGCTAACAGCAAAGCAAAACAAGGAAATTGCAGATGTTTACACTGACTTTATACGAGTAGTTTCTTTACATTTGAATTACACTTTTTGACAAACCTTTATTTATCAATGGATATAATAATGAATCCCTCGCCTCGTAAGAGCGAAGCGTGCTTTTCCCACCTCAGGAGATCCGATCTTTTCTGGGTGGTTGCATGCATTGCATACCGAAGAGTTTCGCATCACACTTATCATAATTATAATGGTGTAAAGTTTCTTTTGGCTTGTTCATCTCCACAGCCAAACTCCACCTTGTGAACGTGCCAACCGTTCTTGGGCAGGTCTATTTTTTGGTATAAATAAAAACCCTTTAGTATTTTTTTTCGTTTAGAAAATAAGAATATCGTCTTCAAATAGTTGATTCCACTAACTGGAAAGATTGTGGTCTCGTATTTTTATGGTTAACAGCGCCATCTATGTTACAATTATAACAATTACTGAAACTTGTGGTGGTAGAGCCATCTTTGAATGTAATTTGAAACCAGTGTGAAGGGATAGCATGATGAAAGCCCAAGATGTAGTAAATTCTAAAGAATATACACAGATGGCGCTTATTTAGTTTTATATTTCGATCTTGTTGTTACAGTACCTAAGTATTAGATGGCGCTGAAACCACAATTCTCAATTAGGTCTATATAACCCTACCGGCAAACAAAAAATTGGTTGGGTGACCAACGGACCAATCTTAGAGCAACGCCGGCCTTCCGAAGGGCGTATATAATACTTTACTTTTTACCATAGAAAAATTACACGCTAAATCGCAGGGTTGTAGAAAACCTACACTCCAGCACAGAATAAATAATAGTACTTCAGCAACAGAGCCACAATAGACTATTGTGTTGTGGCAGAGCATCATCGTCCGTCACGTTAGAGGAGGTTTTTTCTGTGGGAAAACATTGTTTTCACCAGTAAAAAAATGCCTCATATCATATCACCTTGTAAAATTTATATCATTATATCGCATCCATTTAAACATAAGCAAGGCGTGACAGTTGGACAAACTATATGCAAAGTTAAAGCATTTAAAATTATGGTATCAGATTTATTTTTTGGTACATATGTGACGTCCCACGTGCATAGGGACCTTATGGTCGGTATTGAGTTACGCATATCCCTGTAATCAGCAACTAATAAGCTATTAAAATTCAAAAATATTATCTTTACACTACATATTTATTGTACGGTGTATATTTTTATGTTTATGGCAACAATTTCCATTATAAAATTAGTTCCATTGAAATTCCGCAATATGGCGAGGTTTTTTATTTCGTTGGTAGGGCTTTATCACAAATTACGTATAGGTGGCTTTATGTATTGTTTCCTTAGTAATACGAGTTGCCTGGTAGAACTTGCTACCTTAGCAATAATGACGCTTTTTTATACACTTTGATTGTCGTTAATTGTATTGGACTTCTTTTACTGAATTTTGCATAATTTTACTGTTGTGGACTGTATTAATTTGTTGTTATTCTGGCATTCAATAAAGCATTATTGTGTTCTATTTCTCTGTAAAATAATATTAAAGCCTGTCCAGGAAAATAAAAAGCCTGCGCTGCGGGCGCCACGTGTATTTTTTTATGTTTCTGGCAACAATTTGCATTAAAAAAATTAGTTCCATTGAAATTCCGCAATATGGCGAGGTTTTTTATTTTTCTGGTCGGGCTTTACACTTAAGTTGTATATGTGATATACGAATGTACCTACTTTATAAAATAACTTCTTATCTTAAAATCCAACTAAATCTGATCAAACGAAACGTTTTCCCTGAAGTTCAATAACAAGTTCCTCTAAGGATATCCCGCTTCACAACTCTGAAGGGCTTCTTTGTGGAGGAGATAGCTCATCTAGATAAGTGGAAGCCTTTCACACTACTGACAACGTCGGCGTCTCATACAGTCAGTACCAGTAGATAAGCGCTACCAGACGGCCTGTCTATGGAAGTCGAATTTGTGAGGCGCAGCTTCAAAAATCTATCGACAATCGGCACGTTCACGTCACGATTGACTATTATTGGAACTGGAAAGTAGTCATTTGAAGGCACTATGTAATAAGATTTCTTTTTTATTTCGTAGGAATGATAAGTAGGAGAGGATACTTTTTACCATAGGAAATTCATTCATTCTGATGAGATAATAATTATAAAGGAAATTTACAAATAATGCTCTTATTGACTCTACCACAATAACTTTATCAACCATATAATATAGTTTTATAACTCTATGCTATCAACCCCACAAGAAGGCATAAGTGAAACGTTAGGTATACTATTTTCTCAGAAATTAGAGACATTTAATTATTTTGAAATTGCGGTACTAGAGCATTTCTCAAGTTGTACTATCGGGGCTAACAAATCTTCGTTATTGGTGAAGTGGCCAACTCGATCGTGCCTTCTGTGCACAGAATTGGGTAATGAATCCTACTGTATCTTATACTAAGTACTAATATTATAAACTGTAATTATAAACGTGAAAGTTTGTGAGAGTGGATAGATGGATGTATATGGGTGGATGATATTCTTTCACGCAAAAACTACTGTTTGAATTTTAATGACTTTAAAAGAAGTAATATAACTAGCAGAATAACATAGGAATACACCTTTTACCGCAGGAAAATCCCTAATTCTCACGGGAAAATAGTTTGCGCGGGCGGAGCTGCGCTACGGGGCGGTAAGCTAGTATAAATAATACATTAGCATTATGTACATTGTGTTCACATACCTGAGATCCAGAAGCGAACTCATCAGCCGGTGGTTCCCTGGTAAAACGCTCGAACTTGAAGCTGTTGGAGCGGTAGAGCTCGTTGTCTTCACGGTTACGGCGACCTCGACAAAACCGACGGGCGATCGAAGTATGCCTGTGAACGAAAGGTTAGTCAGGGGATCAAAAGTTTCAGTAACTCATACTCGTACCATCAATGTGACGACTGGTTTTATGACGAGTCTATAGATGCAATTTCACAACTGGTCATTACCAATTATTACTTCTTGGTGCAAGAGTAATTGGTCTATATTATAAGAAATATGTAGCTTTTTTCGACAGCTATTATTTATATGTATGATTAAACTTAAAATTCATATGGGTAGCCAAATCTAAAAAATTAACTGAAAATAATGTACTCGCATCACTTCTGCACTACTGCACCGAATTTGGTCGTGTTTAATAAATAAAGCTTTTATAATTTATACCTAACTAGGTTTCCGCCCCGCGGCTCCGACGTTCTTCCCGTGGGAATGAGGTATTTTCCTACGGTAAAAGGTAGCCTATGTGTTAATCCAGAGTGTCAGTTATCGCTCCATCCGTTTAGACGTGAAGAAAAAAAGTACTTTTGCCTTTATAATTATCAGTGTGATAATGCGGGCAAAGCTACAGAGTGGACTCCTAATTAATTACCAATAGGTAATTTTGACTTGATTATTTGCAAAAAATAGCCCTCACATGTTTTTATTAGCACACCACGACGACACTGCCACCACCTGTAGCCACCACCATTTATTTTTTATAACTTTTCAGTGCATCGGCTCGGCTCGGCTCTGTATTAGTATTATTAGTAAATTTGACCTACTCGTACTACTGACTACTACTTTCATGTAGGTAAAGAAAAAATACATACCTAGTACGGTGCTACTTAGTAATTCAAATTAAGTAGGTTGGTAATTGCACCGAAATATTTGCACGTAGTCATACCCACGATTTTATGTGCATGATTGTCATAAAATACTCTACTTTAACATATATCTAAGAAACAACTTAAAGAAAATAGGGGCTTCGAAAATGTTTTTGGTAAATTCTACTTTATATGGCACAAAATAGAGTTAGTTTCTTCGCGATTAAAAATAGTGTAGTTTGTTTACCTATACAAAATGACTTCATTATTTTTATCCATGGACTGAGTTATATAGTAACATAACCAAAGCATATAACTGTTACTATACTAAGTCCATGTTTTTATGAGCTTGTGACAGTACATACAGTTTTACAACTAACAATTATTATGATTTTCAAAAGGTTTTCTTATTCATATAATAAGAAAAAAAAGTAAATAAGTAAAGTTAAGGAGTTTTATTATAAGTAGAATGCTATTCTACTTATAATAAAATGGAGATAAGAAAATTACGAATCAAAAAAATATAAGTATTTGTCTAAAATGTTTCTATAATATTTATTACGAAATACCCTATCAATCTAATGCCCTCGTTTCCACTTCGCTTACTTTTATGAGGAAAATTTCCGGCTTGCTTGGGTCTTCTTAAATTGGAATATTACTCACAGTATTACCGGGTTAGTACTATTATTTTCTTCTGTGGTATTACTGAAAGTTGTGTAAGATAGACTAATATTATTACGTACCTACGAATTAATCTTAGTACTTTATGTGATACGAAGATTAAAATATTGTAATTATAGAGTCACCCGATAAAAATACGACATTAAGCGTTTCTTTTTTTCAATTATGATATTTTTATGTTATTTGTCCAGTTATGAAGTACCTACTCTACCACCTGTAAAGAAGAATCTAACCCGTTCTTAATTAATGATAACGTAAATTAATGATATTTGGGGATGCGGGGGAAATGCCGCATTCCCACGGGAAAACCTGAACAAAATACCTCGAATCGCTAGAGTGTAACGGCCATTGTATTCCGAAGATCTTCAAGCGAGCAGGTGGTCGCCGCTTCTGCTCCGTGCGCGTTGCAGTAGATTCTTCAACGGGAGGAGTGTGATGCCTCGTTCCTGATGAAGCCCGAGTACCACTCCTTCGCCTCCTTCGCCTTCGTCTTTCCACCAATATGAAGTTGTCTCCGTTCCTGATCACATACGAAGAGCGCAGCGTACCCTTTTCTTCCCCTTGGCGCTGTCTTATCAAATCAGCTGTTCGCAAAGTATGGATGTTCTGGTACTCTGCTTCTAAGGGCGGTGGCACGTGTGTTACTACTTCCCGACTAGTACCGCTTCCATCCCTCTTCTTCCGAGAGGAATGGAGACCTACTCTGCGCCAAACCTTTTCCATGAATCTTTATTTACTGTCATCCCATTTTTATCTTACCCATCTGTGAAATTATGATTATTGAAGCGCCCATCGCCGAACAATGCACGCATTTATTTCAGTGTCACTTTTTCTCCGGAAACATGTAATGTAAACCAAATCGAATCGATCTCAGCACGATAGCACTTTTTGTCAGATCAAGATGTCTCTAGATCTCACTGATAAAAAACTACTGAATAAAAAATACTAAACTAATGAATTACTGTCCGATCAGCCGTTCAGTCCTTGTCTGCAAGATCACACTGTTCGATGAAACACTTCGATGTAGGTATATCTTCGTCGTCGGTTCGGTGGTGGTGACTCAGAATCACAAAGCTGAGGGCGTTTATTAATAATCTCGTTTATTGAGACGTACTAGGTTAGTGGTATAAGGGGAGAGAATAACGTGTTTTTTGACATCGCTAGCGAGATCCTGGCCCTACATCGGGGTGCGGGCCCCGTCACGCATGCGCGGTCCCCTTCAGCCCTTGCCGGTGTCTGAAGCGCCAAAATGGCGGACCTCCGACCCCCTTCCCGTTATTGAATATCCAATTTTATCCATGCATTCATTGTCATAGGTCGCTTGTTGAATGAGTATAATCTGCTTCGTTTTTTCAATCCGTATAATGTTGCAGCTAGTTCGAAATGCGATATTATTATTAAAAATTACCTACATAAATATTTTAGCCCAGAAAAAATATCTCTATATTCCGTATTTTGTATATTATTATGTACAAAATAATAGCTGTAATTCAAGCTTCAATGCAGTACAATCTGGGGTAGAGCCTTCAGCTCCCTCGCAAGTCCGGTGAAGCTTGATTTTTTTCGACACATGCAGGTGATCTAAGGTCAATAAAAAAACTTTGCAATTCAAATACTTAATCCTTTATCCCATAATAATCATTTTTTTCACCTTCTACTTTGTATACGATATGTATCTACCTGAAGATAGCTAGGTAATCCTAATCATCATCGTGTTATTGGAAATACTTTCAGACTTCTGCGTTTCTACAGACAAGGCATGCTTCTCAATTCGGTGGTCTAAGGTTAATTTTGCTTTTAATAAAGTATAAAATTAAATAAACTATTTTACTCACGTAAATTGACCAAACGTGACCAAACTGAATTCAAAATAATTTATTCCGACAAACCATGACCACCGAATTGAGAAGGATATATTTTTGTAGAATAGAAATTTAATGCTTTTTACAGCCCGCTCTAGGATTAACAAAACACCCTGGCCTGGTTCTCAATACCGATGATCGGTAGAATATCTTTACGAAATTAGGAAAAGGGTTTAAAAATGCGGAAACAATAGGTATCTATCTAGTCAATAGGTACAGTCTACTAAGTATACCTAATATTATTATACTGTTTCGTTGTTTAATGCATATAGTGAAATAGTTTCTTAGTATACGATTCCGGTTCCCGCTAATAAATTACAAAGGCTTACAAAGAAATTTTCTACATCCAACGACTCCTAAGACGAATGGAAATGTGTATTATAGATTTTAGATCTCTATTGTAAACAAATCACATCATACTATAATATTATAAAGGCGAAAGTTTGTGAGTGTGTGTGTACGTTTGTTACTTCTTCACGTAAAAACCGCTGGAGCGATTTTAATGAAATTTGGTATGGAGGTAGCTGACACCTTGGATAAATAAATACATAGGCTATAGGCTACCTTTTACCGCGGAAAAATGCATCAGCTTCCTGCCGCGGCTCCGCCCGCGTTAATTTTTCCCGTGGGAATGAGGAATTTTCCCGTGTTAAAAGTTAGCCTATGGTTTAACGCGAGGCCTATTCTATCTTTGGGCCAACTCCGCCCGCTTTAACCATTTTTCCCGTGGGAATGAAAAAAATTCCCGTGGTAAATCGTAGCCTGTTCTTTCCCAAGGTTTATTCTATCTTTGTGCAAAGTTTCACCAAAATCGGTTCAGTAGTTTTGGAGCCTATTCAATTATTAGGAATATTTTATTTAGGTAATTTTTTTACACCTTAGGTTACGTTACATATTAAAGTTTTAGTAAGGATCCCTAACTTATAAAAAAATATATAGCCTATGTTACTCAGGCAGGGATTATGTAGCTTCTCAACAGTGAAAGAATTTTTGAAATCGGTTCAGTAGTTTCGGAGCCTATTCGATGCAAACAAACAAACATTTCCTATTTATAATATTATTATTATTAGTATTAGTATAGATATAGATTCTGTCTGTAGGTACCTACCTATGTACCTACACATAGTACATACATTTACATTTTGTATTTACATTTGTTAATTTTCGTATATTTTTTTATTCTTTTTAGAGACATCTAGAGCCAGTGCTAGTAAACTAGTACATACAAAGGTAACACAAACGAATAGCGAGCAAGTCGCACTACATTAGGTATACAATACCTACGTAAATAATGTTAATTTTTGTGTATATTCCTGCTAGATGGCACTAGTGTGTTCAAAATTAGAGGAACTGCCTGTTTGTTTTTGTTGCTTTGCGCCTAACTTCAATCAACACTTTATTTTTTTATTTACCAGTTAAAGGTAGGCATCGGACTAAATCTTATAAAGCCTAGTTATGAAATAAATAATAGAAAACAACAACATAACTAAAGCCTGACTGACCAAAGAAATAAGAAACCTGCTCTGGGGGCGCCACGTGTATATTTTTACGACTATGGCAACTATTTCCCTTATAAAATTAGTTAGTATCCATTGAAATTCCGCAATATGGCGAGGTGTCATGCATGTCATATTTCTTTGGTCGGACTTTAAACAGAAAAAGAAAAACCTGGCCATATTGTGAAATTTCAATGGAAATAATTATGGTATGGAATTAAAAATGAAATATTTTTGTAATTAATTCAGCTGTTGCACAGTTAACTTAGAAATAGCAATACAAAAGAGTAAAAACTTTCAGTACTGTGGGTTTAAATTTTGTTGTTTGAGTAACACCACGAACACCTACATCTACATACAGCTCAGATTAAAAGCCATACAGTAGAGAAGTACTTAATAATGAAACAACCTAGATATCTGGCTACACTTTATTTAACAAATAAATAACTTATTGTAACAAATATTGTTATTACTCAAAAAATATAAAATGCTTGCTTAACATAGCTTAAAACAACAGAAATGCGTGAAAAAAGAAGCTTAGTTAGCTTAATTAATTAAGAGTATCTTAAAATTCTGGTAAAAATAAAATATTATTATTTGATTGGAACATTCTTCATTGACTTTGTGGTTACAGGGTTTCCATTGACTTTGCTAACTAATTTATTTCCTTGCCAAACTGCAAATAAATTGTCATTAGTTTTCAAATCTACTTGTAGCTTTTCCCATATCTTTTTCTTAGGATTCAGTACATCATCTGGTTCACCTGTTTCATATCCTTCCACTATGATTCTGTCACCTGGCTTGCTACCCTCTGGTGGAAGCAAAGGCTCAACTTGTTTAGGTTCATCAACAGAGGCACATAGTACCATTCCTTTTGACTCCACTCCTCGCATTTTAGCTGGTTTCAAATTACACAAAACTACAACATCCCTGTTGCGCATTTCCTCTTCAGGTACAAAATTTACTAATCCAGATACTATAGTTCTAGGTTCATCCTCACCTAGATCAATCTTTTCTACATAAAGAGCATCAGCATCTGGGTGTCTGGATACTTCCACAATTTTACCAACCCTAATATCTAATTTGGCTGGTGTGATTTCATCTACAACATTAGCATTACCACCTTTTACTTTTGTTGGAGGAGGGTATGCTTTTTTAGTTAATTCCTGAAGTTTAGGATCTTTGAAGATTTCTTGAATTGGTGCTAAAAGTTTGTTTATAGCTGCTTCCACAGAAGCTTTTAAATCTCCTGGATGGATTTCTTGTTTAGCAAACGCTGCTTCAAGGTCTTCAAAGTTATTGTAGTCAACATTTCCGCCATGCTCTGGTGCCCTGCATATCTTAAATGTTTCCCCTGATTTCATCAATGGAAACACAACAAATTTTGTAAAAGATAATATACCATTATCAGTTATATTACCCGGTTCACAAAAAGCTTTCTTTAACTTCTTTTTAACATTAGCTGGATTGTCTAAAAGATCAATTTTACTGTCCTCTTCAGAAGCAGACATTTTAGCACCTGTCAAACCTGGAACCATTGGGTTCATAAGATGAACTCTTTTAGCATACCCAAGTGCTGGAAGGTACTTTTCAGCCAAAGTAAAAATCTTTCTCTGATCAACACCACCAAACTGTGCGTCAACTTTTAAGTATTCCTCGTCTAAAGCTTGTAATCCTGGGTACAATAGACCACTCAGTAATGGATGTTCAACTTGTTTAACAACCTCCGCTCCAGCTTTCTTTGCATCATGCTCAGTAATCACTGAAGACATTCGGTAAACATCTAAAGTGTACTCTTTACTCAATTGGTATTCTGTACCTTTCACAAATCTTAGCTTGTCCAATGGCACACCTATTGATGTCAGGATAGCTTTAATAGCAGCTTCGTAGTACTGAGTACGGAGGGCAAGCAGTTCCCAAGGAGCCTTCATGTTGTCTAAATAGGCATGCAAATCTGCAAATAATATAGTCACCTCACAACCAGCATTAAGAAAGTCTGCGATTTTGGACATGGGGACGAAATAAGCCACATGTGGACGTCCAGTTGTCGCAGTGCCCCAGTAAATCTTTAAATCCCTCTGTTTCAATATTTCCGTGAGCTTTTCATCACCTAAAACTTCTTGTAAGTTTCTACTGATGAGATGTTTCTTCTCCTCCCAAGTCGACATTGTTGATTAGCTGTAATATTAGTTGAAATAGGTTAAAGTTTATTTGGACATATGACACTACATAAAAGGAAGAGGAATAAAGATAAATGAGAATTAGCACTTACCTCGGTAAAGTTATCTACAGAATATGAGATAACCGATACAAAATATATGATTTCACGATAGCTTAGTTAGACCACTCGTGGCGATAATGAAAGAAGATAGTAAGTAACTAACACGTAAGTAAATTGTAAAACCTGCTTACATGCTGCTTACGAAACTAGATGAAACATAACCTCTTTTAATTTTCAGACTTGAATTACAATGGAAAGATATTATAAACCTTATCAAAATTGTTTTATTGAGAAAAACATCAATAAATAAAAATTATTATTCGCACTATTTAGGTTATTAATTCACTAGACTAGAGAATTATGAAGAAATATTGCAAAATGAAATAGCATGAAGTTAGCAACAAGTGGAAAAAGTACTTGTTGCCAACTGCTAAATGGCGCTAGTATCGCAGTGAATGCTCGCGTTTCCTGTCAAAAGCGCCATTGCGCATGACAGTCAGTGCGGCCTTGCGGACTGAAGAGAGCTGCCAACAAAGGCCGAGTCGATGGGGTTACAAAAAGATTAATTTGGACTATTAAAACCCTTTTTGTTGTTATAATTTATATAGGTTGTGAATCTGTGATTACGTTTAAGAAAAATGTGTAAATGATATGAAACGTGACGACTAGCAAAGGAGTCAGCTGGTCCACAGTGCGAATAGTGAATAAAGAAATGGCGGCCTTGCCAGCAGGTGTTCAGTATGGGTTATCGGCAGAATCTAGTTTTAAAGAAAACAAGGAACTAGTGTTTGTGAAATTAACGGATTCAGCGTTAAAAGCTATAGAAGACTACATTAGAAATAATAGGGTAAGTCCAATCGCCATATTGTTATGACGAAAATAAAGAGAGGCCAACAATGTCAGAGGCGCCATACTTACGTTACAGAAATCAAAATGAATCTGCAAACGACTTGTTATAAATTCAAGTAAATCTATTTGACGCCCAAGTTATCAGTTGTATTACAAGAGTAAGTAAGGTGCCTCTTAATTATGAAGTTCTTTATAATGTCGCGCCACGTCAACAAGTAGAAATTTTGCTCTGTTGTTTTCTCAGATTTGTATTTCATACGGCTATTATTAGAGAATTCGCGTCTTATTGTCGCGGATTTCGACGGTTCGTTTACTGGGGCGTTACGTTACAATCTAAATTACTTCGAACGTCACTGCCCAAAGTTGGAAAATACCTGTATCGTATCTTGGACATCCAAGATATACCTAAGTACCTGAACTCATAGATTCATCTAGATACTATTTTACTATAATATTATCACATTAATACACTGAGTGGTGATTTCCCTGAACTTTTACATTTTGATGAGCTATCAGAGAATAAGTATCATTATAAACTGAAAAAAAAAAAACAAGATTTTATTTATTTTAAAATTATATTATGAAATAAAGCATTGATCTGGCAGTACAAAATACAATTTGAGCCATTTATAGGGATAATGTTGATTAAATCAGCTTCTTTTTATTACTATTTGAAAACAATAACTGCAATGGAAAATTCATAAAGTATGTACCTATTAGGATTTAACATTACATCTATTCTGTACAATACATTGTTTAGCTACAATGATTTATTTCAATAAATCAGTAAATATTAGATTTTACTACAGATTATATAAACAACTAGCTTTCCGCCGCGGCTCCGCCCGCGTTAATAGTTTTTCCCGTGGGAATGAGGCATTTTCCTGCGGTAAAATGTAGCCTACGTTATTCAGGGTGAATGTAGCTTTCTAATGGTGAAAGAATTTTTGAAATCGGTTTAGTAGTTTTTGAGTTTATTCATTACAAACATACACACACAAAAATACAAATCTTTCCTGTTTATTTATAATATTAGTATGATTACCATGAAGTCTACAAAAGAAGTGAAATTAAAGTATCCAGAATATTTTAAAGTATGTACCTATTATGACTGACTATGTGATATTATAAAAGAGGAATGAAAACTCAGCCCTTAAAAAAAGTACTACATTAATTTTAGAATTCTTTGTATGTTTTAAACCAGATATAATAGTAAGTCAAGATCAAATTAGGTAATTTTATTAAAAAATTGAAATTGAAAACTACGCATATACATCTTTTAATTACTTACTTATTCAATTCATATCTACACATACATAAAGAAAGACTTATTTTTACTCATTTGATTACAATTTCTTAGTATATTATATATGAATTAATTTATGTTCGGGAAGAAATAAACTTTACCCAAGCCATCCTCTATATTGCCTAAAACCAACTACATGTTGTAAATTTCTTTCTTATTATTACAAATTAAAGGAGCTAAAGTATACCCAGGTATCTTATTTGCTTTTGATAATACAAGGTGATCTACAATCAAAAGTCAAGCGGCAGGCATAAGAATAGGTCATCTCATCACTAATGTGTTACAAGTGCAATAGATGGCGCTACTTGTTCTGAATAATACTCAGTAAAACACTTGGTTGGTATTTATTATTTATATGTTGTCACATACCTAGTCGCCTAAAGATACGCACAACTGTTAATTTCTAAAAACTAAAAACTTGTACCTGCGCTTTGTATAGCTTATTAAGACTGAAAGTTAAAAGCAAAAATATATGAATCAAATAAAAGCTGAAAAAATATATCTTATTTTCATTGATACATACTTCAGTTTTGTTTTTAAAGAAATAATTGATTAATAGTTCTAAATAAATTAAGCTTTAATAAAATTTCACATAAAAAGTATAAAGATCAGTTAAGTTTAAAGTTTAGATTTGCTTCATCAGTTCAACTTCAATTGTTAGCTCAGTGACAATATTTTGTGTTCCCGAAACATTAAACAAATCAATCACGTAACTACAACATACATTCAAAAGTAAAAGTAAATTTAGCAATTCCTTTTAGATAAACCAGTCTTAATATTGCTGGAACTTTATACTCCTGTACTACCCTGTATATATTTCTTGATGTTTTATATGAAACTAGCATTCCGCCGCGGCTCCGCCCGCGTTAACAGTTTTCCCGTGGGAATGAGGCATTTTCCCGTGGTAAAAGGTAGCCTTTGTTACTCAGGGTGAATGTAGCTTTCTAATGGTGAACGATTTTTTTCTTTACGAACATAAACACACAAAAATACAATATTTCCTCTTTATAATATTAGTATGACAATAAAAGTAGTTTTTATTTAATGTTGTCTTTATAATGAAGTAATCTAACAACAAGTAATTAACAGTTTGGAGAGGTTTTTGCACAGCAGTGATCTCAAATGGGCTACTAAAATAAAAGTAAACAGAAATCTTAAATATTGATAAATTTTGTTATGTATATGTCACCGTAAGATTATAAATACCGTTAGATTACAATCTATCTCGCGAGATTGTAAACTATCGAAAAATTGTGAACCAAACATACTGATTACAATTTAACAGATTATTTTTCGATAGATTGTAATCTATCGAAATTAAACCGTCAAATTGTGAAATGGCATAGGATGGAACGCATCTCGCGCGCTCATTGGTTGATCGTCATATGCTCTGCGCCGCCATATTTGTTTCTTTTTTCGTTTATTATCTAATGTAAACAATCTGTGTTTAAGTGAATTTCAATTAATTTCGTGTTGAAAAAAACTCACTGCTTTATAATAATTTCTATGAAATTATTGTGGAAGTAATATGAATCCATGATTAATCGAAGAATAGAAGTTTGAATGATAAATGTGTTAGTGTAAGTAAAAATATACCATAATAAAATATGATGTCAAAATTACTGATTATCTACTGAATAATAGATAAATACTTGATGTCACAATTCTTAGAGTGCATTAATTTTATTCAACTGACGCCTGTGTTTTATTTCCAACTGTACGGACATAGAACGGCCTGCTGTAAGACCGACCAATCAGGAACAGCCTTTGGACAGTTGACAATTTAACGCGCGACAGATTGTAATTTAACAGTTTTTTCATTTCGATAGATTACAATCTACCGAAAATTAATGCTTTCAATTGTAATCAGTACGTTTAGTTCACAATCTTTAGACAGTTTATAATCACGCGAGTTAAATTGTAATCTAACGGTATTCACAATTTTACGGTGACATATATATTAAATTTCCTTAAAAATTGCTTCCACTCAACTAATCTTGTTTTAAATATTGTAAAAAATTTGTCAAACTTATTTAAACACTAACAGGCAAAAAATACTGGTTGATAATGAAATTGTAAACTATGCATGAATGATTAGTTGATTACAATTATAAGAACAAGTAGGTAAATAATTGACATGGAGTAGGGCATTAAAGGTGAATGTTAAATGTAATTAAAAAGGCAAAGCAATAAGGAAAATCTTTATTATATTGTTTGCAAAGACTTGCCAATTGAAACATGTCAAGCAACAGAATTAATTCAGAAGGGAATTATTTGTCACTAGCTGGTACTGGCATTTCAATACCTTGGGGTATGAGTAAAATACTCTAATAATGCGTTATGTATTAGTTGCTAGAATCTGGCCTTGTATTGTTTCTATTATATTGTGAATATTATGCCATTGAAACATAACTACGTAAATTATATATCAATGAGTCGTAAAAAAAGATATATTGACAAGCCTAGTTAACAGAGAATGTTGGTAAAGAAGATTAAAAGAATAAGAACATATTTATTTACAACACACAAAACAAGATGTACAGTATAAGGGCAAAAAATAACAAAACAAGTAGGTAGAACAGATAAGAAAAAATACTGAATTTAAGTTTCAGTTTTTTGTATTATCAATTTGTTTATTTACTCTAAAACAAGATTGTTTGGGTTTTACTGTAGAAAATTGATTGTTGTTCTCATATCTGTAGGTATAGGTTGGTATGTAGCAAAATTTTATGTACAGACTCGACTTTATCTTATGACAACAAAATGATAACTTATTGTTACGATTGCAATTTTATTTGTAATTTAACTATAACCGATCTAATAAATAGTTATATAGATCGATTGACAAGTATTGACATAATATTCATGGTTTATTTTTTGTTCAATTCGCATCTATTTTATTATACTACAATTTACGTCATATCTTAATAAACTAAACTAAAACGGTCGTGAAATAATACTGAAAAGGTAATAATGTTAAAAAAGGAATTAAATTGTAAGATTGATATGACAGACAACACGCAACCTTCATTCAGACTTGAGACCTATCATCTATTCCTAAGTCGATTCGGCGCGTATAGACTGACTCGCGTTTCGCAAACTCCGAACATTAGGTAAGCGAATCGAGCGCAAGTCGCAATGACAATGTTTCGTAGCGCTCGCGCAGGTGAAAGTACTTACCCAGGTGCCTCGTGAATTACTTAAAACGTATAAAAATGCAAATTAATTTTTCATCTTGTTCATGCTATGGCTTCGTCGAGATGGACGTATATGGGGGAAGTTTTCGAAAAACGAAATGATGAAGTTGATGCATACTTACTCAGTATTTATAATTATTTATTAGTTTCATAACCTAATTGATCTATGTTTGGTGTAGATGCAATAAAGCTTAACATTTAACTTAAACAAGGTGTTTGAATTTCTTAACCAGTTTTACCAATGTCGAATTAAGAGGCCTGTAAAATGATGATCATTTGCAGTGATTGTACCCTTTTGCCGACACTACTATAGTCATTTTATTGTTGACAAGTCACTGTCATTACCGAAATTAACGACCAAAATTTAGGGAAATTGCTAGACAATTTGAAAAGTAGCAGACAAGTAGTTCACGTTTTTATGCTACCCATTTTGTTTCTTCATTCATCCAATTTATTTTATCATATTATTTACTATAATCTTTAAAATCGTAAATAACTGATAAATATTGCCTAATGCCCTGATTAAAATATTGATTATATGAAATTAAAATATACAGTTCAGTAATGCTATGGAAAGCTTTGGTATATCGAAATTTCACGAATATTTACGGGGTAAGTTGGCTTATAATTTATGAAGATTTATTTCACTATGAATAAACTGTTTTATCACAGTACCTATAGCAATAGCAACCATTGAATTTTTTTTTTATAAATTTTCAACGAGTTTACATTGTTATCAGCTCATTATCATTCCCTTCTGTTATGATACCCTAAAACAGAAATAATAAGGGCCATAATAAAATGAATGTAAAAATTTATTTTCTGTATAAAATGTGTATGTGATTTCGTTTAAATCTGGCAGTAATAAAGGGTACAATTTACTTGTGATATATTATTAAATAAAGTATTCTGTGAGTTTATAGGTTTGAATAAGTATTCTTTATTTAACTCGTAAGGTTCATTAAGCCGACAAATGTTATCTTCTCTGTATGATCTATCATAATAAACAATAATGACTTGAATCTCAATACTTAAATAGAGTAAATTAGGTATTTTTTAAGTCTTGTAGACTGAACATATTTCGGCAGAATGTCAGGATATTATAATGTTACTAGCTTCCCGCCGCGGCTCCACCCGCGTTAATAGTTTTTTCCCGTGGTAAAAGTTAGCTGATGTCCTTCCGCAAGGTCTATTCCATCTTTGTGCCAACTCCTCCCGCGTTACCGGTTTTTCCTGTGGGAATGAGAATTTTTTCCGCGTTTCCCAAGGTGTATTCTATCTTTGTGCTAAGTTTCACCAAAATCGTTTCTTTAGTTTCGGAACCTATTCAATTATTAGGAATATATTAGGTATTTTTAGTATTGAAGTTTTAGTATGGATATCTATTTTTTTTGTAGATAATAGCCCGTGTTACTCAGGGATCATGTAGCTTCTCAACAGTGAAAGAATTTTGAAATCGGTTCAGTAGTTTCGGAGCCTATTCGATGCAAAAAACAAACAAACAATCAAACCTTTCCCCTTTATAATATTAGTACCTATAGAAAAAATCTTGTTTAATTACTAGTAGATTATAAATAATTGTAAAAGTGTTTTAAATCTATTACCATACATAATATTAATTTGTTTATTTTTATGATAATTGAACTGATAATTATTTTCCTTTCAAGTTCATACTATTGTACAGCTGAATAATGAGCTCATTAGCTAAATGACACATTAATAATTTGATGTGTTTTGTCATACAGGAAAGCTTTTTTAAATTCTTTATTTTAAAAGTTGAATGAACGATTAAACCCGTGCGATATTGCCATCTCTTTTAAATTATCTTAAAGTACCTGGCATAGCAGATGTTACAATTTAATCCGAAAAAAGTCGGACAAAGTGCCAAATACAAACATTTATTCGAACGTAAGGTAGCGCGAAGCCATGCACCCACCTGACAGTGATTCCCTAGTCTATGCACGTGTTTAAAGCGATGTGTATCTTTTGTGGCTGCTCACAGATCACGACAACGTTTTTCTAATTCTGCTGAGCAATAATCGACTTTCGCCTTCGGACTGTAAATGTGATATTCCCGCAAAGGTTCCCGACCTACGTCAGGTTTGTCGGTTTTTTTGTTGCCGAGCGTGCCACCTGGCCTTTTTTCCTGGCCCTAGAATCCATTGAAAGCCATGAATCACTTTTGTAACGCCGCTTCGGTGTGTGTCCAACTGTCCAGCTTGGTCTCATAGAATGCAATTGATTCTATGAATCACTGACGCCTTTAGTTTCACTACAATAATTCATAATTAGACGTTGCACGAGAACGCAAACTATGTATGTAATTACAGTAAATTGGCGATGGTTTTCGAATGTATATAGATAGTAAATTAATTGTATAATTAGTTAATATAGTAAATAATAAAATAGGTTGTATTTTGAAACCAACATAGATTAATTTGATGACTTGAATGAATAATTAAGACCGGAAGAAGTATTTTAATAGCTCTGGTATCATATCTCAAAACACATACGGTATGTGTGTGACGGATTAGATACCTAGACTGAAAACACATGCAAACACTTAAAGTTTTTATCGCTCTTTAATTGTTATGTTGATGAAGTAGGTCTAATTTATAACTGAGAAAGAGTTTTATTTTCATAACCCAAATCTGTCTCAATGCCGAGCAAATACTCCCAAATACCAATTAAAAGAAAACTGAGCAGTAAGGTCTATTCTTTGTAGTAGTTAATCAGGTTTAGGCGTTTGTATCTTTTTAGAAGTAATCTTAACTGTTATTGGGGAGTCTGGAGCGTTGGTATGTGTGACGGCGAGCACGCGCGATAGGGTCCCGGCCGCGGGGTCGACGCTCCCGAATACTCCCGATCCCTGATTCCCCAACTTACTACCTGGTTTTGTGTTACCAGAGTATACGATTAGAAAATTAACGGTAGAAATAAGCAAAACTGACTCTTTTGTAGCTTTAGCTGTTAGCTTTTTTTTTATTCGTTTTCTATGTTCAAATAAAAAAATCTTTTTTTTTACCATGTGTTACACGTGCTGGACCACACCGGAACTAATAACGTGTAACGAACGTGATTATAATTAGAAAGAAACCGAATCACACAATAATCAGCGGACTAATTTTAATTAAATATAAGTATCGCGATTATGAAAGGAATAGGACCAGAAATGTATTTCTTCTCCATTTCTTGTAATTAAGACGCCACAAATTTGTACCACCGCGCACAGAAATGTATTACTTTCCCTCTACGTTCATTCCTCAACCCCGCTCGCTTTCTCAAGTTGTTTGCCGATATCTTTAACGCTTTGGCCCTTGATATCATCTACGGGAAAAACCCATTACTTGCTCGCAAGCCCCGCAGCTCCGCCCGCATTCACAGTTTTTCCCGTGGCAGTGAGATATTTTCCCGCGGTTAAAGGTAGCCTATTCCCCAAGCTCTATTCTGTATCTGTACCAAGTTTCATCACAATCGGTTCAGTGGTTTTGACGTGAAAGCGTAACAAACATACAGACGGACAGACCGACAGAGTTACTTTCGCGTTTATACTCGTAATATTAGGAGGTATAGGGATAAGTTCAATCGTTTTGTCTATACGAGCATATTAAATATTAACTATGAACCGCAAACGAGTTGTTAAATTGAGACATCTGGCAACATTAACCAGGTCCCCTTGTCTGTCCTACTCGCAAACAGATGTTAGCCTCTCGTAAGAAATCCCTCCGCCCCTTGAATCTATTTCTGTAAAGACGGGTTTTCAATCTTGGACATTATTTTACTTACTTAGTACAATTTTATAAAAAAATATATTACATGGTTTAATATAAAATTTCATGCAAATATTGCACTATACCTACGTAATATTATTTTCATCTATGAACTACATACGAGTATGGTCGCTTTTTTGCAATTTTATAAGATGACATGTTTTTTTTATGTGTACTAAAGTTGGTCTAACTGATGTTTTGCAAATACTTCCATTTAAGTTTATTCTAGTTTAGGTATATACTTAGTGTACTTACTGACTAAAATGTTTAATAAAATACTAAGTCAGTATAGATTAATGTTTTTAATATAGGCACCTTTACTTTTACTTACTCAAGCAATTATCTCTGGTGTTATCCTGAATTAGTTGGTTTGGTATCTGGCATGTTAATAACCCACATTTTATAGCTATGCAATCAAAATCGTTCGCTACGCGTTTATCCATGCCATTCGTGGATATGATTGCCGAGAATCAAGTCAAGTCTGCATAAATTCTTCAATACTTGGTGCAAATCATATAGCCTTCAATTTTAGCAAAATGCCTTACCTTTTACAACACCTGAGCTTTACCTCAAGTCTGGAATAGTTAGCGAAACCAGTTTGCAAAATGTCAGCTCAACCTGCCTCAGACACTACCGCGTAGGTTTACGTAATGGTGCTGGATTGAAAGGACTATAGTGTCGTATTTGACAAACCTTTTTATGAAAAACTAATCTTTTAATATTACTTGAGTGTTTCGCCCGAATTTCCACTCTCGGCAGGTATATTTTTTTCAGCGGGTATAGGGTAGGTATATATATTCCCGCGGTAAAAAAAAAACATTTATTCTAGCTGAGCCTAAGAACAATTGCGTGTGATAAAGAAGTGGCAGCATCTTACGTTCAATGCCAAAACTAATAAAAAAAACCACCCGCCCGTTATAATGGCTCATAAGTGTTCTATAATAACTGATTATATCAAAAAGTCGAAGCTAAATTGTTACATTCAATTGATAATTATTAGTCAGAGATACTAGGTTGTAAAGTTTTGACACAGACGAAGATAAAAACATTCCTTTGTGGTATGTATAAAAGACATCACATGCGGTTGGAAATCCATTGATGTGGTCCTTTTAATCAGTTACTATCCTTTTAACTCCTTGGGCGGGAGACAGAATCAAGAAATAGATCTCTTAGTAGTTGACATGCTAATAACGATTTGATATTAACGATATTTAACAAGGTATTCTTAACATAATTAGATGTAAATAAAGCAACTAAGTCGATTTGTAATTTATATATAATATAACCCGTAACATTCTAATCTATTCAAAACTACTCTATTATGCTTAAAAACAAAGTGATAACAATATGTTATATACTTTTCGAGCACAGCTGCACGAATCGAAACAACACATAATTCAAATTCAATGCCATTTTCAGAGCTATTTTAGTGGACTTAAACTTTAAACAATATATCTAACTTTATCTTACTTTGACAATTTATTGTAAATTATATCACCACTGACATGGAACAGTAGTCTAGAGTCTAGAGACACATTTTATGCTCTTATCTCTGCATAGAACAAAGTCAAATAAGAGAGTATTATTAAATTTTATTGCTCGACTTTATGAATGAATGGAAAATTGTAAACAAATATTATTATCCCTTTTTTGTTAGACTGTTAGGAACGTTAAATACTATGGCTCTGCCATCTGTAAACCATAGAATGCACCAAATAAGTAGGCTGGGCGACAGGTAGTTGCGGCTACTTTTGAACCTTTTACTATCCGACGACACGGCCTTCCTGGCCGTTCTTCAATCTTTGCAACCACTTGATTTAGAACAACGTTTTTAAATTATTATTCCCGCAAGGTTCATTGTTCCTAGCGTTCGAGTTTAAGGACACGTGCAAAGTAAATGGCAGAGAACGGCTTATGTTATTTTATCAGAAATGGCGTCGGTGGCAAAGAATGTATGTCGCCTGGTCAAAATTTGTCGACCAACGGTTCAGGGCCCCGCCTTGCGATTTGACGCTTTCTTATCTCGTCAAACCACTCGCGCACTTAGCTTACCTTTACTTAGCTGCTTGCGTATTTAGTTTTTATAATACTTTCCAATTCTTAAACTTAGTTCTAATCTAACCGTTTATTTATTTCTGCTTAAACTTTGTAAAGAAGGTACAACACTTAGGTTGTTAAGATATCTTAGAAATTTTAAACTAATCTAATAGCAAACGTGGTGAAAACAATACATATTTACTTTTATTTGTCTTTCGTCTATTTTTGGCTTCCACCAGTGGTTCTCACATTTATGAAAGTACGCAGTTGTTTGTTACTCAAGTAATTTTTCAAATCATTCTCACGCACATTAATATACTTAATTCATAACTTATGTATCAATCTAGTAGTCACTATGGTATTTATGGTAAAAAAGTAAGTCGACTGCTTTAAATTTTTCTGAAAATTTCGTTGTAAATCTTTGATTTTATACCTAAACAGTTGGAAGGAACGATGGTTTAGTTTGCTATACATGTAGTTAGTAGCCACTTAGTCATTTCATTATAATGCAAGCAAGCGGGACTTTTTTTTTCTAATGCTAAGTTCACACGCACGCGTTCAACTCCACATTCAACGTGCACATTCACATTCACAAGCGTGTAAACGGTACGCCCGAGCCCGTGAACGCGCCTGTGAACGTGAATGTCGCTCCTCGCTGCTCGCCATTCTGGCACTGACTGACACGACGGCGGCGTGCGTGTGAACAGCTTGAACGTCCGCCGGCCCGGGACGGGCTGCATGCCGCGCAGCCCGCCAGCCAGCCCGCCAGGCAGCCCGCCGGGCTGCACGGCACGCATGTGACCGTAGCATTAAAATAGGTTTAATTTTAATCAATTTTAACATATTAGTCATTTTAAAACTAAAAATGAATTAGGTATTTTTTAAATGCTAATTATAACGTTGATATCTTAAATGAATGGTCATCTAGTCTAAAAGATCATTGTCATCTTATCACGTGCTTCAATAAGACATAAAAGTTAAAACAATGAAGTTCAATATTTAAAATTTCTAATAACCTGGATTCCTGAAATAGAATGAATGGTTTCCCTGTATTTCTGGAAAACATTGAAGTTCGATATTTAAAATTTCTAATAACCTGATTCCTGAAATGGAACGAATGTTTTCCCTGTATTTCTGGTGGCTTTCATATAAAAGTAAGCTTAGGGATACTCACAATCTGTAATTTTTATATCTACACTAACATTATAAAGAGGAAAGATTTGATTGTTTGTTTACATTGAATATGCTCCGGAACTACTAAACCGATTTTAATGAAACTTGGTATAATGATAGAATAGAGCTTAGGGAGTTACAGGCTACCTTTTACCGCGGAAAATTTCCTCATAAACACGGGAAAAACTGTGACAGGTACTTGCCAATAATTCGCAAATCACATCGGTGTATAAGCTTTTTTACGAGACATACTGTTAATTTAGCACCTATTACGCACCCGTCATCTAAATATTGAGCTTGTAAAAGCATTTTAGCCGCGCTAAAGGTCATCACCGCATTTTGCTAAGGTCACTTTGTGCAGGCATTTATTGCCACACGACCACGTACCAATTCAACGCAAGGCCGTTGTTAAGTTTTTTTATTATACATCAAATCGGTAATACATTTATAGAAGCTTTTGTTTGAATGTTTCAATCAGATTGACCAGAGAAAAAGCACTAGGAGTCGTCACATCGTTACTTAAGCCTTTAATAATTAATATTAATATTATGCCAGTAGATATTCGTCAGTTTGATGGGGTAACGCAACGCGTAAATTTTCTTTAAAGAAATTATTCTAAAAACCTGCGGGCGAGTTGAGATAGATCAAGTCAACTGGAACATGAGAGGCTATTTCATTAAAATGTATTCCTTCGCAAAAACCGAAACATATCGAGCATAGTCGCGGACATACTTGTAGTAATTCAATTTTAAGGCCAAGTTGATTGTAATTGCTTAGAGTAGTAATTTTCAAATTGGTTTTTTCCTATAAGGAAAACCGCTCGACAATAAATACTTCATAATTTTGGTTAGGTTTGTACCATACATACAGATGGATAGTATTTACACTGAAAGTTTTATTACTTAGTGATAAATAACGCAGGTATGTATACCGGTCGACATTTTGTGATCTTTCCATCTGCTTAATATGCTCACTAGGTACTATAAACTATTTTTTTAATAAGCATTTTAATATAATTAATACAACAGTGACCTTGCAGAGCTGGCAAACAGGTTTTGCAATTGTATATTCATTTCAATCTTAATCAAACTCGACTAACTTTTATCACCTTTAAAGTTATCGGTGATTGGCCAGCGGGATCAGGAGATTTTATATTGGTATAAAGTCGGTTATTTAAAGACAATTAAATTAACAACAAATCAATTTTTGTCATAAACAGACACAAGTTTTGATTTGACTTAAGTGCCCGAAATGAATTTCTCGTCGCGCTCTAGCGAATATTTGGAATGACATACCTCATATCTAAGCGACTATTTTCGCAATGTCACTGCCCCCTAATAAATAAAGCTAAAATAACAGCTACTTTAAAAAAAAAGAACAATTTCTTTTTTATATTTCTATTCTGACTTCCGATCTCAGAAAGCCCTTATAGTGGTCACGGCCACGGACGCATAGTTCCGGGTCGCGCCTCCCCTCTTCTGCTGGTCTAGACGCCATGCTAATGCAATGTGAATTTCACATTGTGTTAAGTAAGTAAAGCAATTTTTAAGTTTACGTCAGAGCTCAGCCGCCCAGCCTAGTTATGTTTCTCGCGTTCGGCCGTAGGCGTTGTGCAACGGTTGCCGACACTTGCTTATTGTGGCCAACCAGACTCGTTGCTCAACTAGTTTTGCTTCTTGTCGTCTAATTACGACTTTTGATTAGGTTACGCCGAGTAATTATGTGGAAATTTCAGTAGTCATCGGCTGAATTGTTGAATTAGTCGCGAGCGAATCGTGAAATAAGCTGAAGCTTGCTTTCTTTAAGCATTTACATGACATAATGTTGGTTAATTTCTCTACGCACATCTGGTTTGGTGACGCATTGATGCGTATTCATCGTAGAATGCGGTTAAATCCATAATCACACATTGCGAACAAGTCAGTAAACCTATAAGGATCCAGAGACTATACATACATTTAATTTAAACTTATAGAACCAATGTTCTCCCTTGTTCCCATTGTAACACATTTATTATATAAAATATAATCAATATAATTCAATTCAAAATTGCATAAATACACAGCTAATAAGTATTATGATTCACAGTTCGACGTACCGCTGTGTATTGTCTCAGCATGCGCGTTGTTTTTATGTCACTTATTATCCTTCTGTGTTTACCTTGTATGTAAACCCCACTGCACTATATTGTGAAGACATGACATCAACGTTTTTCCCTTTTACGTATAAAACGAAAAAAAAAGTAAAATATTGATTGTATTAGATGCGTTTCTGCATGAGGAAGATGTTGACAGGTAAATTTGTGCGAGGTGTTTGTTGTGCGGATGTCCATATTATTATTTTTAACAATCAAAATATGAGACTCGTAAGATTATATTCTAATCACTAGTTAGGCTCTAGCTTTAAAAAAATAAAATTATATCAGAAAACAATTCTCAAATTGCTTTATAAATAGAACACAAAACAAAATAAATATCCGACAACTACTCCACTGAAATATGTAAAAGTTTGAGTCAGGGGCTACGATTTACCGCGGGAAAATGTGATTCCCACGAACTTCTGACTATACAAACCGAAACAGTAAAATCTACCTGTAGATAAGCGGTCATTGATATACATGGATTACTAGAATTACAGTTGAATTAAGTACCATAATATTGTTATACATATGTAAAAAAAAAACAATTTCAAAATTGACAAACACAGAAAATAACAGGTAATCTCTTAATTTAGTCTTAATCACTGAACTATGTAAATAATAGTGTACTGTACATTTACGGGACACGTTATTTTGCTTCGTATTTACTCGTATATTCATGTTACCCGCATCATTGTAATGGCCTCTCTATTATTATTTTATCTGTTTGCATTTCTTGTGAAGTTTATGGACTGAAACCTCCAAAGGGAATTTCCATAATTTTACTGACGAATGTTTTTCTGTTTCAGGACAAATTGGCAAAACCTAAAATACAGTTCCTACCCGGAAATGAAGGGGTAAGTTGTATTCACATTAACATAGTTAATTATGTTTAGAAAGTGTAAGAGAACTAACTGACGTGTGATACAATTAAACATTAATTTTTTTAACGAAGTAATTTAAGCTGTGTGCTAGAAATAGTTATTCATGATGTCTGTCTAAGAATTTATTGTATGAAATATTTTTGTTATAATATTTAACAATAATATCAAAGTTGGTCTCAAACTTCGTACAGAAAGTGTTTTATAATAAGAGCTAAGTAGGTAACGCCATGTTTGAAACATTTGTAATAAATAATGATGCTCTTTTGCGTCACTTGTAACATTCAGCTGTCTACTATTTACAATTTCGAGGCACCGTTTTCCCTATCAACTTGTATCGGTAAAGTTTGCCTTAAGATTTCTCAAGATGGATGATATAATAACAAGCTCTAATGCACGTACTTATCGTCACAGATTACATAATTCCATGACCTTATCATAACGCATTGGAAATAAGTAACAGTTGAGAAATATAAGCAATGGCGTATGGCGTTTTAATTGAAATTAATTACGACTCGTCCCACTAGATTGATCTGAGTATATTTTTTGCTCATCTATAGACTTGTAATGGCTTGTTGAATTCAATCAACAGAACACAGGCTGAGATAAACAAAGTACTTAAAAACACCTTATTACAATTTGCAAATAAATACAGATAACCTTGACGGTATAAAACCGTATAGAATTTTGTTCAATTCATATTTATTGCGCACATAAAAGTACAGTTACTTTCATTGCTAGAATAATTTTAATTCGACTGTGCCAGTTATGTCCCACAAACTTTAGAAAAGTAAATACGATTATCCAAATCGAATTGTAACCACAATCAGAGCGAATAGTTTCAAATGACGATTTTATGCTCAAAGATTCAAAGTCGTCGTACTTGTTGTCGTACTCTATTTAATATTGGAATAGCCCTTGTAGTCTGGTGTCTGTAGGAGTCACTTAGTGTGGCTACTGTGTATTGTATAATGCAAAGTGGGCAAACCAGCGAATGAATCAGTCGGGCAAGGATAATCGATATGAAGATGGTTGTCGCGAAGGCAGCGGGCCAACAGGAGCTGGGGCCTGCTCGGGCCTTGGCTCGCCAGTCGCCTCTAGCGCCTCGGGCCTCGGGCCTCGGCGTACCAGTTAACGCTTGCGGCACTCGATACGCTTGCGAAATTATATGATGACCCACTTAGTCGAATTTGTTTTGCTGCTTGTCGCCATACTTCGCTTTTCAACTTTTTTTTATCCTAAACCATTTCGAAAAGCGAGCATGGACCCACAGGTACAGAGTACCTTCACGCATTCGTGACGGCCTTGCCATTTAGAGGCTCACTCACTGCGAACTCGTTCGGTTTGTAACTGACAGCCAGTGTCATTGTTTTTGATGGCTTTCTTGATTTAAACATGTACCTATTAAAAATACATAGTATGGTTGACGGCAGCGATCGCCTTGAATCCTTTTCCTCGAGCCCGTGGCAATGTCCTCTTGCGATGAACGGAATCCGAGCTGGTTTGTCTTCGCTCGACAATTTAAAGAGCATCCCGTTCGATCAGTCAAACTTATGACCGCATTCGAAGGTAGTAAAAAACGAGGCAAATGCAATATTGTTTACAAGGTGATAATCCTCGGTGGATCCCAGCGACGGGCGGCGCCGTCGACCGGTTTGGTTGTTGCCACCGCTCACACTCCTCGCCTCGCCTGCCGGTTTGACATGAAGCCTCCTCTTGTTGCTCTTTGCTCACTCACCCATGTAAACGACCCCAACAACCTTATACAAAATAAAAAGTAACGACTATCATGCAATTTGTCGTGGTTTAAACGATTATGCTCTACAATTCGCTGCTATTTGTTTTGCGATCGAATACAATTTATTAATATTCTACATAAACGACGAGTAAATAACCTTTTAAATGTTGCGAGGTTCCAGCCTTGGCATTGCCGTAAAGATTAAAGAGAGATTGGAACAAATGATGTTCTTCGGTGAACCATTTCACCGTCGCATAATTCTTCGAATATCTTGCGTGTCGGTGCGTTAAGTCAGAGAGCTGGCACATTTCCAACTTGCACATAATAACCACAATTCAATGAGTTGCGGACCAGAATAGTAAATAAGATAGAGTGGTGTAAAAATAGCTACCGTTCCAGTCGGTAGTGGGCTCACGAGAATGCATACACCTCCCAGGTGCGACGGTGAACCCAGCGGCCATCGACCAGCGCGATGTCCTCTTTACGCTTTACGAGAATTTTTACCTATAAACGATACCCTATTTTCCCTAATCTGTTTGTATATAGAATTTCTCGAACTTCTGTAACGAGAAAAGTTACCAAATACCAAACATTGTTCCTATGTCGCTGACGGTTAATGTCCTATGACAATGAACTTTTAAGTTCACTCGCGTCGTTTTCAGAGAATTTGTTAAGGAAAATCGTTCAATTTCAGCCTAAAATCACTTTAAAAATTATTCAATCTTGATTAAATTAACAATGAGTCATAAGCGTATCCTAATAGAATTTTCGAGCAACTACAACACAGATACAATTGTTCGTCGGTTTGAATAGATATCAGCCAATAGCGATGCGTACCTATGTCCATATCAATTGTTAATACTGTTATCAAACCATCAGAAGAGTGTCACACAGCTAGACAGACTGTACAATGAACCCGATTCTCTTTATAAAGTTTAATAATGTCCATCATACATAAGTCGGCTGCGATTTGAATCAGGAGGTCGATGTACTCAGAGGCGCCAATGCCTTCGCCACGGTTCGCGAACGTTAGTGCAATCCTGAAAACGGGGTCGTTTTACAATCAATTACCTAAACTAAGTCGACTTTATTTTAGGATACAGAGGCTGAGCTCTCAACTTCGCTTCAATATTTTTCATTGACAAGAGTCTTTTATTGACATTATTTATAAACTCTACATACGAACAATTTGATAGTATTTTATCTTATTGGTTATTTTTTTATCTCCGGAAACGAAATGCAGTTAATCCATGAAATCGCCAACAAAATTATTGCATTCCGTACGCATTTAGTTTAAATTACTAAACATCCGCGAAGCTGCCGCAAAAGACGGACAAGGAAATAAATATAGACGTCTACTTCTTGCTCGTAACGGCCAATTCTTGAGACATTTTGGCAAGATGTGGCTTTATGGCAATCCGATCACGTTTTTCTATTTGCCAACTATAAATTTTGTCATTTCAGGCCAGTAAACAAATACGTACTTTATAAATTTGCTTTCAATGACCCACGAGCGACAAAACTGTGTCATTTTCATTGTTGTAGATAAATGTAGATTGTTTTTAAAAGTAAACATTTCGCAATTTATAAATCATTAAATAAACAATAAAAAGCAATATAGATAGCGTTGCTATATGGTACCCCTGAGAATCTACTTGTCCTAGAAGGTAACCGTGAAATTAAAACACCTCGGTAATATCTATTAAAACTAGCTTTCCTCCCGCAGCTACGCCCGCATTGTTTTGTTTTTTACTTTTCCGTGCAGTTTCACGTAGAAATAAGATATTTTCCCGCGGTAAAAATTATCTAAGATGTTGCATGCAAAATTTCATTCAAATTGGCCCAACAGTTTCGGAGATTAGCCCGTACCAACAGAGAAACAAAAAGTAAAAAAAAAACTGGATATGTTCTATATCATTTCTTACTAGCATTTTTTTTCTGTGTATTGATTTTCGACCTCTGCAGTTTCATTATTATAGATATTTTATATGATTGTTACTGATTGTTTGTTTGTAACTTAAAATCCTCATGCAATACCTACTGTATGTTATAATATTGTGACCGAGAATAAAAAAAAAAACAACAGCATTTTGTAATTTTGCATGTCTAACTAGTGCAAGTAAACAGATTTATCAATGTAGGGCGATGGACAACACAATGTTTTCTGCAGTGTTGAATGTGGATAGCGGAACAAAGGTGTGCTATAGTGACAAGACTGACAAGAGCCCCTTTATCGGACCATAGGAAGCGTCACCACGTGATCCAACAAAGGTGTTTACACTTCTCCACAAGAGCGATCTTTTGTGTCTTCAAGCTCCTAGCCTTTAAGGAGCTTGTTCACTAGACATGTTGTTCAGGAAGATGAGTTGCGCGTGAGGATAATCCACCAATAATATTACTTCATTTTCATAGCCACTCTGACGTCACATCATTTAAATTATACGTTAATCGACGACGAAATAGTCGATTTACCTCGTGCATCTCTCAGCATCTTAGCATGTTTCTCTAGTTAAAAAACAGCCTAACTCCACTACGTGCAGATCTCAAAGAACCTCGTCTTATTTGCTTTTGTTGATAAAATAGGCCCATTAGACTTGATTTTTGAATTCGTCAGCTTAGGATAATTCATGTTATGAATTTGTACTTTTTTACCGCCGTTTTTAGAAAGTAAAAAAAAATAGTTTTGCAAAAATCTTACTTCAGAAGAAAAAAATACAAAATAAGTATTCAAAACTCTAAAAGCTTGAGTTTTGAATACTTATTTTGTATTTTTTTTATCACTACATAATTCAATCATTGCTTCCAACAATCAGAGCCCAGCCTCTTACTCAAGCTATTATTTATTCTGTGCTTCAAGTCAAAAGGTGCATTTAACTATTATCTTTATGTTCTGAATCCATTTCCTCATATGCAAATTATGAATACATTACTTCAAAGGAATTCGTCAACTCCTGCCTTTTGTGACGTTTAGCTTTTGTGGTTATTGACTTACGTACAGTTTTTGACGTCAGTTGACGTTATTGTAATAGTCATCGTATTCAAACTTCCTACAATGTTATTGTAAATGTCACATTTCATGTTTATTATGAATAAGAACTAGAAGATATAAAAAATAGAATACTTGAAAGCAGAATGACGTGTAACTTAGCCTGCGCCTAATTTCCTTTTTGGAAAATCTATATAAAACAGATATGGAACGGTTTAATTTGCTTGATTTTTGTAGCCAAATGTGAAAATGAAGACTTGTAAATTTAAACGTGTTGATCATGTCAGCATATCAGATAGGCATTTTATCTTGAATAGAAGCCGGAACAAATGCTAACAGCCGCCGCTAAGGCCGGTGGGTTGCCTGCGTTTGGCCATGGGTCAGTCTTCGAGATACATTCATTAGATGTCCCTTGAAAGAGATATTATTATGCTGTCGACCTATATGTGGTTAGTTGCATTGCTAAGGCGTTAGCTCACATCTCTGGGTTTGCCTTTTTTTAACCGATCGACGCGTATGTTTTTTTCTTAAAGTATTATTTGGTTTCCATTTCTTTATAAAATTATTTCATTTAAATTAAAACTTGCATTATCAAGTAAAACGTATGTTAGTAAGTATATATTTTTTTACAGAGCAACAATCAATAAATTCAATTTTTTATATGTTTTTCAGTTGAATAGTCCAATGAGGTTTATTTCACACAAGCCAATAAAGAGCACGATTTATTCATATCACAAGTCTGCAGCTATTTCCTACTATTTTAGTTTTTTTTTATTACAACAAATGAAACAAAAATAAATTATCTAATAAATTATAAATAAGTATTTTTTCAGCCAAGATTTTATTGATAATTCAATTAATGATGATCTGTAAACTCATCCACGCCAGGCTCCAGCATTAAAAAATAAATTCAATACACTTGGATGATTTGCAAAAAAAAAGTAGAGTTGTAAACATGTAATTAATAATACAATCTATCGGATTCGCTAACTAAGAAAGATTCGTGAGGAAGTGGATGATAATAATGATTCAGTTTTCCTAATGATAAATCTGTCATATAGCTTTTTTTTCTATTATAATTTATTAATTTCGTAGCTCTTCTCAGCAGAACTGTGCCAGTTTATGAGTTAATAGCTCATCGGACATTATAATAACTCGACGAGCATTATCAAGGCCAAAGCCGACTATGTACTTGTTCAGATCTTTGTTTACCAACGTGCTTATGAATCTCATGCTGACATTTTACCTGGTTGTTTTTGCGGCACGTTTATTTAAACATCGGTTCAATTATAATATAATAGAACAGAATATACTTACTACATTATATTGAACACAAAATGCTACACAGAAATATATTAACTTTTAAATTGACTTTTAACATGTTATGAGTTCCCGAAACGATCATTATGTCAATATTTACCTACATTTAATGTATTATTTAAGTGCTTGATGCAGAAATTGGTCGTTTAGATCATAAAAGAGATCTACGTGCAATCATTCGTGCCTTAAGTGTTGAAGCTAATAAACTTAACACAACAACACAATCAGCAATAGAGAATAATGGAGTTAAAATAGAAGGTCCGATATCAAATGTCGAGGACATTATTTGATTTCAAAATCATCACCGTCATTGTAAAGCAATTCGAATAATCTGCTTCAGCATTTAATATTATGCGTAGTTTCAAATTACCTATCTTGCAGACAAGGTGTGTTTTTTACTCCGTCAAGAAAATAAACACTAATTCATACAATTCGAAGCTGAAACGGTATGACAAAGAAACACTAATAATTTCAATGACAATAGCATTATCGTTAAAAGCATTTTAAGCGCAGAACATATACTTCAGAAATCTAGACCACCTACAGTGATAATACATTTCCAAGGTCTTATCCAAAATCACGTGGATCACTCGTTTATTTCTTTTTATGCTGTCATACTTTACCGTTGCGTTTCATTTTATATTTTGCGCTTTCGATGAGAGGACTGCTCGTTTTTGAAGAGGTTTATAAATGTAACGATGAGTGCCTTATCTTTAAAATTCGATCGCGTTTCTTCTTCAAAGCGATTAGAGCGCAGAGAACCTAGATAGCTTATTTTTCATAGAGATCAGAGGGGCTAGCATTGCATGAGGTTTCTCGTATGGCAAATATAGTTTACATTTCAATATGTCGGATGTCACAGTGCTTCATGCATGCTAGGCTTACAGATGGTTCATCTATCGGTGTTTGTCGTGTTTACTCTCAGGGTAGTGGGTGCGCCGCAAAACGTCGCAGGCGCAGGTGCTGATTTCCTCGTGGTATAAAGCGCACCAGACACGTAGCTATAATATAATATTAGTGCAAGACCTTTACGATATACTTTTTTCACATCATTCGTTCATACAAACCTGTAAGCGACCACACACGTTGCTCTAATATACCTATATTTCTGTGACGTCACGAAAATATGTCAACAGGTTATCGCAAGGCATAAAGCCTGTAATATCTGGATATATTATGGGTAGACCGTAATTAGACACAATAAGGGCCAAAACATTATATTTAAATAATGTGGTTCGCCAGCTGCCGGCAAAACTAAAAAGGGCACACCTGACAGATTTTCTTAAAATTAGGTAAATAAATTCACGGTTATGCTGAGAAAACACTTGTGAGTGAAACGGTGATTTTGACTAATTTAGAGAAAATTTGTGAGCTGCCCCTTTTGTATAAGGTTCACCTAGACCAAGGCATATCATCACTACATAGTATAAAACAAAGTCGCTTTCTCTGTCCCTATGTCCCTTTGTATGCTTGCTTAAATCTTTAAAACTACGCAACGGATTTTGATGCGGTTTTTTTTTTATAGATAGAGTGATTCTAGAGGAAGGTTTATACGTATAATACATGCATAATATACTTATGGATAACCCACAATAACCATTTTCCAGTGCGGAGCCGGGGCGGGTCGCTAGTATATTAATATAAATTATAGGTAGGTGTGTGCCGAGCTTAATTGCAGAAGTATGCGGACGGCGCGGTGTCGTCTTATTGGGTCTGAACACCGTACGTGCGCGCTATTCACTTTCACTTTGCGCGCTACTACTGGACCCAAGTGGACCGGCCAATGGATCGCACTCTTGTACTTGTACCCACTTCATAGTTTATCGCAAACCTGCTCAAATCAATACGCTAAAAGGTTTTTTGAATTATATTCTTATTTTAATCATACGAGTATTTTGCCAAAATGGCTGTCTTACAATTTTTATGAACCTCGTCTGGAACTAAATATAAACTAGGACATTCGTAAATAAAATATGTCAGTAATAACTACTGCTATTGCTATTATAAACTGTGTTTCAAATCTCACACATTTCTTTATCTTTTGGGTACCAATCATCGTTTGTATAACGTAGGTAACTATCGATTGATAAAAATAATAGACACCTGCAGTTATTACCGATTTCCATTCTCATGCTTTCACTTTTCGACTTTTTACTCATATTCGGGTATTCTTCACCCAGTCGTTAGAGATCATTAAAAGAATTCATCTTATTCCAACTTTAAGTGGAATCGGACAAACGACCTTTGCGCAAGCGCCAGTCGACCATTAAGGACACTGGAGAGACCGTTACAACAGAAGCAATTCAATCGCTGCGTCTTTTTATAAAGACTTTCGACCGTCTAGTCAGCACGACTTTAAAGGCGCTGCAATTCTGATGCAAGCCGTTTCGTGGAAATGACAGAAGGCCTACGTGATCGATGCTTAGAATATTTATTGCTCAGAAAATATTTATTTAAAACACAAGAACTATCGTTTTCTAGAGTAATTATTTGTCTGGTTTTTTTTTTGTCTATAACTGGTTTCTATTGAATTTTTCTCTAGAACTAATTTAATTTTGTTAATCTAAAGCTTCTTGAACGAATAATGCTTGTCGTAAAAGTCCCTTGACATATTTAGACTTTCGTTGAACATTGTGAGCACGAGTACCTAGATACTTTTTGTAGCATGTCTTGTGGTCAAGCCGGTATCCCACGCATGATGCTTGTGCTGTGCAATTTTCATCCATATGATAGAAGCTACAATGCTGATTTTCTTTAAAAGTAGGGAAAGTTGTCGTGTGCGGGCCGCCGCGTGTCCATCATACATAGCTAATACCGCTTTCGATGGCCAACGAGGAAGTGCGATATATTCGTTGTTCATGATATCTATGAAAAAAGAATCATAATGCTAAGCTAGACTTTTTAATGTCACAAATTTGATTAATACTTTGTAATTATGTTAAAGTTTACTTAAACATAAATGTAATTGGAACAAACTTTAACTTGCATGTTCTGTTCAGATATGTTATTTTTATGTGTGTCTTCTCTCAATACGAACTACATGAATACAGGATGCAATCGCGTGCAGAATGCAATATTGTAAGTCATATTCCTGTCCGTGGTCATATTTTAAGGATTTTTCACGCAAACCAAAGAGAGAAATTTCTTAAAGCTATGCGCGGTTCTCAAATTTACATGCATTAATATTTCATCCGCATATTTCAGGACAAAATATTACGATGTTTAAAAGTGGCTTGCGAATTCCTTATGTTTGGATTGTATTACTATGTATTAAGTAAGAACAGAAGTTAATGTGTGTAAATAAGTACTTTAATTTTATGACGCTCATTTCGATTCTTGCGAAGCATTCTTGTTTACATTCACTATAATATTTGATTGATTTTATCTTATTCATGATTCGTTCTCAGCATTTACTTCACTCTTTGTATGTTATTATTATTACATAAGCTATGCTTCAACCAGTATGCAAAATTCGGCAACAAATGAGATCACTGTATTCACTGAAGTGTGCAATGTGACATTGTAATGTGCACAACACTGCGATACCGGTATCTCTGACCTGCTTAACATTTTTAATTTTCATGTAAATTAAAGACGCTCGTCCAAAAGTGGCGCTAACGACAACATAATCGCTAATAAAGTAGCCACAGCTTATTTATGTGCAATGAAGTGCAATCCAAAAAAATACTTTAAAATTTCTTTCATACATTCATAATACAAATGAAGATGCCCACATCATTGCGAAATAAAGGCTTAAAAATGTTGAGTGGTTCCGGCTTATTGAGAATTTTGCAAGACCTACAGGAGAAAACTTTTTTGGTGAGCAAAAATCGTACGCCGCCGCCGCGCCGTGTTTGCGATTAGTTATCGGAGTCTGGGGTTCTGGCATGGTTCTGGTGTCAAGTAAACGCAATTGCATCTGAAATTGCGATAATACAATGCACCTACTTTCTAGTTTTGTTGTACTAAAGTACCATTATTGTCGCACCTGCATTTCTCACTTCAATGTTGATAAAATTGATATGGAAATTTCCTTTCAAATAGCATTTTGTCAAGTCTTTTTGCAATTTAGGAAGTTGAATAAGCCGTTATGTAACTTCGATACCTGGCTGAGACTGCATCGTTTTCATGTGAATATTTTCACGGCCATTCTTATTTACAGTGATTATTTTATCTACTAATGTTCCCAGCAAGAGGTCATAGATCAATGTATGGGCGTGTGTAGGACTGTAGTTTGTCACGTGCAGTGGCCTAATGCTTCTGTTTGTGTTGAATTAAATATGTATGAGCGGACGTTCGCTTGTTAGGGTCGACTAGTAGAATCAAATCGTTGAAACTACAACAAAATTGAACATTATACGCATGCGTCACCGCCATCATCACATATAGCTCCCCACTCAGATTTCTTAATAATCTAAGCAATATCCATTGTTAGAATAGAACACATTACATATACAATCTAGCTAAGATTAAATTTCGGCTAAGAGGTTATGTAACAAGAAAAAGCAAAACTACGGTTGCACAATGTTCAATCGCCGTGTTAGTACCAAAATATTCTAACGGTGTTTCTATCAAAGCGCAAGTTAAAAAACAAACACTGAACAAAACTTCGTCATGGCCGTAGCTTTCACTTAAATGGAGCCCAACAGTTTTTATTACCAAAATAGGGAATTTTACAACCAGAGCACAATCAGTTTCAATAAGAAATGTTACCAAAAAACCTGATTGCGACCCGGTTGTTATCTTGTTGAGAGTTATTGGATATAAGAGAGTTAGTATAATCAGGTTTCAACCCTTAGAATATCTGGGTGTACTGTACACTGTAGATTTAGCTACGTACTGTGACAACAAGTAGAGTTCTAAGTGCAGTGCATAAACCGAGCTGGCTTACATTACGAAAGCTTGCAATGGAGCCGATAATAAATTGTACCTGGCAGAGTTACGCAACCCAGGTAAAAGTTACCGCTCGCTCGCAACACTATTCTGAACTTCAGTGCCATTTTGACCGGACAATCAAATAATAGTTCATCGAAAATGATCCACTGCAACCTGTCTATCAAATACAAAATTTCTAGACATAGATACTAAACCAAATCCCAAAATGGTAAATCTCCTGCGAGTCAAGGCAAAATTATGCGTCGTAAGGTAGCGGTGAATAATGATTGGAATCGTGCCCCTCCTGGTAAAAAAAACTCTTTGGCCCAGTAAACTAGTAAAACATTATGCACGTTTGCAATACGATCTGACCTTCACCTCGAAACCTATTTTTGGTATGAAAAGAGACGCGTCCAACCAATGTGAGTAATCCAAAGCGAGTGTTGCCAAAGTCTATTAATTATGGAACATAACATATTTGACTGATTTGTTTCAAAACGTGATCACTTAATATTACAACACGAAAAGTGCGTGCTTTATCTAATGCTTTTTCTACTATAATTTTCGACACTGCATTAGGAAAATATTAGAAGTCTTTGGCACGTTGACACAAAATATGATGGAACATTTATTATGATCTACTGTAAATGTACTAAACTATTCACGTGAAATATAGGTTATTGAACTTATTTCAATGCTACTATTCGCTATCACGTCTATTCTAAATATACCTTCTGCGTTTACGTTTTATCGACAATGCAATAGATTTATTTTGTATCGTTAATAATTTTAACTGACTCTTTGTGACTCGTAAGTTTAAGTGTACCGTTGTGTGTACTTTTTGTCTCCCGATCTCGTGAGGCGTGGAATATAAAACTGGTTTGGGCCACGATTGTATTAGTCCTTTTCGTTCGACCCAAGCCGTAATGTCCGTTATTCAACAAGTATCAAGCTAACTCATGTTCAACTGTATTAGATCTTTTCTCCTACTATGGACGTATCCATCTGATTATCATTTAATATTTTTCCTGTGGTCCAATATCTAACTAACTGATCCTTACATTGTTTCTTAAGAAAATTCTGTTTCTGTTCTTGTTTATTTTGCTTTACTTAGATTTATAGCTTGGTGGCTTGGTGTTGTAACTACAAAACAGTACAATCATATAAATGAAGTTGTTCTCACTTGTTGACCGAGTCAACACCGCTGCGTGTTCCTATTTCCACGAAACAATGATCGTGCACGTCGTCCTATTCCATATTTATTAGACCCACCTAGATATTGTTTTAGATTTTAAATTTAAACGATTCAAAAAATATGAAAACTGTGCACAGTATATTTTCTTGGCCATAAAAAGCATTGCGTAAATTAGAAGTCTAATTTAAAAGTCTATTCACCAAATTTAGCTAGCATATTTTACCTCAAAACCAAAGAGAACGTCTCATATTTGTAGAGAGTATTTTTTAACAACTTGACTCAAAATAGAGACGACAAGTATATTGGTAGTTTTGTACTTAACAACATATTTGACTCTCGTGATGCAACTCGACTAACATATTATGCATATTTATAGGGCACTATAGATCCGTTCTATAGTAATGAAATAATTAAATAATATAATAACTAGTGCCATAAATGGTGCCCTTGTTTTTAGTTGAAATGCATTGACACAGTTTTCACCTTGTGACTTATCTCAAACGAGGCAAACTACATAATTGTCGTATCGATGTTTTATAAATATCCACCTTGAAATTAAAAGTAAACTCATTGCTCAGATCGTCGGACTTCGTAAGAAATCTGCAGTCGGACTGCGAAAATTAAGTGGCCCTCATTTATACTGCCGCCTACTTTTCCACGGAGATCCTAAATTATCATGTTCATCTATTTTAGTGTGTGTGATTCATAGTTGCAAGCATGTTTGAGACTATTTTTAAAAGTTATGATTGGTTTGTTATTCGTTGTCATTATCACTAGTACCCATTCAAGTGTAATCTCTACTGTATAATATTAATAGAGTTCAGTCTCCTCTCCTGTAATTTGGGACTTGAATCAAGGTCTATTAACCAGGTAAACAGGCTATAATTTAGTTTGGGAACTCATATCCGCCTGGAAACAATGCTCAGCCGCGCCTACAATCGCAGTATATTGAATGCGGCTACCGCACGGTTTCTCAGTCGATTTGTCTGCTTTATTGTGTGTGTTGAGCGCTGTTGTTTGCCTTTGCCAGACGAACATTCGCTCCCACTATCACTGAGTGACGGCACATTTATTTACTAACTTCAGCCATTGACGTCTCTTGCAGATGTCAAGAATCAGACTTAAGGCGTCGCGATGTTCTTTCAGGATTCATTGTCATATCGATAGGCGTTGCTTAATTTGAAATTTGTAATTATGGCAATTATCTGATAAGCTTTCTGATAAGGTTTCTATTTCTTTACTACGGCTATAGTACAGTTCAGCTTATGAAACATTTCATCCTTTGTTTAAACGTAGCTATTGTTGTAAAAGCGTATTGGTCTCCAATCAAATTACATTAATAGCTCTAAATTATATAAAATGATTTATGTACAGGCTAATGTTGTTGGCTTAATATTTGACCGACCTATCGAGGCTATCGATCTTGCAGCTGTACAAAGATCCTTTTAGATTTAGGCTTGCGAAATTCTCTAGACTTGTAAGGGTATATCTCCCCCTATCGTGACCTAAATCACAGAGTTGCGTTGTGCGCTACGAGCGTAATATAAACCTGTGGAGGAAGGCGTGGTCGGCGTCATGTCGCGTCGGCGCCACGTCTGCCAGACTGGATCGTTCTGGATGCAAACATAAAACTAAATTAGAAAGTGTCTCATCTGTTAAATCTTTCTTTATCCGGTGACCTTCTTCCTTGAACACCTTATTTATCTTTGTAGCTTTTCTCGCGTCGTAAATATTATATTCCCTTATGTTCTTTTCTTTAAGCTTCTGAGTATTATATGTTGCAAAATAAATTGTTTTCTTGTCATATTCTATAACCATTTATCACCAAATCGATTAATTCGATTACGAACATTCACAGATAGGTTTGTAAAACCTCTGTCGTACGATTCACTGTATTTATGTAGTAGATACAGATAAACATAATTATATAAAATCTTTTATCTCTACTTCAGCTTGACCTTTTCAAACAACATTTTACTTTATCAAATAAATACTAATAAAATACAAAATACAAATTTGGATATATTTGCAACAGTGTAGTATTTGTAGTCTACCATATTCAAAAGCAACTTCTTTATTGATCTATAAACTTTTGAGTATGTTAATCTGTGCATACTTTTACAATTTAATTTATTGTTTAATAATACTAAATATCATATACAACCCCACGCCTTCTTTATACAGGGCGTCCCACGGCTATGCCACATGGAGGGAAAGTACCTTAAATATTGTAGGTGGAACATTTTACTGAAAGAAGACATTATTTTATTTCTAAAAACTATTAAAACTGCATTCATACATTTTTTAATAATTACGTGGTTGCACCGGGAATCGAACCCGCTATACGAAAAAAAAAATATCCTTTAGTTTTTTCATACCGGTCAAAAGGCTTCATCATAAGGGTTATTTTTTGCTAAATAACATAGTGTCAGAAATAAAAGGAAGACTATGTATTTTAACATTTTTAATACAAAATTTATCAATTTTATCAAATGCTCAAAATTACACAGTTGAATACAAATCACACTCTTTATTTCACTCCCTGTCGATTTTTTTAACTTGTTGTGGTGGATATTTATAATAATACGTCTAAGGTCTATTTGTAGCTCGTGGACACGTTCTTGTAAACTCATTTTTTTAACATAATCCCATAAAAAAATCTAACGGGGCTAGATCTGGCGATCTCAGCCGGCTACATCAAATGTTAAAATTCATAGTATTCCTTTTATTTCTGATACTATGTTATTTAGCAAAAAATAATTCTTATGATAAAGCCTTTCGATTGGTATGATAAAACTACAGGGTGATTTTTTTTTCTCGTGTAGCGGGTTCGATTCCCGGTTCAACCATGTAATTATTAAAAAATGTATGAATGCAGTTTTAATAGTTTTTAGAAATAAAATAATGTCTTCTTTCAGTAAAATGTTCTAACAACAATATTTAAGGTACTTTCCCTCCATGTGGCATTGCCGTGGGACGCCCTGTATAGTGAAATACTATTTTTTAAATATGTTTTCTATCACAACAGTCACTACTTAACCTCGTAGTACCTATTTGAAGGTTATAAATTTAATTAGTTCTGTAGAACAGCCAAATTATAAAATTTCCCTTCGGATTGTTACAGTATTCGTGTTGGGATTTCTATTGAAATGCAATAATTTCTCATGTTGCGTCCGCTTCGATTTCATAATGAATTTATGCGCTTCTCAAGCATGAGCGCAAAAATTCCACCGTTCCGATCTCGGCTCTCGAACGCGTGTTTCGCACCTTGATCTAAATACTTGTGACATTGTCTAGTGCCGCCGTCTATAGCTCTACTTTGATAAATACGCTCTGCCATTAACGACTCTGCCGGCATCTATCCGTCATTACATTACCTAAGCCAGAAATGAACATTTCGAAGTGAAGCTAATTGCTTCACAATGTAGAAGCCACTGAAATTAAAACATTAGTTCAGAGCGAATAATGAAGTTGGTGCAACGGAAATGTACGAAGAAACTCGCACTAATTAACCCGTCATCAATATCACTTTGCGCAATAACTGCGCTGCCGCGGGTAATGAGGATTTTCCTGAGTCTTATCAAGGCGGTTTTATTCTCCAGTTTAACCCCTTTCCTTAGCACGTCCCGAGGGAAATAACCGCGGTCGATCCCCTTTCACGTCCTCGCCTCCTACCTTTGATAGAGGTTGTGAATCCCCATTACGTCTTCAGAAACATAAAACATGCATTACAAACAAACGGGAAAGAATGCATTGGCATATCATACATACTTTCAAATAATTTATTGTGAGTCATTATGAAATGTTTCACCATTCAGGTTTCCGTTTTTTGTAGTTGTTTCTTGGATACTCGTAGCAATTTATTTGGAGTCACACTCACACCACAATTAGATTTCGCTGTGTGCGTATAAAATCTAACAATGGATTTGTTATTTTCATGGAAGGTTGTTTTGTTGGTTGGTTAGTAAAAGTTTGAGTGAATGCACAATGGGTGGGTATGTCACATAATGGGAACATCCATTCGTCGTTTACTTACAATAGTTTTTAACATAAAAATGCGTTATATTTTTGATCATTTTCCTCAAGAATTTTATTTTCTATCATCATCATTAACAGCTCATATATGTCCCCACCGAGGGGCTCGAGCCTACCCTATTTTCTATAGTTTTGGTTAATTGTTGAAATGTAAAAGAAACATTCCTAGCTACTTACAATCTGTCTTTTTTTTCTACAATGGTTTCGCCATTAAATGCATTATAATTTCTCAATACAATAATGTAACTAAGTATTTCGATTTAGGTGTATTAAAGGTGTGCCAGCAATTTAGTTGTGCAAGATGTTCACGTGATTTGTTAGTGATTATGCTTAAAGCAAGGCGAGTGTGTACGTATCGACGGAACTCCTATCGGGCATTGGGTAACCGTTGGAAAGAGCTTCGTTACGTAGAGGTTTCGATACAGCCTCGCGACGTAAGGCCGTGGTTGCAGTCACGTCGGTGAGAGGCGCCCCTCCTCTCGGAAGGTCGCGAGAGCCCGCCCCGCGAAGGAGAACGGATCCTTGCGAGACCCGCCCGCAACCATGCTGTGCGCACTCGCCTCGCCTCTCAGCTCGGTCTACATGAGTAGACTGCGCTACAACTGACTGTACTCTAATATCTGTACCGCTAACTCTACCTGTTCACACTGGGCTCTACTCTCCTACACTCCACACTTCATCATACAATTCAACTTGCTTCTGCTTCTTTGTCACTTCGATGAATACCGTTCAATGTCTAAGTAGTTTCTATGACCTAACAAAAAGATACTGGGAAATTAGGCGTCTCGGCCTTCGCTTAGGGGCTTGTTTGCCTATTCTCTGTTATCATAGGAAGTGATGATAACGAATTGCACGTTTAAGTGGTCCGTGAAGTAATCTAATCAGTAAACACGCGCAAAACAGTGTAAAATATCGTAGTTCATTAACCGCAGTGGAAAACTTTGCGGAAAACAATGTATCTGTTGATATCAACGACATCAAAGTTTTTAAACATGTTTCTAAACTATATTGCTCCATTCAATTCGTCAGTTCCATTGATCGTGATTGTTTAGCGGGACGTTTAATATTAAAAGTGATGCTTATGTAGAAAGGCAAGTTTCTGGTTGGTTGCAACGCAACGAATTAACAAAGGCCTCCGCTGCGCCGACCAGTGAACGATCGACGATGTTGGCAAGTGAAAAAGCCAAGTAAGACGGGCACGCGAGAGTGTTCGTGGTTCGTCGGCAACAACAATGCGCGAGACTTGAATACAATTTTTTCCACATATCTAATTAAATGAATCGGCGTTACCTCACCGCCGCCGATTGCGACAAGAGCGGCCGCATCGTCCATTAGAAAGTCGGCGAATATGCAAATAGTATCGTAGAAACCTCACAAATAACTGGCCACTCACTTCGCCTTTAAATGTGTCTGCGATGAAAGTGACTACTACCGTTAGTAAATTGAGTTAGAACAATTTCTTCCGCAAACACGTGTTTGGAAATTGGCAATGTGACCAAAATCAGGTTGATTAGAATGAAATTAAGCCTTTCCTATTTTTTGTGCAGCTGTTTCTTGTTGTATCGTTACATGGAAAACATCTTGTTTAAACAGTACATTGTTTATCAACATGTCAGCTACTGGAACGCTTACGATTTGTTTATTTATAAATAACTCTAACTCTTCTCACGATTTCTCGTTTAGGGTGATATTATCAAGTAATTACAATTAAGTATTGTTTAATCGTTATCATCAAAAAATCGATTTGACCGGGTACTAAAGTATATTACAAAATATGCCATCATAGGTACTTATATTTTGTTTCAATTAAGTAATTTACTTTGTTACGTAATTTTGTTGACTAATGATAAGTTGTTGAAATTGGTATATATTTTGCTATAATTTCTGATAGTTTTATTGAAATATAAGTAAGGCATTATCATTATTATCGATGATTATTATCATTATCGACTAATTGTTGAGCAATTCATGATAGAAGAATGAAATTGAATGACGAAAGCGACCGCACTTGACCGAGGTTGGTTGGTGGTCTTTGTTCTCGTCATGTTTTCATTATCTGAGATGACCGCACCCTTGCACGCTGTTGAAAGTTGGAGCTGTAAACAACTTGAATAAATTATTGACAGCAGATAAAGATAACACAAGAATATAAACCGGTAAGCAATTAACATGGCAGCGATCACTACCCGGCTGCGTGGATTTCCCGCTACGATTCGTGTTGAGGTGAACCATTTATTATCGTCGACTGCTGACGTGTGCCCGCTATCGGAAGGAGATACAATATATCCAATGTAGCTCGTGTTTAAAGTTCAATTTGCATCGGACAGACCGTTCCACCTCCGCGGAGTTACGTCAATAAGATACAACGCGTTAACTCGAGGCTGGGGCGTTCTGCGTTTCGCGTCCGGGTTTGTCCCGCAGAAACCGAGTTCATATGATAATGTACTCAAAAGGTTTCTCAGAATCGAACCGGAACTGATTAGCTGAAGGTACTTACAGGCGCGTGCGTATTGGATAGAACCTCGAGGCAACAACCTAAGGCTACGACGTAGATATGTGTTCGTTCGTAGCTTGTATATCTGTCGGCCGAGTGAACCAAGCGGACCGGTTAGGACGGCCTCTCACTTCGCAAGTCCGTGTACCGCTCGCTGCTTGCTGAGAAATTAGGTAACCAACAAAAGCCTCACGACACCGTACACGATAAAGAAATCCTGCAAAATGCACTGCAACTAAAGAAAAAAATTACTACACCGAACCGCGTGTCAAATGGCGTAATCGAATTACAAACACTAGCTGACGCTAGCATCACGCGTGCGTCAATTTGATAAGACTATGGAACTTATCGACTTGCAACTATTCGTATACACCTTGATGAAATCCTTCGTAAAACGGATGATGGATTTCCTCGTATTTTCCGGTCCAACCGCAGCGCAGTCGAACGACCTTCGCAACAAGACAAACAATGAAACTAACGACCTTGACTTGATACAATCTGCAAATGCATCGGACTAGTAACCTATTTCTAGATGTCAAACCATGTGAGTTGTTAATTATATTAGTGAAAAATCCAAAAAAAGTCGGTCAGTATGAAGCAGAAACCCAACAATGGATGAAGCCATGAATGCACAGGTGATGAGGGCGAGACGGCTGTTCACCGAATGCCGAAGTGTTCCACCGCGAGGCGCTCTTTATATCGGTCCGCAGCTCCGCAGAGAAAGCCGCGCCCCGCACTCCCCCGCTCAGGCGACCAGCGCGCTCCGCTCGTAGCGGGTTTTTTCCTCATTAACTCCATAATTCCACATACTATACCAGCAGTATGGCTGCGTGTTTATCAGTCGCGTCTCGCCTTCTAGACGTCATAACTTTGTTTGAACATTAGCATTTTTTATACAACATTTACAATAATTTGGTGCGTATTATGTTTTGTTTACAGAATAATACAGTTTTCAATGCAAATGGCTCTATTTGGATGTTGATAGATGGAAGTTTCTAGATTGATGGGATGATTCAGGACTACAGGAAGGTGGAGGGTTGCGTAACGATTTGAGTATCAGCTAACAGGTTAGCGGCGGGACTGGTCGGGTTATTGCTCGGTCCCGCGGCGCTCTCTTTAATAGGTTAATTGCCTAGCATTGTGGTACTGACTGCTGGCACACATCGTCAGCCGCGACCTTAAAGCGACTCGCGGCCACGCTCGTATCGTAGTCGTAGGTGTGGTGTGCGCCGACCGCGTCACTGAGCGTAGACGCGGACCTGGCTGGACGCAACGCCCTTACCTGCCTTCTCATTTATGTGAACAAGCTTCATCATTCAATAACTACCTCATCTAAATCAGATAACAGTGAGGAAGTTTTGACGAGGAATGATTCAACAATTCTACTCAGCCGTGGCAAGGGCGAATGTATTTACAGATTTCACCGCACAGTGTTGAGTCGACAGTTTTTCTGGCAATGCCAAGCGGAGCATGAAGTTTCCCCGGCGACCTCAATAAACAAATCAGAAAATCGCTTTTCATTTTTGTTGACGACATTTTTGTCCCAAATACGAATTTGGTGATCCGTGCCGGTTCTTAGTACCCTTTGTCAGAAATTATCGTAATGTGATCGAATCGAGTTGAGCTGGTGAAACGGTGGGCGATGCGCTCGGCTGGTGCAGCGACGTTGCCATTCTAGGCGATGAAAGTCATTGCTCACCGTTGAATCCACTGACTCGTACGCACACGGTTGCAATGTAATCGCGTTGTTTATTAGCCCCACAGACCCTTATTTGGACCTATAAGACTCGCCGTGGGTTTCTCGTGGGAGTCCGCCAATTTTTTACCGATCGTATCGATCAACATATGGAACGTTAATTATTCACACACTCATGTCGACTAGATAGATACAGGAAGGACCTGTGATTTAGTTTTTTGTGGAATGGATGCTAGTAGAAATCGTGCCAGGTTCAGCGCATTCTCCTATTCTAAATTCGACGACAAAATTAATATCTTATACATTATTCAGTACTTTACTATTAGACGAATATGAACAACTTACAAACTGTCAGACTTCCGGTGCTCTGAGCTTAAACACATACAACAATGTTCAGTTCAAATTCATGTATTCAGGCTATAGTTTCCCCATGATTTATGGCTATGACGTCAAACGTTCTATGTCCTGACTGCTGGTCCGTTAGATAAATAAAGTATGTTGCGCCGCTACTCTACATTGTTAAGACCAAAATTGATCAACATGAGACTATACATGAACTATTTATATCGTCAAAAACAATCGTACTGTTTTTATACGTTCATGATGCTTCGCCTGGGGCTATTTTTAACTTTCACATCCATAACACGGCTATAGCCATATTATTTATTCTGTGCCATGATTTAGAGCAGCATCCATCTTGAAGAGTCGAAACAACAAATTATATTTTCGAAATGTTTTCCTATTTCGAAATCGACGACGCCAACATAGGTACCTACATAATTTTCTGTAATTATATTTTGTCTTGGTAGTTTTATTACCTATCATAAAGCGGTTGTAGATAAAGACGCGATGGGGTATATATTCGTACCGTTGATAAGTATGTAAAGTATGTACTAACCGTTCTCTCTTGCGCGGCTGTTATCAGTTGCCCACTCTTCGTCTTTTATATCTTTGTTTATGTAAATGTTGCATATATGTAATTAAGATGATTTCTACATAATAAACAAATTAATATGTATGTATCTATCGACTCACTTTATCTTTCAAGTTTAAAGGCTCGCTCGTGTCACTGCATGTGTATGCAATGTACAGTAGCTAGCACATTCGGCTTGTTGTGGCGTGACACGTTTACCTTGAGAGCGCCCATATTTCGTAGTGGCAGGGGTGAATTTCGTAGTAAGAATGTCAACCCCATGTGCTGGCTTCCGTACCTACGTAGAAAAAGCAGATAAAATGTAAGAATATTGTAGGTATTAGTAGGGCGAACAAGATCTTCAAGGAGGCCTTTATCCTGCAGTCTGTTGCCTGAAATGGTGATGAATGACGTCAAATAGGCTATGACTATAAGGTATATTTATTTATTTACCGGTGGTCCTATAAATATTACGACGAAAGTCTTCACGATGGGGTTTTATCTAAGTGTTAGCCAACTCAAACAGACTCTAGTCACTTGAAGATTCAATGAATTCAATTATGAGAAGGTACATCAAAGAAACAAAGCTTATTTTCGTTATTTACATTATAGGCACTCGGTTATATGAATAAGGTATATGGTACCTAGAAGGTATACAATGGCACAACACTTACAATTTGTTTTTTCTTTTAAATTGCAGAAAATCTCCATTCCGGCTCCAGCCAGTAGCAATGGTGCGGGAGAGGCTACGTTTCACTTCAGCATCAATAGCAATGCAGAAATGGAGGGTCCACAGGTATACAGCATTATGTACATATTTTTTTTTTCATTTAAATCGATCATGGTCTTTTGGCTTGACACCCATGTAAGCTATCATTGCAGGGTATAAATATGTAAGTTCACTCGTATAGGTAGCAGAAAAAGAAACATTTATTTATTTATTTTGACGATGTAAATATTTCATCTCTTCAACCAAAAGACCTCCATTGCTGAACAAGAAGCTTCCCCCAAAGATCTCCACCAAGATTGGTCCTTCGCTTCCCGAAATTTTACAAATATCGAAATTCATATTTAAATTAGGATTATTATATGACCCCGGGACATTGTGTTTTATACATTTTGAGTTACTTAACCCTATGAAATGTAAATAACAACTTGACTACCTTTATAATGAACAACAAATCCATAAATTTTCCACCATTACACATTTGCATAGTCTTGTATAGTCTAAATAGCGAAAAATAGCACAGAGCTGTCACTTTGATTGAAGTTCATGCGGGCTAGTATTATTCGTAATTATCACTCCTGGCTTGTAAAGAGCGTTATTATTTTTAAAACCTCTATTTATGCATACTTTTCTGAACACTACAGCTAGGCTAAAGTATAGGAAAAAACCCAAATATCTTTGTACTTTTGCTCTTGTGTTTTAGTTCTACATTGCATTCACGTAATAATTAGATTATGAAATACTGGTGATAAATTATATACGCCTTAAGAAAATCCTACCTGATACACAGTTTTAGATAGTCATATTATTTTTTCTATTTTTTCTTATTAAATATATAAATGTATTTACTAAGTGATATTTGCGTGCGGACAACGCAAAATAAAACTTTTGGAAGAATTCTTTGTTCACTGGAGACTGTCTGGAGACTTGGGAAAACAGTAGACGTCTTTTGGCTGAAAAGATGGTGATGATTACTTTAGAATTGAGGTTCTTCTAATATTGCCCTTCTTCTTCTTTTCGAGTCGACAGCAACTACAAACCATGCATTAATTCATTTAATGAAAAGAGTAAATATTGACAAGAAACTCCCAAGGTTAAATAACGCGCGATAAAAATGTGAATTAAGTAGACCGATAAGAAATTTATATTGTTTCATTACAAAGTTTAAGGTGTTGTGGCGTTACACTCACATTGTTCATGGTTTCTTATAGTCTTATATTATGGTTACAGAGAAACATTTTGTAAAACATTTGGTAAATTTAGTTTAATTTTAGATTATGTATGAATTAGCTTTACTAATTGGCAATGTCGAACGAACCCTAATGACCAAGAACTTTAGAGTCTATCTATAGACGCAATTTGACCAATACGCACTATGACCTATACGCCAATTGAACAATACATATCGTTGTGAGCCCGTTTGAAGAACAATAATATTATTCTATCTCTATTCAGTAAAGAAACTTGATCCCTCTTATTGATATTTTATATTACGACATTTTGACATTTATTATAGTAATGATCACAGTTTTTAGAATGTTTTTAACATCACACAGTTAAATTCCAACGCAATAGGGATACTAATTCTAGATTTTATTTTTTTACTTTGAAACGCCGATCTGAATTTAAATAGATTTACTGCTTTTAAATTTTATATTACAATAATACTTACATAATGATGAGTTCACGTGATCAAACATCTGTTTAATCAGCTGGCTCCTACCATTCGACGGGCACCATCAGTGAAATGTTCTATTTGGTTAACTTTGGCGTCATTGTTTGTCAAATATACAATGTAACCGAATTTACATAAGGCTGCATATTTATTACTATATTTCATTTAACTTGTTTGTGTTCACGACAAATGTTCATGTAAATGAAGTTGTCAAATAATCTATTAATTAACCAATATTGGTACGGATAATGTCACATTTTGATTACGCATAATAACACATAAACGAAATACCTACCCATACCATACACGTAAGCAAAAAGGTATTGTTCTAAGTGGTCCATAATCTGCAAACAATTTATAAATTTCCTATTCATTCAAAAATGTGTGTGTGTGTGTGTTCTGTTTAATGTTAACGTCTACATTATGCAACTCACACTTAGGTTCTTTATAAAGTGTTTAGTATTTCTGCTTCACTCGCTCAGCTGCTAATTCAAGATGGTTGTCGATAAATGCGGCAGATTAATATTCTCTAAGGCTCCCCCTGTAACACGCGCTCAATGGGTTTGTGGGTCGAGGAACGGTTGCAGCCGTTAATAAGTTGTGTTGGCCCACTAATTCGTCAGAGTAACTAACGTATGGATACTTGGGTGGGACCCTGGCCGGAATAATTGCACCTGTACCTGCCTAAATGGTTCGAACGTGGCCCTCAATATTTGAAGAGACCTTGTATGATTCACAACTAACCTTTCTTATTGCTATTGCATATCAATGGCAGTGTGGGGCAAATCAACTAAATTTTCAATCAAACTAATCAATCATGATTGATTTAGTCATGATTGATTTAGTCTTGATTGATTTAATCAAGACTAACCATGTTAGTTGTAATCATGACTAAATCGACAAATCATCAATCGTTAGTCGTAATCAAGACTAATGATTAATGCTTCTAACAAATCTGTGCTTCTAACAAGTGTGTATGAAATGTGAATGCCTTGTTTTTATTAACTTTTGATCTAATTCATTTATATAATAATAATATCATCTTATTAGCTTGAACATTCTTGTTATTAATGAAAATATTAGTACTTGTGTTTTTTGTGAAAAGTTAATAATATAATCTATATATATATTACGCAAGCCCGATTTTTGTACAGGGTATCAAATCCACATCCGAGGTCCGTTATTGATAAATTATACCTCATTAGCTTCGTCTCATCCTGGAGGCGTGCATAAAACTCTTAGTTTTTTAAGTTTTTTAACAAAATACCAATTAAAAGAAGGTAAAAATAAAGCAAGGATTTGTTTACATTAAATGACATAAATGACAACCACTCAAATTTTAGATTTTTTTTTTTCGTATAGGTAATGGCGTTGGCTTCTAGGGCACTTTGCAAATGTCAATAGACTGAAAAAGAATAAATAGCTAGAAAAAAGCAATTCATCCTTTTTTCTTGATGCATCTGCAGGTTGTGGTAAAACCTTAGAGCAACGCCGGCCTTCCGTACCGGAAAGGCCCGCGTTGCTCTAAGGGTAAAACGTATGTGCAAAAAACTTTACTTGCCAAAGTAGCGAGTGTTGGTCGCATTGCTGTGCCAGTAGCATTTACCGGTATTGCAGCAAGCTTAGTTAACGGAGGTCGAACACTTCACAATCAATTCAAATTGCCGATACCAATTCTTGATTCGTCTGTATCTGGTGTTAAACCTGATTCTTCTCACGGGAGATATCTTGACAGTGCCTACCTTATAAATTGATGAAGCGTGTATGATACCGGCAGCAGCCTTGACAGTAATCGATCGCATGTTTCGGGATATTACAATTAATGAAGATAGACGACGACAACCATTTGCTGGAAAAGTTGTATTATTTTCTGGTGACTTTAGATAGACTTTGCCGGTAGTGCCACATGCTGGACGGGCAGTAACAATCGAAAACTGTATTAAAAATCATCGTGACATGATACATGACTTTTCTAAAGCTAGATAAAAATATGCGAGTAAATGAAGGACAAGACGAATTTGCAGATTACTTGCTTAAAGTTGGAAATGACACTCTGCCAAAGGACGAATGTGGGCAGTCAATATTAGAGTCTTTTAGGAATTGGTTCGCCGATCGATTTTATATACAATGACTTGGACAATTATAATAATATACACGAAAAGGCTATTCTCACACCGACTAATGAAATCTGTTCAAAAATTAATTTGAAAGTTCTCGAGCGTATCTCTAGCGAAGAAGTAACATATAAAAGCGTAGATACAGTGATATCAGATGACTCTGATTCTCATATAAATTTTCCGACGGAATTTCTTAACAGTATTGAAGTAAGTGGGCTTCCCAGACACGAGCTTAAATTAAAAATTGGTGCTATTGTCATGCTCATGAGAAATCTAAATACGGCCAAAGGGTTGATTAACGGTACTCGGTTTCAGTTAATAAAACTATATACCAATTCTTTAGATTGTCAGGTTCTGACGGGTGCAAGTTCAGGCGAAAGAGTTATTCTTCCTAAAATAAAGTTTAGCCCTTTAGACTCCATCCTTCCATTCAAATTACAAAGATTTCAGTTTCCAGTTACTTTTGCATTGGCGATGACAATAAACAAGAGTCAGGGGCAATCTTTGAAAAAAGTAGCTGTCTATCTTCCAAAACCAGTATTTTCTCACGGGCAGCTTTACGTGGCTTTAAGTAGAGCACAAGATTTTGACGGTATAAAGATATTTAATTTATAGAACAATATAAACATCAAAGAATAATCGGACAATGCCAAGGTTTTACTACTTTAAATATAGTCTATCACGTTTGTTAATAAGTTAATATTTTGAAGTTGGTTATATTTTATAGGGTTTTTCTTACTTTTCAGTTTTTTTCGGCGGTTTAATTTTTTATATTATTTCAATTGGCGTAAATTAGATCTAAGATACATAAATGGTTATATGTGAAAATTAGAATGGTTAATGTCAATATTTTGTTATGAAATAATCGAAAAATGGACGAATTTGTGAAAGAAGCTGTTTTAATTTTATTTTTTCAACGCTAGGTAGGTACAGTCAAGGTTCCATCAGATAATGCGAGCGAGCGAGAAATCCAACCAATATCTGACGGTGACTTTACCTACTTATTAAATGTTATCATTGTTTAGAGTCCGTTTCCTATTAAAAGGGTCGTGGTTTGTATGGGAGCCTATTCCACGACTTTTTTCTTTCCTCACAGTCTCTATATCGTCGATTGTAGGAATATTTATATTACAAGTAGGTATAAATAAATATCCAGGGTGTAATTTAAGTCGTGTTTTATTAGTGTTATTCTGATTCGGTAATAATAATAATTAAAAGGTCAGAAAGTCATAGATAATATCGAAAATCATATTTTATTTTTATTTCTGCCGTGAGCATTTCTCAAAATGTTTGCACCAAATTTTAACTGATCCTATTTTGTTACCAACATTTACTAAAATAAGTTGACTTTTGTATTCTCATATTTAGGATGATTGTAGACAATAGAGAACCTTAATGACTAAAAAATGCTAACTAAAGTCTAAAATCTCAAATGATTCTTGATATCAAAATAAGAATCAATGAAAGTTTCTTAAGTTTTTTTAAAATTGTTATGCAAAACTTTTGACAAATGTTCATTTCTACGTTGTGATTATAAAGCAATTAGGCTCAATTCTGGTGGGTTATATTTTATTATTATTAAGGCACCATTTCATTAAATGTGTGTTTTGAGTACAGTATCGAAAAAATGCCTTAAAAATGGTTTATGTTTCCCTATAATATTACATTACCATATTCTAGCCGGCGTTTCGACGCCGCTACGGGTCTCTAGTTATATATAAACTAGCTGTCCGCCCGCGGCTATACGCCCGCGTTGTTTTTTTTTTTTCGTTTTTTTTTTCTTACCTTTTAAACCTTCCCTGGACTTTCATGAATATTTCAAGACCAAAATTATCCAAATCGGTTCAGCCGTTCTCGAGTTTTAGCGAGACTAACGAACAGCAATCCATTTTTATATATAAGAAGATTATAATAATAAAAAATAAAGCCCCCTTATATTAATTTTACTTCATTAATAAATAATATTAAAAAATAATATTTAAGCACCCCTTTTTATTTTTATTTTTGTAATAAAATAATAAAAATGAAGGGACTTTTTAATATATTATATTTTTTCCAAATGTAACAGAATATTAAGAAATTAAAAAGGGTGGCATTTTATTTTATTTTTATTTATATCCTAATTATTCTTCCAATTAAAAATTGTAATAAAAAAAATAAAAAGGGATTTTTTTTTACAAAGTATCCAAATTAAACATAATAAAAAGGGGGCAAAAAATATAAATTAAAAAATGAAAAAGGGGGGGGGGGCAAATTTGCCATTTTTATTTTTTTAATATTATTTTTAATTTGGAAAGTAAAAAAAATGCCCCCCTTTTCATTTTTTTAATAATAGTGAAAAATAATTAAGAAATAAATAAAAAAAAATGCCCCCCAATTTATTTCTTTTATATTATTTTTTATTTGGAATTTTAATAAAAATAAACAAAAAAATGCCCACCTTTTCAATTTTTTTATTAATATTTTTAAATGAAAAATAGTTAAGAAATAAATAAAATAAAATGCCCCCCTTTTTATTTTTTAATATGATTTTTAATTAGGAAATTTTATAAGAATAAAATAAAACGCCCTCTTTTTTATTTTCAAATATTTTTTATTAGGAAATTTTATGATAAAATAAAATGCTTCCTTTTTTATTTTTAAATATTTTTAATTTGGAAATTTTATAAAAATAAAATTAATTTCAGTTTTTTTATTAATATTTTTAATTGAAAAATAATTAACAAATAAATAAAATAAAATGTCCCCCTTTTTTATTGCCTGAAATAAATGAATTTATTATTATTTATTTATTTAATATTATTTTTTATTTGGAATTTTAATACAAATAAACAAAAAAATGCCCCCTTTTTATTTTTTAATATTATTTTTAATTTGGGAAATTCATAAAAATAAAATAAAATACCCCCCTTTTTATTTTCTTTATTAATAGGTATTGAAAAATAATTAAGAAATAAATAAAATAAAATGCCCCCCTATTTTATTTTCTTATATTATTTTTAATTTGGAATGTTAATAAAAATAAACAAAAAAATGCCCCCGTTTTCAATTTTTTTATTAGTATTTTTAAATGAAAAATAATTAAGAAATAAATAAAATAAAATGCCTCTTTAGTATTACTAATATTCCTTTTTTGTAGGAAATAAAATATTTTTGAATTAAATTGAAAAAACAAAATTTTTCGATTCTAAAAAGTATGATGATGTTTAAAATAATCAATCATTAATGGTCAATCATGATTGATGATTAAGATTGAAACTAATCAATCATCAATCAAAATGGAATGATTAATGACTAACAAATCATTAGTCATCAATCATGATTGACGAGTTAATCATTAGTCATCAATCATCAATCAAACTAAATTTTGCCCAACACTGATCAATGGTACAATATTGAGAAGTTTTGCACGTCCGACAAACGAGATATTATCTTATAAAGAAACCTAATTTATGCTTATTGCTCTATTTACGGTCTCCTGCTGCGTTTGTCGCAATGAAGTCCACTAATTTTATTTTTCTCAAGTCTTGGCATTACAGTCCTTATAAGTTCCGTGCTATGCTGACCTTTTCTGGAATCTTGCACAGAGTTTATACTACTTAATACTTTTTCGCATTATGCTAGGCGTTGTAGCAAAAAATTCAAATAATTTGAATTCGGAATGCGGCAAGGCGGCTCGCGTACTGCGAACGTTACTCAACAGCCGTTAGAAAGTGCGATTTCAGGCACAAAGTGTTCGTGTTGCATTTCAAAGAGCAAACGTAGTCTTAAACGTTTATATCGGAGCTGATTCTACTTATCGCGCTCTAATTTAAATTTAAGGTCTATACGTCCTTTTCTTGCTTTTAAGAACATAAAGGACAGGAGATTGCCAGTTTGAGAGACGTCAAACATTGATTGAACTCAGCGATCGCACTAATTTGGGGTGCAAAGGTGCATGAGAAAACATCCAACTTGAAATTATGTCTGGTTTTGACAGATGTGCTCTTATTTTAAATATCATTCATTAAAAATTTGATTGATTCGTCTAATGGCTTTTTCGATTCCGATATTATAAAGGAAAAGACCGCAACTTATACAAGAATTACCACGAATTACCACCAACTGATAATGTGAGATATTTCAGTAGGCACCTAATGATTCAGCGCATAACGTAAATGTCATTGCGTGGGTTTGGCCTTTTCACCCTCTATGGCTGCACACAATAAGGGTTTATAGGGTTGCGAGACTCGCGGCAATTCCCGTCTGGCTCGTTTACTCACAATTGACGACACCCAGGCCTCCGCCGCCGCCTCCGCAAACAAACGTCTCTTCATTCATTCTGTGCGTCATATATATCATCATAACAGAATGCTTTTATAGTCATCACCCCCTTATTATTATAACACTTATGTTATTGTGCTTTTAGAAACTACGTTATGAAACTAGTAGTGATCAGAGCCACAAAAAATCTACTTACAAAGACATTGATAAAATTTTCCATTTAAAGTGTCGTCTTTAATATCCCTATAGCCTTCGAGTGTCAATGATTATCTGGGTGACTGAATCTATTTACTGTAAAGGTTTATCTGCTGCATTCGTTATGTTGCCAAGCAAAAGCAAATTGAATTGGGTCACCTATATAATAAAATATGACTAAACTTGTAGATGGTACTCGGTACGTAATACATTAAATCAACTGTGATTTCTTACCTACTTTCTTTTGACGTCCAGTTATTAAGGTCTTAGATATGAAGGTTTGGTAGACAGACAAAAGATAAACGTTTATTAAGATTTTTCCCGTAATAAAGGAAAATTGTGTAAGTACATACACTTGGGAACACCGATCCATTCCTTGGGTTCTACCTGGTCCAGTAAGGCATAAGGAAGAATTGTGTTTCTTTATTTTTAAGAAACCACACAGAAAATGTGTTTACTGCAATGGTGATTAAAGGAATGCATTTAAAATGATCCTTGTCCAAATATGTTGGCGGTTGGCTTTGGGGCGTTCCAAAAGCCACCCCTGCCGTACTTACCTTTAACCTACCCTATTAGAGCTAGAAGTATCAAGTATGTACCTAGTACGGTTAAAGCAGAAATTATTACTTATTTTCATAGTTGGTTTACATAATATCCGTGATTAAACAACGGAATTTTAACCACGCACATCTGTAGTTAATTAATTTTGATGTCTATGTCCACCCATCAATAAACCATGTTTGAAGCAATTAAAGCCTGACCAGAACAATAAAAAACCTGTTCTGGGGGCGCCACATGTATTTTTTTTATGTTACTGGCAACATCTTCCATTATAAAATGATTTCCATTGAAATTCCGCAATATGGCGAAGTGTTTCATTTTTCTGGTTGGGCTTTCAAAGATTCCTATTACGAGTATATTCAACTGTTGGTAGTGCCCCAGTACTTCGGTTCGAGCCTGAGCCACAGAAGAAAAGAGTAGTACTAACCCGTACAGAAAGGACACCCCCCCGCGCCAAAATGAGTCCCCGCCCGATATAGCGCCCCACACCCCGCACCCCGCAGGCACCGCGGGACTCCACCGGTGGTGTTCGGGGGTGTTTTACATAACGCCTAGCGCCATTGACTTGTAGTTGATATTCAAAAAGAAGTAGCTTGTCAAAACCGTTTTCAGTATGGAGTGACCGCCCAGTGCCTGAGCTTAAACTTAATATTTGCTTGGATTTAAAATGCGAATGTGTGTGTTCCAGGGTTCGTTCGAGTGCGTCCGGGGCGGCGGCGGCGCGCGGCGGCTGGAGTCGTGCGGCCCGCTGCCGCGAAGGATGCGCGTACAGGCAAACGACGACTCGTACGAGGCCACCAAGGACCGAATGGCGAGGACTGTCGCCGCGGAGCAGAGTAAATGGTATCACATTTTTTCCTTTTTCGGCGTGACAACGTCTTATATTCGATGGAGCCGGCTGCACGCACGAAAGAACATGACGCAATGCGGCGTTACCGCGCGGCTGAGGCGTTCCATTTAAGGCTTGAAGTGCAAGCGAGAGGGCGGAACGAACTACAAAGAGGCACAATCGTTGTCACGTTCAACTATCGTCAGTAAACTTACTTTACAGACAACCGCTTTTTATATTGTAGATATAGGTAAACGCGAGCGGAGCCGCGGCGGGAGGTTAGGTCTCTGATAAATCTCAAATGACATTCTCTCTGACCAAATCTGCTTATATGGTCTTTAGACTGCTCGCAAATACATCTATTTATTAGCCTAAACTGTCCCCATGCTAGGCAAAAGTCTAGGGCTGTGATGGATGGATAGGTACCGGCCCTGCAAGAGATGGTGGTGGTAGCTAAACTAGCTTTTTGCCTAATGTGGCGAGTCGGAAGTATAGTCCAGCCCCAGTAGCATGAAGTGCTACGACAAGGGTTTATCTCACACTAGCGACCCGCCCCGGCTCCGCACGGGAAAATAGTTATTGTGGGTTATCCTTAAGTATATTATGTATGTATTATACATATAAACCTTCCTCTTGAATCCCTCTTTCTACAAAAAAAAACCGCATCAAAATCCGTTGCGTAGTTTTAAAGATTTAAGCATACAAAGGGACATAGATGGGGACATAGGGACAGAGAACACGACTTTGTTTTATAATAAGTAGTGAGTTAGCGAGAAATATCCTCCAATAGGATAAGCAAATATGCACGACAAAATTATGTCTGTCTCGCGTGAACTGCTCATGCTAGGGGGCAGGATTGGTACAAGTGGAAGCAGATGAGAGAGACCTTTGCACAGTAGGGGGAAAGTGCAAGCTAGTATAGATGTATTTGCGAGCAGTCTAAGACCACGCGGATTTGGTCAGAGGGAATGTCATCCTCTTCATAATCAATAAAGACAATGTGATTTTTTTTCGTTGCCAGTTGGACCAACCAAACCCTACAATTTTGCCTATTGTTTTGTATTTACGATTAAAAAGCGAATAACGAAAAATCTGAATAAACATTATGTTAACAGTAACGTCAGTAACTATCTCCATGTCGTCGCCTTTGCGGTTAGTTTCAATGACACATTTTCCTTTTTATTTTTTTATGATTATAAAATATAGTGTAATATTGCAACACATGACGAATAAGCCATACGTTTCATAATATTTTTCCCAAGTGTGACTCATTCAGTTTAGACAGTCCAAATTTTGTATTTATTCTTTTTATTATTATTATTGTGTCATGTTTTGTAAAGATTAGTTATCAAACTTCGTGATCCTTATTAAATTATAATCGAAGCGAAAAAAAAAATCGTCGTCGTCGTCGTCGTCGTCGTCGTCGTCGTCATCGTCGTCGTCGTCGAATCTTCGTGATCCTTGTTTATCGTAATCGAAACCGTGCTTAGCTGGCAAGACTTACTTACTATTAAATAAACCAAATTCTTGGGTTTTGAATGCCCAAACTTGTCTTACCCATAATAAAACAAAGAAGTTACTTTTACTTCTCAAATCCTATGAGGTCAATAGAGTTACAACCCACACGAAGAGCAGAAAAAAATAATTGTTATTGAACATCATGCAATAAAACCCAAACCTAACCTAGTAAAACCCGTAAATACGCATGTATTTACGCACGTAAATGTACATTAATAAAATTACTTTAAAAGCTTTATACACTTTTTAGAATTGTCTTTCCTTCCCTATCTCAATTTCACGTACAGACCTTATATATAACCCATAATATAAGAAGATAATTGAATGGCAGACAGATAGAGGGTAATTTGACATGTTAAATATTAGCTAGTAATAACAAGTCAATCTCTTGTTCTAGCACCCGCGTGATAAAGCCGAACCAGACGGATATCGGCCGTCGCGTGAAGGTGCGCACGTCACATAACCCCTTGTTCTCATCGGGTCCGGCGATCGCTCCCGAGCGCATTCCGGAGCGGGTGGAGCGAGCGGAGCGTGTAGAGCGCCCGGAGCGAGTGGAGCGACCCGCCACCGCGCCACGCCCCCTGCCCCCGCACCAACCCCAGCCGCAACACCAACCGCCGCCGCAGCAGCAGTCGCAACCGCAGCGGCCTCCCCCCAACCCAGACCTCTCTAAGCGGTGCATAAAGTTAGTATATTTTCCTTCACTATCCTATTGTAGTGTGCGAACAAAGTGTCGTGATCGTCGCTCCACCTAATCAGAGGAGTACGCCCTCCGGTTAGAATCCGATGGAGAGACGATCTACGTAAAGAATCTGACAGCCATTCGGCAACAGCTGGATGCTTGCAGTGCAACCGAAGATCGGGCTAAACGGCGCGCCAAATTTTAGGGAATCTGAAAATTCGATCGTTGGAATGGTCAGGGCTCCCTGAAACTTAGGGGCACTTTTAGAATAGCTCGATTCGTGGCCCTGGCCCAAGCAGACTGCAGTAAATTATTTCATGTACAACAACATAACATGAGTTGATTGTCATGCTAGCAAGATGAACTAGTTTTAGTGGCCGAAAATATATAGTGGAATGTTTAATACTTCATACTACTTACCCTAAAGCTCAAAGTGAAACAGAAATATGCTGGCAGAGTCAAAGACCTGTAACGCCTCGACAGTCTTGTTAATAAATACTTTACAAAATTAATTGTCTTTATTGCTCTAGTCTAGGTTTAATGTTCAGATGAGAAAATAGTAGGTATATGTTTACGAAGAAACACCTTCACATTATTACACTTGATGGCTTGATTATACTATCACAAGTGAAAGTATTATTATTTATAAAAATGCTCTATCAAACAGAAGGCGCTTCTTTAGTTATTTTTGTTTTGAAATAAAGTACCGAGATAATGTAAATTATATAAAATATCGTTATCAAGAACCTGCTAGATAATTTTGCAGATACTTGTTGGAATGTGTATCAGAATTGTGCAATGTGGTTTATATTACCACAAACATAGCTAACTATTAAAAATGAAAATATTTCGAAGCACATTTTTCTCGTTGTATGAGAATTCAAAGTAGATCAGTAAACATTTTGGTTAATTGGTCGCATATTTGAATTTTCAAGATAATTATAACGAATCATTCGAGCTACTTTGACTTGCAAAAAGATTATAATCATAATAGGCGTGAGAGAGACAGATATATTTTCTGGTAATGTTTAACATAATACGTAAACTTTATCTCTTAATTTAACATACTTTAGTTAGACTAGTTTAGTTATTTATCTACAACAGTTACAGCGCGCCATAACTTCCTTTTTATGTTGTTTAGTAATAAATACAACGTAAATTGTAAATTAATGCTGACAACGAAATAAATCGTGTTTATTTGCTAATTTCGTGTTCGATTTTATCTGTAAGAATGATTAGCAATTTTATAATTAGAACACTACACGTTCGCCCTTTGTCTTCGCCCGCGTGGTCATCACATTTTACCGGGATAGAAAGTATCCTGTTTAAATCTAGGTAAAATGCTATCTAAAGATTGCCCAACGAAAACGAAATAAGAAACCTGCTCTGAGGCGCCACGTGTATATTTTTACTATTATGGCAACAATTTCCCTTATAAAATTAGTTCCATTGAAATTCCGCAATATGGCGAGGTTTCTTATTTCTTTGGTCGGGCTTTACATACCAAATTTCATTGCAATCCGTTCAGACGTTTTGCGTGATTTAGTAACAAACATCAACATTTTTACATCAATATAACTCAAGTTAGAAAATAGAGTCGTTTTAAAGAACTCAAGTGTTAGATTTAGTGTTAATATTTAAGCCTGTAATGTGTACCATATAAAAAGCACTGCGATTTACCGTCCTAAGCCACCAAGGCTATAATATTACCTCCAAACACAAAGCCTCAAGGTGGTCCGACGAGTCGTGATGCGACCGGCGACCGTGATTGCAATCAACAAGAAATAATTGCAATAAATATACAGTTTTTTATCAATCCCATTTATATGTACTGGATTTAAGCGAATGCATTTTCCTATTAAGCAAATTTGAATGACGAAATAATTATATCAATTTCCGCGAGCACAACATTGTTGCTTTTTTTAATATAAATTAGATCCATTTGGGTAAATGGATCTAATTTATAAGCTGTCTATCAAGTCAGTTACTAAGCCAAGGATGTATAATTGTACAAATCTGTAATTCGTTTACGAGCATTACAAAGAACTAGTTTTTCTGTTACATTGGAAGTAGGTTTTTTTTCTGTTTTATAGTAAAACAATAGAGAAAGCGAAGCGCTGTGTAAGCAGCCAGTTATTCTTAGCTGGATTCAAAACTTTTAAGTAGATTGTTTATTTTACCTTTCACAAGATTGCAATTCAACTTTACTTAGATGTTTTGTTACGCATTATGAGTATAAGTATTAATATTTGTATGTTTTCTCTTATTTCAGAGAGAGACTTATACAGTTATTAGCATTGAAGCCTTTCAAGAAGCCCGAATTGTACGCGAGGCTAATTAGTGGTAAGTTTCCGAAATCTTTCTTTGTAGTGCCTTCTCTTTGTTAGACTTTCGATTAACACGTCGACTGTCGGTTCTTGCAGAGGGAGTCAAAGAGAAGGAACGGATGGAGGTGAAGAAGATTCTGCCACAAATAGGAACGCTCAAGGACAACTGTTATCATATACGTAGGCATATGTGGAATGACGTCAACGAGGACTGGCCCTTCTATACAGAGGAGGAGAAACGTATGCTCAAGAGGTGTGTTGTTGGACGACAGAGGTCTTAATAAACACTACAAAAAATTTAATAACCCCCGACACGAAACCGTTACTTGATCTTTTCAACAACTAGAAAAGAGCTGATAGTCTTCAAATGGCTGAAGATATTTTCTAGGATAATAGCTGAGAACACTCTCGAATGTTACTCCTTGCAAACAAAAAAAACTAGATCACAATCGGCGCATCCGTTTAGGAGCTACGATGCCACAGATAGACAGACAGACAGACACACACGTCAAATTTATAACACCCCTCTTTTTCGTCGGGGGTTAAAAGGAGTGTGATGGAAGTGGGCAAACGTGAGGTACAATAATGTTTTAGCTGCTTAATGTAATAAACTACAAGTGCAATTCAAATTATCTCCATACAATCGTAAAGAATCAATGTTATTATATCTCACGTTGCTTGGCCTGAGAGAGTAGTTATAGGTGATGTTTTTTATTATATTTTTATGCACTTTTTTTGTATTTGAGATTCGTGCGTATATTTTATAGAGTATTTGTTTGCTCTTGCACAATATAATTCACCATTCTATAGAGACCCTTTCTTTTGCATCTATCATCATCTATTGTAGTAACGCTTTAATCATGCATGCAACCTCAAACTTTACCTGCTACTAACTTGTTGACTTGTAGATGCTTACTAGACGTTCCTCGGCTGTTTTCTACAAATAGAGCTAGTTTGAAACGTTTTGTTTCGTATCTTTTTGTTTCAATGATGCGTGATTCACGTCTAGTATTATGCAAAATTGTTCTGACGTACCTATGTCCGCTAAAACTGGACAATTGGATAATAGCTACAACTTAAAATTTAATCTCAGTCCCCCCTCACAAACAACTAGTGTTTTGTTAGATACATGGTTGTCTTCGTGGAAGTTTGCAATTGTCGAATTGATGGAACTTTCCAGATGTTTCGTTTCATATAAAGCTATTGCCGCCTTTTTTTGTTATTTTGCTATCTTTGAAGTTCATGAACTGCATTAATTGCAGATATGCAGCGGTTACCTTACGTCATCGCTATTGATATGTTTTGTTATATAAACAATTCCCTTAGCGATGTTTTACTTCTAAGTACTTCTATGTTTATTTTTGTTAATTTTATGACTTGGTGATTTATTATTATCTTTTTTTCTTACACAATTTCTTTTAAACTTTGTAATGTTTTTTCTCATATCGTAATGCTTTACCTTTTGTTTATATTGCTCTATCGGGTTTTATATATAAAAATATATTTTCTTCATTGTTATTTAATGTTTTGTACATTTCCACAAAATGCAAGCTCTTTAAATAAGTTGTTGTATTTAGTCTTAAATTAGTTTTATCATTATAAAATTATTTCGCAATCACTTAAAATTCGATTTAATACAAGCATTTAATGAGGTGTATTTGTGATTAGCTCTTAAATATAAAATAAATAAATATGTGGGACATCTCACACACGGCCGTCTGACCCCAAACTAGGCAGAGCCTGTATACTATGGGTGTCAGATAGCTGATATACATACATATATAAATATAAAACATCCAGACACAAGGCAAACACACGAGAGCAAGTGCTCATCACACGAATGTTTGCCCTAGGCGGAATTCGAATCCGCGACCTTGTGCTTCGTAGGTAGACGTACTACCAACTAGGCTACGAGGCCGACAACCCTTTTTAAAATAACACTGCACGCACCTGTTCCTTTTTCAACAAGACCGTTTACTCCTACAGGCGGGCTGCACTTGTTCCTTTTTTAACAAGACCGTTTACTCCTACAGGCGGGCTGCACTTGTTCCTTTTTTAACAAGACCGTTTACTCCTACAGGCGGGCTGCACTTGTTCCTTTTTTAACAAGACCGTTTACTCCTACAGACGGGCTGCACTTGTTCCTTTTTTAACAAGACCGTTTACTCCTACAGGCGGGCTGCACTTGTTCCTTTTTTAACAAGACCGTTTACTTCTACAGGCGGGCTGCACTTGTTCCTTTTTTAACAAGACCGTTTACTCCTCCAGGCGGAAACCTCAAAATCTAACACCCCCGCTGAGTTCAGACTCTGCGAACTCGCTGTCACCGCGCGCGTCCCCCAGCGCGGGCAAGCGGGCGAGCGGGGCGGGCAGCGCCAGTGCGGACGAGCTGCCTTCCAAGAAGCAGCGCATCAGCCACTACCGCCGGCCCAGCCCGCCCTCCTCCGGCTACGCGACCACCTCCTCGGGGGAGCGACACGCCTCCGACAACGAGGATGATCGGACCACCGGTTTGTACTTTGACCTATATCTCTCTCTCTCTCTCTCTCTCTCTCCTCCTTATTCATATATAATGCATTAGCTGCTACCGCCGGCCCAGCCCGCCCTCCTCCGGGTACGCGACCACCTCCTCGGGGGAGCGACACGCCTCCGACAACGAGGATGATCGGACCACCGGTTTGTACTTACTTTGACCTGTATCTCTCTCTCTCTCTCTCTCTCTCTCTCTCTCTCTCTCTCTCTCTCTCTCTCCTCCTTATTCATACATAATGCATTAAAGACTACCGGTGGGCTGGGCTGCCTTCCTCTGGGTACGCGACCACCTCCTCGGAGGAGCGACACGCCTCCGACAACGAGGATGATCGGACCACCGGTTTGTACTTACTTTGACCTGTATAAATCTCTCTCTCTCTCCTCCTTATTCATATATAATGCATTAGCGACTACCGGCGGGCTTGGCCGCCTTCCTCTGGGTACAGGACCACCTCCTCGAAAGAACGACAAGGCTACAAACGAGGATGATCGGACCACCGGTTTGTACTTACTTTGACCTATATCTCTCTCCTTCTTATTCATGCTACTACCGGCGGGCTGGGCTGCCTTCCTCTGGGTACAGGACCATCTCCTCGGGAGAATAATAAGGCTCCGACAACGAGGATGATCTGACCACCGGTTTGTACTTACTTTGACCTATATCTCTCTTCCTCATTCATGCTGCTAACGGCGGACTGGGCCGCCTTCCTCTGGGTACAGGACCACCTCCTCGGGAGAATAACAAGGCTCCGACAACGAGGATGATCGGACCACCGCGCACCGGTTTGTACTTACTTTGATCTATATCTCTCTCTCTCTCTCTCCTCCTTATTCATATTTATTGCATCAGCTGCTACCGGCGGGCTGGGCCGCCTTCCTCTGGGTACGCGACCACTTCCTCGAGAGAACGACACGCATACGACAATGAGGATTATCGAACCACCACCGGTTGATTGACCTATATCTACGAGGACGATGCTTTTGTCTGGTTTATAGCACTAAGCTTTGTGGCAGTGTTAAGTTATTTAGGTTTACAAAAGGGGAAACTAAACGCATTCAAATAATACACTACAAAAGTTTTGTACATATTTTGACCTATATCAATCAACGTTGTCATGAGAAGAGGTCTTATCCTGTAGTGGACTGTTACAGGCTATAAAATATGTATCGAAAAATCGACGTATTTAGAGAGAGAACTAAGACTAATACTTCTAATAAGTTTCCAAAGGACCTTGAGTCTCGTGCGTTAAAAGGAAAACGTGACGGAGTTAATCATCGTTTAAATACAATATAAATTTATTGACAAAAACATAATATAAATAGAATAGTTACACGGCTAAAGAGTGGATGTTATTCTTACCTCTGAGATTACTCTCGATGAAAAAGAGCGCCCGTATTTTACTGCAAAACATGCTGTAAAACTGTAAGCAAACAAGAAACAATTACAATAACCTTACAACAGGATTTAAAAAGTCTGCGACTCAAAATATGTTGAAATTGAAAAAATAAATTAAACTTGTATTACCGGAAGCGACGTTTTAATGTCCTATTGTCATGGTTTTATTATGAAGATAATATACAATTCACTATGTTATCTTGAAATCAAAAGTAATTCGCAACTGCAACTCGCAAAAAACTCGACAAGCTCTCTCAATGTTGAGAGATATTTGACAGTCTAGAAAGTCGTGACAGATTAAATTTATCGACTGTTTCCAACTCTTCTTCAAATACTGTGTCGATGCTGAGTTTGACATCGAGCCAAATGTCCCACCGTACCACCGCAGCCGGTTCCATTCTGAAAATTATCGTGGCCAAAATGTAATGTATTTTTATTGCCAATGAATGTAACAGTAATATCGAAATGAGGTCGCGAACAATGTGCTTAATTACTAAACTTACCTACAGTAATATTCGCCCTACTTACAAGGTATTTGCTGTTTACGTCGCTGTTCAGTTTGAATGCCTATTTTATAGGGCACCAAATTAGTTCTCGGGTCATTAAAAATCGATTAACGTAAACCGAACATGCGTTTGGAATAATGTATAATCACCTATTACTTCTAGAAATTGTAATTATGCGGGTTTACTTGAGTGACTCGATCTTGTTTTAAAGGTCAAGAAGGCCTCGAGGGAACTAGTTTTTGTTGTTAAAAACTGCTTGAATATTGATGTAAATGCAGAATCTATAAAAGAAAGATGTTACAAAAACCCTGTTTAGAAACATTAAGAACATGAATTTAGTAGTCTTTTAAAGATAATACTGACGAATAAAGATATTCGTTTAAGCTTTAAACAAAGTAGCGTTATTTCTTTCTACACTACATGTAACATTCCAATTTAGATCTAACCAGCAATTTCTTTTTATTTCAGTGAAAAAGGACAACGGCTACACCCTTAACTTCACGACTGTAAAGGATCTCTGCCCCAGTCCTGTGAAAACGAATGGTTTTAGAAGTAGTCCTCCCGTAGAGCAAACCAGTATCACAGGTAAGCACTTTCATTTGGCATGCTATTAAAAACCAATCAGTTTTATATAGTCGACAATTTCTGCGATAAGTATTACAGTAAAAAGTAGATAATTGCAGTTTGATTACTTAGTGGAGTATCATGTTTAACAGCAGCGTGAAATCTTAACTGGTTGATTATCCTTAGCAAAATCATTAGGTATCAATTCATCCGTACATATACAAGTCTCGCCTCTTTTGGTATAATACTATCGATTTATAATGCTTCATAATAAAATTCTTATTTATTTTTATAGACAGTCAAAAGAAAAAACTGCTACATGTAAAAATACTAGTTGTCAGACTAGTAACGTGGTACATTTTAGTAAGTAACTACACGTACTCTAATAAGGTAGGTATTTTACGGGAGTCAAAAGACAAAAAAAGGGACGCAGTTATGCGTTAGAATGAGATACAAATACACCAGTCCAATCGGTACCCCTTACCCCCACTTACCTATTGCGCCATGCGAGCAACCCCCAGCGCCACACAAGGACCTCGATAAGTACTTACTCCCTTCATCATCACCAGAGCGTCATCCTGTGAGAAATCACTTAAACTTTGTTTTTCCTGGACGAGGAAGCCTGGTGTACAAATAAAATAGAAAATTGCTCGTGGTGGCAGTAGCTTGCACTTCGAATGATCACACCGAAATAAAGAAGTATTTTTAAATACGGGTGTTTTAAATAAAATAATTTTAGAAAAGCCGGTGCCTTCCTACATATTTATTATTATCGAGACAAAATCTTTTCGGAGGTATGAACCAGTTCTATTTCACGCTGTACACTTGTACGGAAGTCGAGTTCATTCGTTCGTTAACAGCTCATATATGTAAGTCGAGTAATATCTTATAATATGATTTTTCTATATACCTACTTCCTTATCACAAAGGTCACGATATCGCAGACAGAATGAGCCTTTCATTAACTTAGCCATGATGGCAGACTATAACCCTCTAACCACTTTTTTTTCTATTTGCAGTAAAAGACATCACAAATACTGAACCCTTAGTAGAAAATACAGAATTAACGTCTGTGCCCGAAGAGAACATGACTGATATGGAAGAGATTGAAAGGTGAGTTCAAATACTGTTCAACAGTAACTGTCATTTTATTCCTTTCCTAAGTCCGTGGGACAAGGTTACGTTATCAAAATTTTATATTTTATATTGTCTACCTTGAATACGCAAGACGTGGTAATTTATATATTTTCCTCTTGGTTATTCACTGAAGAGATGACGACGTAGAGATGTTTCAGCGTCATGTTACTTAACTTAAGCGAATCTTTTGTTTTTAACGATTCGTCATTTTATTTCTTTTTATTATTTATATCTATGAGTCTTTTTAATGGCTTTTCCGCGATTATATTATTATAATGTTGAGAGACATTTTGGTGCTGTTGCAAGTACTGTGTGTATTTGCAAGACAAATAAATAAAATGCTAATCTAACCTACAGAATCTTTACTGAAATGTAAATGTAATTTTTTTCTAAAGTGGCGTGTATGTTTGCAGGCAATACCCGCCAATAACGTCGTCGCTGACGCGGCGAGCGTACAAGAACGAGTTCGCGACGCTTTACCAAGAGTACCGGCGGCTGTACTCGCGCGTGGCGCAGGTGGCCGCCGTGTTCACGCAGCTCGAGCACCAGCTCAAGCGCGCGCAGCCGCACTCGCCGCACCACCAGGTACTATACACACCACAACAAGTATACAACAACGAGTGTACCAGCAGTACCGGCGGCTGTACTCGCGCGTGGCGCAGGTGGCCGCCGTGTTCACGCAGCTCGAGCACCAGCTCAAGCGCGCGCAGCCGCACTCGCCGCACCACCAGGTACTATACACACCACAACAAGTATACAACAACGAGTGTACCAGCAGTACCGGCGGCTGTACTCGCGCGTGGCGCAGGTGGCCGCCGTGTTCACGCAGCTCGAGCACCAGCTCAAGCGCGCGCAGCCGCACTCGCCGCACCACCAGGTACTATACACACCACAACAAGTATACAACAACGAGTGTACCAGCAGTACCGGCGGCTGTACTCGCGCGTGGCGCAGGTGGCCGCCGTGTTCACGCAGCTCGAGCACCAGCTCAAGCGCGCGCAGCCGCACTCGCCGCACCACCAGGTACTATACACACCACAACAAGTATACAAGAACGAGTGTACCAGCAGTACCGGCGGCTGTACTCGCGCGTGGCGCAGGTGGCCGCCGTGTTCACGCAGCTCGAGCACCAGCTCAAGCGCGCGCAGCCGCACTCGCCGCACCACCAGGTACTATACACACCACAACAAGTATACAAGAACGAGTGTACCAGCAGTACCGGCGGCTGTACTCGCGCGTGGCGCAGGTGTAAAAAGGTATAAAAGGCGACAGTAGAAATACCCTTCAGGTAACAACGCCCGTACCAGCCGGCGGGGGCGCGGACATAAGCAAAATCAAAATTGATAATCATAGACGGAGCCCCTCAGGCGTCGTCTCCTTCACGATGTTTTTCAGTATCAACGCGCTAGGCCGTGGTCCGAGACTCCTTCGAGCCGCCTTTAGACGCGTTGGTATAAGACTTTTTTTGGGGTAGAGTCTTCCGCTCCCCCGCAAGTCCGGTGAAGCTTGATTGGTCGTACTTTTTCGACACAAGCATAGGTCAATAAAAAAAAACAGTAGAAGTATGTAGTTTGAAAAGCGGAAATGTGTAACATTGTATGTGTGTTGCAGTCGATAGAGCAGCGCATAGTGGAGGAGTACCGGCGCGTGCGCGGCGACACCGTGTACCAGGCGGAGCGGCGCCGCGTCAACTACCTGCACCGGAAGCTGGAGCACATCAAGCGCTGCGTGCACCAGTACGATCAGATGGTGAGTGTACTGTTGTGTTGCAGCGCATAGTGCAAGCGAGAGCGCGGAACGAGCGACTAAGAGGCACAATCGTTGTCACGTTCAACTATCGTCAGTAAACCGACTTTACAGACAACCGCTTTTTTTATCCGAAGTCATCATCATTTGAGCTGAAACACGTCCCAATAGTCTTATTCGAAGTAAGATTATAGAAATCATTTTGAAAACCAACTTCAAAAAAAGGAGGAGGTTTCTCAATTCGACAGTATATTTGCTTTTTTATGTTCTGCGACGTCAAATCAAGTTAATAACCTTTGCTGAAACCAAACCTGGCTCTCGTCACATACTATTGAAGAATAAACTCTTAAACTTAAACGAGGCGATGCGATATTAGTTTGAACAGAACTAGCAGGTTCGCGTAATATGTGCGCCTCTGTGGAGAAGAAACTCTTATACATTTATGCTCTCCTAGTACTTCGAAACTGGACTAAATGGTGACTAGGAAGCACTGCAACGCCAACACTCTGCACACATAATAATTATGCTTTCCTGGTACTTTTAATACACGTAAGAGTTGCCTGCTAGAAATTGCTGCCTTGGGAACCTTTGTACACTTTTGCTGTTATTTGGAAAACCTCATAGACTAACAGACCCCCCTACACTGACGTCTTTCTAGCGTAATCGTCGACGCGACGCCAGTGCTGCGTTTTGTTTACACAATTTTTTTTGCGAAAACAACTTTTCTTTTGTTTCACACGTTTTCCTGCCTATTATTATATGCGCGACGGCCAGCGCTGACGTCGCGTCGCGTCCACGACCACGCTGGAAAGACGCCAGTGTGGGGGGTCTGTAATTGTTAATACATCTGCCTTCGAAGCACACCCATAATACAGCATATTTTAGTGTCAAATGGCCATGTGTGTCATCAATGTTTTTTATTTAGCAAGTCTTTCAAGACTACATTCAATAGGTTAGAAATGTACGCAAAAGGTGAGCGATACGCGATAGAAAGAGAGGCAATTTCTAGGTGTTTAGGACTTAAGGTGTGTTTTTGTTTGTTTTAGACGTAAGTTATGTTATGTTATGTATGAGATTGAATATATAAGGTACGGGCGCCAAAGATGGCCTATTTTGTTTCCCAAATAAATATACAAGGACAAATCCTTGTAAAATCTTGCAGTTAAGTAAAGTAAAGAAAAAACATAATGGAAATTATAATATATTTATTTGGGAAACAAAATATCTAAAAATTTAAGTGGGCCATCTTTGGCGCCCGTACCTTATAGTTTCTTATGGACAATTTTTACTCGTATTGACACTACCTGTTTCATTAAATGCGTAATTGTTTCTTTTTTTCAAGACTGTTACACGTTTAAAGGACCTACCAGTAAGTTGATGTAGTGTGTGTAGTGTTTTCAACTATTTATTTTTTAGTTTGTTTATTAAAATAGAAAATATTAAAGGATGTTACACTATTGTGGGTGATATTATAAAATATCAATCAGCATCATGTTAAGTTGATGATCTTTCTATTAAATTCTACTTTGTTTCGGATCAAATTCATAAGGTAATAAATGTGTTGTTGTATAAATAGAATAATATGCGAGCCCTATGTCCCTAGCTGTGGATTAAAGACATGATGCTGGTGATGAACTGATGACGTTAGTTCTATTGAGCCGCCGGTAGCAGGAAGCATCATTTGCGGACTGCAGAACCATTTTCCGTCTTTCTTCCATGAGCCTGAGCGTGGAATCTGAAATCTTTTTGGTTCCATTTGAGCGGCGGGTCTTAAAGAACTTGGACCCCGCTGTACGGACAGCTTCCACGAACCTGTCATTGTATTCGTCCACTCCCTCGCAATCTGCTAGGCATTCGAATCGGTTTTGCAGTTCGAGCTGAAAGTGTTCGGGGTTCTGAATTTGGATTGGCAATGGACGGAGCGTAGACTTCATCAAGCGAGCTCTTTCGAGTCTAACATTGATATTCAATGAGCCTCTAACCAGTCGGTGATCGCTCCCAGTTTTCACTGAGTTGATCACAGAGACATCATTGAATATTTGTCTCCTCGTCGACAAGATGAAGTCTATCTCATTTTTGGTCTTGCCGTCGGGACTAACCCAGGTCCATTTGCGGTGTTCCGACTTCTTGAAGAAGGAATTCATCATGTAGAGTCCTTCCTTCTCCATGAAGTCCACCAGCAGCTGGCCCCGGGGATTTCGGTCTCCGACTCCAAATAACCCCACTCTCAGCTCATTCCCGATTCGTTTGCCCAGCTTCGCGTTGAAGTCCCCCATGACAACAGTGAAGTGAGACTCGTTAGTTAGTACGTACATACAAATAACAGAAAAACAGGAAACTATAAAAACATGCTCTGAGGGTGCCGTATGTTATTTCTGCCAACAATCTCCATATTTAGCAAAATTTCCGCAATTTGGCGATTATTGTTTATTTTTCTGGACAGTCTTTAGTTAATTTGGAATTTCCTTAAGCCCCAAAATATCCGTGTCAGGAAAACTTGGCTGTTTCCTCGTATTACGAGATAGTTTGACGGCCCTGTAGCCTAGTTGGTAGTACGTTTGCCTACGAAGTACAAAGTCGCGGGTTCGAATCCCGCCCAGGGCAAACATTCGTGTGATGAGCACTTGTGTTTGCCTTGTGTCTGGATGTTGTATATTTATATATGTATGTATATGTACATTATAATGGGCTGGGCACATTGCACGTAGAACCGACGGCTGTTGGGGCAGAAAGGTTCTTGAATGGCGACCGCGCGCCGGAAGACGTAGTGTGGGCAGGCCCCCCACGAGGTGGACCGACGATCTGGTGAGGGTCGCGGGAAGCCGCTGGATGCGGGCAGCGCAGGACCGATCATTGTGGAGATCCTTGGGGGAGGCCTTTGTCCAGCAGTGGATGTCTTTCGGCTGAGATGATGATGATGATGATGATGTATGTATATCAGCTGTCTGACAACCATAGTACAGGCTATGGGGTCAGATGGCCGTGTGTGAGATGTCCCCACATGTATAGTTTGTGGAGACCATATGATTGACGATGTTATGTTGATCTTCCCAGCGCAACTTGAAGCCGGAGCGCGTGTCTGCGGCGTCGACCACGCAGGCGTACTGACACTCAAGGCGCGCGCCGCCCGCTCGCTGCCTCTAGCCCCGCCCCGCCCCCAGCCCCCTCCAGCATCCACCAGTCCGCAGTAAGTGCGGCACACCAACTCGAGCGCTACTGCCTGAACACTAATGGACACTTCAGCGACGGGTTCCGAACTCACCGGATTCCAAAACAAGTGAGTCCGGTGAGTTAGGAGCCCGTGAAGAAGGATCTATTCCTGAATACTACTAAACACCATATTTACATCTAGATGTATACATTATTTTTATAAGACTTCCATAAGACGTATGCTTCGACTCGTATTTTATGTAAGGACTGAAATTTTGAAGGTTTTCTTCGGATAAAAATCTAATAAACGACGTTTATAATGTGCTTTGACTGGTACAAATCGTAACACAAATTTTATAAGATACCTTTCGGTGCGAGCTCAAGAATAGCCTACGTGAGGGATTCCGTGACCAATGAGCGCGAGTTGTAATGATGTGATATATGACCATTATCGCGCAACCTGATTGGTCAGATATCGCGTGATACTTCACCTCGCGTCTATATTGTAGGTTACATTTGCCTTCACCATAGTGAAAGTTAATAGCATCAATGTCGTTTTTCTTTAAATAGTTAAAAGTATATTTAATCCTGTCAATGAACTTGAATTATTATAAATTGGGATCAATGTAACTCTCGCAGGCATTCTGCCAATTAGGCGTTGTAAGCGAGCACAGATTGGTGATAATTGGCTGAGGTAATCTTCAGTCCTGTAATAATAAATATATATTGTACAGTGTCTAATTATCAGACTGATGCGACAGGAAAAAACAACATAGTTTTTGTCTTCTTATATCAGTCGGATATTAGATTATAGGGTCAATATTTGCTCTTCTTACTTGGACTGAATGATTTGAATAGTACAGCAGATACAAGGATTTCAAATGCCTTGCAAACAACTGGATGTGACCCATACTGAACTGAATTAATTATCTTTCATACTTTTTTCAACATTGACTATATACATTATGTATTATATCATAGTATATAGTATACTTTAAAAAATCTTCCGACCATCGCTTGTTTCTTTCTGGCTTTTATAACGACGTTGTTGTTTATTATTCTCAATCTAGTAACCTTACGTTATCTAAATATAAATTATTTATCGAAACGACCTTGCCGAGAGAAAGGGAGCGAAGTGGTGGGGTAAGAGAGACTAAAGGCCGAGATAATATGGAGAGAAGCATGCGAGGTCGCGAGAAATCATTATTCTCAAAATGCTACATCATAGACGCGTTGTGAAAATGGCATGCACTTCTTTTACTATACACATATCAAAAGCACAAGTTCGTACTTCTGATTAGAAAAGTTATTTTGAATTTACTGGCCCCTAGTGGTAAAAGATTTCCGCTTATTGTAGTTATTTAATTATTATTTTATTTGTATTCATTCGTTAGTGCTTCCAGTTTTAAGTTAGATTGAATGGAATTGCAAACTTGTGCTTATGATATAAATAGGTGATAGCCTGGTTGTTTTTTTTATAATAATGTAAATAAATATGTATATTGAAATTTTTATGATAGTCCGTATTAGTAGATATTTGTTCGTCCACTTTTTATTCCATACGAAAAGCATTGCCGTCTAACGTTATTGTTGTTCAAATAAAACTTATAACGATTGCGGAAGTTATTTTTTATTGTATTTCTCAATTTAACTTGTATATTATACATCTTAACCTCCAGTGTATGTCTCGAAGGCAACATTAAGTGGAATTCCAAGACCGGCCATATTATTTGTTTAAATGTGAAAAACTTGCTACAATTATAAATGGTCATTTTCAATGTTAAACTTCAACAATTTGAGAGTCAATTGAAATGACTAGGCCTTGAGAAGTAAATTATTATGATAATGCCCTATCTACGTCAACCGTCATCTTTCCCTTGCTTCTGAACAATCCATCCATATTTTATTGTTGGACGTTCACTTTGTTTCGATCTTGCCCATCTTGCATGTTGTACATAGTAGTGTCTTATATAAAAAATATTTATCGATTTCTTGTTAAATTTTGTTATTGGTAGTATAAAATATTTTTCTCATTTTTAATATTAAACATGAAATACACCAATAGCTCAGTGAATCGTGTTATTGCCGTTAGACGATCTTGTAAATTACTAAAAGGCTTTAAGAAATAACTCATTCATTGATGTCACAAAAGAAACTCTATTACAGAGATTAACAACATAGTTTTAGAAAAAAACGGTTATAACGCGATTAAATATTATAATAGTCAGTTTTCCGGACCTAAAAACAATTTTAAATGTAATGAAAACGTCTTTGGAATCTAGCACCAACCGGCCAGTGTTAAACATCCACTAGAATTAAGAAATTCTGGTCCTCTTTGGAAAACCCTCCAAAACACAATAAATCGTAGTTATTTTAGTCTGCATTTGGGTCATAAGATGAATTTTGTAGACAAAGAAAAGGGACATCCAGTACGTCCATAGTCCCAGCCCGAGTGTAGGGGAAACCGTCTTTGCATAATTTGTCCTAAAGAGTAACGTCCATAATGATTTAGCGTTAAGTGATTTTCGTGCAAGTCCAATTATTCCAAAATTCAAGCACCAAATTGCAGCAAAATGCGTCCTAAAACTTAAGGCCATCACACCATTGTACATAATTATTATACTTCCATTTATTAAAAACGTACCTAATGTATCATATGAATTTACGTAGGTTTACGAAACCTTGTTAAAGCATGTTTCAGTTAATTTTGTCAATTATCGTGTCGAAACATCGCTAATTTGATTTTCATTAAAAACTGTCAATTGTTTTTGGAATATGTACAGAAACAATACATTTCATGTCAAGTTATTTGGTCAATTTAAGCGTAAGTGTCCTTTTGTTGCTCATTGCTAACGGTTAAACGGCTTTTTATTACTCATTGAAATGCTCAATGTAGTCACAGAGAGGTGACTGTTATGTAACTTTTTGGTTTTCATTATTTATTTCGTTATTTATTTTTTCACATTTCGAAAAGTTATGTATTTACGTTTCGCATTTTAACTCGTTCTGCTTTTTATTATTCATTATTAGTAAAGTATATCACTTGCCCCTCTTGCACAGTGCTGTAGTATTACCAACTATCGACTAAAATTGTTCTCTAGTAAAACCCGTTAAAATGTTATTGTTACCACTAGTTTAAGCACTATCGTTTGTTTATTATGATGTGAAATAATTGAATATTTGTTTTTCATGAGGATAATAATTTCTTATGTTAATATTTTCGAGAAGGTTGTTAATGATTAAAGTGGATATTGTGAATGAAGCATTCCATTTGCCAGAACTGTTGTTTAGCACTGTTCATCGACGCACTTAGTACGTGGATAGTGTTATATAAATATAAAGCTATATTTTTACAGGCATTGTATAATATCAGAATATCCTTGTGTAGAAAACATTAGTCAAACTTTGATCTGAGACGCAAAGCCATACAGCGACGTCTAATGAAATCGACAGTGTATCGATCGATACTTATACCACTTGTACTATACTTCCAGACCACTTTCGTAATTAACTAAGATATCCCTTTATAACGTAATTATATCTATAACAGAGTTAATAAAAATACTGTCACAAAGGGAGTAATGAAACATCAAATGTTGCTCGTTTGTTACCGAATAAGTTAGAGAATGTTGGACAGATTTGTATTTTGTCATGTTTATACAAGGAAAATATCTCAATGAAAATATCATAGTCCGTTGTACAGAGTAGACGATATTTAGTGTCTAGTGACGTCATCTTTTTCTTAATTCCTAGTTAGTGGTAAATTAGGAGTACTAATTCTCAAGTATATATCGACTTTGTGCCATGACAAACAGGCCACGTTGTACTCCAATTGCTTTCAGGAACCGGCTTAATGTGAACGAACAACTTCTAATATCAACTGGTTGTGTTAACCCCATATTGTAGTCGTAACAATGAATTTTGGCCTATTTGATTTGAATGAATATTCGTTATCGAGTGGCATTTTTGTCATGTGCAAACTTAACTTGTTATATTACTTAATATAGCTGATATTATAGCGGCTTAAGGCGGGCGTTACATAGATGATCCTTACCTTACTTTAATTTAGATATAGATGTTTGAGTTTGCGTATTCTGATCAAATGTTATTGTAAATTGCTGTACAGTAATGAGCCGCCGCGCGCCCGCTCGCTCGCCGTAAGACTGTCAACGCGCCGAACAATTAAACTAATACGCTATGTCAATGTAAATAGATTACCAATTAGAAAATTAGAGATTTAACCGTAGTATTTTTTTTCTTTTTACTAATTTATGAAAAGGGATCATGTTCAAAGTGAAATGATTAGGAAAGAAACAAAAGGTGTCGACGCGGACGGTCACGCGGCGGCGGCAAAGAAACAATGCTGCGATATTCCTTGTGCCCCTCGAAATATCAGTGCATTATATGAGTCAAGACAAGATGTATAGACGATGCTGTAGTGTTAATGTGTATAGATGCGTTTATACAAGCTCGAGTCAGGCGGACGGTCCGCTTGCCGGCCGGTTCGAGCGAACGACGACTAGCTATGAATCCTGACATCGGCTCACGTTAATTAGCTTTTAAATATTTCATCAAAATATAAAATACACAAAAAAAAATGGATATAAATTTCTCGACCAAGTACTGGTTGTTTTTAAATTATTAAAATGTAAAAAAAATTAGAATATAAACAAAGTGTAGGTACAATTTATGAATTATACTTTTCTTTTCGGCATTTCATGTAACAGTGGAAGGGACCTAGCTTTGCTATACTCAACACATTGAAGCAACGTTGCACAGTGTCCATTGTTTATATATTTTGTGATTTCTTTTGCTCACGTCCCTCTACCATTGTTTTTATTTTGTTTTGTCATCTGTCTAATTGTATAATATATGATTTTGTTAAGGCAGGGTAATGCAGAAATAGAAGAGGTACTTTTTAATTTGAATCGATGACGATTTATTTGAATGTTTTAAATTGAGTTAATTTTGTCCATGCAATGGAATTTGTATTGTTATGAAAGGAAGCCAGAGTTTGTTGTTTTTTTTTTATTAAGTCAATTTGAATTTCGATGAGTAACGAATGAGGCAGCAGATTAGTTAGAACTGTCAAGTTACCACAGAAACAATAGTCAGAGTTAGGCTCTCTTTGGCGTAGTCCTGTTTCGTGTTAGTGTGGGATGCGACAGTCAGTATTACACCAGCAATAAACTCCAGCTAAAGAGAGAAAGTGTCGTAGTAAAAGGTACCTATTCAAAATCTGGATAAACAGACTAACTTATGAAAACGACAGATAGTGTTGCTGCAATGTGCATTTACGCCATCTTCATGTTAATTTGAATTATGGGAACAGTGCCAAACTTCCTCCTTGTTTAGCTCAAAACGATGCAATTGTTAGCATGCTTGATGAAACAGCTAAGTAATTGTTTAGTTAGTCTGCCATTTTGTGAATATTATTTTGTTTTGATAGTAATATGTAAATCTTTTATAATATATTTGTTTACAATAAATAAATGACAACATTATAAATAAATGAAATTGTATTTTCCATTTAATGATGAAAAAAATATAAAAAGAATAATATGCAAAGAATGTGTTGTTTCATTTTGGTAAGTAAGTCCTATGAATATTTGAATATAAAAGTTACCTGTATATACACTTGCTAAAGTATCTAAAATTACAAAATAATACATTATTTACAAGACTTTTGATACATCAATTTATAATAATTTATTAACAAATAAAATAACTGCTTTAATTGTAATATATAGAGTACAACAAAATGTCTATTGCACCAAGGATATTTTTTCCTACTTACATAAGTATATGACTAACATAAAAATAACATTTTACTTTTGAAATAAACGATTAATTACCTTTTTAGCATATTTAATTGTGTTTGTGCCTACAATGGAACTAGAAGGAAACCGGACGTCGCAACTTCACGTGAAAAAATGGCGTAAGTAGTAAGTACTAGATTTTTTCTTTAGAGAGCAGAGATATGTAGTTTGGAATAAATACTGCAATACATAAAACAGAAAAAAAAAACTGTTTTGAAAATCTTGAACCAGCTTGAACCATAAGCTAAAACGGCTTGAAAAAAATGTTCTATTCGCCAAATGACTTCTTGCTGTAAAGCTTTTAGTGGGTAGGCGAAGTTTAATCTAAAGCCCGACCAAAGAAATAAGAAACCTCGCCATATTGCGGAATTTCAATGGAACTAGTTTTATAAGGGAAATTGTTGCCATAGTCGTAAAAATATACACGTGGCGCCCCCAGAGCAGGTGTCATATTTCTTTGGTCAGGCTTTACATGAAAAAAAGCGGTGTGTAGTAAAACTAAATGTAAAAATGTGTAAATGAAATTGTTGATAGCTTTTATATAATGCATTTTTCTAAAACTAAGGGGCCTGGAGATTTTTGTCGCCTAAATTTATATGCAAACAGCGGATTTTTAGGTCAAATATAATACGCACCGAGAATAAAAAGAGCCTCAACAAGATAATTAAACAGTGGATCTACCATTACACCCATGCCTCCACACAATACAATCTATATGTCGTCGGCATTTTGTATGATTTCGCCGTTTACATACGGCGTCGGCAATTTATAAACGCTCGCTGTAATGTAAAATGCCGAAGGCAAAATGTATAGGGTTGGCACAAAAAGGTTTTGAATAAGTCCGCACTCAGTTTTAGCTAAGTCCGTATTGCTAGCTGAAGAATAATGATGCACCTGTATATAATGGGGCGAAGCCCCCCCATTTCTGAAGTGGTATTCTAAGCCCTTACAGATTTTTCAACCCGATTACAAAAAGGTTACTGGCTTTGATAATAGTAGCCAGGGCGTCAACCGAAGCGGGGGGACGGGGGGGCGCAGCCCCCCAAAAGAGGGGGCTCGGGGGGCGCAGCCCCCCGCTAAAAAAAAACCAAATCTCTACACAGAATTAAATCGATTGGTTAGGTTAGGTTAGACTGATGTCAATAACAGAGCGGAGGGAGCCGAGCGAGCGGAGGGAGCCGAGCGAGCGGAGCGAGCGTACCGCGGCAGCGGTCGGCGACCGCCGGAGAATTACATTTTTCAAAGTTGATTTTTGTGCCAACCCTATACATTTTGCCTTCGGCATTTTACATTACAGCGAGCGTTTATAAATTGCCGACGCTTTATGTAAACGGCGGAATCGTACAAAAAGCCTGCGACATATATACTAAATAGAGAGTTGCAGCTATACACCAAAACAAGTGGTAGGTTTCCTGTGGTGTTATTATTATATGAATCTTTAGTTTGTAATACAATGTATCATATAGGTGGAGGTACAGAAGCCAGCACATGCGGTTGGACATTCGCACTACGAAATTCACGCCTACCCCTACGGAATACGGGCGCTCTCAAGGGCAACAGGCCGCATGTGCTGGCTACTGTACTTTAAGAATAAGCTTTACCAAAGCCCAAAAGAGATCTCCTATGTAACAGGGCGTCGTACCGTACAAATATGGCAAGTGACTTAATTACCTACATTACAAACATTTCAAATATCATATCTAGCACTGACAGCAATTTTAAAAATCTAGGTTTACTATCTTCATCCTGCTTTCGGACAGTCGACTTGTCTCGACTTCGCTTGATGTCGCCATCTGTAAAAATAATAATTAAAGACTTAAGTGTTTGTTTGGGTGTTAATGAAATACAATATCAGTAGAAAAGATAGTAAAATTTTGTAATTACTTGTTCTTTCCCTTCCATTTATCATTACATATTAATAAATCGAGTTTCAATTATCACAAAATTTGTGCAGTCTTTGCTCATACCATAACTAAAACAATCAAAATTTTAATTAAATAAGAAGACATAACTTTGGAGTGTTCAAATTATTCATGTTTTACTTCAAACTTTTGTATGCGAAAGAGTTTATCAGTATTACCATTTGTTGGGAACCCAAATTTCATTGAAAGAAAATAAATTTCTTTATGACCCTGCATACCAGAACCTGCTATTTCTCCACTACGAGCTTCAATGACATTCTGATCTCCAGGGGCTGCTGCTGCATCGAGGAAGACTTGGATTGAATATTCCGATTGATCATGAGACCAGTGTCCAAACACTCCAATACCTAGACAAAAAATATATTGATTGAAATTAATTACGGCCTATTAATAAAAAAATATATAAACAATGGTACCATTATGTTTGCACAACTGAGATTTTTATCATCATACAAAAAAAAAGTAAAAAAATATATTTGCTATGCATGCAAATACATACACACCTACCAAGAATTTGTAAATGTTGAATGGTTCATTTTAAGAGTCTGTACAGTATGTTAATTATATAAAAATTGTTGTGACGTCTTAGGTACAAACCCATAGAAGTGGGAAAGGGGGGCAGTGTGAAGACATTGGTGTTTATATGCAGCCTGTACATAGAAACCAATTAAACTTTTTATTGCACCACACATTACACATTTACAAAGCAGAAAACGGAAGCGGAAGCTGTTTAGAAAGTGGATGCAATCTTTGTAACAGGCTGCATATAAACTCAGATACATTTCTGGGTAAGTTTTGTAGTACAACTGGCCAGCTGCTGTAGGACGTGAGTATCATAAATCAACTCTATTGTACCATGGTACCACCACTCATTATTACCTAAAGGCCTAGGAAAATCCACTGGAATACTGACTAAATCTTCTCCACATGTTGCTGAGCTAAAATTGTTTTTGTCCACTTCATACCCAGGTCTAGAACAAACAAAATTATTAATCGTGTGAGTTATTCATTGGATACAGTATCCACCAATTAATGGTAGGTATGACAGAAATGCCTTGATTTAAAGAACAAACCTGATGTTTTCTGATATGTAGAGATCAGCATCACCTGTTAGAGATGTTAATTCTACTAAAAGAGGTCCAGTGTGCCCCAGTTGCCAATAAGAAAAGTTTCCAGCACCAACCACACCGACAACGGTATCTAAAAGTACCTTATCGGTTCTTGTTTGTACGTAACTCGACAAAAATGAGGATAAGAATGAAGTACAGATTATTCCTAATAATACAAGTATGAGTTCTTTGCGCATTTCTTATACGTAATAGTAGGTAAGTGAGAAATAATCACCAAATCAGCAACAACACACACAACAAATAAAATGAAATGCCAAGAGAATGTAAAAAAATGCCAAGAGAATGTAAAAAAAACTAACGTGAATGTCAAAATCAGCTGTCGTCGGGGTGGTTCATTATTCCTTATGAGAAAGGCAAAGGGTTCAAAGCCCATACAGCCTGCATCTGTGTTGAACCGGTGGTTGAACTTCTGGGTTACGTTCCGTCGCTTCGAGCGTAGTTGTTTGGTTAAAATTTAACCCGTTTGAGTTGCAACTGAGCCACTGAACGATCGAGTTGTTTTTATAACCTCAAATATTTAACGAGAGAAAATTCTTCTCATGTCTCAATTTTTTTCCACTTTTATATACATTACAGACGTATTAGACGTCTGTGATATACAAATTTAACAAAATTATTATAAAGTAACTACGAAACAAAATGGCGGGCTTTTCGAGTCTTTTGATTTTGACATAAATTGCAAGCTTTAAACGTCAAATAGCTGTCAGAGTAAAAATTAACCATCTCATTAGACGGTTGTTTGGTTGCTGCGCTCTGAGCCACAGAACGGGTGAAACTACGCTCTGACAGCTGTCAGGGTAAAATTTCACCGAGCCCGCCGCGCGCGGCAGCTTGAAAATTACGCAGGTTTGGCGCGGTCGAACATGGCTCGCGCGGCAGCCGCGCGCAGTCGATACACGGCTTTAGGCGCGCGCCAGAGCGCGCTCGAGTGCACTCGAACGAAGCGACGGAACGCGCCCCTGTAGCAGGGCTTGTTAACCGGTTTAAATTCCAAACCGTATTTTGCACCTCATGATATCGTGTCGGTTTCGCTCTACCACGTACCACACAGGCAGGATAGATGGGCAACGACCCGGGTTTTAACCCACATGAGAGTTTTAATCCATTATAATCCATTTTCACCCGGGTTAAAACCCAAAAAGGTGGGTGAAAACTAATATTAACTAATAATCGTAATTCAAGTGTCTATTGTTGCAATAAACATATGAATATATACGAAAAGCATGGTTTAATTTTAAAAATAGCCCACTACACTCGTTACAAAGGTATCTGAAGAAATTAACTGGCCAGTTCTGCACTAAATTATCCCTATTAATTTATGCAAACGTAACTCTGTCAGTCTATTTGTTACGCTTTCACGCCAAAACCACTGAACCGATTTTGATGAAACTTGGTGCAGAAACAGAATAGACCTTGGGAAAGGACAAAGGCTTCGTTTTACTGCGGGAAAATACCTTATTCCTATGGGAAAAATAGTAGCACAGGAGAAAAGTTTTGATGAAACTTGGTACAGAGATAGAATAGACCTCAGGAAGGACATTGGCTATCTTTTACCGCGGGGAAATACCTCATTCCTACGGGAAAAGCGGACCTGCGGGGTGGAAAGTTTTGATGAAACTTTACGTAATTCAATTACTCAATTGCTTTTCTGTGCAATAGGGCAGAAGAGGCTGCACCGGTTCCACATAGCTCGAGTCAGGTGGGAAAGATTTATTAAGGGCGGGGAGAGGACGAGATACCCTCATATTCCCCAGTGGTGTCCGATGAAGAATCTGAGGTCAAGATTGGAAAAATTGCCGCTATTTAGAACTTTTTGTTTCTGAACCGATTGCTTTCAAAATTGATATCTAGGGTTCCCAGTATTTCCCGTGGGAATGAGGTTTTTCCCGCGGTAAAAGGTAATCTATGTCTTTCCCTAAGGTCTATTCTATTTCTGTGCCAAGTTTCATAAAAACTTTCCGCCCGCGCTTTCATTTTTCCCGTGGGAATAAAGTATTTTCCAGTGGTATAAGGTAGCCTTTATCCATCCCCAAGGTCTATTTTAGCTATCTCTGTGCCAAGTTTTATCTAAAATTTTCAAGTGCGCCTTCATTTTTCCCGTAGGAATGTTTTTTTTTCCTGCGGTAAAAGATAACCTATATCCATCCCCAAGATTTATTCTATTTCTGTGCCAAGTTTCATAAAAACTTTTCGCCCCTCAGCTCCGCTTTTCCCGTGGGAATTAGGTATTTTCTTGCGGTAAAAGGTAGCCTAATGTCCTTCCTTAAGATCTAATCTATCTCTACCAAGTTTTATCAAAGTAACTTAGCCCTAAACTGAGTATCTTTGAAATTAGCCCTTATACAAAAAACTTGAATATAATCTTAGAATTTTAACATTGAACTTTTAATTTAAAGCGGCGGCGCTAAACTGATGCGGCGCTAAACAAATTCTATTGTTTTTTTCTTCCTTTTTCACGTTTTAACCCGGGTGGAATGAAACGGAATAAAACTACCTACTACCCATCTATAGGCAGGACATGTCGCTCGGTCCACCGACTCAAGATGCAAAGTGGCGAGTAGTGGCGACAGAAGACAGAAGACGAAAGGGACGCAGTTATGCGTTGGAACAAAGAGTTTTGAAGAGCCAGCTTCGCAAGCTGGCTCTTCAAAACTCTTTGCGTTGTTGGAATGAGTCTACACCGCGCTCACTCTTGCGCATAACTGCGTCTCCTTCGTTTTCTGTCTTTGTCGCCAGTGAAATGCGTGCGATGTGAACTCGTGTGTTAATTCGGACATGAATTATCAGGTCGTACGTACACGTACCTTTGGCACCTATTTCACTGGCATCAAAGACAAAAGACGAAAGAGACGCAGTTATGCGTTAGAATGAGACACAAATACACCGCGCTCACTCTTGCGCATATTCTGCGTCCCTTTCGTCTTTTGTCTTTGTTGCCAGTGAAGTGTCGCTGCCAAACCAAAGGCAGGTATTTCACTGGCGGGCGACAGCGACAAAAGGCAAAAGTGTCGCTGCCAAAGGCAGGTATTTCACTGGCGACAGCGACAAAAGACGAAAGGGACGCAGTTATGCGCAAGAGTGAGCGCGGTATATTTGTGTCTCATTCTAACGCATAACTGCGTCTCTTTCGTCTTTAGTCTTCGTCGTCAGTGAAATATGTGCCTTGGTATCTTATCTTTGGTAGGTTGCCTCCTCCCTCCACTCCACCCAGCCAGGGCCCCCAGGTAGGGCATTTTCTTTGTAAATTTTATTAATTAGTTTTATTTTGTGGTGATCAAGTGGTGATAATAAAATAATTAGCAAATGCAATCATGATCCACTTTAAGGAATCAAAAAATAAATCTGCCCTCAGTACAAGATGGGCTCAAATGACAAAGCAAGAACAAATTATCGAAAAGAAAAAGATGGAGATTCAAGCCAAATTGGAGGCTCAGAAGCAGGCAGCAGCACTCGCCGCCCAAGCTAAATTGGCCAAGTATGTTACATTTTAATTTTATTGCTATTCAAGTAGGTATTTTGATATATTATTTCTAACATAAATTATTTGAAGCCCAACCTTTTGGTATCTTGACCATAACCTTACTTGTTTGTAGTACCATACATTTGTAGTAGCTAAATATCATTAAATATGTATAAATGTGGATTAGATTTCTCTATACTTTGCCTTTGAAAATAATTGAGAATCTATAAAATGGTTTTCTGTCTATGAGTTTTAAATGATCTAATGATTATTTCATCTTACAACATTTCAAAAACAAATAACTTTTTTGATACCAATATTCTGCAATGTTCTGTTAATCAGTTATAGGCCTGTCAAGTACTGTCACCTAACAATGATTTTATTTTCACAGCATTTGCAATAAAGATGAGAAAAATTCAGCAAACATATTTTCCAACGATGGCAGCTTCATGAACCAATTCAAAGCTTTACTTGAGAAACAAGCAAGGGAGAAGAGAGAAAAAGATGAACTAGAACAGAAAAAGAAAGAAGAAGAAGAAAGAAAAGCTAAGGAAGCTAAAAAGAAGGTAGAAGCGAGTTTAGAGAGAGATATAAAAGAAGAGCGGGAACTAACACATGAGCAGGATGAGCAACCTCCAATGGAGAGGTCTCGGTAAATACTACAGTTCGAAAATTCTTATATCAATTTTATTTTAAGTTACATAATAATTAATTTTTATCTTTTCTAGAGAAAGACATCATAGATGGAGTGATAGGGGCAGAAAACACTCTCATAGCCCAATCACTCCTATTGTAGAAGACCGCATAAAACATGAAAATAAATCCATCCCTCCCCTCATGCAAATCCCATTACATCCTCCTGGAGATAATCAAGATGATGAAACTGATTCCAGCAGTCGTGCACCTTGGCAAAACTTTCAGCCTCCTGGCTCTAACGAAGACTCAAATGAGCAGGAAGATGAAAGTCAGGATATAGGTCCAAGGGTCCCTCCAATGGGCCCATGTCCTATGGGGCCTGGACCTTGGGGACCAGGCCCTATGGGTATGATGCCAAATATGGGCCCTGGTCCGAATATGGGTATGCTTCCAAATATGGGACCACCTGGCATGGGTCCAGGGCCCAATATGCCCCCAGGTATGGGACCTGGTCCTAACATGCCGCCTTTACCCAATATGGGCCCTGGTCCAAACATGGGGCCCGGTCCAAACATGGGGCCCGGTCCAAACATGGGGCCCGGTCCAAACATGGGGCCTGGCCCAAACATGGGTCCTGGGCCAATGATGCGGCCAGGCGGTCCCAATATGCCGCCAATGCCCCCCAATGGTCCTGGTGGGCCAATGCCCCCTTTCATGGGTAGGCCTCCCAATTTCCCTATGCCTCCTAATTTCATGGGCCCTAATGGGCCTTGTGGCCCGGGCCCGATGCCTCCTAACATGTGTGGGCCTAACATGCGTGGCCCTGGTCCTAACGGCCCTATGCCTCCCTTCTGTGGCCCGTTCCCTAATGGCCCATTCATGGGTCCCAATGGGCCTCCTAATTCAATGATGCCACCTAATTCTAACAATGGCAACATGCCTTTCATGGGTCCTCGTCCGCCGTTTGGTCCGAACGGTCCTAACTTCGGGCCTAACGGGCCTCCAAATATGCCTTTTATGCCACCAAATTCCATGATGCCCAATAACACTCCTGAGCAGAAACCTTTGGATAACATACCTCCTCCAGAACCTATGAAGCTTCAAAACATTCCACCGCCAATGCCTCTTCCCTTAAACCACATTCCGAAACCTAAAGATTTGGATCCAGGAAATATTCCAGCACCACCTAAGCCTTCCCAAGGTAATTTTTTGAATAATTATATTGTCCGCCTCTGCGTGATTATTCTGTTTAAATACATAATGACGCAAAGGCTTCAGTTTCCTGAATTTAAAGCATACTAGCAAGTCTTTTGGTATTAGAAATCACACTTGAGAAAAAGTCTATTTGAAATTTTAATTTTTATTAAAAAAAACTATATTGTAATATAATATTCAAAAGACTTTAATTTGCAAATTATGGTAATTAAGTGCATAACCCTTTACAACCGGAAACATTTTTTCTTGTTTTTTGCAGAATAAATTGTATTTAATGTTAGTTTAGGGTTAAGAGAAGCTAGAAAAAATATTAAAAAAAATTACGTACCGCCACAAAACCGTAAAAATAACCCGTACGATCGTGACGATCAGAATTCATTTGAGATCGTCACCATCATGATATTTTACAGAAGTGGGTATGAAATCTTTGAAAAATAAATAGGAAGTTATGTAATCAACTTTGTTTGTTATTTAATCTTGTTAGGTAACAGTTTTTGTTCTTATTGTACCGCCTTAATTTAATTTAATTTAAAAAAGGGCGCATCTAGCAATTTTTTTAAAAAATTGTTGAAATTACCGTTTTACTCAGAATCCTTGTCTCAGTGCAACGAAATTGTCAGCAAATTTTGAAAAAATAGTGACTGGTGCCCTTGTTTGTTATGACATATTACCATTCAGCCTGTAGACGTCCACAGCTGGACAAAGTCCTCCCCCAAAGATCTTCACAACGATTGGTCCTGTGCTGCCCGCATCAGCGGCTTCCTGTGACCCTCACCAGGTCCACCTTGTGGGGGGCTTGCCCACACTACTTCTTCCGGCACGCAGCTGAACCTTTCAAGAGCCTTTTTGTCCCAACGGCCATCGGTTCTACGCGCAATGTGCCCCGCCCACTGCCACTTGAATCTAGAGATTCTTCGGGCTATGTCGGTGGCTTTGGTGTGCCTGCGGATCTCATAATTCTTGATTCAATCACGTAAGGAAACTTCCAGCCCCTTTCCATCGATCTTTGGATGAATTATAGCCTTTTTATATCGCCCATCGTAAGTGACCACGTCTCAGATCCATACGTCATCTGGCAAAACACATTGGTCAAAGACTTTTGACTTGAGACACTGCGATTTTTGGAACCAAAAGATATTACCCAACTTCCCGAACGGTACCCAGCAGTGTTGTATTCGACGCTAGACCTCCTTCTCGAAGATAGATCTACCTACTGGACAATTTGTTCCAGGTAGACGTAATGGTCTACAACATCGAGAGTAGAGTGAGCCGAAAACTTTCATTGGAGTGGTTATTACATGGTCATTCAACATGACTTTGGTCTTCTCCATGTTCATCTTCAGACTCACTTGTTGGGAGACGCTATTAGGGTCATCGAGCATTGTGCCGAGGTCCTCAAAGGTCTCAGCCATGACTATGATATCGTCGGCACACCAAAGGTGATCACTGTTCTCGCCATTGATATTGATGCCATGTCCTTCCCAGTCCAGAAGCTTAAAGACAATCTTCCAATGATGAAAAATCTATAATACGATCTATCAGATACGAAAGACCAATAAAGCACATATCAAAAAAACATTGAAACAGTGCAGGGTCTAAGACATTTTCATCACCTTCTTCATTATAGCTTCTCAATGTCAGAATTATTTCCATCTCGTAAAAGGTTCAAAGTAGCATTGTCTCAAAAAACAGCACCTAGAATCTAAATAAAAACGTGGAAACTAACGAACAGCATGAAAAACTCAAATTTGAAATCAGCGATTTTTGATGCGAAATATCGCAGTAATAACCGGATCGTCACTGTCATGACGGTTCGTGTTTACAGGTCAGTAGAAAAATGCAAAAGGTTGTTACGCACATTTTACACACGATATTTATTTGTTTATTTAATACTGTACATAGTAAATACAAAAAAATAGTAGCAAGCAATGCAAAATTTATGAAAATTATGTACTAACGTGATCGCGCACCCTCGCCAAAATACGCAACCATTTTTGACAAGGGCCCACCGGAGATGGGCAGGTTGCAACAAATCAATGTTTTGTGGTAATCACCGGCAAATATACGCATACCGTGTGAGGCCGGTTGCGTTCACAAAAACGAATCCTTTACGCGGTAAAAAAATAAATTGTCGATCGTCACGCTCATAAAGAATCGGTTGTAAAGGGGTAATATATTTATATAATGGTCTCATGACTTTAATTAAATACTTTTTGATTGCACATTGAATGTCTTAATTATCATAATTTGGATAAAATAATGCACCAGGAGCCTCGATTCACAATGATTTGTATATTTGGTTAGGTATCGAATCAAAGTTATCAAATCATAAATGTCTACTATTCAATGATAGGCCAGCAGTTTAAAAAAACATCTATAAACTACATAACATACCTAATTGGTTAGCTATATGTAATTTAACTTTTTTTACATGAAAAATCTTATTTTAATTTAATCAAAATTTTATTATCAAGTAATTTTACTTACAAACTGAAATGTTGAAGTATTAATATTTTAAAGACAGCGAATCTGACAGCATTAACATAATGCCAATGCCATAATTATAATTTATTCTCCAAAGGAAGTTAAAATACTATATGTCGACATTCTTATAATTTTTTTCTGCTTTTTATATTTTTTCATAATCATTAATGAATGGTTATTGTGAAAGTTACCATAATATTGTTGACTTTACTATCATTGAGAGTAGACACAGGGGCTAATTCTCATTGACACACTCTAATCGTAAATTTAAAGGCTATATTATACCATTCTTACTTTTTACTCTTATGGACAAAAAGGGGCAACAGATATCTGTCTTAAAATTACTTGTAATTTGACAGATACACTCTTATTTTAGAATACTATCAATTAAAACACGATTTGAGCATATGAGTATTCCTATTTGAACGAAAAAACTCTCTCATGTCGTTGTTATTTTTGTAACTTATAAACTTTGCTTAGAAATAACACAGTTTTCTTCTAGTTTCATGTTTTAATGGTCTAACGCCTGTTAATTAGTAGAATTAAAATTGTTAACTATACAATACAATATAAAATACAAACTATCGTGTTTGTCATGTGAATAAAATAAAATAAAAAGATGGCCGACTTAAATTTATGTTTGTAGTGTGAAATGTGAGAATTGTCACCGTATAGTGAACGTAGGCGCTGAATGCTAAGACCTGGCGCCACAAGACCCATTGTTGACTCGTGGTACACAGTTCTCTCTCCAGATTCGTTCCCGGCGAGCGTGCGACGTGCGGCCTCCGAGGTCGCCGCCAATGGGGACCACTGGGAAAATGTCCTGAAAGCTATACACTCACAAGACCAAACTATGTGGTAATGCCACTGTAACCATTGTCCCTTCGGAGGATACGTGACTTTTATATTTATTTATTTATTCGACATAGAATGAAAGTGGAGCGGTGTTGTGAAGATGATAACGTATCTTTGTTGAAATTGTTTCCTCTGCCGTCCTGCTTCCTGTCATAGCGATACGCGCCTGGAGAAGCTACGATAACTATAATAATAATAATATAGAACAGTCACAATATCATAATATTATCATAAAAAATCATGCGTGGTACGAAGAATTCTCGGCTTCACGTGCTTGTGTAATTAGCAGTAGTGACGTCAAACAGTGAAGGAAAAGATTGCAATGTCATCTCAAGTTGACGACCGTAAATTCGTATAGTAGTTAAATAGAATAAAAAAATACCATTTAGTTCAGTGACATCATAATTTGTTTCATAACACCGCTCCTCAATAATTTTCAGGTTGTTAAACCTTTCTCTAATTTTCCCTTTGTACTTGTAACTATATGTTAGTTATTCTTGCAGGTTCCTTCACAATACGAACAGTGGGGAATATAAGGCGTTTAGGGAGCTAGTTAATAGATACCGGTCTGAGAGCCAACCTGAGGTAAAGCCAGAAGATAAATATGAACCGGAGTTCTGTTTAGATGATGATAGTAATGATAGCAGACCGGCTGTGAAGGAAGAAAGTAGAGAGAGGTAATATTCTCACAGTTTGACTTGAAAAAATATTATGAAAAAAAAGAATAGATATTTAAAATAGTTATTTATGATACTAGTGCGGAAAGTATGTGATTTCCGATGAGTGTCATTTTATTCACGAGCGAGCAAAGCGAGCGAGTGTATAAGCAGACACGAGTCGGAAATCATCTTTCGCACGTGTATCATACAAGATTTTACAATGCATTGTGCAAGAAAAAAAAACAGTTATATTAAAAAGGCGTATAAAATGACGGGCTTCATAAACAAAACACATTCGCGCTGAAAAAAACATCTACTGCGCATGTGCAAAGCTGTCGAATCGCAATAAGGCAATGAGTAAAATTTATTCAGCCACGCAAATTTTTAATTAATATTTGAACGTAATTTATCAATAAAAATCAATTTCTAAAGTAATTATACTAATTATAAACGCGTTTATTGAATTGTTATTTTTATTGTTCCCTTTATATTAGTAACAATTGGTAATAAAAATATCTCAAATACTGAAATGTTAGGTTGACTGGCTGAATGACAGCTTGAGCAAAAATTAAAAAAAAACTGAAAAGTAAAAAGCACTAGTGCGGAAAAGTACTACTTTCCGCACTGTTTGGCTGCCTAGAAAAGGCTCCTTTTCGAGCACATGCATTGTAAAAATAATTATTGTATTGTATTTTTTTATATTATTATCATTGTATTTTGTAAAAAGATCTATGTTCCATTAACTTGTATCTTGTATGTACCTATGATTTATTTGCTGGATTGTTATGCACATTTGCAATACTGTCGAAACTTCAGATGTTCAGGCAGAGCCTTTGGGTATCGGCACAGAAGAAAAAGGACATTCACCCCCCCGCGCTAAAATGAGTTCCCCGCCCGATATAGCGCCCCACGCCCCGCACTCCGCAGGCACCGCCGGTGGTGTTCGGGGGTGTTTTACATAGCGCCTAGCGCCATTGACTTGTAGTGTTGATATTCAAAAAGAAGTAGCTTGTCAAAACGCGTTTTCTGTATGGAGTGACCGACCTGTGGTATCGGACAAATGTTGAATGTAATCATAATTAACATCCCTTTTCCCTACTTTTTTCATACTTGTATAAGTATGTTCAAAAAAGACATTGTAAACTACAACATGTTTTAACATTCGTCAGCAACACGGATTCGAACTCGCAGCCTCTCTGGCACTACAGCCAGCACAGCAGTATCAAGCGCGAGGCTAGCTCTCAAAGCGACGAGGAACCAGAGGTGAAAAGAGAGCGACGCAAGAAAAGGAAGTCCCGGTGGGGCGACGACCCCCCTCCAGCTGATATCAAACCCCCCGGCGTCGTGGCGCCGCTGCCTACGGGCATGCCCCCCTTGGCAGGAGTACCGGCTTTTCCATTGCCTGGTTAGTATTTAGTATGGTGGGCATATCTCACATAGTACGTAAAGCCGGCTACACTCGCGTGCCGTGATTGTCAAACAGAGCAAGACGCAGTTATGCGCTAGAGTGAGCGTGTATTGTGTCTCATTCTAACGCATGACTGCGTCTCGCTCTGTTTGGTCAACATGGCACGCGTTGTGTAGCCGGCATTAACATGGCCATAGGTCCTGTTGTATCGTTCAATAATGTTCATCAATCAAGTTATATACAAAAATTGTTTCCATGAGGGCATCTATCAGTGGTTTTGGTAACTTTACATTATATCCTTTGCTTCCCCCCCTCATTCTTCCTTCCTATACTACTGCTTTTTTTAATACTGTGAAATATCCCCCACATGCCATAAATTAGAACTTTTAACCAAATTTCACGTAGGTAGTCACGTTTGCGTCAACGGATACTTTACAGAGGACATCATCATGAACATCTTTTAATAAGGTACGGGCGCCAAAGATGGCCCACTTAAATTTTTAGATATTTTGTTTCCCAAATAAATATATTATAATTTCCATTATGTTTTTTCTTTACTTTACTTAACTGCAAGATTTTACAAGGATTTGTCCTTGTATATTTATTTGGGAAACAAAATATCTAAAAATTTAAGTGGGCCATCTTTGGCGCCCGTACCTTATTATAGAAAATGTATCCTAGGAATGGTTACCCAGCTGTAACTCTTCACACCACAGCTGTAAACTTGGGTGATTTTTAAGAATTTTTTATTGTAACTACACATAGCATTCATACTCATAATAATGTTTAAATTAAATATTACAGGAATACAACTTGCCCAACCCGAAAACGAGGGTGTGAAGTTGACAAATGTGAACCGTAACAATCCGGCTTTGCTTCAATATGCTATGACCAATTATGGAACTACCAATTTGAGTGCCGAGGATTGGAAGAAATGCGAAGATAATTTTAAACTCAACCTGTTGTATCAGGTAACTTAAGTTATTTTTAGTATGTGAAATTTGTTTATTTTTAGTAGCAAAATGTTAGCCGTATAAAAAAAAACATTCTTGCAACAATACAATACAAAAATACTTTATTGACACCAAAAAAAACATACAAGAAAACAATTTAACATACATACAGGAGTCAAAGCAATAAAGTGGGCCTATGCATGAACATAAACAAAACAAAAATTATGTCTAACTCTGCCAAAAAACCAATTAAAATAAGGGACCAGAACATTGATTACGTTGACACATACATATACCTGGGGAAACAAGTATCTTTTAAGGAAAACAATAATGAGGAAGAAGTAGACAGACGTATTAATATGACCTGGAAAAAGTTTTGGGCACAAAAAGAGATCTTAAAAGGACCCTACAATATAAACCTAAAAAAGATAGTTCTAGATACTAATCTTCTGCCTTGCCTAACATATGGTAGCCAAACCTGGGTATATACCAATAAAATCAAGAACAAAATAAGAACATGCCAGCGAGCAATGGAGAGAAGCATTCTAAAAATAAGGAAACTACACAAAGTCAGAAGCACTAAAATAAGGGAAAGGACTCAAGTAATTGACGCATTGAATTTCGCTTTAAAATCCAAATGGAAATGGGCTGGACATGTAGCACGACTTAAGGACAAAAGATGGACACTGAGGACAACAACATGGAAGGGACCTGTAGGAAAAAGAAGAGCAGGAAAACCGAAGAAAAGGTGGACAGATGACATCAAGGAAATTGCAGGAAAGGAATGGAACAAGGTAGCCAAAGACCGCGACCAATGGACGAGTATGGAGGAGGCCTTTACCCTGAAGGGATCTGTTAGTTATTGAAATGTAAATAGAATGTAAAAAAAAAAAAAAACATTGTTAACAGAAATAAAAAGGCTTTATTATTATTATTATTATTATTATACAGGAGTCAAAAGGCGGCCTTATTGCAACGCAGATAAGAAGAACTTAATCTTCTCATACAATTAAATAACTTGTTCTAGGATATGATGAAGAAAAGGCAAGAAGTGGAGCGATTAGCAGCGATGGGCAAACATAAATATGAATATGACAGTGACGAAGACACTTCCGAAGGAACTTGGGAGCACAGGTAATTCATGATTTTTCGTTATCAATACTTCGCTTGCTTATCGTGTATGGGTTTCGTGGTAAACCTACCTCACAAACCCATTGAGCCACCCGCTTCTGACTTGGCTCGTTTAACGACTACATCCGTCTATGCCCCATTCGTTTTCAGTATTTTAAAAGTTGTATGTCTTTCAACGATTTCGATAATGATGAGAAATTTTCCGCGACTAATATATTTTCTACTGCCTAAACCTGATGTTTACTGGAGCAGTAGTTTGCCATTGTAGATCTGAATAACATAATACCTTAGAGTATAAATAGAAAAAAACTGGGAGGGATAGAGTACGCCTTATCAAGTATGAACCGTAAGCATGGATATGAACAGTCCGAATATCGTCATATTTATTCTCTATTATGATGTAAAACGCGGTTATTAAAAGTAAAATAGAATAGCTTCTTGTTCTATATTTTAAATATAAGTTAATAGCTTTTTGCAATGCTTGTTATATCGTGTGTGTAATATTTCAGACTGCGTGCTAAAGAAATGTTCGCCACGGAGAAATGGGCTACTGAGTTGACGAAGCAGGCGGCCGGAAAACATCACATCGGCGATTTCTTACCTCCGGAAGAGCTTAAAAAGTATGTCTCACAAAAAATGCACTTGAAACTGACAAATTGCTTTTATAAATACAAAACACTAGTAGGTAATAAATGTTATCAGTTTCTCTCCTATTTAGAAAACTATAATTAATAATCATATACCGAATTCACAAGAAATAAAATGGAGTTGCCTTATTAGGATGTCTATTTCCTGACCAAGAAAATCCGTATTAATACATATAATGTTTGTCTGTTTGTCCTTCTTTCACACTGAAGCAATAAACTGACGGCCGGAGAGTGATCTATATATACTACTTTTTATCGCTGAAAAATATATAATTCCCAAGGGAAACGTCAAAAAACAACGCGGGCGCAGCCGCGGCAGGACAGCTGGTAGAATATAACTTAAAATTTTAACCGCCATGGTTTGAAATATACAAATCGAGCTCACAACGCCGCCGTCCCATAAATAAGACTGTTTTGATTGATTGATATAGATTTTGTTTTTATGGCTGGCGGTGGGAGAAAGTTCTTAGAAAATATGCTTGGCGGTTAAAAGGTTAAATTATCAAGTCTTATAATTTTTTTAAATATTTTTACCTGTTTTGAATAGATTCATGGAGAAGTATATGGCAGCTAAAGGTGGCAAGGAGCCAGATTTGAGTGACTACAAGGAATTCAAACTGAAGGAAGACAATGTTGGTAAGTGATCTGTTTGTTTAAAATTTGTGTTTATTTGCTCTCGTGACACCTAATCATTGTATTGTTATTTCTTTGGCAACATTCATATTTCTATTTTACTGGCGCTTGACACTTGGTGCAAAATGATGAGACTGAAATACATTATCCTAATATTACAAATGCAAAAGTCTGTCGGTTACATTTTCATGACGAAATGGCTGAAACTTTGCCGTAAAAAGTGGCACGGCACGGTTTCACATTAGGTAATATCTCATTCCCAAGGGAAGAAATGTTAGGCGGGAGGAGCCGCAAGGCGAATCCTAGTAGTAGTAATAAATTTAAGTAATAATTAATACAATTGTTGTTTGATTGATGCTTTCGCGCTTTGTTTGTTTGTATAAGACCAGTAAATATGTTATAATCTGTAAATAGTACTTTTGTCTGTAAATATTACTTTCTAAATACAACGGTAAAAGTACATAGTGAACATAACTTCATCACACTAATACTCGTATTATAAATACGAAAGTTTGTGAGTGTGTGAGTGTGTATGTAAGTTACTTCTTCACGTCTAAACAGCTAGAGCGATTTTAATAAAATTTGGTATGGAGTTAGCTGAGTGACACTCTGGATTAACACATAGGCTACTTTTTACCACGGGAAAATACCTCATTCCCACGGGAAAAACTGTTACGCGGGCGGAGCCGCTGGGCGGAAAGCTAGTTAGTTATATGTGTGGAAATAAACAATCACTGTTATTGAGCTCACCTTGACTAAAATAACAATATGTTATTTTAAACAAGTTATTATATTTAGTGACGGAGTTCATTCAGTTAGGGCGTTTGGCAGCTTTTGTTGTTGTGTCTAGAGCCTAGACTATAGAACTGCGTCTTTGTTTTAGGGTTCAAAATGCTGCAGAAACTCGGCTGGACTGAAGGGCAAGGTCTCGGCGCCGAAGGATCGGGAATCGTTGACCCTGTTAACAAGTAAGCCGGTTATATTTTTGGAATTATATTCCTACTGCATTAGACTTTAAAATATTAGCTAAGAGTCTCTTCTCTTAAAGTCTGTATGTACAGAAGTTAGCACATGCGGTTGAAGATTCGCACTACGAAATACGGACATTCTTGTGTTTACCTTGTGTCTGGATGTTGGATATTTATATATCTATGTTTAATAGTTGTCTTATACCCATAGTACAGTCTCTGCCTAGTTTGGGGTCAGATGGCCGTGTGTGAGATGTCCCCACATATTTATTTATACTGTTGAATAGTGTTTTGAGTATGTATTTCCAGGCCTCCGTCACTCCATGTACTTGCGCGCTATAACTACTTACCGCCCGGCCGAGCGGTCTCGGGCCGCGTGCGGACCAATTCCCCATTCCCTAAACGTGTTAGTAGAGTGGCGCAATACGCGAGAGAGAGAGATGCAGCAACTACTTTTCGCCTAGCGCCGCGCCGTGCGATCTGAATTGCACTTTATTATAACGGAGCTAGGGTTGCAATTTATATGTCGCCTAGTGCAGCTTCTGTAGGGACTACTATTTGGTATTCTGTGGTATTGCGTACAGGAACAACCAGCCAGTGGCGGGCATGGGCCTGGGCGCGGCGGTGTCGGACGTGGTGTCACCCGAGGACGACGAGTTTGATGCGTACAGGAAGCGCATGATGCTCGCATACCGGTTCCGACCCAACCCACTGGTAACACAAACACTACACTAACATCACACTAACACCACACGCTGGGCGGTCACTGCATAGAGAAAACGCGTTTTGACAAGCTTTTCATTTTGAATATCAACTACAAGTCAATGGCGCTAGGCGCTATGTAAAACACCCCCGGACACCACCGGCGGCGGAGTCCCGCGGCGCCTGCGGGGTGCGGGGTGTGGGGCGCTATATCGCGCGGAAACTCTTTTTGGCGCGGGGGGTGAGTGTCCTTTCTGTACGGGTTAGTATTATCTGAGTTTGCTGTCGACTCGAAAAGAAGAAGTACTATTATTTTCTTCTGTGACCACACTAAGGCACCTATTTCACTGGCGACAAAGACAAAAGACGAAAGGGACGCAGTTATGCGTTAGAATGATATACAAATACACCGCGCTCACTCTTGCGCATAACTGCGTCCCTTTCGTCTTTTGTCGTCGTCGCCAGTGAAATACCTGCCTAACATTAACATGATAATAATGGGCTCAATTCTGCCGTGGCCGCTAAAATCTCTTAATTTCAGTTGTGGGTCTCTTTTATTTATATGGGAATCGAAAAGGATAGGAGATGAATGAATTTAATTTTGAATTCATGAATGATATTTAAAATAAGCAGCGTAGTTGTCAAATTCAGCTTAATTTAGACGGGATGTTTTTAAATGCCTGCAACTACGCGTAAAATCGAGCAAATTATATTACACTGCACGTGTTTATATTGTTCTAACAATGACGTAATTTATTAAAGAATATTTTACCAACGTAATGTTTTCTCTTCGCAGAACAATCCGAGGAGACCTTACTACTAAGAAGAATTTAGTTTAATTTTAGTATTTAGTTAATATTATTTTAAATTAAGTTTGGAAATATAAAAGAATACCTGTTTACATTGGGGTATTATACTGGTACTTAAACTTTAAACATTATTTCAAGTAAAATAAATTGTAAGGAAAATCGAGTAAAATTCGTATCTTGTTTTGCAGTTATGAAACCTATTAGTAGCCACTATGCGATATGATTTAATATAATTAGGTATTTGTAATTCCTTTGCGTCTTTTTCGCTTTGATCAAGGAGTAAGAGTGATTATGCATAAGTTAATTATTTAGGCTGTCATAAAATTTTAGCATGGTTTAATTATGTACATAATATGGAATATTTATTTGTTTACAGACTTGCAATATAATCCAAATTAGTTCTTAATTGTTTAAAAAAACTAATATTTTTCTTCAGTCCCTCTTAAATAAACTTATTTGGCTACAAGTTTATAACTATAAGTATTGAAAATAAAACTATTTAAGTATTATTTTTCACACGTATGTTCTCACTTCTGCTACGTAATGTCTATGATTTAAGTATCTAACTAGCAGTAAATATCGTTGCATTTTATTGGAGTTTCTAAAAATTATCATGTATATTCGTGATAAGGTATATAGTTATGTGGCTATATTAATATGATTTCTATCATATTATGTGTGATACATCAACACTATTAGTAAATCTGTATTGAATACGCACTGCCTATAAAAGTACACCAAGTAAAATATTACCTCATTCTGTGCTAAATTGTTGCATGTGATGATGTGAAGTTATTTTAAAATTATAAATTAGAAGATGTAAAATTTCGACATTCTTAGTGTATGGTATAGATAGATAGAGTATCTTGTCTTAAATATTGTTAACTCTTTCAAATAAAGGTTTGTAAGAAAATAAGCACTTGTTTCATTCAATGCGTATTTTAATATTATCTATCAGTCAGTAGTATAACAACATTAGGCGCTTTTGATAAAAATGAACTTTTACTGTTGTGGACTGTATTTCTAGTCATTTTTAGTGTGCAATAAAGTATGTTAAATAAATAAATAAATCAATGAAATAATTTCATACATAATAATTACAATACTCACCATTAAGAAATTTTTCGTCAAGAATAATAAACATTTTATTATTATTTAATAATATTTTAATCAAATTATCACAAATATAACAAACCACTTTCCTTTTCACTGCTCTGACCTACATTTTTGGCGACTTAACTTACTCATTTCAATACTTTCTTATACTTGTCAATTCGTACACTCTCATTAAAATATATGTTAATTACAATAACCGGTAATTGATGTTAATGAATAGCAAAGTCGCTATCAAAAAGTGTGTCCTAGAACACGGTTTCTCCGGAGATCGCCAAGTGATCTAATTGTGATGATTCAAACTGGCCGAAATCTCGGACGAGGCGCGTGCGCCGCTCGCATCTATTCTCAGTTTAAATTTAGCAGCCAGTGACAAATTGAAAGTACTGAACGAGGGTACTGTCAATTATTTCGCGATATTTTCACTTTCAATATTTATACGAGTTTAAAAGAAATAATTCTAAATCTTATAAATAATGTCATGTTATCTATCATCATCATTGACGCTATAATTATTCAAGTCGACGACGGTCAGTAGTTGCGTGATATATTTGTGTGTATTGCTACTCCTATGTACAAAATGTCGATCCGAAAGAGTGCCAGTTGTCAAGTGTATCAACATCAGTTGGTATCCAGCAGTAGCGATACTTCTGGTTCCAGCTCTTCGTGGGAAAACTCCGATACGCCCTTGAGAAGGTAAGTAATAAGCAAAAAGTTTATTTATGCTTTTGCGAAACTTGGGAAGGGTAAGGCGGCTGAACATTGCAATTGCCGTAAGGCCTATTCAGACCCTGATTTGGGGTGGATTTGCTCGATGTTAGTGCACTGTTGAGGTGACAAATGACCATTTCTCAGATTGTCCAATTCATTCGTCCAATGAATGTTCGTCCATAAATTTTTCGTCAAATTGAACATTTTGGAAATTAGACATTATGGGTATTGGACGGTCTAAACCTGAAGCATTTTTATGAAAGCGGTAAACATTTTAGCCCATAAATAAGTAATATTACTGAAATATGCTATCAACAGCGTCCGTGGTCGAGTGGTCAAAAAAAAGCTCGTCTGACGTTACAGAGGGGATTCGTCGAACAAATATTACTTTGTGAGACTTTCCCCGGTTTGGTTAGGACATTGCAGGCAGAATCACCTGATTGTCCGAAAAGAAAGACGATTCCGTGCTTCGGAAGGCACGTAAAGCCGTTGATCCCGGCTACTATCTACGGATGTAATAGGAGCTATGTCGGAAGCCTAAAGCGGCTCAACAATTTCGACACCAGGGTTTGTGAGGTAGGCTAACCTCGAAACTCGCTCGATAAGTAGGTAATAAGCAACTGAAATATTTGGGCCAGCTAGCTTTCAGCGCTAGTTCTCGGAATATGAAATGATTCACATTTTCTCCGCAAAGCAACGAATATTATACTTTACTGCTGAAAATTGTTGAGTTGAGCGAATTCTTCGAATCTGTTTTATTATTCGTTCGCTGTAAATAAAGTAAACAACGAATTACCTACATATGAAGCATCTGTTTTTATACGTGTTTTGTTTATAAAATAACTAAGTCAAAACAAATAATTTACAGATTTATCTCTTTCATATCTGGAAAGCCTAATAATTTCATGATAACGGGTGTCACAACATTCAGTCAGTCATTAAAAGTTGAGCAAACTTTTAATGACTTTGTAATGACTGTAGCTCATAGTATGAGAAATAAGGTTAAGGTGAGCGAATATAGAGCAGCAAGGCCCTTTTTGTTTACGAAGGGCTTCCATCGGCCGAACGCCGCCGCGCCCGCGCCGCCGCCGCCGGCTAAGAATACCATGTCATCATGTTGTCATTCACATTTTCTAGTCATTCAGCGTTTACTGAGTTAACTCTCCCTCACATTATTGTATAAAATGAATAAATTTTATGCAAATAATGTCGAAATAAATGGGTTTAATGGTCAGTTTGTAAGGTGCTCTACTCTACATTATTTAAAAAAAAAATTTTGTAATGTTAATAGTTCTAAGCCGTTATGTATTATGTTGGTTATCCAATAAAATAAATAAATAAAATAATTGTGAATTAGAAACTTCGACTTATGTGACTAAAGATTAATCCTACAAGGCATCATCTTAGAATTTAAATGACCATGATTAAATATTCACATTTTAACATGAAAAGAAAAAAGAAGTGCAGAATGCTCGTAGCAAATTTGAGTAATTGAAACAATTCTTCGTCATTTGTCAAAATTAAAATAGCACGGCATTTAGTCTCGACCCTACCACAGAGTTACCAGTAATAAACTTACTTTGCTCTCTAATTATATAAGTGCAAGTTTTTTACTATAAGTGAGAGGTTTTTTATTAATAAGTTAACATGAGCACGAGCGTCGTTACAGTTGTTACAGCTTCCCGGAGACGCCAGTTCAATCCCAGTTTATTGTAGAAATCCAAAATATCGCGAAATAATCTACTCACTCTCTCAACTCCAGTGAATAAATAGAAAGTTATGTGTGAAGTCTATGAAACCGTACTGGGCCGGAGTGGTCTACTAAGGCCTATCAACCCTGATACACGATTCTATGTGGTTTAATTGAACTCATATAGATGACTCATATAGAAGAGATGGCATAATCTAGACCTAGGGCATTTTAACTCAGCTAAGCTTCGCTACGCAAAGATTAGCTACGCCCTTACTTAATCCAAATTGCTGCTACGCCGTAGACCGTAGTAAGCGTAGCACGTCGTAGCAGTTTGTATTTTGATTTTGTGTTTTCGTTTTACAATTTCTAAGTGGAGCAAGTTTTGAAGAAAATTTCACGTGTTATTTTTGTCTAGGTTTAACCGTATCCTCAGGACATCTGTAGCGAGGCACTGGGCGTATTTCAGGAGGGACAGTTCTAATCTAAGGATCAGGGGACGATCTGTATCTGATGCCGGGCTCTGCTCTATCGGTGATAATGGTGAGTAGCATTGTACATATTTACTTTATTTATACAAGTTATTTACGTACCGTTACGTATAAATCGATGTATGTATCATCAGAATAGAATATATATGATTGTACACACAAAAAGTACACTAAAACAAGATTATGTATGATACGTTTATATCATTCGCTATATATATACCTACCTGTTGTTTCTCTAGTCTATTAGCGTATACAATGATCACCGAGCCATCAGAATTTGAATATTCGGTTTTATTTCGATTTGATTAAAATATCGAGCGAAAATCAACCAATTTTAATCATAATAACGTTTAATTATGATGTGAACAAGTCTGAACAACAATAATAGTTAATAGGCCGTTATATTATAATAGTGCACTGCAAGGTATCTAGCTAGACTAGGCCTCTTTCTAGCAGAGGACTAATCATAATCTACCACCAATCGTGATATAATTTGCCCTCGTCTTTATCATTCATCACGACATACTTTATTTACTTTTTCTAGTTTGGAGTGGGGTTGAAGAGCGTCGGTGGCCAAGTGGCTAGGGCCGTTGACTTCCATTCAGAAATGCGCGGGTTCAAACCTCGGCACGTACCAATGTGTTTTCGATTTTCGAATTCATATGTACGTATATTCGACGCTCTTACGGTGAAGGAAAACATCGTGAGGAAACCTGCACGCACCTGCGAAGAAATTCAAAGGTTGTGTGTGAAGTTGACCAACCCGCACTGGGCCAGCATGGTCGACTAAGGCCTATTCACCCAGATATCAGGGTAAGCTCGAGCCCCTCGGTGGGGACGTATATGAGCTGTTAACGAGTTTGGGGTCAGATGGCCGTGTGTGAGATGTCCCACATATTATTATTATTATTATTTACGTATTTATTTAGCCCTTTAAAAGGCAGTGTCCGCTATATTGCCACCTTAATTTTACCACCTTATACCCTCAACATAAAGTCGAAAACGAATGCATTTTATAAAGTTGTTTTGCCTTATAAAGGGTATAATCAATGCATTTATTTCAAGACCCGACCCTGTCTTATTTGGACGTCACATCAGTGCCACAGCGCCGGTCGCTCCAGGTCTACGGTCTGCGACCAGCTCGCGTCACCATACCTGAACTGTCTATCACGTAAGTTTTTAATTGAAATCACTACATAGTTTAAAACAAAGTCGCTTTCTCTGTCCCTATGTCCCTATGTATGCTTAAATCTTAAAAACTACGCAAAGAATTTTGATGCGGTTTTTTTTAATAGATAGAGTGATTCAAGAGGAAGGTTTATTGTATAATACATGCATAATATACTTAAGTGTAACCCACAATAACCATTTTCCCGTGCGGAGCCGGGGCGGGTCGCTAGTTCTATATAAAGCTTTATTGGCTTTGCCAGAATAATTAAAAACCTCGAACTAATTTTATTATAGTAAGTAAATCTTTGACAGAAACATTTTAAAAATCATGTGGAGCCCCCAGGGCAGCATTTTTATTTTTCTAGTCAGGCTTACATTACTTCTCTCGGGTGCTATGATATTCTTAGATATTTTTCTTTTCATATAATCCACTGTGGCGATAATGTTTGGTAGCGCGCTTTAAAATCTTACATTACCTTAAAAGCTTGATTAGTGTGATGAGACCTTAAACTGCTGGTAGGTAATTAATATTATTTGTAATTTAGACAATATTGCACTCGCTTCGGAATGAATGTTGCATTACTTTAAAGCTTTTTAATGGCACTTGTTATGTTTTTTCGTAAACTTAATCGTTTTCCCGGAAATAATAGTCATCAAATTTATAACTAAGTAAATAAAGGACACAATTAAATTATTGTTACCAATTTTACAGTGTTTATTTGATTGTTATTAATATAATATGTATGTGTAGTACTCGTACTTATGTATGTAGTAGGTCGCTTCTATAAGAAAACTGATCGCAGGAGTATTTTTTTACTAAACTATTTTTTCAAACAGATACAGATATAAAAGAGTGATTAGAAAAAGAAGATTACGCCGTAACTGGTAAGTTAAGCTGACTGTACTTTATGTGTATGAATGAATGGAACGTATTCGTTCGTATTATCCCATGATTGGGCTCAATTCTGCCGTAGCCGTCAAAATTTCTAAATTTAAGTTGTTGGTCTCTTTCATTCATATGGGAATCAAAAAGGATGGGGAGATGTATGAATTTAATTTTGAATGAATGATATTTAAAATAAGCGCAGCTGTCAAATTTAGCTTAATTTAGTCGGGATGTTTTTAAATCCCTGCTAAATTACGCGTAAAATCTATGTTCGACGTGTCTAAATGTAGGTTGGCAATCACCTGTCCCTTTTCGTTCTTAAGAACGTGAAAGAGACATAACAACTTAAATTTTGATATTTTAGCGGCCACGCAGAATTGAGCCCATCGACTGGTTAGTTACCTATGTATGACTTTCCCTGTCCCGTCTTTCTCGACATAAATTATAAATATTGTGATTAAAGAAATCCTTCATTTAAAAACCGTTATTGGAAATAATAATTCGTAAATAATAATAAAACACATATTACCCGCATTTCCCAGTTGTTTTGATTGTATTCTTAATAGAGTCATTGGTTAATAGTATGGATACACTTATTTTAACCGGTTTTTATGTTTAACTAAGTCCTAGTCACACTCGTCTGTCTAGTTAAGTCTGAGACGAGATGCTCTATCGATCTTGATGTCCTTGGCCTCGTAAACTTCTCTCTTACATAATACGGAATTTTAATACTTAAGAATTATACAAACGTATTAACAATTTAGTTTAATAGCTTTTTTACTAATATTTAGATTAACTACGGGCTTATTTTAATGACTGGATAAAAATTTTTTAGAGAAAAAAAAGAACTGTCAGTATGATCAATTCAAATCAGATCAAATGATTAAACGTACAATAGTACCTATAGGCGCGTACAGTGCTTTGCAAAGTGGATACAAAATTTTAGATATTATACAGGATGCAAGTGCCGGCTTGGCAAAAGCTGATATCAACTGTCATAGATCTGAGCTGATCAACTATTTCAAGGAAAAATTTCTCGAAAATTATCCAGACTTTTTCCTAAAAACCACAAAATGAGCCGCTATGCGTAATTTGTGTACAAACTGACCAGTTAAATGACTATTTTATATGGGAGTGTCGAATTGTTTTTTCAAGAGATATTTCTTTGGTCAAGTTGCTCAAAATTGTTGACTGCCCGACCAAGTCCTTTAGTTCTGCATATTCTAAGTTACCACTTACGGTCAGTCATCTAGGTACCTACTTATAATAAACTGACTAAATATAATAAAACTGTAGAGGTCGAAAATGGGTGTGTAATATATTCCATAATTTCAAAAGTTATAATGATTAAATGATATAATTTCAGATTATATAATTTTACTTATCCTAATAATCAAATAATATAAAAGACAATTCGTATAATTTTAAATAATATAATTTCATTTGATATAATAATGATTTCTTATAATTTTAAATGATATAATTTCAATTGATATAATAATGATTTTCTATAATTTACAATTGATATAAATATTGTTTCCAAATAAAATTATGAAATTGTAAAAGCAAGCAAGCAAGCAAGCAAGCAAGCAAGCAAGCAAGCAAGCAAGCAAGCAAGCAAGCAAGCAAGCATGCAAACAAGCATGCAATCAAGCATGCAAGCAAGCAAGCATGCAGGCATGCATATGTCACCGTAAAATTGCAAATACCGTTAGATTACAATTTAACTCGCGTGATTGTAAACTGTCGAAAAATTGTGAACTTTATGTACTGATTACAATTGAACGCATTAATTTTCGGTAGATTGTAATCTATCGAAGTGAAGCGGTTAAATCACAATCTGTCGCGCGTTAAATTGTCAACTGTCCAAAGGCTGTTCCTGATTGGTCGGTCTTACAGCAGGCCGTTCTATGTCCATACAGTTGGGAATAAAACACATGCGTCAGTTGAATAAAATTAATGCACTTCGAGAATTGTGACATCAAGTATTTATCTATTATTTAGTAGATAATCAGTAATTTTGACATCATATTATGGTATATTTTTGGAGACTAACACTAACTCATTTATCGTTCAAACTACTATTCTTCGATTAATCATGGATTCATTTACTTCCACAATAATTTCATAGAACTTATTATAAAGCAGTGAGTTATTTTCAACATGAAATTAATTGAAATTCACTTAAACACAGATTGTTTACATTAGATAATAAACGAAAAAACAAACAAATATGGCGGCGCAGAGCTTAGGATGATCAACCAATCAGAGCGCGAGATGTGTTCCATCCTATGCCGTTTCATAATTTGACGGTTTAATTTCGATAGATTACAATCTATCGAAAAATGATCTGTTAAATTGTAATCAATATGTTTGGTTCACAATTTTTCGATATAAATCCCGCGAGATAGATTGTAATCTAACGGTATTTATAATCTTACGGTGACACATACATGTCAACCTAACCCGAAGGGTATGGCGGAAGAAGTGGGCTCGCTTTGCTCGCCCACTTCTTCCGCCATACCCTTCGAACCTAACCAACAGTAGTCGGGGTGCCCCGAATTCCCGTGCTCGCTGCGCTCGCACCCGCCCTATTTATTTATATTACATAGTTTTAATGACCCACATATCCGATGAATAATGTCATTTCTTTTTTGTAAATTACATCTGACACCGAGTATTCTTTTCCGTAAAATTACAAAAAATGAAGTTTATTATAGGAAATGATTGTTATACGAAATGATTGTTATAGGAAAATAATGTTATAACAATTGTCATGATATCAAATGAACGTTATAGAAATTGAACGTTATACAAATTAAATTTATAGCAAGTATTTTTATGGTGTATGAAAATTATACCAATTGAACGTTATATCACCTAAAATTATATTTTTTGATATTATAGCATTTATTACGCACCCGTCGAAAATCTGTACATAGAAAAAAAAAGCTAAAAACCGATTCAGGGGGATGTAAGAAGCGATTTAGTATAGATAGAACATATCCAGATTTTTTTCATTTTTATTGTTTCTCTGTCTGTCTGTTTGTACGGGCTTATCTCTGAAACTGTTAGATCGATTCGAATGAAATTTTGCATGGTGGTACCTTATACCCCGGTCACTATCTTGGATAATTTTAGTCGCGGAAAATTAAAGAGTTAACGTGGGATAATTAAAAAAAGGTTAAAAATTACTACGAAAAAGTCGAAAAACAACGCGGGCGTAGCCGCGGGCAGACAGATGGTATATTAAATGACTATTGTTTGAAATCGATTTCCATGGTATATATTTAAATAGGTGTAGTATATGTGCGAAAGAGAAGCCAATATCTGTCGTCTCCTGCGCACGCACCACGCGGAGTGGGGCTAGAGAGAGGGCAGTCTTGAGCTAGCCGCTGAGCGGGAAGGTTGTGTCTCTGTGTGGTGTAAGTGTGTCTGGAGCCGATATCTATATATCTATAGTGTAACGTATAGTACATTTATGGCGACGATGTAAACTGTAAGTACGATCTATATAATATATTTTTGCGAATACTTGTAATTACTTGACAACCGAAATTTGTCATAAAAAGAAAAGGTGAGGGAATGATTACCGTTTTAAAAAAAAAAAAAAAAAAAGAAAAAAAAAAAAATTACAATACAAGTTAAAGCAGTCTACTGGGATATAATAAATGTTTTTTTTATATGAATCCATTAATAAGTTATAAAAGGTACATAACATTCTTTCATCTTAAAATAAATATCTGGAAGTTTTACTGTATATTATTAATAATGTTACTCGTACTCGTATCGACTGTTGGTTGGTACCTAGCGGAGGTTTGTTAGACTCACACAGAATTATAGTTTAGCTAACGTTAAAGCGATTTTAATTTTATTTCTAATTTATTTAAATTGTTATAGATAATTCATTATAATGGAAATAAATATATTGTACCACGGTAAATATCCCGTTTTAAATCTTAATAGTTATGAAAACAACCGTGAAAATAAACGACAAGTATTAAATTCGCTTTTATTTGCAAGATAATTAAGGTGTACTTACCTTGTTTTACCACGACTATCTACTTCTCTTTGTTTTCAGTCTGCAACACAACTTGTTAGGCATTGATCTATTTAGTTACAAAGAAAGAAATACGCGATGTTATTGCAGTTGAAAATAAATGACTAGGAACGTTTCATTGTAAACAAATAATATATTTGAACGGGTCGAGTTAAAATACAAAAACGTTTTATGTAATACATATAAGACAACCGTTTTTACTTGATAATGTTGGGTTGTTTTTAACTTATCTACAGTAATAGTGCTAGGAGATAGGTTCGCGACGTTAATTTGTTGTTATTTACGCGATAAAAGGTATATTGCCTTGGGTACCACCCGCCGTACCTTGCGCCGTTATCGTACCGTAACTACTTGTGTTATTAAAATAAAAATAAGGACTATCGTAGTGCGTGTAAGAAATTGGACATTGCTATGCGTAAAACAAACAACTCCTCCCGTGAGGCTTGATTCGTCGTGCATTTTCGGTGCAGGCGTGAATCAATAAAAGGAAGAAGCGTAAACTATTATTTATAATCTTTACTACCATGTTTGATGCAATAAATGATTTATAATTTCTAAAAATTTGGTTAAAAGTGCCCAATGTGTAATGTAAGAGAAATAAGGAAAGAATAGACTACACTGAAGGTTTTAATTAAAATAACACACAGCAATACACGGATAGATTGAGAAGGTTGGAAATAGTGGTATGGTCTATTCCTCCAGGTGAGTTTTTGTTTAATAGTTTAGAATGTTGCAATATATACAGGTATAGGAAACCTAAAATTGTGTGTGCGTGCAGGAATTGGTTAGTACCAGAACTGAGGAGGAATCGAAAGCTAAATATTTTTCAAGGAGGCCAGGCGCGACGACTGGCGCTCTTTTTAAATTTTGGGCACAATGTTCCACCAGGGAAAATGCTGAAGCAAGCTTTACAAACTTAAAAAACAAGGAAGAAGATGACATTTAAATACAAAACTTTGTGTTGCTTCATCCGAAGATTTTTGTGTGTTGTCAACTCACGTTTTAATCACGGGGTGGGACTGGGAAATGAGATTCAGTTACCTACTCGAGAAACCACTTACAAAGTGCACTCCGTTCATGACCAAGTCAGTTGGTACTTGAAAAAGAAAATAAAAGATCAACCACATTTAGGAACGAAAAAAAATTGAACTTAACCCAGATAGAAGTAGACGCTAAAAAATAATAATGCCGTAGTCCGAAATAGTGGTCGGATGCTAGCCTATGTAACAGACGACGCAGGTTTATGTACGACATGTACCTACTCGTATTAACATTTAAATTATGTGTATTTTATACAATTTGTTAAGTTATCAAATGAAATTAAATGAAATCATTTGTTTTAACCTTTGTACACTTTTGGTCACTTAGTTAAGTCAAATTAAGTTTCATTTAGTGGCAAGTTCAGCAAAGCAAAATGTGCGGTCTTTGTGGAGAGGAGCTCGCCGAATAAACTCCACATCAATTAATCAATTAATTGGTCAAAATCGAAAGGTTTTCGTTCGAGGTAAGATTGTGCTTATTTTTCGACGTCAAATTTGCTCGGGCTGGGGCTGACTTTCGAGTGCGTGAAGTGAAGTGATGAGGAGCGAACTCTTAAATTTTGGGGAGATGATGCGATGTTGGTTTAGACGGAGCAGGCGGTTTCGCGCAATGTGTGCGCTGCTGTGGGGGAAGCCCGCCGCCGGGGAGGCTCCACAGGATACTGTCTTTTGTTCTTCCTTTTCTTTAATATATAAGTATATTTATCTTGCAGTATTGTTTGAGTGATTCATAAATTCAAAATATTTTGTTCGAAATAAGATTACACAAGTCATTTTGCAACGTCAAATTTTGATGAAGTTAGCAAATGTTGCTCAAGCCAAGGCTTGCTCTCGTCTCACACTAATGAAGAACAACTCTTTAAATTTAAGAGGCGATGCGATATTACTTTAAACAAAATTGGCAACAGATAAAATACATAACATTTAACAACAGTCATTTATATGATGGAATATCAATAAAATCATGACGAACTTGGCCTCAGAAAAGTTCTATTTCGAGGGAAATGCGAGTTCTGTTAGCGTTTGACAGGAGAAGTAGGAAGGAAGTTAAATAAGTATATATTTGGAAGCTGCAGAAGTTAATTCGGAGGTCCCCCTCAAAGGAACGAAAATGTCTTTAATGTTTCGAAATGGAAACTAATATTTTTACCGAAACCAGGGGTATGTCACTGCCTAGTTTGTATGAGTAGGGAACTAAAGATGTTAGTACAGAGACGCGAATGACGGGACGCGTGATAGAATGTCAGGCAGCTGCTTCGTGTTTTTGGCTGGTGCCATGCGATCTGAATTGCATTTTGTTGTAAGCAGAGCAAGACTTGCTATTTATTTGAATTATGCCGCTATGTGAGATCAGAAGATGTAGGACAGGAAACTTGAAGTCGGGAGATAAGATGGATTTAAATAAGATTATTGCGGAAGCTAACGTTTTAGAAGCCGTAACTGTTTGTCTGTACAATTAGGGGATTTGACTGGAAGGAGACAAGAAAAAAGGAGTGTTACAGGTGTGGAAGTTGGGATCATCTGGATTCATTTAATAAATATACTAAAAAAGTGTTGTTTAAGTGGATATATTGAGCATAAAGTACCTACACTAAGAGGAAAAATGAAAAACAATAAGGATGAAAAAAAAAAAAACAATTGTAAAAAAAAAGACAGTAAAACAGTCAGTGATAAGGTAGATGATGAAGATAGTCAAAGTTAGCACATATTTGACGTTGACGGAGACGACACCATTACTATGGAAGCACAAAAGTAGATAATAATGTTGATTGATACGGGATGCAAAAAGTGGATTGAAATGAAGAAAAACTGTATTAAAGTTACTTATCCGATATAATACGTTGATTGATACGAGATGCAATAAGTGGATTGAAATGAAGAAAAACAGTATTAAAGTTACTTATTTATTAGATATCATAACCGGACATAGACATAATTTATCTGACAATACAAAATACAACACAAAAAGAAAAAAGAAAAAATATATATTAGGAGGACAATTCTTAGGAGTGATCTTAGGATAAGATTGAATTTTAGTGTGGAGCTGGAAGTTCATTCGAAGTTCAAGGATGTTATAATGTCGAAGACAAAGTACCTCTTTATTTTTACCTTACATCACTTAGTTCAGTCAGTACCTTTTTATAATGTTGCGGATACCAATGATGTCATCTTCTTACAAAGTGATTTTCTTTCAATACCACAGAAAAATAAAGACTACATTGTGGAGAGAAAAGAAAAACTAGAACTGAGATATAATCAAAAGGTCGAATTTTTGTCAAATGGAAAAGAAATACAATGTAAGGAATGTATTTTCAATAACCTGACAATGTATAGCAATACTCAGCATTATGGTTTCTTCTTCTTTGCGAATCGATGAAAAATCGAACTATATGTTTGCGGCCCATGGTTACTGGTAAAACACAATCTGAAGTTTTAAAAAGGGAAATAAAATGCCGATAGATAAGAAGAAGAAGGGAATGACAAAGTATAAGTTGACCCAACTCCACATACTGATAAATCCCGAGTAAGCGGAAATTTTAATGTAACAATCCAAAACGGCGAAAGCGGACAACATTTACGCAGAAATGTTGTGAAAAAAAGGTTGAGGGTGAGTGGCATGTTGTGGAAGGAAATAATACTGATAAGGAGGAAGGAAGATAGAGAGGAAGAAACAGTGAAAAGTTAAATCAGTATAATGAAAACGAAGGAAGTGAAGCATATTAAATTTATTATTTTAAACAAAAGTGGAAGGTTAAGTCAGTACAATGAAAGCAAAGAAAGTGAAGCATATTACATTTATTATTTTCAATAAAAGTGGAAGGTTAAATCAGTATAAGGGAAGCGAAGGAAGTGAAACATATTTAATTTATTACTTTCAGTATAGTGGAAGGTTAAATCAGTATAATGGAAGCGAAGGAAGCGAAGCATATTTAATTTATTACTTTCAGTATAGTGGAAGCTTAAATCAGTATAATGGAAGCGAAAGAAGTGAAGCATATTAAATTTATTACTTTCTGTATAGTGGAAGGTTAAATCAGTATAATGGAAGCGAAGGAAGTGAAGCATATTGAATTTATTACTTTCAGTATAGTGGAAGGTTAAATCAGAATAATGGAAGCGAAGGAAGCGAAGCATATTGAATTTATTACTTTCAGTATAGTGGAAGGTTAAGTCAGTATAATGGAAGTGAAGGAAGTGAAGCATAATGAATTTATTACTTTCAGTATAGATAGTGGAAGGTTAAATCAGTATAATGGAAACGAAGGAAGCGAAGCAAATAAATAACGATGTATTATGTTTATTGGTACTGTGCGTGGGTATGTATGTAGGTACGTATAATTATTCAGTTATTCTAGTATAATGCCATTAATGTAATGAAGTTAAATCATGGAAGCAAGAGAAGCGAAAAATATTAAATTAGTTATTTGAAAATATTTATAAATCAAATAATGAAACGAAGTGAAATAAAATTGTGTAAATAAAAGACGATTGAAGATAAAAGTTATTTGTAGAAGTAATAGAAGTAAAGGAAGATGTAAGTTGTTATTTGAAAATCAATTTATTATTATTATGTAATAAATAACGTAATGAGGTAAAATAAAATTGTGTAAATAACAGATGATTGAAGATAACAAATAGTAGCGATGAAATAAATAAATTACAAAATTATTAATCAGGGAGAGATGTAGTATATGTGCGAAAGAGAAGCCAATATCTGTCGTCTCCTGCGCACGCACCACGCGGAGTGGGGCTAGAGAGAGGGCAGTCTTGAGCTAGCCGCTGAGCGGGAAGGTTGTGTCTCTGTGTGGTGTAAGTGTGTCTGGAGCCGATATCTATATATCTATAGTGTAACGTATAGTACAATAGGGAAGTAGAGTAATGACTGTGGTAATGCGTAGTTAAAAAAAAAGTTTAAATAAAACTTAGAATTGAATCTAAAACCACTAAATATACTTATACTGTTTTACTCACAGTCTTTTACTTCATCTATCGAAACAACGAATAAAATCTAGTTTCTGAAATAAAATCCACATAGGTACCTAAATAGCATTGTTTCGGAAAGCTCTGCGAAATATGACCACAAATCCCCACTCAAATCCCACTTGAAATAAGTGGAGCTGAAATCAAATTCCCGCCACTTTTCTCCATACATATGATTGCAATCAATATCTTGCGCAATGCACCACTGCGCATGTATCCCTTGGATGGCTTCATACCACTGTAAAACTGACTCTACAGTTGGCAGTATAGAATTTAGTTCAGTTTGCCAATCATGCCTAGCCCAGATGACAGCTCAACACATTTTAAAGGACAGTATGCACGAGAATTTTATTGCGAACGCGGAATTATACAATATTATAACATACAATCAGTCGTAAACCTACCTCAGTGACTTCCATTGCCATTTATTATTGCTTGTAACAAAATATTGATCAAATTGACTTCCTAGAGACGGTGGCGTTTTGTAAAAACTAAAGTGTTATTTACGTTTTCGAGTGTAAAGGCTAAAACAGATAATTTAACACATGTGTTATCAATTTTAGTATTTTATTTGAATGTAAGTGACGATCGTGAGTTGATTTAATATTAATTTAATTTTATGTCAACCGTTTTATGAAGGTACATTACATACATAGCATAATATGTAAGAGAGTCAAGGTCTGTCGGCCGGTTTTGTTTGCATAAGTATTTAAAGTGTGTTTAGGTTTTGATATAATTGCATAATAACCTGTTTGCTGCTAATTTAAATATACGCAAGATAAAATCGCCTTAATACATGGTAAAATAAAATACATAATCGTTTAAATGCCCATAAATTCAAAATGCGCACTTAGCCGATTTGTGCAAAACCTAACTCACTTGTATTTTTATTTTTTAAGTAGAAATAGATTTAACCAGCTACAATTAAATATAAGGACGAAAACATTCCCCATTACGTCTATTTCATCATTACAAAAGTGATTATCTCTCAGAATCGATAAACTGACGCTGATCTTATAAATATTAGGCCGGGTTTAAAAATATTTCATAATACTTACTTATAAAATTAAACTATTACATGGTATGTCTACTTACATCATTTATAACAACATTACTGTATAATTTATTGCGTAAAGCTTATTTAGTGATTTCTTTAATAAAACAGTTTCAAGAATGAGGAAACATACAGCTGTGAATTCCAAATGAAGGAAGCGGTCAGATGCGCAGGATATATTAAGGTGCGCAAGCGTTCGCGCACACGCAGGCGCACGCACTCGTCCTCCTCCCAAATAATACATTAACGTATGAATTCCCCGTTTATTTAATTGATACTGATTTGTTATGTCGCCTACCTTGAACTATAGTGATCTAGTCTAGTCAACTATGGTATGGCGGCCCAGTGCGGGTTAATCAACGTCATCTTAGTACAAATTCAAACTTGATCAAACTTCTGTAACGTCATGAAAAAGACTTGCGAAGCACAAATCAAGTTTTTAAAAAGTACGATGAGCTTTGTTATGTTAACCGATGAGGTTTGGTACTGCTAAAATTAACTATTAATAGATAACATTAAATTATTTTTTTTAATAACCCCCGACCCAAAACCGTTACTTGATCCTTTCAACAACTGGAAAAGAGCTGACAGTCTTCAAATGGCTGAATATATTTTCTTGGATCATAGCTAAGAACAATCTCGATTGTGACACCCTGCAAAAAAAAAGTAAAACAAAATCAGCGCATCCGTTTAGGAGCTACGATGCCACAGACAGACAGACAGACAGACACACAAGTCAAACTTATAACACCCCTCTTTTTGGTCGGGGGTTAAAAATAAACCTAATTGGAAAAAAAAAATTAAATTATAAAAAAATAAAAATAAAAAATGTTTTTTAGTCAACAAAACTATGCCTTCGAATTTTTAATAATGTTAATACTGTATGAACATTAAAGGGTTTTACTTTATTTTCTGATTAAAGCTCGTAAGGTTTTGAATGAAATATTATAAACCGTATCTAATGTAAATTGCATGATAAAATCGCACTTGGTACCAATAATCAGTTGTAATCCAATGAACTTGTATGTCATCGGCCAACGCGGAACTCATGTTGTAGCCGGTACATTGCCGGTACGTATACGTATCTATCATTATGTCTATACCTAATATTCTTTATATTCTTTATTGCACAATTTCACAAGAAAGGGTGATTCTTATATTACTAGTTTACAAAGGCGAGCTTATCTCTGTAAGAGATCTCTTCCAGCCAACCAACACAGTGGTGAAAAAGGAGAATGCGGAGTAGACATAGGAAAGAAAGGAAAGAATATTGCCACGTACATAATTTGAAATCTAAAATAAATTCTTGCAAAGACTCAGTTCTATCCAGTATCAGAAAAAGTAGGCGACCTACATACAATCTAAAAATCTTCGTTAAATCATGAAAAAAAATCGTAACTTTGCTAACTTTGATTCGAAAAGAATTTGTGTCTTAATTCTTTAATTAATTTTAAAATATGAAAGAGTTACTTTGTACCATCGCTTTGTACAGTACGATATTTAAGAAAAAAATCCTCAGTATATAAAAGACTTAAAAATGTATGAAAAGCAACCAAATGACTAGGATCACGAAACTTAATTTTTTTAAATAAAATATTAGGTATTAAGTAATAAGAACTGATTTATGACTGTAGTAGAGAGTATAATCAGGTCATTTACACACGTTGCAGTATAATCATCATCATAAAGGCCCTTTCATTAAGTTTATAAATTAGTTTTTGGATTAAAAGTGCAATATTTACAATGTGCAATTTTCTTTACACCGGAAGACTGTAGGTAATTAAAAAAATAAAAGGTTATTTATGGAACACACTTTACAAAAGTACTAAAATTTTATAATAGAAATAACGCGTTAATAAAACGGTGGCCATAAAAATTGCAGATATAAAAGAGAGATTCTATAGTTAAGAGTTTATTAGCATGAGTACATAGCGGAAAATTATTATGAGTAGTATCAAATAACAGATTTTGACTCTCTTTTAATTTGTGTCAAATAAATCACCAGATTTAAGAATGTTATAAAGACTCACGCCAAAAGACCGAATTACAAAGCTAAAACAGTTTTTTAAAAACGAGAATAAGATGTTTTTAGTACGCGGTGTGTTTTCAAAACCAAAAATTTTTTAACGAAACTGTAATAAAATAACAAGTCATTAGTCGCCTGAAGAGAATTTTTCGGTAAGTATTACCAACTAAAAGTATTAGGGATAAAAATATTATAACTAGGCTTTAGTTGTATCTGTAGTAATTATTTTCGAAGTATTTTTGGGAGCAAGCAGATTACAATTTAGTTCTTTAAAGTAGTACCACCTACATATAATCGTGTAACTATCGAAGCCCGATGGTTTCAGCCGTCTGATGACTCATATTATTTGTTGTAAGGAAGTGTGAGACGTGACGTGAGAAGTATAGACAATTACTAGCTTCCCGCCCGCTTTAACAGCTTTTCCCGTTGGAATAAGGGATTATCTCGCGGTAAAAGGTGGCCTATGTATTATTCTGACGTGTATAAGCTATATTATTGTCAAGTTTCATTAAAATTATTTCTGTAGTTTTTGCGTGAAAGAGTAACAAACATCCATCCACACATTCGTCAATCCTCACAAACTCAAAAAAAGTAGGATATGATTAATTTATGTTTTGGCCAATTGCAGTACCTGGTACTTTGCTGCGAAAGAAGTTAGTCATATAACCTAACTGCAGTCGCCTCATATTTATTAACAGCTTGCTTTTAACTATGAGTCGGCATATAGTTGATTAGATAAATAAATATTAGATGGCTGCAACCTTTGGGCTACGTCATATCCATTAAATTGATTTATTATATTTATCAACTAGCTTTCCGCTTCGCGGCTCCGCCGTTAGAAGTTTTTCCCGTGGGAATGAGGAGTTTTCCCGCGGTAAAAAGTAGCCTATTCCCTAAGTTACTCCTCAGGGTCTATTCTACCTTTTACCAAGTTTCATTGAAATCGGTTCAGTAGACACAAACAATCGAATCTTTCCTCTTTATAACATTAGTATTGACACAGGTATAGATTAAAATTTTATTATATTTTAGTAAACTTAGTACAATGATACCCATTTACGTAGGCTACCAACTTGTTTGTAAATTGAAGGGTGGCGCATGTACTACGTACCTGAAATAATATGTTGTCGCTTCCACTAATAAATAACTAATGTGTTTCAATACCCATTACCTAAATTATCTATAATGGGATCAAAATGTGGTTGAAATACTTACCTCGTCATAATGTATGTAACTTTTAATGGCTTCGTTAGTTTCCAATAGCTCGTACTAAGTGGAGAGACTACATAAATATTTAGAATAAGGAATGTTACTAAGTATGTAAAATCACTTGAAACTTTGTTACAGTAGAGCTTTTATATATACAGATACACTAGTTTTTGTTTCATTAAAAAATACCAAGTAGTTTTGATTTTACATGCATTCAAAGTTCCCATAAATATCGAGTCCCGCCGATAGTCACGTGACCGCGTGTGACGTCACACTGCAACGCTCCGCTCCGCAGTAGTTTACTCGCGCAGTGTTTTGCTTTATTTTATCGATTACAGTTGTATGAATTGAATTAATAATAGATGAAGGGTTCGAAAAAGGACAATCAAATAATCTACCTAAAATAGAAGGACTTATGGTTGCTCATTATTTAGCGATAATAGCAATAATAGTGAAAGGCGAGGCGTAAAAATGCAAAGGTAAGATAAGTTAAACTTTTTATAATATAACTCTCGAAAATAGATAGGTACATAATATCTGTTCTATAAGTATTATTTTATTGAAGTACTTACCTAAAATACTCAACTGTTTCATTTCGTAATGCCACTAGCTATAGCTAGAAGTAGGTATCAGACCTTAGGTTTTAGGTAATGTAATATACCTAGGTCAAAATAAAAAAACGAAATATACTTTATTGCACAGAAAAAAAAAACAAATACATTAACAATACTCAAAGAGGAGAAGGCAAGAGGCGGCCTTATCGCTCTAAGCGATTTCTTCCAGGCAACCATTAGGTCTTATAACCGAAAATTACTAATCCCTACTTAATATTATAAATGCGAAAGTAACTCTGTCTGTCTCTTTGTTACGCAGATAGAATAGACCTTGGAGACGGACATAGGCTACTTTTTATCGCGGGAAAACAACTGAGTCCCACGGGAATGACTAAGCGCGGGCGGAGTCGTGAGACGGAAACTTGATGAAACTTGGTATCTACGAGCAATCTGACCTTGGGGTTTGATAGAATAGACCTTGGAGATGGATATAGGCTACTTTTTACCGCGGGAAGACCCCTCACTCCCACGGGAAAAAGGTCAGCGCGAGTAGAAAGTTTTGATAAAACCTGGTACAGAGATATAATAGACCCTAAGGATATATATAGGCTACATTTTACCGCGGGAAAATACTTTTATCCCACGGGAAAAATAGTAGTACAGGTGAAAAGTTTTGATGAAGATTGGTACAGATATAAAATAGACCTTGGAGTAGGATATACATTATCTCTTACCGCGGGAAAATACCTTATTCCCACGGGAAAATGGGAGGTCGGGCAGAAAGTTTTAGTGAAACTTGGTAGAGATATAAAATATTTTAGGGGGGGATAAAGGCTATTATACCGTGGGAAAATATCTCATTCCCACGGGAAATATAGTAGCGCGGCGGGAATTTTTGATGATACTTGGTACAGATATAGATGGATTAAGTCTACCTCATACTAGTAGCGCGCGCGGCTACTTTTTCAGGCTAGAAATCATCTCATTCCTACAGGAAAAGTCAAAATCCAACGCGGGCGTAGCCACGGGCGGGCAGCTAGTAGGTACATAAAAAGGTAATCACTACCTACTTATACTTACGTCAAAATGATCTTCACAACAATAAACTGTGCTTCGATTTCTAACAGGATCTAATCTCTTCATAGCTTGTAACCATTTCCTTCGTATTTTGACATCCATTGGAACGACATAAATTAACTTTTCCGGCGCATTGATGGTTGTATTTGTATATTTTGGCACAACACATGATTTTCTGGTATTTGGATTGGTAATTTTTTTTTAATTCAGAAACCCAAGCACAAAATACCTAATAACGCAAGGCAGCCGTACGGAAGAGCGGGAACGGACTGAGCGAGCGTTGCATTATGACGTCACGCGCATTGATTGCGGAATTTCGTCGCGCGCTCACTTTAAAATTCTCTATCTTGGAAACTAATTGACGTATCGAAATAATTCTTTCACTAGTATTTTTTATTTTGAACGGAGAATTTAGACAGCTAACATTCAAAAATAGTGAACATTCTTTATTTTCGTCATATTATTAGTGATGATTATTATAAAAGAAAAGAGATCGATTTTAATTCTCATTCAGTTTCCTCACCTAATTCGTAGGTATTAATTTCAGTTAAGGTAAATACTAATTGATTATACATTAAATCTATGTATGTATGTAATATAAGTATTTTGTATACTAGTATCTTTGACTAGTCTGAATGCATCTTATCTTAAGATTTTATTATTATTTTAATTTCGATAAATCATAAGACTTAAATAATAAATAAATAAAAAACAAAACCAAATAAACAAAACAAACAAAAACAACTATAAAGTATGGTTTCTTCTAGAAATATAATTGCCAAGACTACGACATTAAACAAAAACTTCATGTATTATTTAGTGTCTTTAATTTCCATTATATTATGTAGTTAACATTTTACGATGCATATAAAAGTTATGTAGAGTTCGCATAAGAAAAAACGTAGTAGGTATTTTGAAGGATGCGTAGGAGTTTAATAGAGGCTTGGCATTTTCTAGGTGTCGGCATGGCGCGTACAAGTAAATAACTGAAGTACACAGACTGCCGCTTCAGGCTTATTAACAGCTTAACATGCGAAGGTACTAACTGTGTATATGTTATCATGCGCCGAGTGTAAAAGATACTTCTCCTAATCAATCGTACTGCATCATGCATGAGATTTTAAGTGAGCAATTTGTAAAAACAAAAACCGGTTCGATATTCGGTATATCAAATAAAATGGATACGAAAAGTATCGCAGCTCCCTGGCACCTGGTTACAGTAGTTAAAAATAATTCAGAATATTGGTTACTTTAAGTTGAACTTTATTTGTATTGTGTTAAGTATGGTATGTACAGGAGATCTGTCACTTACACTCGGTATACTTACATCATTAGAGTTTCACTACACTAAAACCTCTATCTGGCACACTAAAAGCTTTTTAACCTGGTTTTAATGATAACAGAGAGCAAGAACGTTCAAGTCAGATGTGCAAATGAACGAATAAGGTTTTCATATTGGCTTAGTGATTTTTATTTGGAAATTGTGTGGTGCAACTATGATTTATTATTTTTGTTTCCAGTTTACCAACTTAGTTTCATATATTATGCATTGATAGGAATGAGTACGTATGTATTTGTGTGCTTTTTGTAATGTCTATGTTGATGCTTGTGGTCGTTATGTTTTACCCATGCTAACAAGTAGATTATCCGTTCCTTAGTTTGTGTAAGAATCGATAAGGTAGTATTTTTTATGACAGTTCTATAAAATTAAATCACTTTTTATACTATGTCGTGTTGGCTACGAACTACGTTTAGTGTTTTTTTTAAACGCTATTATGTATTTTATGTCGTGTTTAAAGAAAGGCAAGTTTTACATTGCATTGTATTGTAATTAATAAGATTTATTCAAAAAGTAGGTACAATACTATCAAATTTTTCTGCTCGCCATCTGCTACGGCGTAGCAAGCGTAGCACTTGCTATTGCTACGTTATTGCTACGACGACAACTAGAGAATATATCAAATCTATCTGGGGTGTATATATTATTTATGAGATGCTTGTTATTTTCTTTAGTGCACAGAAATCTGCAAATTGCATTGCATGTAGGTATGTCTTCTGCCTAATGTTTTATTCCCCTTTACGTAAACTCGAAGAATTAATCTTGTAAAGTAGACAGTGAATGATTCTGTGAGACTCGTCTTTATGAAAGGTTTTGATGGTTTCTTTCAGATGTCTTTTTCGTGAAAAATATAAATTGTATTACAGCAACACCGCTGGATGCGGGCAGCGCAGGACCGATAATTGTGGAGATCCTTGGGGGAGGCCTTTGTCCAGCAGTAGACGTCTTTCGGCTGAGATGATGATGATGAACACCTTTGAACCAAGCGAAAGGCCTTAGTCCAGTAATGGATGGAGCAATCCTAGCACGAATCTGACTGACTTTAGCCCCAAGTTCACTAACAAACATAACGGGCAATTAAGCGTCAGTAAGACAAATAAATAGGTATGAAAACTAAATGACAAACGGCCGTTTAAACATCATGTCACGGTTATGTCACAGAAGGAAATAATAGTACTTATGGTTATGTTAGTGGGTGAACTCAGCACTAAATTTAAGAAAGAAGTGAAGTGTTTTTTTAAGATTTTATTGTATACCATTTTACGTATATTTTGGTCAGGTCGGCGGGGTCCGGTACAGTCGCCGCCGGCGTCGAAGAGGCGAGCGACAGTGAGGCTGAGAAGCCCAGGCGTGGACATCACCTGCGCGTGCCCACACCTGCTGTACCTGGCCAGTAAGATTTCATTTCTTTTTTCTTCGTTTTTTGAAATTGTATTCGTTGGCCGGATGACGGACATTGATAGATTAGAATCCCAGGATACCGCGACCTTCAGCCGTCGAAAATGTGTCATTTAAAAAAAACAGTGCTCAGAAAATTATTTTAATTCGAAGGTATTGATAAAGTAGAACAACAATAAGTTTTCCTATTGTGTTCTAATTGGCATAACATGACTTATAAATTAGACTATTCTAGACAACCTTAAAGAACTATAACTAATCAATCAGGTTTCTGAAACGAAACGAATCTAAACTCGGTTTTATTAAATCACTTTCTGCAGAACTTTGAAGAGGTATTTACGAGACTTCATTCAGTTCTCTATCTCTGAGTAAATAAAAGGAAATCCCTAAGATAAGGCTGTTAGACTAGCAGGCTCAATTACAATAGTATATAATTCGTTCTGTGATCGAACAAAGCAAACCACATTTTAAGGTAAAATGGTTTTAAATAGTCGTATAAATTCGTAGTGGAGTGCATTCGAAAAATAAAATGTTCCAAATTTAAATTTAAATTGAGAATGAGTGATTGTGGTTCGGTTGATAGGAAGCGTTCTTGTTCTGTCGCTGCGCCGAAACGCGTACACTGGTCATTTAGGAGAGATAGCCTACCATTGGCCGGCCTGAAAGAGGCCTGGCTTAACAGGAAACGCAGCCTCTCACCTGAAGGCTTATTTTCACGGATAAGGTGAGATTAGTTTAGATTGTTTCAGCAGTGATTAACTGACAAGTAACGGTTAGTTGTAACGGTTGTATAGCGATGTCACTTTTTATAAAATGCAATAGTTTAAAATAGAACAGAATACAAAAATAACTACATGCATATTATTTTCGGAAAAGGTTAGTTTAATGTAATTTCGACAAAATATAACACAATTTAGATTATATTAGTTATTTTTAAATTTCATCCGAAAGACGACCACTTCCAAAAGGCTTCCTCTAAAGATTTCCTCTAAAACGATCGGTCCTGCGATGCCCTGATGATTTTTTTATACAACAAAAATACCAAACGTACGATGTTTTTGTATTTTACGGATTGTGCACTTATCCGATAATATTTATTGTTAGTTGGCTTTTCTTTACCGTGGGTCGAAGTACTTCTTCAGAAATAAGTACGTCTTTTTGTCGATATTACTATTATTACTTATCTATCATTATTGTGTACAATACTTATAATAAAATGAAGGTTATTAAGAGATTGATCTTCACCAACCTCACTATCTGTTACGTGATTCACTTATCTTGCTTACATTGTTTCAATGCTAGAATAAATATAAATCATGTATTTAAAAATCACGGAATACCAAATCAACTGCGACTATTCATACAACAAAATATGCATTAAAGGTATACTTACAGCGATTATCCATCCATCTTACCTATTTCGAAACATAATATTACATGCACAAAAGCATGTCTTCATACATGCCAGTTTCTACACTATAGGTAACACCGATGAATGTGTGGCCAGTGGACCGTGGACGATGGGTCGGATCCATTCAATTGCCCGCTGGGAATATTCATTTCGCTAACCAAACAGTGACGTATTTTGTTCTTGTTGTTCTTCGAATCCTAGCCAGTCTGGTCTATCTAATTTGACGGCTCCGTAGTCTAGTTGGTAGTAAATCTGCCATCGAAGCCAGGGGCAGCGGGTGCGACATTTGCCCAGTGCAAAAAAACATTCATGTGATGAGAATTTGTGTTAAGCAAGGTTTTGCAAAATATAACACAATTTTCAGTTTGGTGTCAGATAGCTGAATATGCATACTACTTATATATGTCGTCGGCAAATTGTAGAACTCGTCATTTACAGAATGCTTCGCGGCATTTTACAAACTTTTGGCATTCTGTAATATGCCAAACAATTTGTAAAATGCCGATGCATTCTGTAAAATGACGAGTTCTACGATTTGCTGACAACATATATAAGTAGGTATGCATATTCAGCTATCTGACACCAAACTGAAAATTGTGTTATATTTTGCAATGCTACGTGTACTAGGCTCTGCCTAGTTTGGGGTAAGATGGCCGTGTGTGAAGTGAGATGTCTCCATCCCATGTAGTTACATGGTATTTACTTTATCAATTAGGTTAGCTAGCTATATTTGACAGAGTGTATTGAATCACGTCTTCGTTTTACGACCCTATTTGGTATTCTGTGACTACGTGCATAGAGCAGATCAGATTCGACAAAGATTCACTTTGGGTCACTTCATTTCTTATTCCGCATTTTTTCAAATCTTAATAATATTACGTAGTTTATAAGAAGTTTTCTGTTATTGTTAAGGGCAATGTGCTCTGCGTTGATAGCGATGAGAAAGACCTAATCGTAGAATTAGGGCGTCCTTGGAACTGTCAAGGCTGCTAGCTAATCCTAAAAGATTTACTGGTGGATATTACGTCGCTGATTAAGAGACGATTTACTTTTAACCTAAGTTCGATTCTATGATGTTACCCCAAAAAGTTTAATATTAACTGTAAGTTCTTGTAACATAGTATCTAGATATTCACTCTCACATTAGGTATTGCCAACTCAAAGATAATAAACAAGGACTAACGGGATGAGCACAGCTTTAGTCGCTATAAATGGAGCAAAACAGAGTAGATATATCGGTACATACATATACTTATCTTTTTTATTAAACGGACTTCTGAATAGAATAGGATATACTTTGACAATAAAACCAGACGATACTCGTATGATGGCGTGTATCCTGCATTGTGAAATTTTGTATCATAATATTATTAAAATTCAGTACGATTTCTTATCTGCATCGGAAACGCAAACATTTGCTCAATCCAACAGATAGAGTAATAACAATTATAATATAACATTGTCATTTCTCATTTTTTATCAATAGGTTCTTTAACAGGTTTTTTGTTACCTACATGTTTTTTTCTAGTCTTTCCTCTCCTCTGTCCCGCTCGCGTTATTTGCCATAAGAAAACTGTCTCAGATAATAGGTACAGATATAGGAAATTGGTATGTTCAGCAGTAAAAAGTTGCTGAAAGTGTTTTGTTGTTTGCTTACGAAAGTTCAGTTACAAATAAACACAGAAAATTGTACGTGCCAATCCACAAATAATTTAAACTCAACATTGCGTGGGTGTTTGTGAAGCAATACTACGTCAACGTCATTAGAAACGTGTCGCGCCAAAAAAAAAAGACGTCAGTGCTTGGTACCACACCTCCTCCGGTTTGATAAAAAAATCTTACTCTACGTATACATACATACTTGAAAACAACACGCTTTATCCCATCGTTTTTTTCTATTTAATTTAGGTTTACGAGTATCGTCTACGTGCAGTTAGATTATAATTTTGCTCTCAATGCTGGCGATAATCCCCTGCAGTGGGCGTTTAGGAAAAAAATATTAAGTAAAAAACAGTTTATCGCATATTAACGCAAAGTTTAGGGATATTTAAAATATCTATCTAACCGAAATACAGATGATAGTCTAATAGAAGTAAAGGAAAATTGCGAAAAAAAGCCTGAGAATCTATGTTTGAACTATATGAACTCTACCCAATAATATTTATTATTTCGTACAATTTACCGTTAGGGAAAATCAGCAGTGGTTATGTTTCTCATCTTACGTAAAGACAATTTTGGTACAATATTAATATTATGTTAATTTTATTATTGCATATCATTAATTTACCCGCAGTATCATTCTAATAATATAAATTTTAAAGTTTTAAGTGGTGTTTATTGGATGTTTGTTACTTAATTACGCAACAACAGCTGAATGGAATGAAATGGAAAGTAGCCTGGATTGAAACACAATTAATACTTTTTGTCCCGGAAAAATCTAATGACATCGGGGCGCTTCACGGGCAGGTATACTATATATTTCTATAACATTTTTATGTATTCAATGTTGTTTTACGTGACTAAAATGACATTACGGTAGAAAAGCGTTTACGTAACAATTTGGTGAGAGAAGCGTGAAGGGTATATAAGGATCGAGTTAAAGGTCACTTGGCCCTCACGAAACAAGGGACAAGGTTTAACGTACTCACATGGGATAATACCTTCGTCAACATAAATGGCTCATGTTAAAGCGTTTTTCATTAAAATTGTTATATATACTTTTTTTAAACGTATAATAAAAGGCAAAGTCCAGCTTTTTCTCTGCTACAATTTGATTCGATACATACTTACTCAAATACAAAGCTAAATAATCGTATCGGAAAAATACACGCTTTTGCTGTAGGATGCCAGGAAAAAACCTTGATAAATAATCTTTGATTGAAGACATCATGATGTTAGAAATTCAGTAAAGAAATAAGGAAATATAAATTCACAGAACGAATACTGTGCCATTAAAAAAAAAAAGTAAAGTCTTGATGTTTGCGTTGGTTAATAATTAAAGTACCTAGAGAATAATTATGATGATAAGCTGACAAACTTGGATTTTAAATAAAATGTTTAATTGTAGGGACTGTAATGAAGAATATATAGGTAACCAAAGGAAAATCGGGGAAACTAGATTAACTAGATACTCAAGTACCTTAGTTGCTTATCTAGTCCAAGGCTGGCTAGTAAGTAGAATGCAAAAGATGCTATAAATCATGGTCGACCTTTTTAGGTCGAACTATTATTTACAAATCGAAGATTACTTACCTTCAGATCAGGAAGTTCCGGCGGTAGAAAACCTGCTTGACTGAAAGGTTCGACCTAAATTTGTCAGTCAATGTTAGTCAAGGGGTTGGATTGGATAGGACCGATATCCCGACCAGGTAAAATATAAAAATGATACTAACCCGACGCAATGACTGATAAACAAAAACGATTAGACGAGAAATTGCTGGATGATAGATAGGTCACTTTTTACCGCTGGAAAATTACTAGTTTCTATGGGATACAGCTTAAGCGAAGCCGTGGCAGAAGCTGATCAACTTATCTGACTTATTACAAGTTATATTTATTAGAAGGAGAATAAGAGACAACATTTAAAAGAGAATATGAATTATACCGTCTTGCTTTCCAATAAAATTAATCTTCTTGTAAGGAAAACAGCACAAGATTTTTCTAGCATACTGAAGTCGTAAACAAAACAAAGAGTTCCTGTAAACAACCATTTCTGGACTGACAAATATGATATCATCAGCGCTAGTTCCTGAATAATTCGGATGCCAATCTTCATGAAGAGACAAGCGATGGGTTTAGTAAACACCAAGACACAGCGGTTCCGGGAACCCATTAATTTAAAGCTTTGAAGTGAGTGTATCAAAGAAGTGAGTCAGAGATATAAACAGGATGATCCTCCTCAACATATTGTTTACGGTTCAAAAATTAATTTTGTTCCTAAAATGTTTCATCCGTTTTGCGAAGTATTTTGCGCGGTAAGAGAGGAATGGCCGGGTTTCCGATGAATTTATTATTGTGGCGTTCCGTTTTGTAGCTGTTATTTTCAAATTAAACGTTCTCATGATAACGGGTTATGTTTTTTTATTGTGTGTTGTGCAAATTCACTCACTAGTTTTGTTATTTTATTTAGATTGTTTTGCATTGAATGAGGCTTTCTACCATACAATTTTACAAATATTGTTATAAATTTTAAGCCAAACAATTAATTTGCGTCACTAAACATGGCGTATTGATCCAGCTGCTACTGTACTAACAAGAATTTAAATTGCGTACTTGTTATGTTATTATTGGTGCAGAAAAATAATGCCATAAATTACCTACATTTAGACACGTGTTTTGTCCAACCTGCATAATTAAGTTATGATGAGTTTTGATGGAAAATTTACAAATGTTTTAGTTTGCATTCCAATATCAAATAATAGTGATATTATAAGACAATAACATTAAATTTTAAAAAATAATAACCCTCGACACAAAACTATGCCTTGATCCTTTCAACAACTAGAAAAGACCTGATAATCTTCCAATGGCTGAAGATATTTTCTTGGATCACTCTCGATTGTGACACCTTGCAAACAAAAAAACTAGATCAAAATCGGCGCATCCGTTTAGGAGCTACGATGCCACAGACAGACAACACTCTTTTTCGTCGGGGGTTAAAAAGATTGTTAACTTTATTTCAAAAACAGCCTAATGTGGGTTGGTACTTCTATTCCTTCGCAGGTGTGTGCAAGTTTTCTCGCGATGTTTTCCTTCAGCGTAAGAGCGTCGAAAACGAGCACGACAATAAATCATGATGGTGGATGATCTTATACAACACAGTATTTATTAGAAATAATCCTTTGTTCTTTTACATAAAAGCCCTTATTTCGTATTTGATAGATAGATAAGCCAAGTAAATGCCGGTTGCTTAATTTGCATCTGTTTGGCTTCCTGGTTACCTAGGCGATAGGTTTCACTTTTTACATCCAGTCTAGCCAAATCGTGCTTGCCTAGGTAGTGTAGGTAGACTTTCGAAACACTCACTTTTTACTCTATTCGTCTCGAAACCTCGTAATGTCGTGCGTGCAATGGTTCCAGCCAGACTATAGGCTAGAGCCCTCCGCTCGCCCGGTGTTGACATGGCAATTTTCTGATATGGCTCGTCATATCTATTCGTATTTTGTTTGTCCACTATGTTGGTGCTATCACGCATTGTCGTAATCTTTATTAGCTCCTGAACCAATATCTGTGTCTGGGATGCAGGCTGGGACACAATGTAGTGTAATGGTAGAACCAAACATTCTTTTTTTGATCTCCGATAGTGTCGAAAAGTCCACCATTTTAAATTATTATAATAGGAATAAAATGACGTAAATGTGCTACCAATAAAATTATGTAATAATGCGTCAAACGTAGACTTATTTTCTTTCATCATCTGGGTAATTCCACCGTAACTGATGTTACATTTGAAGCGAGTTTACGAATTTCAACTTTAAATATAATCTAAATAAACTTTCATGAATAGAATAACAACACAGTATCAAATTCATATTATGTATCCTTAACGGAAATACTAAAAATAATAGGAATATCTCTTGCATATTCTGTAATAAAAATTCTTTTGTGCTCGTAACTGACGTTACAGTGAATGGACATGGTATTTTGAAGCTTTCAAGGGAATGCAATTCCTTCTGAATCTAAAGATTTAGAAATAAAGTCTTTTATTAATAAAAATCTAACATTAATCAACGTTTTATTTTCTCAAAATATTCTAGTAAAATTAATTCGTATATTTGAAATAATTTACAAAAAAGACCGTAACTGGCGTTACTTGAAATTCGTAACTGACGTTACCATCGAAATACGCGTTATTAATTACCGTTCTAATCACTATACAGGGTTTTTATTATCATACAGCAGGGTTCGGTCGATTCTTAAGCTGCGCCAGTAGAATTTTATCATCATCTTCACTGGTATTGTTACATCTGTAGGTTTTTCTCCTCATGTTAAAGTCTTTGCCAGTTGAATAATTATTACTACGTCGAGAAAATCATCAGATAAGTTTAATTTTGAAGTTTTAGTAGACCATCTTTCACCGGTGAAGGAAAACATCGTGAGGAAACCTGCACACACCTGCGAAGAAATTCAAAGGTTGTGTGTGAAGTTGAACCCGCACTGGGCCAGCGTGGTCGACTAAGGCCTATGCACCTTGGTATCTGGGTAGGCTCGAGCCCCTCGTTGGGGCTCATATATGAGCTGTTAACAACGAGTAGACAATCAATACGTATATTTTAAATCCCAAGCTTTTTGTCGTAAACAGTCAATATAGTCCTCACCGAGGTGTTCGAGCTTACCCTGGATCAGGGTGAATAGGCCCTAGTTGACCACACTGGCACAGTGTGGGCTGGTCGACTTCACACGCAACTTTTGAATGTATTCGCAAATGTGTGCAGATTTCACCATGATGTTTTCATTCATTATGAACGTCGAATAAACGTACTTTTGTGTTCCAAAATCGTTAACACATTGGTACATGCTGAGGTTGAACCAGCTCCTCCAGAATGGAAGACAACGGTCCTAGCCAATTGGCCACCAACGCTTCAAAGCTTTTAGCACAACTTTTCCTTTTTCCAACCGATTTAGGTAAAATTTTTCGAACACGTGAAGTAGCTTTTCTTATTTTCTGAGGAATAATGATGGGAGAACAAGATCTAGAAGCTTTTAAGTCAAGGAATATGTCTTGTTTGGTTGAAATTTTGCTGCTCTCTGACTTATTTTTTTTATTTGTTCCTTCTAAACCTTTAAACATTTTCGGTGGTGGTAGGCGATCTAATGCTTGTTTCTTTTTTGCTTTACTTTTTTGATATTCATTGTGTTTTTTTTTATTATCTTCTTATTTACCCTCCTATTAAAATTTTTCTCTCGTTTGCATAAACTTTTTTCGCGGCAAACAACACCTTCGTAATTAAAATAGCAAAATATTGATGTAATTGATGTTATACAACGTTATGTAACGTCAGTTACGTAACTGTCGTTACAGACTTTAGCCCCCCTTATTTTCGACGGTATGATCAATTAAGGAAAACAAAGTACTACAACATCTTCCATATTGTAAAAACTCATAGGAATAAAGATAAAATATTTCTAAAATATGAATTCCAAAAGTTATTAAAACAATTATGTTTATCGCGTAACTGGCGTTACAAAAATTATCATTATCTTCTGTGTCGAATATGATGATTGGAAAACAACTTACGCCATGTTAAATTTATACAAATAATAGAGAGATGTCTCGACAATAGTATGATAAACATTTTTCACCTGTATATTTCCAAATTGCATAAATATTTAATTTTTAGAACACCTCTTTTTGACGAAGTAATCAAGTCACGAGAGACGTTTTCGGAAAATAACGAAATGTGTTGGATATTAATTTGAAATCTTTCCAAACTGGCTTAAAATGTATACTTCAACCCTGAAACTATATTATGCAATCATTAGATATAACTAATTTACAAGTTGACTTTTGCACTATCATGTCCCTAGTTACGTGGAATTGCCCATCTACAGTTCCTCATTCCATTGTTTTATCTTCACCGCAGTGCAGTGTATTAGATTAATTGATCGGTAATTCGAACAGTATTCAACACAGATAATATACTTATTAGACTTTATTGTTTTATTCTTAGTATTTTCTGATAGTTTGTTCTACCGTTATCCTTTACTGTTTTTTGGCACAATCTCCGTAACATGACTTGGGCGATAAAGAACATTAGTCGTTCATTTGTCACAACCGGAAGCCCTGTTAGATAGTTAGTTTTGGTTAGGAGCGAAGAATAGAATATATGCCAAGAAAGCCACGTCTTCGTCGCGTTTGGTTGTGGTTTGGTCAGGTCAGGTCTCCGTCAGAAGAACCATAAAATATATATTTTCAAAGTATTTATTAAGTATATTATTTTTTATAAGTATTTTTAATCCTTATGTATCTTGATTCCTAGATATCTTTTGTTCGTCTTTGTCTTGTTACATTATTAATTTATGAGACTCCGATTCCGCAGACAAACTGCTGCTGTGCAGTTTTGCCAGGGAGGAGGTAGGAAAAAGCTTCGTAGGTTTATAGTTTTTGAGTTTTGCGTAACTCTTTGTTAAAATAACTGAAAGTTCCATTATTTAAAATATTAATAATATAAAGTGTTAGTTAAAGTTAGTCTAAATATTACCTACTAACGAAATGACGACGATTTACCTGCAAATAGCTTTTTGTACTACTAAGTAGGTACACATAGTTTGTAGAACATGTGTTCTGCATTGTATAAAACTACAAGGGATAAGATTTTTCCCACAGTTAAGTCAAAGCATAGTTGATATATTGTATAGAGACTCGGAACTTAAGAGACTTAATTAAAACATTTATTACAGCAAGATTTAATACTTTTTTCCAAAATCAAACCACGTCTATTTTTATGTCAAAGAGGTTTATGACTTCTTCAAAACAATTTTGAAGAAGTTATCAGACGATTTGACACTCTTGTTTTTGGGTAGTAAAATAAGAAAGCTAAAGTTTGAAAAAAAAATACTGCATTTAACAAAGCATTGAATTAATTCATATAAGAAAAAAATAAAATAAAGTGTTTTTAATAAATCTTAGATCACTTTTTCATTTCCTCTCTGAACGTCTATTTTCTGACGTTCAGTTCGTCTAACCGAGGTGCTTACCCGATACAAGACTTCAATTTTCAATATACTTATATTAATTTCAAACATACATTTTCATTCTTAAATTAATTTATCCTGTCGAGGTATTTACTTCATTTAACCTTTCACATAAGAACACGACGCACGCGTTTAGGGTTCAGCACGGTTTATTCAAACAATAATAGGGCCGTTCACCCCAAATTCACCCTAAATGTTATTCTCTTCTAAAATTCTCATAATAAACATTGTAGGTGCTATTTATTCTGCTGCTGTCTAGACTAGATTCGCGATCAAAACAAGTTGTCCTATCTACTTAAATAAATCTGCTTTTTGGGTGAGGTGATTGAAACATCCTGTTAGGCTGGAGAAGATAATAATATTTTATTTACATACCTATTTTACTTTTCCCCACAACAGTCAAAGTTTCATGCCGTTGTCGTCACATGGTCCGTGACGTGTTTGTCTGTTCTATTCTCATAATAGAAAGAAGTTATATTAACTTACCTTACTTATCAAATCTTACTTGCGATTCCCGACTGAACTACTCGTATCTACTTGTACCTTAAATAAAATAAAATAAAATATATAAAATTAATTTATTTCCTTTAAAAGTACAGAGGTATCAAAAATAGTTCCCGCTGCCTCCTAGTAAGTGATTAATACACCTGTGACAGGAGACAACGCTCTTCCTAGTTTTTACAAGAATTCATACATAATCTTTCTTTTAAATATAAAAGGAAATACATAATAATTTGAGTAGGTAGTTGAGTGCATGAGTGGATGTGACAGTAATGAATGATTATAAATATATAAATAAATAATAAAAATAAATAAATATAAAAATAAATAAAAATAAATATATATTATGTATTTTACAATAATATATAATACTATATACTTCAATATAATTATTTTGTAAATATATTATACATAATTAGGTGTAGTGTAGATAACTTTGTACGTTTATAAATATTATATGTAACATTAAATTAAAATAAAGATTAATGATATACCTATATGTACCTATTTAATAAAAATTCAGTTTCAGAGAAACTTAAGTTTTTTAGCCAATCCTCGACGGCTTTTCTACATACCCGGAGTGTCATTTTGTAAAAATTAAGTTTATCATTAAGTTGATTGTAAAGATACGACGACTGGGCATAAAATTGTTTTTTAGCAAATGCAGTTTTAGTTAGTGGGATCGTAATAACATTATTTTTCCTCCTTTTGAGTGTCAGATTTGCGTCAAATGTAGTATTTTTATGCACTTTTAGTATGGATTGTAGGATGTATAATTGTCTCACCGTTAGCAAGTTACATATTTGGTACAATTCTGACGTAGGAAATCTAAACTTTTTAAAGTACATAACTTTCAGTAAGCAACGTTGTCCTCTTTCTATTTCTAAAAATTTTGATCTCCCTGCCCCACCCCAGATAACAACACAATAGCTTAAAACTGATTGTGCCAGAGAAATATAAATTAGTTTTAGTAATGAAGGAGTTGCAATATGTCTCAAGGATTTAAAAAGCCACATGAGTTTTCTAATTCGATTATTAACATATTCAACTTGCAAAGTCCAAGACAGGTGTTGATCCAGAATTATACCTAGATATTTAGTATTGGTAACCTTCTGAAGTGTTTCGCATTGACAGTTTGACAGATCGAGTCTACAGCAGGAATGTATTTTTAAAGAGTGGCCACTTGTGGGTTGCGTTCTTTTGTCGATGGTAAAGCAAATATAATTCGTTTTAGAAACGTTTAACGTTAGAAGATTAGCACAGAGCCATTCCGAGATTATTGCCATACCCCGTTCAGCTTTCTCAAACACAGTGTTCCAATTGTCCCCAGAAAAGACCACTGCAGTGTCATCTGCATATGAAAATACTTGACCTTCTATTTCAGTACCTATGTTGGTGAGTTCATTGATATAAATGAGAAATAAGGTGGGACCCAACACACTTCCCTGGGGGACACCAAAAATAATGTCTGAGTAGTCACTGTAATGATCATCAATTTTAACAATCTGAGAACGATTCTGTAGGTAGTCACTGAGTAAACTCAGCGGCACGCCCCTTATCCCGATATGTTCCAATTTTTGTACAAGAATGGGAATAGAGACGGTATCAAATGCCTTTCGTAGATCCAGGAAAACAGTTAGACATTTTTTCCCTTGATCCAGCTTCTCTGTGACCAGAGACGTTAGAGATATAATTGCGTCTTCTGTTGACATCTTTTGTCGGAACCCAAATTGTGAACTTGAAAGAATATTGTACTTATTTAAATAATTAAGAAGACGAATGTTAATATTTTTTTCTATTATTTTAGATATCACTGGAAGAACAGAAATGGGCCTGTAATTATTTACATCGTCTCTCTTCCCATTCTTGTACACAGATATTACTAATGATCTTTTGAGGGGTGCAGGAAATACTCCGGTGCGAAAGCAAAGATTAGTTAAGTGACTTATAATCGGGGCAACTAGTACACTGCATATTTTAATCATCTTGGTGGGAATATTGTCCCAACCAGGTGCGCTATCAGGTTTTAGGTTGCCAATTATACCCATCATGACTTCGCTAGGATCTGTATCCAAAAGCACGAAAGAATTTGGAAAATTAACCTTATTAGGACCGCTTACATGTCGTGGGATAGAATTTTTGGATGTTATATCATTGGCAAGACTTTTTCCGATATTAGAAAAGTAATGATTGACGTAGTTTACAGACTCCCTAGGCGAGGGCTTAACTTTTAGAAGTTCTGCAGAATTTTCTTTACGGGTTTTAAAATTAGTTATGTTGTTAATTGTTTTCCATAACGTCTTAGTAGATACTTTACTTCACCAATTAATCAGGTACTTTTTTAATAATTATTTAAAAGATTTAAAGAATTTTAAAAGATTATAAACCTACAATCGTAAAAGTTTATTTTCAAGAAAGCGTAGGTAGGTACTGATCCCCGTTCTGATATCGCAGTCCCCTTTTATTTACTCGTACCTATTTCTGTATCGAATGGAATGAGTGCATTTTATTTCCGGTGTGGTCACGCACGCAATAGCCATGGCATTAAGGGTTTGTAGGCATAAATGTAATCTGCACCTCTTTTTAAAATTATTGGTTAATAATTTTAATTATCAAATTATGTTCTCGGAAGAAAAAAATGATTCGTTTTAGTCACCTAAGTTGTTGGAAAAAACCTTAGAGCAATGCCGGCCTTAAGGCCGGCGCACATAGGGGTATTTGAGCCAAAAACTTGGACATTGGTCGAAAGTACGAAATTGAGATTTCCTTTACACAGTTAATGAAAATCACTGACTGATTGTTCAGGTAATCAAAAAATATTTATGTTTCGATAAAAAGTGTAGAGAATTTTTGTCTATCGCCTGTAGTTTGAGTGCTTTATTAAATGTACGTGCAGTAACGGCGTACGAGCGATTTTAAGTGTTATCATTTAATTTTCATTTTATATGAGTTTAAAGTGGTTTTATAGTTATGTCTACATAACAAAATGTAACACCGGGTATGTGAAAAACTATTCAGTACAAAATATTTTAGGTTTTTTGTTTGGTAGTAACAATATTTTGAATTTGCGTAACTACGTTTTTCGACATTATGATTTATTTCACTTGGTTTCGAGTCAAAAGCCTAAAAGTTCATTGCCCCACCTTCCCCCACTGATTTTCTTTTTTTATCTAGTAGTCGAAATCGTCTTCTTTTGTTTCGTTAAAAAACTAGCTGCCAAAAAGTGCCAATAGAGTATATGTATATTTTTATTTCAGTTTCGAATTTTACCAAACAAATTTAACTTTGCGGTTTTTTTAGATTTCATTTTGATTTTTACTTACATTTTCTTCTGGGGTGAAAAATATGACGCGGAAATATGTATTTCACATTAGCAAGGAATAGGGAGACCTAGATTTCTCAAAAAACTTGATGCAGTGGAGAGTAATAATATTAATAAATTATTTTTGACCAAAACCAAAAACATGAATTTTCTTTGCAAATTTTCACGTTTGTAATCTGAGTGTAGGTAGGTTCCTACATTTCCAATTTAGGATACTTCTAAAAAAATACAAATTTTTTTACGGACGACCAACAATTTGATTTTTGCGGCTGAATGGAATTTATAAGATTTATTTTTAAAGATTAAGGTGATTAACAACCTATTGTTATTTAAAAAAAAATATCTTTTGTTCTTTTAGAGTATTGCCTCCTGAACTTACTTACACTCAGATTACAAACATGAAAATTTGCAAAGAAAATTCATGTTTTTGTTTTTGGTCAAAAATAATTTATTAATATTATTACTCTCCACTTCATCAAGTTTTTTGAGAAATCTAGGTCTCCCTATTCCTTGCTGATGTGAAATACATATTTCCGCGTCATATTTTTCACCCCAGAAGAAAATGTAAGTAAAACTCAAAATGAAATCTAAAAAAACCGCAAAGTTAAATTTGTTTGGTAAAACTCGAAACTGAAATAAAAATATACATATACTCTATTGGCACTTTTTGGCAGCTAGTTTTTTAACTAAACAAAAGAAGACGATTTCGACTACTAGATAAAAAAAGAAAATCAGTGGGGGAAGGTGGGGCAATGAACTTTTAGGCTTTTGACTCGAAATCAAGTGAAATAAATCATAATGTCGAAAAACGTAGTTACGCAAATTCAAAATATTGTTACTACCAAACAAAAAACCTAAAATATTTTGTACTGAATAGTTTTTCACATACCCGGTGTTACATTTTGTTATGTAGACATAACTATAAAACCACTTTAAACTGATATAAAATGAAAATTAAATGATAGCACTTAAAATCGCTCGTACGCCGTTACTGCACGTACATTTAATAAAGCACTCAAACTACAGGCGATAGACAAAAATTCTCTACACTTTTTATCGAAATATAAATATTATTTGATTACCTGAACAATCAGTCAGTGATTTTCATTAACTGTGTAAGGGAAATCTCAATTTCGTTACTTTCGACCAATGTCCAAGTTTTTGGCTCAAATACCCCTATGTGCGGCGTTGCTCTAAGGAAAAAACCAAGTAGGTAAAAGGTAGAGTTGCCAATAATTTGACAGTGAAACAGTGTGTAATTTTTAGGTCCAAACCGATGACTGAAAGCACTGACAGTTTATATTATTCTTAAATTAGTACTGAAGGGCGAAAGGCCATATTAATTGTTTGATGATTAAGTTGAATGTTGAAGGTAGGTTATTATTATTACTATTATTAATATTGTAAGTGGATTTAAATCCTAGCAAGGTTCCTATTATTACCTTTTTTTTATATTTTATCCTATCTAAACTAGATTTGAATTCAACAACGCGCGCGCTGTTGCGCGGTCTTTCCTCTCCTCCGCGCGGGACGAGGCAGGCAAACGCAAACCGGTCATTCAGCCAGCCGGTCGCGCCTTTTTGTCAGTCCGACAACAGCTGCGAGAGTTTCCGAACGACCGCAGACACGAGGACGAAATTGCTGAACGTGAAATTAAACGTCATAATTTCGACAAAGTAAATTTTACCTGGATTGAAATATTTTGCGCTTTTAAAACTATGAAACTAATAAAGTTTTAATTATTGTATTACCAAGTGATAGTGTAATAATCGTAAAAGTACTTTAAATCCGGTTTCTTAGAATTTAAGGCAGTGCAACAGTTCGTTCGGAGACCTAAATAAATTGTTTTGGTTTTCACCTTAATTGATCAACAAAATAGGTTTATCTCGATTATTTAGTGACTAAAACTCCATCGAAAATGTTTGGAGGCTCGCTTTCTTTCGTAACGTAAGCGAGTTAAACCAGTGAGTAAGAGTTTTGCGCCTGACCTCGAGTTCATTGCAAGTGGAAGAAGGTATGACCTTATAAATGAAGGAATCATATCCTGATGACATTATGCTGTGTTTTGTCCAAGGGTTTGGTGATGGAGAACGGAATTACAAGCCTAGAGAGCTAACAGAGGGTGAAGGTACATCTAGACTGTCCAAGAAACGGTTGCAGAAAAGATTGACTGTTCAGATAGACAATGATAAGACGGCTCAGTGCATTCAGCCCATAGAAGTGAAGAGGTCAATAACAGCTGATGTCATAGAAGAAGCTGTTGAGTTTAGGAGCAGGAATTCAGACCTGATAACCGGGAAGTCTCTTAGGCTTTCTTCTGGAGACAAGTTTCTTAACCGGTTGCCTGAAGTCAAGAGGAGCTTCAGTGATCGGTTCTCTGTCATTACTGATGCCAGTGGGAAGAAGCCCACGAAAGGATTACTGACTATTCGGAAAACTTGGTAAGTACTTTTAATAGAATAGGATACATGTTATTTGTCACACCAGGAAAACATACTTATCACAAAAATACAGTCAACAATAATGACATTGTAGGCGCAGATAGGCTTATTATTACTAAGACAGCAACATTTTCCAGGTATCTGTAATATTTTTTTATTTTTAACTACTTACCATTTACAAAAAATTTAATTAACTAGGTAAGTAATTTAACAACTTTAAAACTGTAATTAAACTTGCAAACTGTGTTTATGTGACTTTGAATACTTAAAAAGTAGAAGTACAGCACCAAATAAATATATCCTTATTCGTGGAGCTATTATGATGTTTATGCTCCGATTAATAGAAATAGGAAGGAAATGTTTTTGAGGAAGTAGTTAATTTACAAAAAAATAATATTGAAGTAGAAATAGTATTGTATTTTCCAACAAGTGAACTTTAAAATAATTAGAATAGTTTATAAGAGTTTAGCAAAAGTGACACATAGGTATCATACTCAGACAACAGTTTGTTGCACTGAAGTCAATTTTATTTATTTACTTTGTGTTGTTATATGTTGGTAAAATCTGGCTGGCTGGCTTATTATTGTTTTGATAGATGTAAAGTATGTGCAAATAAATAGTCAAATAAATCTTATTCTAAATTCAAAATAGTTCTTATAAGATTCCTAAAAGAAAATCAAAAGTACAAGTATTATTACAAGTAAGTTAGCAGCATTCTTACTAGCAACTTATGAAGTATTTCCTAGGTGTAGTACAAAACTTCATCAATCTAATCAACTGGAAATTATTGAACTGTTAGTTACCTTACAAATTAAAAATAATTGCTTTACTATAAGCCTGGAAATTATTGGACTGTTAGTTACCTTACAAATTACAATTAATTGCTTTACTATAAGCCAACTACTAACCACTACCACATTATATAATTTCATAGAGTTAGAATTATTTTATGTATAGTTTATAATGTGTAGTAGAGTATTATTAAACAACTACAAACTACTGCTTCTACTGTTGTATTGAATATCTTAATGAACAACAGTTAACATTCTCTTTTAATCATTGCTGTAAGTTAGTGTAACAAAGTCACATACATTAACCTTGTCAGTTTTATGTAACTGGTTGTAATGCTAAAAATAACAATACAATACACAGGTGGGGGTCCTTGCCTTGAACTACCCTTATTCTTATTACTCATTATTTACACCCTTCAGTACCAGGGGCTGCCTGCCTCCTATTTATGTAATGTAATAGGTGGTAATAGGGAGAAAAACTGATTTATACAATGAAGTTTTGTTTGTTGATAAAATGTCGACATTGTCAATTAAAATAGGCAGTTTCTTTAATGTAAAATAATATATGGTATTAATTGAATTGAATTATAAAACCAAACAAACACACACTTTATGAGGGAGTATTTTAGTATTTTCGATTCTACGCATTTTTGATCTGTTGTCCAACCATGGATTGACCAAAAAGTAATTGTCTGTCTGTCTGTGGTCTAAATTCTGCCGTTTGGTTGCCGCCGGTTACTGTATAATATGTATTTTAGTGTCTTTGAGGTGGTTATGGTTACAAAACCCAGCCCAGCAGTGGTTTGGTGAGCTAGCACAACGCGTCTTTGTATAATCTAATCAACAAAATACTCTTTTCCAAACCAATTTCGTACATCAATCTAAGAAAATCGTATCATGAAAGAGAGTTATAGTAAATAAATTAAGGCGACACTTTATCTGCGCGGAAAAGTAAACGGACTACTACTGATGGCAATGCAGGAAAGTAATAAATAGCGCTAAGCTTTTTTAGTTTATTTGCCGTGCATGTGGAATAAAGGTAGGTATGTCATTTGCGCGCTAGATAGAACTAAACAGCGTTAGTGCCAAGTTCGTTTTTTCGAGATGGCGCCTTAATTTAGGTAATAATAAAGAGCCTTAGCTACAATAATAATATTTCATTTGTGTGATAATGGTGTTATATGTAAGTAATGTAAACATTTCCGAAACGAACGCTTAGTAATGGTCCATGCACACCTTGTATGTTAATATTATTATTATTATCTATCATTGATAAGGATAACTGTATTATTATCATTCATAACAAAGCGATAAATGATAAATACATAAGGACCTATCTATATGTAACTTTACAGATTGGATATTGTTTTTTTATTGAAGTGATTGATAAGTTGCCGATTTTATGCGGATAGTTTGTGACTTATTATTTGAGTATTGCTTACCTTTAAAAATAAATGTAAGTAATGTACTATGTGGTATAGTATGGACACATACCAGATACATATATTGACAACTTTGGTTAGCCGTGAATCGTGATTGAGATAGGAGAACTATTTGTCAGTTTTGTAAATACTAAACTGCGTTGAATAATATAACTAGTACAGCTTTTTATTGCATTATACAGAAATTAAATTGTACGTCACACTGTTATCTTAATAACTGCTGACTGAAAAACTTGCAAAACAACAATTAAGTAAATATACACTTACATGTGATAATTATACTACGTAACACAACACAGAGCTCCTATTTCCTTATCTCTGAATCGGACGGTTTCAAAAAATCTCGCGTGCCCTGTCGCAACTGCATGATAGATTCTCTCCATATGTTGGCGGCCTACATACGGCTAACGAAAATAACCTGCACCACGTTGGAAGGCCAGCGTAGATTGACTCATGTGTGTACTTCCAAGATCCACTTGCGCGTACAATGGGGTCCGTCCGAACCACTAGTGTGATTGGTTGCTGGGTTCATGGCTCATGCATGCGAAACCAGTTGGCGACGTTGTTTTCTTTAGAGATTCGTTGTAAACATATTACTAAACAATAGGTAATAATCTATCAGAGACGTTCTTTGTATTCAAAGATATTTACATTGATGAAATGCTTATTTACTATCTATTTACAGTGCAATCAAATTTAAAACATCATCTTGCAGTACAAAAAAAGTCCTTCAACTGCCTTTCTTGGGTCTTTCTTTGACTATTTGTCCATTACCAACGTGATTTAAATGTTTACTATTAGCACACGTTTCAATCTCGCACACTTACACAAATTACGTGCAATAATACGTGGAATTTAGTCGCCTATAGAGCCTGATTCATCTAAATTGTCGTCGTGTCATGTGTGTTGCAATATACGAAACTTGACACCTGAATACTCCTGATGCAAGATTTGCAAACTTTGTTACACCATATAGTATTTTTCTATTAGGCATCTAACGCTTATGATAGTATCAACATTTATGAATAATTTGCTGCTAATGCTAAAAGACCAACTGACTTTTCCGTGTAGATACCTGCCAAAATAAATTAATCGCTTAGCTAATTGGCTTACGTGGGTACTCTATAAATTCACATGTCTGTCGGTAACTAGATTATGACAACGATTTATTTGAGAAGGCGAGCCTTTTGCTGTAATCAGATTACAAGTTTTACCGCAAAGTTTACAGTCCGCATAATTCTACGTTTCCACCAAAGGGCTTGAATTACCCTATTGAACCATTAATCTGTTTTATCCTTGGGGGAGGCCTTTGTCCAGCAGTGGACGTTTTTCGGATGAATCTGTTTTAATTTATAAGCGGTTTATTACAACTGTTAATTTAGTCTTGCATTGTACTAAAATATACCCTTACTAAAATAATTTGTAGTATTAGCTAAGATACTCGTTGTTTTATTGAAGCTAAAACAAAAGACAAAAAAATTACGTAAAACCAATTATTAGTCCGATAGCGCAAGTACAATTTAATAAGTAATTTATTTAACACTTTTATTTTATTATCCCTGCCCTCGGAGTGCTCTCTGTTTACTTATGTTTTATGTATCTTGTCCGCAATTGACGACTCGGGTCAAGGACAAGCGGAAAAACATTTTGATGCGAGATCACGTGTAGCGATTGTACGACAAACACCTGAGAAAACAGGCCACCAGAACTCTAATAATGTATTATAATAAATTATGTAACTTTTGATTTTTTTATTCTAATATTCCTTCAAACATGATCAATGATTATATCTCTTCGTCGGACCTGTGCGTCGGACCAATGCAGTCTAACTTTTTTGCAGTTACTTTTTAGCATAAAGGATTTCATAATCGTCTTTCTCATGTGCTATTGGCTAATTTTGTTATTATATTACCACTGTTTATGGCCCACACGACAAGCAAGCAAGCATAATGTAAAATTTGCTGAAAGAGTCTCCCTGGTCGTCGACGTTTCAGAACTTTTAGGCAATTAATCAATTCAAACATTAGGTTTCATGTTTGATCGTTTTCTAGATAGTACTTTGTATAAAAATACGAATTTCGAACCCAAAATTTACTCAACACGAGCCTTGACCATTGTAAATAAGCAAGCTTGGTCGTTTGTAGTTTGAAAACAGGCGGGTGATGTCATGATAACACCTCCATAAGGCCGGAAGACTGTCGCGAGCTCTACCGTCAATAACAAATAATAGAGCTACCATAATAATTATATATATTAGGTAAGTATTGCTATTATAGGTGGTCGCAAGCAGGTAATATGTTTTGTAAGCTATAAATTTACGCGGCTACCTCCGACTTGTTTTATAATAAAAAAGTGTTCATCCTTAATTAATTAGGCATCAAACATCTTGGACTGTATACTTTGTCTGATTATTGGCATAGTGTATTTCTTTTTCTTTTTTCGTCTGTTATTGAAATAAACACAAAAGTGCCAAAGTATCTAATGTGCTGTGTGATTCCTGTCCTGGCTTAGTCTTTCTGTCGATAACTACTTACCTATTTATTATAATAGAAACAGTTTTTCTTACCTACCTAAAATATGAGTCATTACGTTTATTCGTAAATCGCAAATAAGTAAGAAAAACCTACCTTTGTATAAATTCTTTCCTAACATATTATAAATTACTTTGACTATTTCATCGATGGCTATATGAATATGAGTTGTAGAGTACGTTTCTCACGAAATAACGTAATTTTTATCAAGTTATAAAACTGTCACCATGATCACGGGTTGTGCGTGCAGTTAGTCTTAAAACGAACAAACAGACAAGTAATAATTATAAGAAAAGATCGGCAATTTTTGCTGTTAACTACGACACACCACTTTATTAGTAGGTGTAACGTAACCGTTTAGTTTTGCTTTATCCAGCTCTTAATGTGATTTAGTTACGCCAACACCGTTTCTAATTAATTTCTAAGGAACCGAATACAAATCAAAATTTTCTTTGTACATTTGTATTTCATATTCGTCATGATAGAGTATAGTTCCTGCTTAGCCTAGAATTTATAAACAAACTTCATGTCATTGTATTATTCTAAAAAGTTTTATCTTATCCTGCTTCTTTTAGCAATAGGAGTTCTTCTTATTTCTCCCCAGCTATTCTTCTTATTCTGCTCTCGTCGGTGGAGTCTAGACCATCGTGTTATATTATTCCTATGTTAAAATTCCTCTTCTACCTTTCCTTCAATAATGTTTCTCATAAAGGCATTGTGTGATGTAAGCCGCGCCTAGCATCTTTCCTCTTTCCCCAGCGATGTCCTTTAAAGATTTTTATGTTTCTATAAGTTTATGAAAATTAGTAGTATTCATATTATCGGTTACGTATTAAAAAATCAAAACTTCATCGAGCAAATTTCAAAATAACAACGAACAAATGAACAAATTTTAAAATATCAATGGTCATTTGACCAAAAGTTCAACTGACCAAAGTCTGAAATATCAACGTTTAAATTATCTATGTCACTATAGGCCAAATCGTTTAAAGAGGATTTTTGGTTCATTTATTAATTATCAACTGAACATTTTCTTAGATTTTCGCGGTTGTTAAATGTGTGTTAGTGCAATTATCAACTGGTTTCACCAGCCAAACCAAAATTGCCTTATTACCTATATGTTACCGGCCAAACCCAATTTTGGGTCAAACTAGTTTTGCCTAGGCTAAACTGGGTTTAGGTAAGGTTAGGTTTGTTTAGGTTAATGTGTAACCTAACACGAAGGGTATGGCGAGTGATCTGGGCTCGCTACGCTCGCCCACATCGCTTCTGCCATACCCTTCGAACCTATACTATCCAAAGTAGGGGTGCCCTGAACTCCTGTGCTCGCTTCGCTCGCACCCGCCTGGTGAACTAATTTAGCCTAGGCCCTAGGACATGTAAATGTTTATAATTTGCAAACTAACTAATTTATTAGACTGTGGAACGTAAACAAAACACTGAAGAATATCATTCGCAATAATAAAACTAGGAATGATTTTGCACTTTAAATTTTGATCTAGCAACTTTTGGTCAGTCGTCCATTTGATGACACATACATTTGGATTATAAAATTTTGCTAAATAAAACATTTGGTCATTTAAATTTTGTTATTCCATTTGTTGTTCTTTTAAAATTTGCTCGATGAAGTTTTGATTTTCTAATATGCAACCATATTATCTGGGTTATTATTTACAACTTCATGAAAATAATTCCCTTTAATCGATCTCAGTTCTAACATGCCCGGTCCGCGCGTGACAGACATAATTTTGTCGTGCGTATTCTCTTATCCTATTGGAGGATATTTCAATATTGCGAGTTTCTCGCGCGACAAACTTTTGTCATAGCACTGCATGTTACGGGGGCTGTTTTTAACTCCCCTACAAAAAAGAGGGGTGTTATTAATTTGACGTGTGCGTCTGTCTGGCTGTGACATTGTAAATCCTAAACGGATGCCGATTTTATTCTAGTTATTTTTGTTACGATCGAGAGGGTTCTTAGCTATGATTAAAAAAAATGTCTTCAGCCATTTGAAGATTATCAACTCTTTTCTAGTTGTTGAAAGTATTAAGTAACGGTTTTGTGGCGGGGGTCTTAATATTTTTATTTAATGTTAATTTCATAAATTATGATATTAACATTGCTTTTCAAATTGTTATATCAGTTTACCCCTGTGATTTGGTACAAAAAAAGGTGTTTAAAATAAAGAGCGAAGTACCTAACTTCTTAATTGTTTATAAGTACTTTCTGACAATCCGACTCAACGTTTCGTTTCTCAAAGGCTTGATAGTGTATTGGAAGTCGTGTCGAGTAACTATAGTGCGGTACTACTTGTCTATGCTGATTCACCAGTCGGTCACTGCTTCATAATGATCATACGAGTAGTAACGTTTTTTAACCGCCGCCCCCTATCTATATCATCAGCATCAAAGCCATCAACGAATTTAGCTACGTGACTATTTTCCGAGAGATCTTTACCAAGGTCGTCGTAATTACAAACCATCCTGCTGAATTAAACATGAGTACGTCGCGACTAATGTCTTGTAGAGACGGACTCTCTTAATCTGGTCGGGTTGTTAGGTTTTTGGACACCCAGTTATAGAGTAAAGTTAAGCAGAGCGGGGAAGTTGGCATGTCTCCAACGTTTGTGGCGTTTGTCGACGACATCGTTATCGTTTGTAACACTATGACAAAAGCTACCGAGTTTAAACTGTTTGAACTTGGAATTGCCATACTAAAATGAAATATAAACTCTGTTAGTGGCAGTTTGATATTCCACTATTTATTTTACATCCCTAATAATTATTAAAACCGAATGACAAAAGATACCGTATCGAAAAATTACGGGTATTTTCTTATAATTTGTCATATTCCTTGTATATAAGATTTACAGGAATACCATGTTTATTTTTATTTTTATTTTTAAATTTTTGGGTTATAAAGTTCGACCAGAAATTAAAAAACCTCGCTATATCGCGGAATTTCAGTGGAACACATTTTATAATAGAATTGTTGCCATAAAAATAAAATATACATTTGGCGCCCCCAGAGCAGGTTTTTTAATTATCTGATCAGGCTTTACAAAATTTATGTATTTAAAGCCTGACCAAAGAAATAAAAAAGCCTGCTCTGGGGGCGCCACGTGTATACTCGTATTTTTACGACTGTGGCAACAATTTCCCTTTTAAAATTAGTTCCATTGAAATTCCATTGGTTGGGCTTTAACTGTAAATTTTGAATTGCTTCTATTTCGATTTCTAGAAGAAAATATGTAGTCTAAGTTTTAATAGTAAGGGAGCGCTATTATGGCTTACTTCAATTGGTTAATAAATCTGTTTAGTGTCTAATAGTTCTCTTTGATCGGCAACTAGACATATTTAGTATATTGCTGTTTTGTGCTAAGAATATGCAGGATTAATGTGTGTAGCATCTATTTAATGTTGACGCTAACCACAAGCCCTGTAAAACGAAGAATTATGATCATGCGCACATTCAAGTTAGTAAAATGTTGTTAATAGTTTATTTTTCCAGGAAAATCGTGGTTACTTTTATTGCTATCAGTAAAATGTTATGTTTTGGTGAACTGAAAGTATAGAATTTCTGTGATCGCGATCTTTGCATTTTGTTTAGATCACGAATGCTTAGTAAAAAAATAACATATTTGCAATATTAATTTCTACATCTAATATTTATCTTTTACTTCAAACTTGAATAAAATGTCCCTAAATATAAAGAGCATAATAAATGGATTGAGTATATTTTGCATAAAAGCAGTTTTTCCTAAGGAAAAAATGCGTCTGAAAAATGTTTAATTTTTCTATAAGCCGATAATTCCGATTATGTACAATTTATATGTTAAATTTTGCCATGTTATGAATCCATAAAAGTAAATAATAAAGTCATTTACACAGAATCGAAGGTATCAAGTACCTACACAAGAAGCACTTCAAGGCACTTGTCAAAGCGATCAAAAGCCTTTGCGGAGTCAAAGTATAAGGTCAAAGGAAAACGACCCATGATATTTGATATTCCTGTTTCTATAGCAAGTACAATCTTGGTCGTATTCCAAGAATTCTTATATCTCATTGCTTTGGTTAAATCAACGTTAATGTTACAGTTATGACTTAATGATAAATAAAATTTTAAATACAGTTCGTAGCTGAGTCGACCATTTTGAAATCCTATTGAATACAACATTATTTTCGTTTTAAAATTCAGTGTTCGTTTCCAATAATAGGATTTGATTATCTATTTACTTCTTGATGTTTGTTATACATATTATTATTTGTGAAGTATTTTAATTCCAACATGTAAAATTCTCAGCACCTGTCCCAGTTTTATTGATATTAGTTTGAGACAGTAGCTCGGATGCATTGGGCGGATGTTTGTTCTCATACTTTCTACGTCAGTCTTCACATGTCTGTCTAGCTTAAGTCTGCAGTGAATTGGCAAGCTTACCCACTGCTAACTGTTTTCAACAACTGGCAGAAGAATTTAGACTATAGTCTTGGCAGTGACATAGTTGGCAAATTCAGAAGACATGTTTATCATTCCATATATATCACGGGCTCATCGCATATAATATTGATTAAAATATTATATAATTTATTTTTGAGCTTCTTTATTCATTTGTTTGATTGGAGTATTGCATAGAAGATCATTCTCCAAAGTTTTTAAATAACAGTAATAATAACAATTGTAACGAACTGAAATAACTTTTCAGTGTTTCAATTCTTCTCAGCGTTTCCATGATTGTGGTATCGGTGGGATTTCTTTATAATACCTGAAAAATCAAAAAGTGTATCTTTTACAAGGTGTGCTGACGTAGATAAGACGCAACATCTGTTTACGTAAGCCTTAGATTGTTGTTTTTAGTTAGCTTAGAAAGATAATATGTTTGTGAAACTGAGGAAGATGATAGTAATCAGTAAATAAGGTAGTCAGGTTATGTAATAGAACATAACAATGGAGATGATAGATAATAAATGGCCTAAACTAAATTAGCTTTACAATCTATGCATTTTAAAACCGTCTTCTTTACAGGTTATTGCGCGACGATAAGGAAATAAATTATTTCTTAAATAATTGACCACTTAATTCAATAGCATTTTTAAACCCTTTAATAACGCAATGGACAAAAACAGGAAAACTACCGTAATAACATGGTACAACAATAACTTTCCTTAAGTTCCTCCCCTCCTCTTCCGCGGTTAAGGTGGTCTAATTTTAGCGTTTCTCAGGAAAATCTGTTCTGTTCTAGTAGAGTGGTAATCAGAGTTATGATCAAAATAATTCCTAATAAAATTCCTGTCCAAAATAAGACTAATTAGGCTTAGGCATATTGATGTGATACGAAAGGTTTTTGTAAGTAGCTTTTTTTACTAGCGATCAATAAACTTAAGTTCATTATTTTGGCATAATTTGTAAATGTTCCAAATACAAATAAAAAAACTACCTACCTAACAAATCCTCCACTGGGTGAAAATGCCTTGTCTTTCAAAGGCACTAACACCGCTGTTCCTTGATGTTGGGGAAACTTAACGAAATATTTTACACTCCCTGGTATCAGATCTCCTGAAATAAGAATAAAATAACAAATATTTAGATAAATATTAGGAACTGAACTTACTAAAGTAATCTAACCAAACGATGATAGCAGAATTTATCTAGTCATCTAGCATTTTTTTTTTCTTTTTTTTTTTTTTTTTTTTTTTTCTTTTGGTCGCGTTCATAAGTCCAGTCATATCACGTGCTTCTATACTTTAAATTAACTTTTTTTCCAAAAGCATTCAGGACTTATAATTTGATGTAAAATATTGAGTCCCGTACACTGTATATGTATCACATAAAAATAAGGATAACGAGTCTTTAGGAAAAAAGTTATTTGAAAGTATAAAAACACGTGGTATGACTGCACTTATGAACTTGTACTGTACATAATAAATTTTAGTTGTTAAAAAATTATATAGCTCTGTGTTCGAAGAGGAATTTTAAATACTTACCATATTGATCATATCTGTATTTGCGTAGAAGCGACTGTTGGAGGTTAGTTTGTCCCTGGTTCGACATTACCAGAATGGCACATTTCTGCAACATTTCCAAACTTAACTATAGCACAGAATGAGTAATACTATTTACGCAACTGAAGACGAGCTTTTTCATGTTATCGACAGTAGGCGAAACCTACAGATTTTTGACACATATTAAAATTAAGTAGGTAGAATAATTATGAAAATACGGTTACTTACATCATCAGGACCAAAAAATGTGTTCTCTCCGTACGAATAAGTTTCGTCGTCATCCTTGTCTGTCTTCTTTTTGTTATCCATTCCAATTACCCTGTCAAGAAAGCGTGCAGCGCTCTCTGCTTCTTTTATGTCTGGTGAGGACGTACTGGGCAGGAAAGAAGCTATTGGATGTGTAATCACCCTCTGAAAGTGTTCAAATAGTGCTTGCTTGATTATGGTGTGGGTTTTATTTAAGGTTAACCTACCTTACAACCCTGATGTCAGAATTATTGAGCCGAGAATTATTGATATTCCATAATATAAACTCATTTGAAATTGGAGGAAGTTATTTTGTATATTACTGCTAATTTCTTAGTTGCAAGTTATTCAATATCTTGACAATAATAAAGAATATTTCAGACATCTCACACACGGCCGACTGATCATGTACTGAGCTATGCCTATTATACCTAGCACTGAAAACTCACGTATACATTACACGATTCGTACTTTACAGGTTGCTATAAATAAACCACATCCATCTACCTACATACTTTTGCATATGACACTGTAATAATTGGTCGAACTTACACTGTGAACAAATATTAACTTAAAGCAGTACGCGTAAATAACACTGCTAAATTTAATAAAAGCCATGTCTGTTCCGAATGAGCTCACGGATTAAAATGCATTTGTACGAGAAAACGTGAAACATACAACCAAAAACGGTTTATACAATAAAAGTTCGGGTTACTTTTGTTATGAGAATCGTTTTCTTAAACTTCCGTGGGACAAAAACACAGAAAAGTGTTCTAATGATTGCAAATGTTATTTCGTTACTGTTCCAACTACATATACTATCGAGGTTTTATTTTTAAATTTTGGAAGGAATAAGTTTGATTGATTTTGAAAGGGGTGCGGATTATAAGTAAGTGAAGTTATTGAATTCTATGAAGGTAGTCTGAATTATAAGAGGTATTTATGTGCATATAGAATAAGATTATTTTATCTATGGGACATCACGACACAACAGATAAAACAAAATTAAAGGACAACAGAAAAGAAGAAGAATTAATAAAAAAATAATGGTATATTTCCATTTTTTTTATTACTAGTACCTACTGACAATATTACATTATAACAGTAACATGATCAAAATCAGTTACATGTGCGAGCTACGACCGTAGCATGAGAAGTATTTTATTCTGTTATTTTCAATTGTGTGGATTATTAATAATTTTTAAGCATATTTGTTTAGTTTCAAAGGGTTACTCACATTTAAACAAAATTATTGTCTGGTGATAAAATCTCAATTATATTAACAAAACTAGCTGTCTTAATCAATCATTAGTAATCTTTGTCTGTTTGTACAGACAAACAGAGAAAAATAAAATAGGGGAATGTTTGATCTATATCACTTCTTACATCTCCCGAATCGATTTTGAGCTTTTTTTTTCTATGTACAGATTTTCGACCCCTACAGTTTTATCATATACCTAAATGTACTTTATACTAATATTGGATTCTATGCAATTGCACTACTGCTAGTCCTTTAGACACTGAATAAAAATAAAACTGAGAAGTTTCATTCTCTGTGATTATTTTACTCGATACCACAGTAAACTTTCTTACTGCCACGCTAAAAGGCATGAACAGACTTCGCATATCTATTCATATTTAATAAGCTCTGTGGGTGAAACTCGTGTAGCCTAGAAACTGGCACACTTGTGGTCTCACACGAGAAACACGCCACTCGCTGCAAACAACCACCTCAATCAATGTTAGTTCTTTCTTAGTTCTAGTTTCTGGGACAGCAAATGCAATTTTCTTTGTTTGCATTTCTGCTGTTTATCAATGCCACTATTTATTTTTCATTCCATCTATTCGAAATGGACGTCTTGCACCCAAAGGTGGTGTTTTCTATAAGAAACTTTTAGCGGGCAGTAATGAGCTTTTAATCCTCTTTTTGAATTTGGGACATGTTATTCAGTTAACTTCCTTTCCGATGCTGCTATCCTCAAAATTCATACATTTGATACATGTCGGCAATCAAATTATGTGTCGCGGTTTATATATAATGGTATTAGGTAATTGTAGGCGGTCCTTTTATTTTTTATTTTTTTATTATTTTATTTTACTTTATTTGGAAAACTTACAGTACAGCTAGTTAAATAAAACTTCGATTTGCAACAATGGATGAGAGTTAAAGCCATTTACAAGTTTTCACCTGTCGAGTTTTTAGTGTAACGTCATGCATCATCTATCATGTTTGTCATATAATATAATTGATTGCTTTTGTACTGAAGAAACTCGTATGTTTTACTGTGTCGTGATCGTGACGTCTTAATTAATAAATCTTTTTGTTCTTTAAAAAATAAATTATTTCAGTCTTTTTAAATAGTCTCTTCCTACGTCACCAACGACAGCCTGTCTCCAGTGCGGGATTTGGACCTTGATCGAGAGGTGTTACAATACCATAGCATAGAATAAATAATAGTAATAGGTTGGATAATATTAGGGGAACACATTTGTTGTTACTTTTATAGGCACTATCGCACAATACCAAGGTGGGAAGGGTTGGGGTAGTCAAATTTTCTGAATCGGGAACATGTCTAGAAACAAATACTTGAACTGCTTTCATATCATAAACTTTTTGCCAAAACAATGTAGCTTAAGCATCTTGTTCACATGAAGGCCGTAGGATTTTTCCTTAGTTTGTTTACTGTTACTGAGAATCTATTTATCCTATCCCTAGGCGTTATTTATTGGTGTAATGTATTCCGTATTTACCTACTGGAATTTTCCCGGCGAACTTCGATTGTTTACCGTAAAATTACTGTTAGGATTAATACCTAGAGCTGTTTATTGTCCAAATATCTAGTTTTGTCTGTTATTATTTAATAGTATTAGGTGTTTCCCTTTGGCCATCTGGCATACAAGCGGTTAATATTTTTATGCTGTTTAATGCATTGTTATGGACCGAATGAAGAACTTCTTCGTTCCTAATAATACGATTAATAACCGTGGAAGCCTTAAACGATATCATATTTATTAAGTACTTCAAAGAAAGTAAAAAAGGACCTGATTCAAACACTACTCTTTTCGTTTGTTTGAGGCTTTCGCGCTTAGTACACATTATTTTGTACCTACTAAGAAAAAAAGGAAAATAAGGTAGGTATCGTAAAACATACCTATTTACAATGATCGCGTAAAGACCCGTAAATATACAAAATAATGTGTACTATTCTTTTCTTTTAGTACTGTTTCTATACCTAGTATTCAATAACAGTTACCAGTGGACAACTCAATTCGACGCCACGAGGCAGACAGGCCGGCGCCGAACAGTTTACCAAGTTTATTTCAGCTACCGATAAATAACTCCTGTAAGTCTGTCTGTTCGCGTACTTTCCAAGCATCTAATTAAAGGGAAGATAAAATTATGATGAAATATGTTTTCTTAATTATTTATTTTTAAGATGATTTTGTAAACTTGTAAGTACTTATGTACGAGTATATTTTAATACAAATGGAGATCACATTCTGCTCCCGTAAAAGATACAATTTTCCTTATAATATTTTCTAACGGCTAGATTCAAGCTTCCCTTCAATTTAATCCTTAAGAATCCTAAAGAAAAAAGAAGGTTAAAGAATCTAACCCATCAGCTTGAATGAAAATAAGCCGATAAAAACTACAATGTGTACATAATATACTGTATTGTAACAGGTAAGATAATCCTTGAGGAGTCCTTAAGGTGCGTACACACACAGACTTTGAGAAAGGGCGGGCAGAGGGACGATATCCAAGTTTATATGCAGTCTGTCACATAGAAAACGGGCACAATCTGTGTTAAAGGCTTAAAATAAATTCGGATATCGGATCGCACGTCTCCCGCCTCCGTGGCCGTGGGTTCGGGCTTTTAGGGAGCCAGTTTATTATACAATGCTACTCACTCAATCAGATGAAACGGATGAAATACACAGGAAACAATACAACACAACATCTTTTGAAGATTTATGTAAGTAGTTACTGAAGAAGACGTCGTCGGTTATTTTGCCTCGTCTTCGTGCTTATTCTAGGAAACAAATTAATATTATTTCTTCTCACCTTCAAAAAAAAGAGCGTAATTTTAAATTTGAACACTACTCGCATGCGTTAAGTTACCTGTTTATGAATCTTTTTTGCTAAATTTATTTATTGCGCATATTTGATGATATTTCTCATGAAAAATAATTTACAAATATTGATTCATAAGTTTTGAATCTACAGCTATGCAGAGAAGGCTCGAAAAGCTACTATCGAAAAATCGTTTTCAAAATTTCTTTGACCAGGGAGGGTGGATATATATAGAGCATGTTATATATTATTTGTAATCTACTCATGATTCCCTTTCATCTGATATCCCACATGGCATGTTATTAATATTTATTTATTTTTAGCCGCATTATTGGATTTCAGGTACTAAGAGTAATTTTTCGAACTGCTATAGCGATTTTCGGATTCAGTGATGTCCAAAACCCCTGAAAAGCATTATTCGCAACTTGTTACAAGATTTGCCTCTGGCAGTCACAATTCAGAGATTGTTTCCTAGTCTAAATAAGCGAGCGTGGATTGTGGATTTTCTTATATCATTTAGAAATTAGAAATCAGAAATATTTATTTGTACGACATCACAACACAGAAATTGACAATAAGAAAATACAATTAACTACATAATAAAACTACACACATGAGACAAGAACGATGCAATTACCTACTACTTGCAAACATCCCACTGTGCTGCGACACCCACACAAAAAGGGCCTCACTCAGCAAAATGCCCGGCTGGGCTACGGCGGCGCTGGTCTTTCACGAGCCGAAATGTTATCCTAAGATATTTCCTATTGTGGTCAGCTAATACAAATAGGGAAATATTTACATCAATTAAAAATCAATCATAATATACTCGTCAGTACGAATACATCGTACTTCACGCTTATTACAGTTCTCTAAAATAGAAACCACATAATATTATTTATGCGTAAGTACCTATAGGTATTTATGTTCGTAGGATAATAAGCGAAAACTTTATACTCATTGCTTAGTTTAGAATAATAATATTCAGTATTTAATACTTTTTAAATCTTAGACCGTAATTTTTTTTTATAAAGCTACGGTTCTCTAACTTTGGTTTGAGGTAGAAACCAAATTTTTGCGTATAATATTTATTGCTGAAAAACCACAAACATACTAGATGAACTTATTATGTTGTTTTGTGTTTGTTCTGTTGACAAAAGCAAATAAATCAGGAAAATATTGTGCGTAGTATGTAGTTTTACCTAAATTGTTTGGCGATATAATAACAATTGCGGACGTTATTAAATTTTATCGCCATCAAAAATAATTTCCTCCTCCTCCTTTGTGTCGTTATGTTAGTTTGAACAAGTGGCGTTTTAGCTCATTTCAGTTTTAACTTGTGTTGAACTCAGTGTTTTTAATTTCAGTTATCAATATACAACATTTCACAATATTTTGCTTGTGAAATTTTCGGGTGTTATATTCACAAATCCGTGCACGTGGGGTGTGTTATTGTTGAATAACAAGACAAACAAAACCGTGTTTAGACTGTGTCTGTGTCTATGTGCCTGTTTTCATTATACTGCTTTATTTATTCGTATGTAAAAGGCAATTTATGGTCTCAAAATGAGGAAAAATAAATCGGCGACAGAAATCGGTCATCGTCCGAGATTACCGTCTTGTGGTAGTGGCCCGAATCTGACTATCTCTCGTCACAGAGGGTCTAGGAAGAGAAAAAGGTAGTCTATTTAGTCTTAATCTATTTATAACTAGCAGTGCGCCCGCCGCGTTTTTTTTTACTTTTCCGTGAATTTCCCGTAGAAATGAGATACTTTCCCGTGGTAAAAACTATCTAAGATGTTGACCAAGCACCACCATGCAAAATTTCATTCAAACCGGTTCAACAGTTTTGAAGATTAGTCCGTACAAACAAATAAACAGAGAAACAACAAAAAATTATCTGCTTAGTACAAGTTGTATGTACGCTTCCGTCTTTAGTTCCAAGAATCCTATTTTATGTCTATTTTAGACCGTATACGAATAACATAATTATGGTAGATTGCAAGTTAGTGGTTTATTAAGAATTTCGCAGCAAAGCAGCGTCAACTCGAACAAATATTTAATTTATTGCATCAAACACTTTTACAGTTCATAAATGTTTTAAAACAATAAAACCTTTTTTTAATTCAAACCAATAATATAATATTTGTGCTTCGATGTTCCAAATAAATAAGTCCAAAATGATATGTATGTAATACGAGTATACACAGATTTTACGTCTGACGTTGCTGACGTAGATTTATCAGAAACTTGCAAAAACGTTGACTATCTCATCCATCTTGGATGATAACATCTGTTTCTTGGCGTGGCCTTGCAGCCTTGACCCTTATCCCAGTAACTCCCTAGCCAATTATCTCGAGTGGCACTACGTCACGATGTCTGCCCACAGACCTCTCATTTTAATACTGCTAGCTATAAAAAAAACATCTGCCATCTGTCTTCTGGTACGGGTTTCAGGACTTTTCCATAATACGTAATACGCCACAGTCATTTTGGGGAGGCCCCGGCCCCACTTTGTACAAAAGAGGAAAACAAAAACTATACAGCCAAATTTTTCAGTTTGTTAAAGTTTTTCAGTTTGATTAGATATTCTACGTTCGCTGCTTCAACAAATGTATGTTTGTTTTATAATTAGAATACCTGAGGGTTGTAGTTATTTTATAATACACGTTGAATGTCATCATATAGTTTAGATCCTGTGCGTGTGAAACGACCGCTTAGTTCATGTCGAGGGTTCATAGCTTCATCCGGTAATCTTGCTGCAGAGGAAATTCCTGATGATATTGTTTGTGTGGCATCTGCGTGACACTAAACAATGTCTGCATATGACCTTCAGCATATATACTAATAATCTAGTGGTTAAGTGACTAAGGGTTCGGCTATTCCATTCTTACAATGTTTTTCTCAAAGTATTAAATAAACAAAGGAAAACATTATGTGGCATATATATGGGATATTTTCAAAACAGTTACATTATAAAATTTACTGTAGAATAATTATTCATTATATATACATAGGTACATAAAGAGAAGCTCTTTTCCTAACGGGGTGAGCAGAGTAAATGGGAGTGAAGATGATTAAATAAAAGTAAACTGCCATCCTCACCTTTCCAGTTATGATATTTCGGGTTAGATAATATTCTTTTCGACATATATACCTATCTGCTGAACAAATCGACCAAGACACCAGTTGGACCAGCTCAGTTAGCGTTGTCATCGTGGCTTAGTGGTCTCGAAGACTATGTAACTGAAATATTATTAGCAGTTAGCTAATAGCTAGTTTTCTTTTTAGTTTGGTTCTCTTGTTAGTTTGCATTAAGTGTCCTCGTTGTTTGTTCCAGGTCAACTGGGAACTTCGCGGCGGGCAGCGCGGGTGGCGGGTGCGGGGCGCCCCGCTCCGCACCCTCCACCCCGCTGCAGCTGGACACCCACCCACGCGCCAAAACTGACAAGTGAGTGTTTTTTAATTAGCGTTTGTATACTCTTGGTGAGACACGCCGAGTACGGTCAACTACGGTGCCGCCTACATCCGTGAGATTGCCAATATTGGAACTTACGCCGTGTCGCCGCCACCGCTATATTGAAACGTCAAATATGAAAATAAGAGCTATTGGTTGAAGTAAAATTTCATATAGATACTAGCGCCGCCCTTTAGCTCAGATATAAGTTGGTTAATTACAAGTGTAGTACCTACGGTGTGGCGAAGGCTACCCTGTCCTAGATACACCTTATTCTTGGTATTACGTCAAGAGCTATAAAAATTGTTTTACCTGGATCACTCGTATAGCCCGTATGTCTATATATCTGACCAACCACGGCCAGTTTGATATGAATCTACATAATTATAAGAGTACATCAATTTGAGTGACCTAAACACGGTTGTTACAGTTGAACTTTGAATAGGGTCTCAAATAGGGTGATTTCTCGGTGACTGTGTACTCATACAAGGCACAGGCATTGATTAATCCACATTTAGTGGTCTTAGGTTTGTTCATAAAATATGACGCTTCGTCTGAGACTTGCTTTTAATCTTTTCAAAAACAAGTCAAAACAATAAACTTCAGTGGTTGGTTTTGAATCAGAGCTATGAGACCCTAATGGTACCTTTAAATTTACTGGCTCTTGAACTTTGGAATTGTCTAAATGAAATTGGTGTAAAATAATAGGTACCTAGATTTTTTGACTTTCTGTTTACAGCTCTTAAATTAATGAAAGGTGAAATGTTAATACGTTTCGAGGCTATTGTGTGACAGTATTCATACAGATTTTGAATTAAATTACTCTCAATTCTGAAAATACTGAACTTATCGTAGTCAGTCAGTATTATTTTTTAACAGAAAAACACAAGGAAACATAAATAAAGGAAATAAAAATATACACCATCGCTATGTTATTTGAATTTGTAGAAAGAAAATAAAATAATTGCTTGTTTAATATATTGTTCGTTCATTCATTACGAACCTTTACCACACGAGTATATAACCTTTACTTTGTCCAAATCGCTCGGTGTCTATAATTTTCCGGAAAAATCAAAGATACACATAATAATTTACCTAGATGGTTTTTTAATAAATTAAAATGGGGTTATGGACAAGTGCGAGCCGCTTATTATCTTGACCTTTCGTCGATTGACATGACAATTCAATAGTCATCACATACTAGGTACATAGTCACTAAAGGCTCAGTCCATGACTGGGACATCGTTTACAAAAAAATTATCGACTCACCAAAAGCTTATTGATTACTGCCCGCTGCCCGCTGCTCCGTCTCGCCCGCGTTCACAGTTTTTCCCGTGGTAATGAGGTATTTTTCCGAGGTAAAAGGTGGCCTACGTGCTTTTCCAAGGTCTATTCTATCTTTGTATTAAGTTTGATATTGATCGGCTTAGTTCTTTTGCGTTAAAGCGCAACAAACAGGCAGACAAACAGAGTTACTATAGCATTTTATAAAATTTTACATTGTACTTTGTCATTCAAATAGATAGGTTTTTGCGTGATCCTGTGGTGCTTATTTCCCTACGTAAGCACTAAAGTGGCATTCTTTAAGTTAGTTGAAATTAACTGTTATGCTCCAGGGAGCAAGGTCCGCAAGTGTTCAGTGGAGCATTCTAAGTAGGATAGATACTACAAAAGAGAAAAATGGCGGTGTTAGTTTTATTTTTTTCTATTTTTTTATCGACTTTAATAATTATTCATTGAACTCCTATCTTCTCTTCATACTCGTAGATTGGCTATTTAGGTTTAGTTAGAGCTTATAATTAGTACTTTTTAGATTAAATCATGTTCCCTTTTTTTTGTTATTAACATAGCGATTGCAAGGCCTACAACAAGTAATTTACCGTAGCCTCGGAGTAATTAAAGTAATTTATTATATAGCTGTCAACTTGTTGACACGCATTTAATCTCCTTAAAATAGTGGCTAAACTAGATCCAAATCAGAATAAGAATATTACTCATTCCAAAAAGAAATATTATGGCATCTGATAGATACTGGTTCTGTCTAATATGACTGTCTAATAATATTGCCCATCCAATTAAATATTCTGACTAAACTGTAATGAAAAGAAATGAAACAAAATTAAGATAATTAGGGACGACTTGGCAAAAAGTAATAATAAGATATTATCAGTCAATGCTGAACAATTTTATGTTATTTGCGTACATTAAAGTATTTGGCTTGTCTTTTATTGTAATTTTCTAAAGAATCCTTTCTTGGAAACGAAATACAACAGTTTTCTTACTTTTCCTTTTAAATTACTACGTATAATTTGTATGGAACCTTTTCTCGTATCGAGTATTTTTAATTCTGTTCCGAGGAAAGTTTCTTTGGAAAAGTTGTTTATATTTATGTTTTAATATTAAAAACACTGCTACAAGATAAAATTTACTCACAATTTCTACTAGAAAAATTGATGGGAAAACAATAATTCTGCTCAGATAAAACTCTTATTATATTGTTCAGTCATTTTGTTTGCGTTTGTGGACAATAATGATTTCATTTCCTTTATTAAATCATTCACGCCGACTTCATTCATGTTTCACTTAAATCACAAAATGATAAATACGTTTCCTTTCTGACGATTTGATAATGGAGAATCGACAGAGAAAAAACCCTGTATTCAGTTGCGTTCGACCCAATTTTTCTTTACTTTTAGTTAATTTGTTTCGTTGTCTCTAAATATCCTTTTAAACACATTCAGACCGGACTGGACGATATCTAGTTTTAATGATGTTTAAACTATACAAGCAAACTATACTTTCCTTTATAAAAAGCTTCTTTGATCATCATTCGTGGATCGTGGTTGGATAATTAATTACCAATTGATTATTATGTTAATCTATTCAGTACTAACTAATATATCGGCATTTTAAAATTGTAAAATTAGTTTCAATCCGATGCCGTGCCGCCGCCGGCTTGTATAGATGTGGTTGCACCATTAGGGCCTGGCCACATGTAGCCGGCCACCGGCGCCCCTTACTAACCTAGGCCCTTTCCTTATTACTCTTATTACTCGCGCGACAAACTTTTGTCATAGCACTCCATGTTACGGGGGCTGTTGTCTATAGCCTCTTGTGTTGTTCATTTTTCATGCGTGAAACTTATTTAGTAATTTTGTTATTTAGATTATTTGTACAATCTAGTTAGATTATTGTTATCTTATACAATATATAGCGCTACGATTAAACATAGCTAGCGATGTTAGCCTCTATCAGTAGTGTTTGTGTTACGAGTCGAGCGTAACGTGTTCCATCGTACGGAAAAACTTAAAAACTTGTTTTGAGACTTCGGCAAGCTTAAAATGGAAACATCTAGTACTTTGAAGTGCCGCTAAGGAATAATAAAATGATTGAGTGATAGTGAGAGTCCAAATGTGAAGTGTAAACATGACTCCAGACTCGGCTGACGAGCAAGGTCCGAACTGGAAGATCGTGAAAGTTCCTTTGAACTATGCTATTGAAGGCGGAACCAAACTTGTTGACTTCGTTGACAGGTAAAACTATTGCAACTATTACCTTTTTGCATGTCTTAATGAGTTCTTTTGTATAACTAACAACAACTGCGATCCCCAATCCGACTGCCAAGCGTGGCGACTATGGTAATGCCTCTTTTTGAAATATAAGACTTTAATAGAATCTACATTAGTTACAAAGAGTACACAAAAAAATATGTATTTTAATTTAAAATATTTGAGTAATTAAATTATATCCTGAAAGAATGAATCATATTTAATTATAATTTATTTTATTATACCGAAACTAATAAGTAAAACGAAACTGAGCCTGGCAATTATTTCGTACACCTCCGATGTTACATAAAAACAAAGAGAAGTAATATAAGGCACTCCATCCTGACAACATATTATGTGGTTTTGTACTGATATTATATTTGTTTTCCGTCAGTTTCGTCCAATAGTAAGTCACCAATAAAAAGTTGCATGACATTTGGAGCAATCACAAACCCGAGACACCCCCCGCACCTCAGCTAGTTAAGGGGCTCTACCAAGCTAAGTGGCGCCGCCATCCTGAAAAAAATAATAACTCGGGAAATAATCAATTTTTCAAAAATCCGGTCCACAGAACTGGAGTCGGGGTGCTGTAGGATATATAGAAGCAATCACATACCTATGTTTATTATAGTTCAATGTAGTTATAGATAGAAAAAATGCGAAAAGTGGCCGTTTTTCGCACTTTTCGCAAATTTCCTATCTCTAACTACAGCGACATACAATAAGTAAAGTTAATAGCTTCTATATATCCTACAGCACCCCGACTCCAGTTCTGTGGACCGGATTTTTGAAAAATTGATTATTTTCCGAGTTATTATTTTTTAAAGGGTGGCGGCGCCACTTAGCGTTGTAGAGCCCCTTAATAGTATTTCTTTCTTTAAGATTTGCATGTATTATGTTTATGTCTCTATACTTACTACCAAAAAAGCCTTACTCCATTCGTTTTGACATCGGCAGAAAACCGGGAATTGAATTACTACATCAAATATTGCTTTTCTTTTTGAACATTTCATTATGCTGTATGATATAATCTACCGATTAACTTGATACTCCAATAATCAGATTACATTCTTGATTAGGTATAATATTCCTTATTTATATTCTTTGTTCAATCCCCACTTAGCAATCAGTTATATCAATTAATATCATTAATATTTTAGTTGTTAATGATTAGTGAGTAAATAATATGAAGTGCATCTTTTGACCACTTTACTTTTGAGTCACAAAAGTAAAAATGCAATACAACAAGTTGTCATTTAAAAATGCAGTACTTATACATACATATTATGAAAAAAATACCCATCCTTACTTAATATTAGGTCCTTACATATGAAATTGCCGTTCAGTATCAAAAAAGTGAAACAAGTTTTTTTTAATGAAATTATTATTTAATCAATCGAAGTATGCGCCGTTGTTATCGATACACTTCCGCCATTTTATAGGCAGATCATTGATACCTTTGGAAAAAAAATCCTGGGAGCGAGAGTCTATGAACTGTTTGAAGGTGGTTTTGACTGCCTCATCAGATTTGAAATTTTTTCCTTGTAAAAAGTTATCCAAATTTTGAAAAAAGTGGTAATCGGTTGGGGCAAGAACTGGAGAGTATCGCAGATCTTGCCCCAACCGATTACCACTTTTTTCAAAATTTGGATAACTTTTTACAAGGAAAAAATTTCAAATCTGATGAGGCAGTCAAAACCGCCTTCAAACAGTTCATAGACTCTCGCTCCCAGGATTTTTTTTCCAAAGGTATCAATGATCTGCCTATAAAATGGCGGAAGTGTATCGATAACAACGGCGCATACTTCGATTGATTAAATAATAATTTCATTAAAAAAAACTTGTTTCACTTTTTTGATACTGAACGGCAATTTCATATGTAAGGACCTAATATTATAAATGCTAAAGTACTCTGGCTATCACACCAAAACCACTGAACCGATTTTGACTAAAATTTGGTACAGAAATAGAATAGACCTTAGGAAAGGACGTAGGATACCTTTAAACGCGGGAAAATACAATACAATATTCTTTAATGACATCAAAATTAACAGTAACCAAGAAACAATTTTTAAAACAAATACAACGATCAAAAGGCGGCCTTATTGCTAAGGTAGCAATCACACAAAAATACCTCATTCCCAGGGGAAAAACTGTAAGCGCGGGCGGAGCCGCGGGGCAGAACGCTAGGTATCATATAAAAATATTTTGCAACTACGGTACACATATTTAGGAAAATTAATATTAATTACCCTGTAATACTGACTGACCTAATACTGACTGAATACTGACTGGAGCGTCGGTGGCCTAGTGGCTAGGCCCGTTGACTTCCATTCCGAAGTTCGCGGGTTCAAACCTCGGCATGTACCAATGTGTTTTCGATTTTCGAATTCATATGTACGTTTATTCGACGCTCTTACGGTGAAGGAAAACATCGTGAGGAAACCTGCACACACCTGCGAAGAAATTCAAAGGTTGTGTGTGAAGTTGACCAACCCGCACTGGGCCAGCGTGGTCGACTAAGGCCTATTCACCCTGGTATCAGGGTAGGCTCGAGCCCCTCGGTGGGGACATATATGAGCTGTTAACGATAACTGACTGACCTCGAATATTGTTTCTATTATTATAACACAAGGTTCAGGTACGTGGTTTATTTTATCTATGAGCCATCGCAATTTTTCTAATAAGTTCCGATAGGAAAAAATACCGATAAGCACCGATAGGTGCTTATCGGTATTTTTATCGGTTATTTTACACATGGCGTTTGTTCGGCTTGGCGTAAACTTGATAAATTGGTGTAAATAAATATCTATAGGGAAGACAATATGGGTTATGAAATGGCCATTAAATAATGGTGAATATATTTATATACTACAATACACTTTTTAGGCTTTCACGGTTGTTTACAAAAAACACAGTAATGTCCCGTTTTTAACCATGATAATTTTACGCCTTTGATAACGATAAGTCTAAAAAGTACAGTACAATATAAATACAAAACCATGTTTTTGATTGACTGACACCATAAATCACATAATGCCAAGGATGTTATAAGTACAAAAAAAAAAAAAAAAAAAATAGCCTTTAATTCGTAACTTACAAAACATTACAGTATTTACTAGTTATAAGTACTACCGTAGTACTTATAACACCTACCTACTGCCCTACTGTACGAAGTACTACCGCAGTACTTTCTAACATCCTTGCATAATGCAAAACAAAACAGAAGTGTCAAAAGGCGACTTTTTTACCGGTTTGAGTACTAGGGTTGAAACCATTGAATAGAAACGTTATTTATTATAAAACTAAGTTTATCGCTAGTTTAAACTTTTAATACAGATGCATTCCGGTACTAAAACTCTAACCTTTATACCGTAATAAACCGAGGCTAAAAATATCTAGATTAAATCTGGACTTAAATAGGTTTTTATAATAACCGTCAGTTGGTCTTGACTGGGTTGAAACAATAAATTCGTCTCTTTAATTTTTCTTAATAGTAGTTGCTCTAATTAATCACTCGCTTTAGATACCTAAATCGGAATATTTAAGTATTTGTATATAAACATAGTAATCGTTATTTACTAACATTATTAAGGTTATCAGACGAAGCTACTTATGACGTCAAAAACTCCAATAACTTATTCATGAAATTAATGCAATATCTTGGTTATATCAATGGTTATTTTGATATATATTATATGTATATTATTATTAAAAAGGAAGTAAAATGATTATAGTTATTTTATTATTTGACGTTGGTATGTAGGTACTCGTTATTGTTAGCATTGGGATTATTTTCCTTATTTAGTCTTGTAAGTATTTCAGTTAAAAAAAAACCTATAAATTAATAATGTTTTTTTAGCACTGATGTATGTTGAAATGTAATAATACTAAGCATACAGCATCGATGAATGTTCTTTTACTCCTTCACGCTAAAAGTTCTACACGGATTTTGATGAAACATTTGTCATGACTTTTTACGAAACGAAATGATATTAATTTTCTCATTTAAATAGCTTCTTATTTATGCAAGTGGATAAATAACGTTTTTGCATGATATAACGTAGATGATTGCTGAGCTGATTGACACCTCTTTGTGTAAGTAATAAATTATTCAGAAAACAGGAAAGTAAACTATTTAACAAAGGTTCATTACTTTAATAAATAACCACGACAACGTGACGGTAATAATTTATTTATTTATTTATAAGTTCAGTATTTTGTGTTCAATGTTACGTATTATTTTACTATCTACAATTGTCTTTTTATAGTATACATAAGTAATTTATAATATGTATATGTACCTACTGTACGAAGTTAATAATAAGTAATACTCGTACAATGATAGTTTTAAATACGTCAAATCAAATTAAAAGGGTCAAATTAATAGTACCTATTCGAATCATTTCCATATATGTATTTTTAAAATTTTATGAGTTGTATTCATTAAAATTTTGTATTTAAATTACTGTACATGCAATATTTTTTTTGCATTTTTTTTACTTATTAGGGACATTACGAGTATAACTAATTCATGTAGATCCCTAAACCAATATTACCTACGCATAATGACAGATTTTGTACTCGTACACGCATATTGACTCTCGCTTAATGTCATGTAATCATGTTTGATTAAATGATTCACCGAATATAATTTTCTACAGACACACTAACGGTGGTGTGAGCAGAGTTATAGTAAATTCACTGGTTCTTTGTTGTGAAGAATTATGTTTAAAAAACAATAACAAGCTAGATCATATCATCAGACTCCACGTCAGGCCTTGATCACCAAGTATAATTTAAAGTCACTATAATAATAAAACAAAAACTAAAATAACCTTGTTTGATAGTTACAAGCGCTACAGGTCAAATTTAAAAAAATGAGTTCACAAAAATAGATAGTTACTTACTTCCTTAACTTGTTCTTTGTAGTAGAGCTCTCCGCTCCCCCACAAGTCTGGGAAAGCATGACACTTCTATCATGCGATTTTCGCTTCTGCTTGTAATTTTTTCCTATACATTGATGTTTCAATCGTCGCCAGTACTTCAATCATACAAGGTGTAACTTCAATGTAGATTGCATCGACTCTCCCACCGACACACCGGGTTACTCCCCGAGGGTACCAATTCCTGAAGTTACCGTCGTTCCGGAGGTTCACGATTTTGTTTATACAAATAGTTAGAAAATTGTGAACCTCCGGAACGGCTACCTCAGAGGGAGTAACCCGACACACCTCACTTTACTCCTTATTGTAGAGACTGCATGAGAAAGGCACGTGTAAACAATTTCCATTGCCCCATTAGCTTCCAATAACCATTAAGTGTATGTTCCCATTATATTATGTTTATTGTATCGTCGGTATCGGATTCCCTGGTGTGTAATAGGAGCACATATTAATAAATAGTTACTAACGTAAATAGGAGCTCGTCTCAGATAAAGCTGTATAATATTAGAAGAAAGACCTTAACGTCGCGTCGTCGTCGGCTACATTATGTAACATATTGGCAGAATTCTCTTAATAAAGAAAAAATAAAATAAGGTGACAGAAGCTATACCATCTTAAATTGAGAGCTTACTGGTCGTTCCTTGCCTTTAAAATTGAAAGGGTCTTCATCTTAACCGCATGAACTATTCCTTGTAGAGTATTTTTCGTCTTCGGAAATAAAGCAGCTATTGACAATACCACAATACTAAGCAAAGCAAACTAAATAAATGTTGTGATTTTGGACAAAATAAATTGTAAATATGTGGAGACATATACGTTGAGAAATCTCCCAAGGGAGCTTGTCAAACCATTAAATACTTTATCTTGTCCACAACTCTTTTACTTCCAAAGTTTACTTCATTGGAATTTTTTTCACTCGCAAATATGTTGGGGTATAAAACGTGTTACTTATAAAGAGTCACGTGTGAGCTGTTGAGCCTATTGCTACAATGATCTGCCGTCCCGCCCGCGTTTGATTTGTAGCGACAGAAAACAAATCGGATCTTGCTCAAATAAATAAATGAAAAATTTTTAATTTAAAAAAATAATAAAGAACCTAACCCGAACCTCTGAACTCTTATGTATAAAAGTCACTCTTTTGTGAACATTTTGTTATTTACGCTTCACTTTTGATATTTTATTGCTTTCCTTTATGTAGTTTTATTTTTTTTAAACCCCTCACAGGATAATACTCCACCCGCAGGTCCGGTGAAGCTTAATTTTTTGATCGATTTTGCGACACAAGCGTAAGTAAAAAATAAGTTGTTACGATTGTTTATTCTGTGACTAAAGTCTTATTTTACATTATTGGCTGAAATATTGTAGTTTGTAAAGAATTACATTTCATGACGCTAAGTAGTTAATTAATAGTCATGGCCATGATTGATTAGAAACTAAGTCACGACAAAAATATGATACCGCATTGTTCCGACACGTTATCGTAAGATGATTAAGATGACACATTTCTTGATGAAGTTACTATAAATTAGCCAGAAATTAAGATTTATTTTGCGGGCGGCATAAATTTGGAGATTTTCATAGAGAAATATCATTTCCTTCGCATTTCGTGCCATTAGTAAAAACTTTTGTCGTTAGTGGAATCTTTTATAAAAGACTTGGGTAGGTATAGGTATATTTTTTACATTTATATAAATAGACAAAACAAAATAAACTTATGATTTCTTCAGTTTTTTGAGACCGTATTTACAGTTTATTTCTTGGTTTAGTCAGAACCAAAAGTTGAGTAAATTTTTTGCCGCAAAGTATTTCATTTGCCTCATTGTTTCACTGACCATACTTCGTTGTGTTTATAAACGAATGCTCTTTACTTGGTTACAAACTCCATGCTATCGTCAGTGTCCGTCCGGCTGTGAGCTTGTGAGCGTGGTGTACCGTTCACCGTTCACCATTCACTGGCCAGCGCTGGTCACCGTCGTTTTGACCACTGGTCTAGATGCCGCCTGGTTCAAATTCCGCGTCTTTCTTGTTTAACCGTGCGAACGAACTACACACTCAAATTGGTTTCGCTCAAGCGATTCTCAGCTCTCCGCCAAATGGAATAGAACCGTGAGTTGGTTCCGCTCCTTCTCTTTCTGGCCTGATTGATGTCAATAGCATCAAACCCATCAAACCACTGTAAATATCGATTCTCTGCAGTTTTGAGGCTGTCGGACTCATTCTTCAGATTGTTTACTGTAATACATACATATTAGGTTGTGGCTGGAAAAATCCGTGCAATATTGTTAACTTTAGACAGTGCGGGTCGTTATCTTATCGACAGCGAGATAAATTGGTTTGAAACCAATACACAATCAATATGTTATATGCTATAGGTACACTTATCTGCAATGTGCGGCTTGAATGTGCGAGTATCATCATGGGCCATGCCTCCAGTAGACGAGCGCGAGCGCGTGTCAAGCGCTAATTCCGACAGTTTTTTACTGTTATTCTTCCATCTACAACTCTGTTTTTAAACTACAACCAGTATTTCCATAAGTTTTTGCGAATCTAGTCTAAAATTATCATAACTAGCAAAGACGCTTTGACGTTTGTATTTTCTCTGCTGTTCTCTATAGATCCGTTTGTTGATTGGAGATCTCACGTGTGTGTCGAATCAATTTGATTTGCTACGGCGATAGAGTTGTTGATTCAGTGTTATCGATATGATAATAATGACCCTTAGTTGTATTATATTAACAGTGCAATCTTAGTTCATATTGCTAAGTTGTGGTTTCCTCTTGGTCGTGTGTGGTCGTATCATGTGCTGTTACATTTTTAGTTTCTGTCCTGCATTCAAATAAATTAAAGGTGTATTTAAATAATTATCACCCTTAAAGATAAACATTGAAAAGTAAAAATACAATAAAGGTTGCACTAAAGGTTGCACTATCACATTTTGATTACCTAATTGTTGATGTTTTCAAAATAAATGCAGGGTGATAAAAAAACTGCATTAGATTTGTTAAAATTTTACGTTTATTTTTAGAAACGTTTGTTACGGTAACAGTTTACATAAAATGTTATCTCTATATGCTAGATTCGTGACAGGCTCTTCATGTAACTGTTTTGAGCAGAAAAAATGATCGTGAAGATTATATTAAATAATGTGATATATTTAGGAAATAAGTGAGTGTGAATGAGTGAGACATGGATAACGCATCGTTTGAATATTCCGATGAGTCCAGCGGGGAAAGTGGCTGCGCTAATCTTGGGTAAGTTTTAATTAATGAATATGTTCAAAAATGCATATATATGCATGCATAATGCATATTAAAGTGTCACACACTATCCATTTTAGGTTGTTCCCTCAGGGCCTTATCTAAAATGTAAAATGATATGATAGCACATTATAAACAAAAAGTCATGAAAATTGGATAGTTCCTGTCTTTTCCCAATTAATTTCGGAACCAGCAGAATTACAAATTAGAGAATAATTGGTTTTTATTATATAACCAATTATTCGGTTTCCTATTTTAGAATTAATAGGCAGACAGGACTACCCATAATACTTATTACTTACTGACTTATCATGAACATAAAAACTTATTTATAGGTATTAAATTTTTATTTTTGAAGTTAATATTGTGTTGTCTGGTTAACATTTTAAAGCAGTACAGTATTAGATAAAAACAGTACAATTTTATACCATATAGGATTTATTGTTGATACATTGTAATATATATGTATGTACGTATATGATGGAGTTTTCTCTATTTATGGTATTGAAATGGTATTCAAAACATGATGATTGTCTGTTCACTTATTTGGAAGTTCTAAACGTTATATTAGTTAGGCAAACTAGTAATTTGCCCACTACGTCTTGTTCACCTTGACTAGACTGGAAATATACAGCTATTTAAGAAGTAAATAGCTGTATTAAATCAATCAGCAGAACGTCGTACACATTACGCTTATAAATTATATCGTATACATTATATTTTATTATAATTTACTAGCGACCCGCCTCGGCTCCGCACGGGAAAATGGTTATTGTGGGTTATCCTTCAGTATATTATGCATGTATTATACATATAAACCTTCCTCTTGAATCACTCTATCTATTAAAAAAAACCGCATCAAAATCCGTTGCGCAGTTTTAAAGATTTAAGCGTACAAAGGGAGGGACATAGGGACAGAGAAAGCAACTTTATTTTATACTAGCGACCCGCCCCGGCTCCGCACGGGAAAATGGTTATTGTGGGTTATCCTTCAGTATATTATGCATGTATTATACATATAAACCTTCCTCTTGAATCACTCTATCTATTAAAAAAAACCGCATCAAAATCCGTTGCGTAGTTTTAAAGATTTAAGCGTACAAAGGGACATAGGGACATAGGGACATAGGGACATAGGGACGGAGAAAGCGACTTTATTTTATACTATGTAGTGACTATGTAGTGATGATACGTACGATACGATATTTATTAAAGAGTATCTAACATTATAGAGACGTAGGTAATGCATGCAAATCTTAAAGGAAGAAATTCTGTCTGTTCAGATTGCTCCAAATAGTCATGCAACTTTCTTATTTGTAGATATGATCTATCTACAATATTTATGGTACTTTCCCTCCATGTGGCATAGCCGTGGGACGCTCTTTATAGGTGAGGTGGATCACCAGCTCAATAATGGCACAATAATGGTTAAGATGGCTTTGTTGTAGATTGTAATAATACATTTAAAGATTCTTAAATTAAAAGAAACATATGCTGTAACATAGGATGCCAGAGAAAGGATTTTTTTAGTGATGCGTGCTGGATTAGAATCAATTATTGATCTTTAGAGAGTGTGAGAAAGTCATTTAAAGGCTTTGTAGTGTAATCTATTGATCGTTCAAGGCGACGAGATGTTATTATCCTCTATGCAAATTATTAACAGGCGCCTGTATTCGTAGTTATTGAAATTCAATAACTTGCGTAGATATTACGTCAGAGCATCTTAAGTATTGTGAACAGACAAGGTGAACGAAAACATTTATTTTGTACAGCCAGAAACGTCCGTGTTGCATGAAAATCGTGATAGAAAATGTCACTTTGTAACCTAAATATGACCGATATTTATCGTTTTTGGTAAAGTTAATTAAGTGTGTAAACAGACGTATTTTCAGTCACTTTATTGCAACGTGCATTTAAAAGTGATAACAATTTTAGTTTAATTTAATTTGTTTTTTAATTTAATTTTTTTTAATTAGTGTAATATTAAACACTTAATCAATGTTATCGAATGTTGCTTGCTGTTACCTTATACAGAGCAGCGAAAAATTTACCACCTTTCTAAAAATATAACTTTTGACAAGTAAATATAACAATTTCATAATTTTAGCCTAAAGACGTCCATTGCTGAACTAATCTCCTCAATGTGAACTTGATCATTTAGATCATCGTCGGGAAAACTTTGTGATGTTGGTATTAAGAAAAATAGAGATGTCATATTGACAACACATATGCATTCATTCGCAGGAGTTCTGTTGGTCTGTACACAACTTGATGCATTTATGTATTGAGAGCCCTCGTCGCCTTGTCCCGTTCGATGCGAGACGTAATTCATAAATACGCGACAATTTTATATGTGCTGTCGGCTGAAGTTATCGAGAAAACTAGAAGAAAAATAAGTAGTATTCCTTGCAGTACTCCAACCTAGCCTACGTTTTTTTGTTGTTGATATTTATTTGATTTTACTATGGAGCGTACTAATATGTAGTACGACGTCTATTTTGCGGGATATCTCCGCGTTTTTAATATTGTATTGTAAAAGTTGGAAATCTATTTTTTTACTGCCCTATGAAATATTTCAACCAATGCCGCGAACAGGAATATAAATGCCTTGCAGGCATATTATGTGTGATGCTATGTATTGGGATTATACAAGCAATTTACGCGTACGATTAGTTTTTAATATGTATGTCCTATACAATTTTTTGATTGATTAAACATGTAGAAAAATGACGCAAGCAAGAGTGCTAATTATGTGCGTTTGAAAGATTTGTCCTTGTCACGGTCAAAGATTACGTAGTTGCCGAAATCAATGCAGTATAAAAAACTTGCCGCAGAATTAATAGAGTCCTAACCTACCATTCTACGAATTTAAAAGCAATCCGGTTTAGTATAAGATCCTTGTTCAAGTAGGTTAGTTTTAAGGATAACACAGCTGTGCGGTTCTAAGGAGCTAAGCGCGTTGTTTTGAAAGGTTTTTTCCCGTGGGTAATTTATTTTGTCCGCAGATTTGTATATTCTTAAATCCGAAAAGCTGTGAAGACTCAGATCAAACAAACACAATAACGAAACAAACAATAAACACATTCCACATTATTATGTAGGTACTAAGCGCGAAAGCCAAAATAAATAAAATATTTGTTTAGTTTGGATGGCTGTGTGTGAGATGTCCCACATAATTTTTATTTTTTTACAATTTTCCATAACCACTTAGTTTCCCGGAGCTTATTCCCCTCTTGTTTATAATATTAGTGGGAATTTACAATCGATGACGCGTTTCGTGTTTTGGAGCCGCAAACGTAAGTTGGTATATCCCGGTATCCAGATTTCGTATGAATTATTGACGGGTGCATATAAAGCTGAGCACACCACTGGCTGTGGGTCAGTTGGTGCCTAAACTGTTTCAAGTCCAGTGTCCCGTGTATTCCGTCAATGATGGGATTGTTTTTCTTCCCAAAGTGCATATATAGTATGGGAGTGTTTTTCTTACCAAAGTACGTATTACATATTTGACTATATCCAAGTCCGGTGAAGCCTGATTTGTAGATTTTGTGGGTACAATAATACGCAAGCCATGATAACACATATAACGTCGTCTATATCGATTATGTATTATGTTGGCTATCTAATTAAAAGAAATATAAAAATGACGTGTTTTTCCAAGTTTCTCTTCAAAAGCATCATTGTTAAAAAAAATACATGTTGATGTTTTGATTGACCTCTTTTTTAATCTTATCCGATTAGTTAGACTAACTGTCTAAACCCGGGGGATTAGAGTACTATAATTAGGTGTTAAAAATAATCTGAAACTGCCTTTTTTGCTGTTATACAGTGCAGATATAATATAATTTTTGAAGTGATTGTCACTCTATCGATTGGGGCAGATCACAGACGACACAAGCGGGTCTTTCATCCTATTAAATCTAATATTTGTAAATTGACCGTGTTTATAAAACAAAAACGATGAGAGTAATACGAAACAACAAAAGCAGCCAGACGAGTTTCAGACGGGAATATTATTAATTACTAGCAATTCGTTGATTTGTCTACAAACAAATTAAACAATCATAACAATAATAAACGAAATCTTATTAGGAGTCGGCCGCATGCATAACCGTAACAATTTACTAACATCTAAACATAGATTACACAACACCTGCGTTGTTGTGCCCAAGTCTCGGTAAGCATTGCACTATTGTATCATTTGCTTTCTTTTGTTCTCCATATATGACTGGGATACATGCTAGTTAGGTCTGCTTTAATAAACAGCTCGCTAAGGCTGCGTTGTCACCAGAGATGGGCGAGGATGCGTAGCGAGGCGTGTGCTTCTATAGAACCAATAAATTTGCTTCATTTACCTCGCCTCGGTCAGCACAGCGATTCTATTTGTTCTTTACAAACACATCTTTCATCAACTTCAATTTACTTTTTAAAGATTTCATGGTCATTACTTTACTATTATGATTTTTAATTATATTTAGCGTGGTTTTTATTAAGTGTTAGTGTTAGTTAGTACCCGATATTTCGATGCAGAAATATGTCAAGGGACTAAAACGGAAAATTTAAACCACACGCTCAGCCATTTTTCTAAATGGTGCTTCAACGATCATGAATGATCAAAATATTATACCTATTTTCAAAATTTGGTTAATGTGAATGGTAATGTAATTATGTACTATTTTTGTATTCCAGAACACATCTCTATACTGCACCTGTACACTTGATTTAAATCAGGGCAATAGGAGTGAAACCAGGTTGAGACTGGCCAGAAACACTAGAGTTCGAATTTTTTACAATTACTCCTTTAATTCTGCTTTACGTTTCGGAACCATCGTTCTAAATAAAATAAAGTTTTAGTGGTCATTCGAAACGTAGTAAAGTATTGATCCCAATTCGCATAGCCACCAATATTACATGTTTTCCTGGTAATTGTGTCAAAGAGGATCATCAAAGTGTTCTTGATCACCCTCAAAAATAAAATTAACACAAAGAAATTCCTAACCTACAACTCAATTTTTTTTTTCTTTTGTGGAGTGTGGTAAAGTAAGCTTTCCATGCATTTGATATTTATTTATCATCATCAGGTTGGCTTGGCAAGGCTATATAAATACGGGAAATAATCATAGGAATTCAAAGTTTTAGGGATGTTGTCTATGTAGGTGTGTAACCTATGATATTAATTAAATCATAGATTTAGGATGCAGCACAAATAAACTATTCCCTATGAATCAAATAGACTTTTTCAAAGTTTTTGTAATCTTCAGTTTGTAGATAATTATTGCCTGTAAAATAAGGAACAGTTTCTTTAGAAAAATCACAAAAATGGTGTCAGTTAGCAGCAAACCTCCACCCACGCATACATAAAACTCGGATATCGTTCAAGTGTTGGTTTCATGCTAGTTCTGTGCCACATACTAACTAACGTATAATAAATAGCATATATACGCATTATATGTTTAACTGTATTGATAATTACTACTCTTTTGCCACCATCGTGCTAAAGGGTCCCCGAAGCGATTATTTGCGAATGACTGATGTAATTAATAAAAAATGTATCTTATTCTTTTGATTTTTTTCTAAGAGATTTATTGTTTAGTTGATGTTATGTATTATCCAATATTCTTACCTATAATTTAGAAAACAAAAATAAAAATAAATTTAAATTCTTAGTTGCGGAGATTCATAACAGATTAAGTGGTTCTTTATCATTCATTGTAGGTTGGTGGACATTATACAAGTTTGAGTGAAATTAATTTGTTAACGGTATACTGTATTGTTACTGAAAACAGTCCATAATAAACTGTCGCGAGGTCGCACCATTCGTCAAGCTGGCAGGAAATTAAACTGCACACATGTAGCATGTGCAATGTTTGTGCAATTGTGCATGCATGATTACAACCGCTCTTTAATTTATTGGTACTTATAGGTCAGTAAGACTCGGGACTGTATAATTACTCGTATGATGATATTATACTACTACTTACTTCACATACATGTATTTTACCTAAAGTAAAGTATTTAGTTCGTCATGCGAAAATAACCTATAATATTGCGACGAATCTCCAATATTTTGAGTCAGAAATACGATGGATTTCGAACAAATTCTACCATTTACGATTAATACATTTCTGATGAAAAAGGAGCTATTTTATTTTAAATGAGATTACACTATGTATATAGACGTTTATTATTGAATAAGAGTATACTGAAGAGTAGGTATATTCAAAATAGGCTAAGCAAGCGATAACTATAGTAAGCTAATTTTAGTTACGTAATTCCAAACAATTTTTATTATAGTGGCCTGTTATGTTTTAGTACCAATATTTGTAATATTATGTATTTACAAAATATACTTTACGATCCAACATAGAATGTAATTGTATTGTAATCTGTTATTTTGACCCACAAAATATTTTATGAAACACATTTTCCACTTGTCAACAGACATGCAGTGAAGCCGCTATCGGGGTCTGCGCCGTCGGTGCGGCTAAGTACGACGAGCCAAGCCGCCAGCGACTCAGCAGAGGGCAGCAAGCAGCCCAGCAAGGCGCGGCAGAAGAAGTTCCAGAGGCACTTCCCGCAGGTCGGCCCCGAAGAGCGCGTGCTCAACTGTAAGTGCCTCTATCACTGACTGTGCTGTTAGTACGACGAGCCAAGCCGCCAGCGACTCAGCAGAGGGCAGCAAGCAGCCCAGCAAGGCGCGGCAGAAGAAGTTCCAGAGGCACTTCCCGCAGGTCGGCCCCGAAGAGCGCGTGCTCAACTGTAAGTGCCTCTATCACTGACTGTGCTGTTAGTACGACGAGCCAAGCCGCCAGCGACTCAGCAGAGGGCAGCAAGCAGCCCAGCAAGGCGCGGCAGAAGAAGTTCCAGAGGCACTTCCCGCAGGTCGGCCCCGAAGAGCGCGTGCTCAACTGTAAGTGCCTCTATCACTGACTGTGCTGTTAGTACGACGAGCCAAGCCGCCAGCGACTCAGCAGAGGGCAGCAAGCAGCCCAGCAAGGCGCGGCAGAAGAAGTTCCAGAGGCACTTCCCGCAGGTCGGGCCCGAAGAGCGCGTGCTCAACTGTAAGTGCCTCTATCACTGTCTGTGCTGTTAGTACGACGAGCCAAGCCGCCAGCGACTCAGCAGAGGGCAGCAAGCAGCCCAGCAAGGCGCGGCAGAAGAAGTTCCAGAGGCACTTCCCGCAGGTCGGCCCCGAAGAGCGCGTGCTCAACTGTAAGTACCTCTATCACTGTCTGTGCTGTTAGTGCGACGAGCCAAGCCGCCAGCGACTCAGCAGAGGGCAGCAAGCAGCCCAGCAAGGCGCGGCAGAAGAAGTTCCAGAGGCACTTCCCGCGGGTCGGGCCCGAAGAGCGCGTGCTCAACTGTAAGTGCCTCTATCACTGTCTGTGCTGTTAGTACGACGACGAGCCAAGCCGCCAGCGACTCAGCAGAGGGCAGCAAGCAGCCCAGCAAGGCGCGGCAGAAGAAGTTCCAGAGGCACTTCCCGCAGGTCGGGCCCGAAGAGCGCGTGCTCAACTGTAAGTGCCTCTATCACTGACTGTGCTGTTAGTACGACGAGCCAAGCCGCCAGCGACTCAGCAGAGGGCAGCAAGCAGCCCAGCAAGGCGCGGCAGAAGAAGTTCCAGAGGCACTTCCCGCAGGTCGGGCCCGAAGAGCGCGTGCTCAACTGTAAGTGCCTCTATCACTGTCTGTGCTGTTAGTACGACGAGCCAAGCCGCCAGCGACTCAGCAGAGGGCAGCAAGCAGCCCAGCAAGGCGCGGCAGAAGAAGTTCCAGAGGCACTTCCCGCAGGTCGGGCCCGAAGAGCGCGTGCTCAACTGTAAGTGCCTCTATCACTGACTGTGCTGTTAGTGCGACGAGCCAAGCCACCAGCGACTTACCTTATCTAGCTTCAATAAGCTTATATCCGTGGTGTTTCAAAAAAAGAGTAAGTCCGTTTCATTTTGGGCATAAATGTTTTCCTTTTTACACGCTTTATATTAGCTTCACTTGTAAGTAACTATGTATGTAAGAAAATCTTGGAATCCTAATTTGTGAAATTTTGCACACGCTCTGAGTTCTGATGACAATCCATGACTAGCTAAGAAACGTCATTACAAATCCAATATGGCGGCCTCCCCATTAATGTATCTAAAAAAATCTTGGAATCTTAATTTTACCCACTTCCTGGTCTTCGATTCGGATGAAATTTTGCACACGCTCTGAGTTTTGATGACAATACATGACTAGCTAAGAAACGTCATTACAAATTCAATATGGCGGCCTCCCCATTAATGTATCTAAAAAAATCTTGGATTAATTTGACCCACTTTCCGGTCTTCGATTAGGATGAAATTTTGCACACGCTCTAAGTTTTGATGACAATACATGACTAGCTAAGAAACTTTATTACAAATCCAATATGGCGGCCTCCCTAAGATGGCGAACTGGCTGTTTGAAATCCACCCCCATGATATGGGTATCAAATGAAAGGGTTTGCTGTCAGAAATACGAAAAAAAAAGTCACGTGACTTAAATCCAATATGGCGGACGTCCAAGGTGGCGGACAGAAAGCGTGTTTTTTAGTTTTTTAAACTATGTATGTACCTATTATTTATGTTATTGGCTGTTCCAGAGGCCACAATGAGGAAGTGTCCTAAAAAAATCTAATTAGTCCGTCAGTTAGATTACTAAAAAATAATGTACACGTATTTTATTTTTCGTCTGGCAAACGAAAAATGCCGACGATACAGCACTTTGAAATTTCCAGTAACGACACGCCGCCATACAAATTGTACGAAACAAGTGACGTCATAGTACCCTTCTCATACATTTTGATTCGGTAAATCTTCGTCAAATTGAAAAAAAAAAAAATACGTGTTAAATTTTTTTCGATAATCTAACAAAGGGATTATTTAGAATCGATAACTTTTTTCCGAGGACACTTCCCTATTCTCGACCGATTCTAGTGAAATTTTGTGTGCTAATTTAGTTATGGATTTTTTCCGCGTTATTTACAACTCACGTTGCTACTAGTAAATTGCATAGACACAGGTTGTAAAAGGCTTATTTATTTATTTTGTATTTCAGACTATTCGTGCGCCCTGGTCGGCGATCTCCTACTGCAGGGGCATTTGTACATAACCAAGAACTATTTCGCCTTCTACTCAAATGTCTTCGGATACGTTACCAAGGTAATTGAGATTTTTATCTTCATTAACAGCTCATACATGTCCCCACCGAGGGGCTCGAGCCTACCCTGAAACCAGGGTGAATAGGCCTTAGTCGACCACGCTGGCCCAATGCGGGTTGGTCAACTTCACACACAACCCTTGAATTACTTCGCAGGTGTGTGCAGGTTTCCTCACGATGTTTTCCTTCACCGTAAGAGCGTCGAATAAACGTACATATGAAATCGAAAATCGAAAACACATTGGTACGTGCCGAGGTTCGAACCCGCGAACTTCTGAATGGAAGTCAACGGCCCTAGCCACTAGGCCACCGACGCTCTTCATTTACATTTTTATCTTATCTATTTAAAATTCATATTTGAACAATCATATTTAAATATACAGTAAAAATATTGATGTTGAAATACTTCGGTTAAAGGACTGTTTGGGTTGGTAGGCGATTCGGTCTCTGAGTTTCGGCCGCTGCGACCGAAACAGGAATTTTATTATTTTTAATATTTTTGAGTAGGTGTTTCGGTCAGTTGGTTTTTTTAAGATGATAATACATGGCGTTTACTCGTAAATTCACTCAATTTTTAAATGAGAGTAAATGATTCAGTTATAGCAGTGAAGCTAGGACGACTATTCAAATGCGTATATTGTTACGTATAAATAACGGTATTAACGGAAAAACCTATACCAATTATGTATGTGAACAATTGAACATATTTACCCGCCTGTAGCTAAATAAACCTTGAACTTTTCAGTCTATAAAATGTAGTATGATTATTTTAAAATACATCGCGGAATGGAAAGTCCAGCTTTAAATAAGTTAAGCTGTGGGCGATAGGAATCAGTAGAATGCTATTTTTATTTTATGTAGTTTCAAAATGAATTTAATTACACCGTTCTTTTGGTTTTTATTACTATTTTGTTGCGGTTTTTAGAAACTACAATCGATAACATGTTGAAAGGTATAAATGTTTCGATATACGTATAATAATAGGTGAATAAATTAACCTTTCAGTGAACTTTTCTAAACACAAAACTGTCAGTTTTAAACGAGTATAAGAACCTGAATGTTGGTTTATTTTATGTATTTTTTTAGTAGGTAACACAGTGTATTAAATTTCATGTTAGTCTAAATTATAAGCTTAGATCGCACTTCGAGTTCGTTAGTTCCCGTTGTCCCCATTGCCGTGTCCCCATAATGGGGACAACGGGAAGCATTTAAAATTTCTTCCCGTTGTCCCCATTGCATTATTTTCCATGGGGACAGCGGGAATTGAAAATTTATGATGTGCCATTGTCCCCATTAAATTACATTTTGAATTTTAGTTGAGAGGAAAATTAAGTGAAACAAAATTTGATAAAAAGAAACTAAATAGTATAAAACATATTCTCAGATATTTCTTAATTCTTACAAGAGACGGGGCTAATTAAAACGTTATTTAAACCTACACAATAACTTTTATGCAAAAAAATCTTTCCACATAATATTTTTGGACAGTTTAGAAGTAATTTTGAAAAATTTAAACACCTTTGTCTGTCATCCAGAAACAAAAACTAAATGTTTATTTTATTTATTTATCATTTTATTGTACATAAATGTATACACAAGTAATGGACATTAAAAAAACAAACACAACAGGCACAGCTCTTATTTCTTGCGAAATGTCTTACAGTTGGCCTTGGCGGGAAATGAAATGTTTTACGAAAATAATTATAAAGCGATGAAAGTATTTCAAAAACATACTTTTAAATTCTTTTTCCTATTTGCACCGCCTAGAGCTTGGAAAAGTAGCTTTTATTACAACTAATAAAAATTAACCTTTCTCGGGAACGTAGGTATTGAGTAACCAAATGCTGTCAAGTCTGAAAGTAGGCACTCTATCTATATCGCAGACTACTCAGACATCAAATTATAACAGCTGAACACTACAGTTGGGAATGTCGTATTAAGTCACTGTGAAGAAAAAAATTAGCTATTTCTGTACTTTATGAAACACGTTGTATATTCACAATTTATTAATGTATTTTATCAGTTTATTTTGTTTTTATAGGGGAAAATCATAATAATAAGAATCATCTCCTTTTTGCTTTGTCATAGTCAGGTAAAATATGCTGCCGTCATAAGAAAACAAGACGCATCTACAGATTTTTTCGAAATTGAGTTACATATATATTCGGAATCAGCAAAAAAAAACGCATCTACCAGAATTTTCATTATTTTACGGAATGAAACACAGCCCTATATAACCATAGTGAAATAAGACGGATCTGCAATATGACATTATCACCACTAAATAGAAAAGTCGCTTCTGATAAAAACTAAGTTGAAAAGACGCATTTAAGTAGAAGCGTCTCATTTATTAATAAATATTGTACTTGCTCATAAGAAGAAAAGACGCTTCTGCGCAGATGTGACTTTTCATCGTAGTATAACCATTACCAACTCAGACGCCTGTGGCAGAGTCGCTTCTATTCTACTTAGTATTGGTTAGTGGCCGGGGCTGGCAGGGAGAGCAATTTGTCAGTTGCGTCCAGACCGTCGAAGGGGATACCCGCTAGGTTTACCTACATCCGTTAGATATTTGAAAAAGAAATTCTAATGAATTGTCATGGATCTAGGATGTCGGCTCACTATGGGAAGTACTCGGCGTAGGTTCTTGTAGAGCAGATGTAGCGGAAGATTTATTTTCATTGTCTGGCAAAAACAGCTGATTATGTAAAGAAATTGAGGTAGGTTCTTGCAAAGCAGAAAAATTGGTGGATAGCTTCACCAAAGACAGTATTTATGAGCATCGGTTATGCCTCTCAGACTGTAACAACAAAAAAATACAAATAATTCTAATTCGTATAATATTACCAACCGACCAAACCGATTCTACATCTATTTTTACTTAAAAACATCTACAACATTAAAATACATAAAAATAAGAAATGCGGCCAGCAATGAGGTCAACACAAACGTATTTCCCAGTTTTCTTCCTGGATAATAAGAGCAAATAATTTTAACATGTTATCAAACTAATGGTAAATGTTATATAATCTGTAACGTAATTATATTATATTCAATCAACATGGAAATGCAAACCTAGTCTGCCTTTTGCATGCCTTTAGAGATGTTTTTAGGCAAGTATTTTTCAAGTTCTTAGACAAAAATTGTAGAGATACTAAGTTGAAAAGTCGCGTCTAGCCAGTTGCGACTTTTCATTGAAGTATTACGATTTTTTAAATATTTTTTTTACTAGGAAGAAAAGGAAAATGTCTAATATTCACAATAAAAAAATAATTTATTCATACTTTTTATTTACAACGAGAAAGATATAATATGCGTGTAAACACACACGCATTATTGAATTTCTAAATTTAGTTTTTTTTTTATTATCTTAGTGCCTTATTTCACTGGCAACAAAGACAAAGTCGTGCAAAAACGAAAAGGGACGCAGTTATGCGTTAGAATGAGATACAAATACACCGCGCTCACTCTTGCGCATAACTGCGTCCCTTTTCGTTTTTGCACGACTTTGTCTTTGTCGCCAGTGAAATAGGTTACAAGCAGCAAATTTTTATATTTAGGTAACACAAAACATATTTTTTCTCTGATTGAAGCTCAGTGTAGATGCGTCTTTCTTTCTTATGACGGCAGTATGGGGACAGCGGGAAGTAATTTAATTAATTTATTACAGTGCCGTTGTCCCCATTACATGGGGTAATGCCAATGGGGACAACGGGAAGTATTTTAAATAAATTTAATAAGTGCCGCTGTCCCCATTCAATGGGGATATTTTTAATGGGGACAGCGGGAACAAACCTTCGAGTTCAATCCATAGCCGCCACATTTGAATGAATTTTGTTTGTGATACAAGTCCTTGTCAGCCTAGCATTTATGTTGAGTGATAAACAACTTAATGGTATTTTTTTATGATTGTGTTGATTGCTGTGCAAGCAATTTATGTTACATCACGCGATAGACCATGAACCACGTGCCGTTTTTACCGCAGCCCGTCTCAGGGGCTCAGACATGGACAGTATAGACACATATTGGATTAGGATTAGCCAACGAACCAACTGGTTTGACCCAAATACTGTACTCATTCATCAGACCTATTTAGTTAAAGGGGATTTAAGGTCAATGACTCCGACGGTAGGACCATACATACATAATAACAACAAAATGCTCAGAATAATAATCATTCTACGTTCTGTGCATGTGCGTCGTTAAATACTTGCTGGTGACTCACAAATCTTCAGCATTTGGATTTGATAAGGATAAAGTTATGTTATGATAACTTATCATACCTACCTAGTCTGCAGTAGAGTGATTCATTCGCCAAATTTCATTTCATTTTACACAATTCAATCATTTCAATTTGTGCTGCGGGTTTTATAAAAGCCAATGTACTGTAGCCAGCACATGCGGCTGGACATGTTGACCTTGCGCCCGTAGCGGTAGGGGTGAATTTCGTAGTGCGAATGTCCAACCGCATGTGCTAGCTTCTGTACCTATAATATTAAGTGATGTTTTCATAGTGAAGGGATATTATTGTCGATATGGAGTTATTTTTGTATCCACCATTTACATACATCTAGCTAACCAAAAGTATCTAGACACGAGAGCAAGCTTTAAATACTACTCAGATCAGATTATTTTGATACCAATAAATACAGATATAGAGTTTCTGTATAACAAAATAATACTAAAACCGATAACAAGGTCCCTTTTCTTATAGAACGTCACAAATATCCAATGAAATCATATAAAACTTTGTCAATATTTTAGTCAAATGGACGTAATTATATTGGTATCAAACCAATCTGACCTGAGCAGTATAGTAATAGTAATCTAATCGCCCTACAGGATATGAGGCCAGCCCCAAACGTGGCACGGCGACATCGTCCTAGTTAGAGTTATAGAGTTATTTCATAATTTAGGACGAGCCGGGAGCGGGTCCTTTGTATATCGCGGTGCCCTAATTCCTAGTTAATCTGTAGGGACTTGTGCCTAAGCTTATCCTCTGATCTACATTTACGTAGATTAGTTCACTCATGCTAAATACAAGTAACCGTAAATTTAATTCTAACGCGCTGTGTAAATTGACCGATCGTTTTGGATATCATTGAGCATTGAACTCTGTCCAGCAGTAGACGTCTTTCGGCTGAAATGATGATGATGTTTTGTTAATTGAAAAAATATATTATAAGGTACGGGCGCCAAAGATGGCCCACTTAAATTTTTAGATATTTTGTTTCCCAAATAAATATACAAGGGCAAATCCTTGTAAAATCTTGCAGTTAAGTAAAGTAAAGAAAAAACGTAATGGAAATTATAATATATTTATTTGGGAAACAAAATATCTAAAAATTTAAGTGGGCCATCTTTGGCGCCCGTACCTTATTTGTATAATTTTAAATTCCATCAGCTGAAGTCCCACGTTTTATTAATCTGTGATTTTAATTTAAAGATAGTTAGTCTTAGGCATAAAGTGGCATAGCATTAATTAGAATTGCCTATTAGGTTCGCGTTGCTGTGTGGTGGATCTCTTTTTAGGGTTCCGTAGCCAAATGGCAAAAAACGGAACCCTTATAGATTCGTCATGTCTGTCTGTCTGTCTGTCTGTCTGTCTGTCTGTCTGTCTGTCTGTCCGTCCGTATGTCACAGCCACTTTATTCCGAAACTATAATACCTATACTGTTGAAACTTGGTAAGTAGATGTATTCTGTGACAAAAATAGAAAAAAAAACAATAAATTTAGGGGGTCCCTAAATGGAACACAGAAATGAAACTAAAAAAAAAAAATTTCATCCAACCCATACGTGTGGGGTACCTATGGATGGATAGGTCTTCAAAAATTTTATTTAGGTTCCTAATAAAAAACAATTCTAAACTGAATAGTTTGCGCGAGAGACGCTTCCAAAGTGGAAATGAAATGAAATGAAATCATTTATTTTTAACTTTTGGACACTTTTTTGGACACTTAGTTAAGTCAAATAAAGTTACATTTGGAAAAATGTGTGTCCCCCCCCCTCTAACTTCTAAAATAAGAGAATGATAAAACTAAAAAAATATATGATGTGCATTACCATGAAAACTTCCAACGAAAATTGGTTTGAACGAGATCTAGTAAGTAGTTTTTTTTTAATACGTCATAAATCGTAAACCGCAATTTACCTTTTACTATTATTAAAACATCGATCAAAGTCACAACGAACTACAAAAACTTTTATATTATGTTACTGGCTGCTACGGAACCCTTCATGGGCGATTCCGACTCGCACTTGGCCGCTTTTTTTTTACGAAGCCATTATATATCTCAAATTATGTCTTGTACACGCCGTGGCTGTATTTTTATGGACTAAATAAAGTAAATTAATTAGTTCAATTCTTTCTTAATTATACACCGTGAAATTTAACTGGTTGCTTATCCGAATCATAGTAGTAGTAAGTACTCATGAAACTGAACAACTTTCCCTAAAGAACATAAATCGAAATCTCATAATTAAAATTCTACTTGTCATACAAATTGGCCGGTCACATGACTAAAGTCTGTATGAAAAGTTGAATATGATTTTCGAAATTTCAACTTAAGTTCCTTAGAAAAAGTTTTTCAGTTCCAATGTTGCTGATGAATCACCAGTTTTTCACGGTGTATAAGTAATAGGGTTAAAGCCTGGATAAAAGGTTTTCCAAGTATTCTGTCTGTGTTTCAGTGTTTTGTTTTTTTCGCCTCTATTAATTAGGTTAGAATTCGAGATGAAATATTATGATAAGCAATATTCATATTATTAATTATGCCTATCAGTATAAATTACAAGGATAAGATACCTTATAATTACGCTGAATGGCAAAGATTTTAGTGACGAATATTTGTTATTAATTTTCATCATGCATTAATTTCCTGAAACTTGGAGACCCTCTTGAATTTATTATGGTCATAAAAATAAATAGGAAATAATATGCAAGTATTTTTTTAACATATTTGGGTTTGTACAGAAATGAAATAAGCATTCTTAATTTCTTAGCCGTTGAACCTTCATTCTTAATTGGCAACCCCATAGCTTATTTTGTAGTACGTCTGCCTTCGAAGCACAGGGTTGTAGGTTCGCATCCCGCCCAGGGCAAACATTCATGTAAGGAGCACTTGTGTTTGCTTTGTGTCTGGTTGTTGTATATTTATATCAGCTGTCTGACACCCATAATACAGGTTGTGCCAAGTTTGGGATCAGATGGGCATGTGTAAGATTAAGATGTCCCCACATATTAATTGTATGAATACATATAGTCACGCCTCTTTCCTGTAGGGGTAGGCAGAAACCACTTTCTTCCACTTGCTACGATCTATACATATTTCGTTCGCTTCGTCTACATGTCTATTTATTTATTTACTAGCTTCCCGCCGCGGCTCCACCTGCGTTAATAGTTTTCCCTGTGGGAATGAGGAATTTTCCCGCGGTAAAAGTTAGCCTATGTTCTTGCGCAAGGTCTATTCTATCTTTGTGCCAAGTTTTACCAAAATCGGTTCAGTAGTTTCGGAGCCTATTTAATTATTAGGAATATTTTAGGTATTTTTTTTACACCTTGGGTTACATTATTGAAGTTTTAGTAAGGATTCATAATTTTTTGAAAATCAATTATAGCCTATGTTACTCAGGGATCATGTAGCTTCTCAACAGTGAAAGAATTTCAGTAGTTTCGGAGTCTATTCGATGCAAACAAAGAAACAATCAAACTTTTCTTCTTTATAATATTAGTATTTATTTAAATATCGTTTGTCAATTCCAGCTCCTCATTCCAATCACATCGGTGCTACGGATCACCAAGGAGAAGGTTGCCCGGATCATTCCGAATGCGGTGGGCGTGTGTACGCGGGACGAGCGACATGTGTTCGGGTCGTTACTATCCCGGGACGCCACTTACAAGCTGATGACGCATGTGTGGAAGGCCAGTAGAGCGCCCGAACTAGCCACGCCAAAACCCAACCAGGTAAATACTAGACGTAGACTTTAAAATACAACTAAGGTTTCTATTTCACGGGATTCAAAAGACGAAAGGGACGCAGTTATGCGCAAGAGTGAGCGCGGTGTATTTGTATCTCATTCTAACGCACCACTGTGTCACTTTCGTCTTCTGTCTTTTGACAAGCGTGAAATACCCCTCTCAAACAAACAAAACGTGAGATATGAGCTAGTCTTGATTTGAGCAAAGCTTATTTACTACGTCGGAAAATGGTTTGTAAAATTTTACTTCGAATAAAAACTTTTGATTTTTGAAAATAGAAGTTATACAATACAATACAATACAAATATTAAATTATGCTACATTTTATGGAAGTAGTAGTATGAAATCATAGCATTTGTTATACAAGTAAAAATTGTTGGAATCTAAGGGTTGCTACACACATACTTGGGCCGGCATATTTAGTTCCGCAGCCTCCCAACGTTTGGTCAAGCATGTATGATCTATGCAGTCTGCCGAAGAATATTATTTTTAATCCCCGACGAAAAAGAGGGGTGTTTTAATTTTGACGTGTGTGTCTGTCTGTCTGTCTGTGGCATCGTAGCTCCTAAACGGATGCGCCGATTTTGATCTAGTTTTTTTGTTTGCAAGGTGTCACAAATTCACAATCGAGAGTGTTCTTAGCTATAATCCTAGAAAATATCTTCAGCCATTTGAAGTTTATCAGCTTCTTTCTGGTTGTTGAAAGGATCAAGTAACGGTTTTGTGTCGGGGGTTATTAAAAATTTTATTGATTGTAGGAGCTTCGCGCGTCAGAAGCAGAGCTGGACGCGTCAGAGTATTCTCCGGAAGATGACAGTAGTTCCGGCGCCGGAGACCACCACGACGCGCCGCCGCCCGTCAAGCGCGAGCCAGCCGCCGAGGCCATACTCGCCACAGGTATACACAAATGTACGGACACTTTCATTGTTATACTTATACTAGTATAAAAAGTTGTGGTGTGGCTAGATTGTGGCGAGTAAAAGAGAAGGAGAGGTGGAAGGAGGCGACAGAAGTCAATGCCCTGCAGGACTCCGCTAATTAAATTTTCAGCTTCTGACGTCATAAGTGTTTTTTAAAACAAATAAATGAAAACTCAAAGGAAAACTCATTTGTTTGAGTTTTTTTAGGCTGCTGCTGCTAGGTTCGGGCCAAATAATAAAAGAAGTTGAAAATCCTTAGAGGAAGTTTTTTTGTAGCAAGAATAAAGTGATGGTGTTAGATTTTAGATTAGACATTTTTCATATTTGAACATTATCTTTGGTGTAGAGTTTTCCGCTCCCCCACAAGTTCGGTGAAGCTTGATTTGTATTTTTGCGACACAAGGAAAGATCAATAAACAAAATAGAACGTTATCTTTGGATCTTGAATGGAAAATGTTTAATTCAATTTTTCAATTTTCAATTTAATACTTGTGAAGTAATGGAATCACTTCATTTAGAATAAAAAAACCTTGACCTCGATCTAGAAGACCGAACGAATGACCTGTGAATATATTGTTTGGTTCCAGCGGCGGGCGCGGCGGTGATCCAACCAGCGCTGCTGACGGGCGGGGTGGGCGCGCCGCGGCGGGGGCCGGGGGGGTGGCGGGCGCTGCTGGTGCTGCTGGCGGCGCTGCTGGCAGTGTCCGCCGCGCTGCTCGCACACCGCCTCTACACGCAGCCCCACCAGGTACACACACACACACACACACACCAACCAGCGCTGCTGACGGGCGGGGTGGGCGCGCCGCGGCGGGGGCCGGGGGGGTGGCGGGCGCTGCTGGTGCTGCTGGCGGCGCTGCTGGCAGTGTCCGCCGCGCTGCTCGCACACCGCCTCTACACGCAGCCCCACCAGGTACACACACACACACACACACACCAACCAGCGCTGCTGACGGGCGGGGTGGGCGCGCCGCGGCGGGGGCCGGGGGGGTGGCGGGCGCTGCTGGTGCTGCTGGCGGCGCTGCTGGCAGTGTCCGCCGCGCTGCTCGCACACCGCCTCTACACGCAGCCCCACCAGGTACACACACACACACACACACACACCAACCAGCGCTGCTGACGGGCGGGGTGGGCGCGCCGCGGCGGGGGCCGGGGGGGTGGCGGGCGCTGCTGGTGCTGCTGGCGGCGCTGCTGGCAGTGTCCGCCGCGCTGCTCGCACACCGCCTCTACACGCAGCCCCACCAGGTACACACACACACACACACACACACCAACCAGCGCTGCTGACGGGCGGGGTGGGCGCGCCGCGGCGGGGGCCGGGGGGGTGGCGGGCGCTGCTGGTGCTGCTGGCGGCGCTGCTGGCAGTGTCCGCCGCGCTGCTCGCACACCGCCTCTACACGCAGCCCCACCAGGTACACACACACACACACACACACACACCAACCAGCGCTGCTGACGGGCGGGGTGGGCGCGCCGCGGCGGGGGCCGGGGGGGTGGCGGGCGCTGCTGGTGCTGCTGGCGGCGCTGCTGGCAGTGTCCGCCGCGCTGCTCGCACACCGCCTCTACACGCAGCCCCACCAGGTACACACACACACACACACACACCAACCAGCGCTGCTGACGGGCGGGGTGGGCGCGCCGCGGCGGGGGCCGGGGGGGTGGCGGGCGCTGCTGGTGCTGCTGGCGGCGCTGCTGGCAGTGTCCGCCGCGCTGCTCGCACACCGCCTCTACACGCAGCCCCACCAGGTACACACACACACACACACGTCAACAGTACTTATAACATCCTTGGTCCACAAAATAAGCAAGAAAATACGATCCTATTTACGACCTTCTTGTACGAAACCATTGTGATTTGCAATAAACTAACTTGAGTTTACTTTTACATGATTTAATACAAACTCTGGAAGAAATTATACTAAAAATCTGAAAATATTTTAGCGATCTAGATTTACTTATCTAGAAGAACGATCACCCGCCACATAACCTTTGCTGTATTTCCATACTGAGTTGTATATGTGTTTCCAGGAGGATCTACTAAAACTGTCAGGAGAAGAGCTGTACGCGGAGTTGGTGCGGTGGCGCGCGCGGCTGCACGGCCGGGCCGCGTCGGAGCTACACGCGTTCCTATCCACCAACCTACTGTTGCTCACCAAGGTAACCTATACAATACGGAATAGGCACCTATTTTTTACGTTTCTACGACTTATTAGTTATTACATTACGGTTCTTGAATGGCGACCGCGCGCCGGAAGACGTATCAATCCACCGGGACCCAGCTCCCTCCAGCTCACCTCCTAGACGTCAGGACTTTTAGTATGTTTTATCCCTAAGCACTCTGAATAAGTTTCTGAAGAAATCGCTTAGGCTCCCGCTCACGCACTTTACACCCTCCTTTGAGACATTCGTTAATCGAACTAATAGGAAGGCAGCTACTTTGTGTTTTAGTTACTCTTCGAGCACCCATTTTATATTTCGGCTGTGACGTCCTACTTTAGGTGGTAAATGTTGGCACGCTTGCTCTCGACACTGGGCGGTCACTCCATACAGAAAATGCATTTTGACAACCTACTACTTTTTGAATAACAACTGAATATCAACTACAAGTCAATGGCGCTAGGCGCTATGTAAAACACCCCCGAACACCACCGGCGGAGTCCCGCGGCGCCTGCGGGGTGCGGGGCGTGGGGCGCTATATCGGGCGGGGAACTCATGCCGGCGCGGGGGGGTTGATGTCCTTTCTGTGCGGGCACATAATAAATAATAGTACTAGGTACAGAAGGCGCACTCTCTGATAGCAAACGTGCGAATTTTATTCTAGCTACCACGCCACTAACGTTCAAAATTACATTGAACGCGTCGAACGTGACCCTAGCTATAATAGCCTACCGTTTGTCGTTGTGGTCGTATTAAAACAAAATGCACCTTAAGACCGCGCCGCGAGAGTCCGTATTACCACAGACGTATTACGCATTACGTATTAGCGTCTTCACAGGCCCGCGCATTTTTCCTACTAAATGGCCCGGCGTAGGTACATTCTAGAGCTCTGGCGCGGAGTGCGCCGGGTCTGGTACGGGTTAGTACTATTATTTTCTTCTGTGCTCTCGATACAAGTCGTGATCAGTGGGTAAGAGCGTGTCTTTATGTATGTATGTATTATAAATTGCAGGTCCGGCAGTCGCTAGAAGCGCTCTCGGGAGTGATCCTCACAGATATGGCGGCCGGCGGCGTGCCCTCCAACATTGACGTGCCCAACGACACCGCATTCAGTTAGCAACACACACCAATATACACCTAAACAACACTCCACTTAGGCTCCGATTCGTATATCATAATCACCACATATTTCATTACTGTTCTATACTGATGCACTCTCAGCAGTAGAATTCGCTAGTGATTAATAGTGGTTTAAACCTTTACAAGGCAGTGGCCACTATATTGCCACCTTAATTTTAACCTTATTCCCTCAACATAAAGTCAAAAACAATTGAATTCTATAAAGTTGTAAAGTGTTAAAACGTGTCAGCTGATATACAGGAGTTTTTATCAATACAAAGTAACAATATCGTTGTGATTGACAATGTTCAATTCAGAGTATGCGCCCTATATTCCTTTTGATGAATGAATGGTTGGTTGAAACCTTAGTCCAATATGACAGTCAATCACTTGGTACCTACTTGAAGTTCTAACAACTCTTTTGGGCGTCATTCATTCAGAAAACCTCTGTGGGCTCAAGATGAATAGGGTATAACCAAACTTGGCTTTATTTTTTAAAGACGATATAATTACAGTTTTATTGCTGTATGCAGTTAGCCGGTAGAAATTAACAACTAAAGTAAGATTTCAATATTTTCATAATGAAATGCCAGTAAATTAATTAAAAATCCATATTATTATTTACCTACATATTTTCTTTACATTACATAAAATCTGCACAACATCTTTTGATCACTGTTCTTGCCCTTTCTATTTCATTGTCCAATTTATTTATTCTTTCACTCTGAATTGACTAATTGTTTTATTGCAACTTTATACTATCAGGGCTAATGTCTTGGTGCATTTTTGTTTCCATATAAAATGATTACTGTCTTCATAATTATAGTCTGATTGTTAGGTGTTGGCATCAGGAGACATATTCCTATTCCTACTTCTAGGTGTACCTTAGTAAGTACGTCAACTATTCCTATTTGGCTATTGAACATTAGAAACCTTTAAATTTGTCTTAACCGACGTGCCATTACTCGTTATTAGACTATAGTTTGAAAGACATTATTATAGAACTTCAGACGCTAGATAAAATCATAGTAGGCATATAACCAATATTAGATTGTTGTTATAAGTTAGGAAAAATAAATAAACATTTATAATGAATGTAGATATTTGTAATAATTCATGTGCAATATGAGAAAATTTAAGAATAGTTTGTTTCTGTAAAGAGTTATATATAATGAATTTATTTTTGATTCGATCACAAAAATAACTGCTCTCAAGTTACGCTAGTATCGAACAAGTATTCCAAGAATATTTCTGTGGTCGAACTGTAAATAAAGAACTAGTAAATGTTGCAACAACATTCTTTACTAACTTTTCAAACATTCTAGAAAAGTAATGTATAATGTATGTAGAAAGTCCTTCAATATTCCTTAATGATTATACAGTTGCGAGTAATGTGATGTGATCGTTATTGTGTTGTACATAGAGGTTAGAATGGAATCCAGTCTACGCCTAAAGGCGGCGTACTATGTCATATTATGTGTCAAACACACTAGGATAAGGATTATGGTGATTGGGCGTTTGTGGGTTTGCTTTGCTAGGTTTACAAAACTTACTTTATTAGTTTCCTTACAGTCAAGAGCAAGCTGAGCTGATTTTGCGCCATTGTTCTTATGCCCATTGAATAAGGAACAGAATCGCGGTGCGTGTGTCCAGCTTCCTGTTCGGTATTAAAATGTTTGATTTTGTTTAAAATAAAAATATATTATGTAAAGACTAGATCGGGTTATTATCTAATACCAATCGTCTTGATTTAGGTCATGAGACATTCTTAAACGTTTATTCGTTGTAAAAATCGTAATGTTCGTGCATAGTGAGAGCAAACCCACGTTCCGCCTCGTTGATGTTAGACATCGTCATAATCACAATTAGTTAAGAGAGGTTGGAGGCAGCTCCGTCGGTTCTCTCTCGATTCTCGCTCAAAACTATCGCTGAGTAACTGCTTTCCGCCAGAAACTAATATTTACCCATGGTCCAAGAAAACAAGGTCTAACCGTTAGACCAAGTGACTTGACACAAGCCTACGTCATCATTCTGACCATCCTTGTCTATTAACACGCATTCGACAAGGATGATCAGCATGATGACGTAGGCTTGTGTCAAGTCACGTGGTCTAACGGTTAGACCTTGTTTTCTTGGACCATGTATTTACCCATCTTTTTGTTTTATTCATTTTTCTCTGTTTTATAGCTCAGACATACAGTATCTTATCAATGTTGGTTGTATGTATGTATAATATAGATGTATGTAATTTTTCGTTAAAATTAGAAAAAATAACATAGTTTACGGACAACGTTGAATGTGAACACCGATCTTGATACGCCGATTTATATGATGCGTTTATCTAAATAAACGTCGAAGTATCTTATGTAAATCGGCGATGTACGATTGTTAAAATGTCAGATAACTAAAAAAGCAGTAATTGTTCGTAAGAATAGGTCAATATTTTTTCTTTAAGTGATAATAAAATAAGCGTTAAATAAATAAGGAAATATCAGTTTCTTGGCGGACAGGTGAAATCGGACGCTTATCCAACCAGTAATGATTGTGAGTGCGAGGCAGTTGGTGCTAGTTAGGTAAGGATAACAAAACACATTCCTTGACCATGTTTAAAGTACTTCGGAAATGAGAACGTCATCCACAAACTACTACTCTTTAGACCAAATTACGTAAATTGATAAAATCCCATTTAGTTTTAGTTAACTTTTATGGGTATTAATTTCGCGGTTTATTATTATGTTGGTTGGGCGTACAGATCTAAATTAATTTTTGTTTAATCGATTTTATTTTCATGTTTAGTTTTGAGTTAACTGTATGAAATGGGTGGGAGAGATTAACCCCTGTTTGCACTAACCTTGTCTTAGGCTTTACGTAGTTAAGAAAGACCTAAGCTAACTAAAGCTTAAACTGAAAAAAAAAAAAGTTTTTCACTAATAGCACAGAATAAATAATAGTACTTGCTAATAGTCTAGTTGGGCTCAGAAAGGTAAGAAGAAATTAAGCAGTTTAAAAAAAGTCTGAAGGTTACTAGCAAACAAAATTATCACCAAATCTCACCTAAATACTTCAGCCATCAACTAAGTTTAGTGCAAACGGGTGTTAGTATTTTGCTCGACACCTGGTTGCTCTTTATAATAATTTGTTTGTAAGTGGGTGCTGTTTTAATGACCGAAGTACTGTCCAGTGTAGAGTGAATACCATCGGATCCAACGACTGTTGCAGTTTGTTTGCCAAATAGTTTCGTAACGTTATCTTGCCAATTCGTATGACACTGTATTTATTACGGTATTGGTTACAAGATCCATGCGAAATTTACAGTAGGTATTATTTTTTTGGCGCGTGAAAAGACTTCTGTACGAGATTCCAGTTTTTTGTGTGCAATTGTGCTGTATTGCTGTATGTTATGTACAAGTTTGGTATAAGTCGTTCATTACACGTATAATTCAATCGATTCGGCATAACTTTATCAGTTTGGAAACAGATCACTTCTATATAGGTAGCTCTTTTCTTTATATGCAATATTTAAATGAAATATTTACCCTTATGCATTCGTTTTGTACGTGTAGTAAACAAAAAATGCAATAGATTGTTTATTTTGTAAGTTATACTTTGGCCAAAAGGTTAAATGGAGTCGGTGTAATTTTAAGTAGTTTAATGAACATACGTACTGGAGTAAATTAATTTATTATTCTAGTCTTAAAGCTCAAGGAATTATGTTCGTTTCTGAGGTTTATAATATAATTTGTAGTATGTACTTATTTATCGTTTTAGAGATTTTTTATTGTGTAGTTTAAGGCGTCGTTACCAGTTAATGGTCAGATAATCAGTTGATAAATGATTTTGATTTCGTCTTGTATTTAATGTGCTTTAGTTGAAAACATTAAAATCATGTTACTGTATCTATATTGTTGAAATTGATTTATTTATTTTAACAATAACCAATTTCTAAGTTCTCGTTTATGTAATTTTATCGCGTTTATAAAATCGTAAATAAAAATTGAAGGGCGCTGTACGGAATTGATTGGGAATACTGTTTAAATTTCAACAGCAAATTTACTATCGATCACGTGGTGTAGTGTGAAATGGAGATAATTTTAGTTTCACCACTAGGTATTTAATTTCTACTTTTGTGAAATATATTTAGATTACCTACCTGTATTTTTATATATTTGATTAATTTTTTTCACACATGAGACATTGTTGCCAGTGATTTCTTATGACAGCGTATTTTATTACTTTGCGTATTTCATATTTTAAAAAATGGCCTAATTTCTTCACAAGGCGAATGTTACCGTTAGTGCCAAAGTGTGAACACTATTATATTTATCTTGATTCGAAATCTTAGTTCTACCAAACTATACATGAAGTCTTATTATATTCTAAATAGCTACTTTTATTTTAGTTGGCGTTTAGTTGAATATAAAATTAAAAACACATTCTCCTCAAAAGCATTTTATTTGTACAATAGATGTAGGTAGTTAGGATCATGTAATCATTCTTATGTATTAAATTGGTATTTTTCTTCTAACTGTGCAATGAGGTTTAAAACCAGTTGAAATCAATGTTATGTTTTCTTATGCATTTATATTTTTCTGCATCTCATAAAGCACGGTGCAAGTAAAAGCCAGAGTTTCATAAAATTTTTACATGCACCATTTTATGTGAACTTAAAAAAAAACTCTTATAAGTATAACAGAAGTTTTATGATATTCTATGTTATTTCTACTGCGTAGGAATTGTTAGTGTTTATTTGGTTATAGGACTTTTTTGTATATTTGTTTCGATTTTTGTTTGTTGTAATATGTAAATATTAGATAGATGAGTTAATTGATCATTGTTGTTTTAATTATTTATTCCTTCAAACTGAGAAAAAATAAAATTATCGGCGATATAGGTAAAGCCCGACTAAAGAAATAAGAAACCTCGCCATATTGCGGAATTTCAATGGAACTAATTTTATAAGGGTAATTGTTGCCATTTTCGTAAAAATATACACGTAGCGCCCCCAGAGCAGGTTTCATATTTCTTTGGTCAGGATTTATAATATAATTATTGCTGAACGGAGACTGGAGAGGTTAGGTGGGTTAGGGTCTAGCCAAATTTCATAGAGATCTATCGCTACACTTACCTAACCCCTCATAAAAAAATATACCGCACATTTTGCTTTGCTGAACTCGCCACTAAATGTAACTTTATTTGACTTAACTAAGTGTCCAAAAAAGTGTCCAAAAGTTAAAAATAAATGATTTCATTTCATTTCATTTCATACAGTGTTAGATAGAATCACGAAAATGACGGTCACGTGACTGAAATTTCTACCTCTTCAGTTTCATGAGTACTGTAACGTGGTGCATCACATGCCACCTCGTTGCCTCATTCTCATCTCATTGACCATTATCGTCTAAATTCGAATATATTTAATTTTGGAATTCAGTCGACAATCATCCGTCATTTCATTCATTTTTTTATTCACTTTTGGTTTGGTTTGGTTCGGAAGGCCGGCGTTGCTCTAAGGGTTTACCTCTCGACCAAGCTGGCCGAACAAAATTCTAGTTCTCAGTTACACCCTTTTCTTTTAGTTCTTGTTCTCAGCTTTTTACAAATCATATCAATTTATATATATTTCAATAAATCCGTAATCTGTGTTCAGTCTTTGTGTTTATATAATCATCATGGATTGCCCTGCAATCTTCTTGTGCGCGCTCGCTGGCTTGCTCAGGACCTGGCGAGCCGCGGGTGCCACACACTACCACTATGTTGCGTAAAAACAACCAGTTCAATTTCACGGTGCAGATTTGTAGGGAAAATTCGTAATATGTCGTAATATGCCTTGCTCTAATATACGTACATTATAGTTTTAGTTTAACAGCAGGGTTACTACAGAAATGCGAGAGACACGAGGAGTCATAAAGCGATGTAATAAATAACAGAACATTTATACAGGTGTAACAAATTAGCGTACAATATTTTAAGGGACGAACCGTGAAACTGAATAATTTTCCGCAAGGAACGTAGGCTGAAATGTGAAAAAGTAAACTAATCAGCCCATCACATCACCGGTCCTGTATATTCTACTTCAGTTATTATTTCTGTGCACGCTCGCTATCCCTATAATACATACACACATACTACATGAACAAAGAACAGTATTGTAAATAATCGTAATATCATTAGTCAAAATTGCACACAGAAATGGTAAAATTTTCTTACTGATAAACATGTCGTGTTTTTTTTTATATTTCTGGCTTTCCTTAGGGCAAATTGTTCAGTTTCATGGGAAGGTAGGTAGGTCCCTTAAAATATTCTGCGCTAATAAAGTTACAGCCTATATAATGACAGAACTAGTATGACTCTTGTGTCAGTATGTCACTTTCTGACATCTTCTCGAGGTTCTTATATGCAATACCGAATACGTAGTTTACAGGGGCCTTACTGCAAAAGCTGTGCCGAGATTAGCAAGTAAGTCTGCCTCCACTTTTTAATTTTATTTTGAGTTAGCCTATTTGTGACTTGCCAAATATCAGTTTTAAAAACTTTTCAATCAGATAATTTGTATGCAGAAATATATAATTTGTTTGATTTCCGGAAATTATTTCCTTATCTGATTAAGTTTTTGAAAATAAAAAAATAAATAAAAAATCTACAAAAGAGGGTTTGCGGTATACCTATTACTAGGGACTACTATTTGTTATTCTGTGCTATTAGGCAACAGTTTTTAACCCCCAACGAAAAAGAGGGGTGTTTGACGTGTGAGTCTGTCTGTCTGTGGCATCGTAGCTCCTAAACAGATGCGCCGATTTTGATCTAGTTTTTTTTTTGTTTGCAAGGTGTTACAATCGAGAGTGTTCTTATTCTTAGCTATGATCCAAGAAAATATCTTCAGCCATTTAAAGATTATCAGCTTTTTTCTAGTTGTTGAAAGGATCAAGCAACGGTTTAAAAATTTAATTATTATCTTAGTTGGAATTAGGATTACTAGATGGCGTTAAAAACACTTTTGGGAAAAATAGTAAGGGATAAGCATAAAGTAGGTACGTTGCGTATGTTACTCTGTGGGGATAAAGATAAAAGGAAAATTGTGTGACGATCTTTCTGTATTTATTAACCTTGTAATGAAAAAATAAAATATGGTTCGTAATAAATCAGTGTATTGTAAAATAATTTCGTAAACAATAAGATTCTAAGGTATAAAATTATCGACTTATTGTTGTAACAAATAATTTTAACGAGTGGGTAATCTAACAAGTTATTTTTAACATTTCATAATAATATCTATCTACAGATAGAGGAGGCTCATCATTACACTCAAGGGTTTCTAAAAATAAATTGATCAAATAAATGTAGGTAGTAGGTATGCAGTATCTAAACTAAAATGTAAAAGTGTTGGTTGAACGGATTGCGATAATATGATAAGATTGCCATAGAAAATCGGGAAAACCTGCAGATAGAGAAGTAAATAAATGCGAATAAATAACAGTCGTCATTAATGTCTTTCCACCACCACGTTTCTTACCAATAAATACTGTTTAGAAGCTAGCTTAGTTATAAATTTTGAAAATTTGTTGGTATATCTGCAACTGAACTTACAAAAGTACTATAAATAAGAATACAAATTTAATTATGACATATTTTTCAGTTAATTTTATATTTTGGAAATTAACCTGTCATAAATAATACCTATAGATAGGCATTCGCAATTTCAAAAGTTACTCTGTGGCACTGCGCGGAGTAGAGGTGGCACTGAGTGTGTGGTTTGTAGGTATTGTAATTTGACAGGACCTATACCTACTAATAATATTATAAAGAGGAAATATTTGATCGTTTGTTTGTTTGCATTGAATAGGCTCTGAAACTACTGAACTGATTTCAAAAACTCTTTCATTGTTTGGATGTTATTTTATCCCCGGGTAACAAATCTGTATTTTATTTTAAAAAAATGTGATTTTTAGTAAAACTCCAATAATACTTTGCCTTTGTAATTGTAACCCAAGGTATAAAAAAACCTAAAAAAAAATCCTAATAAAATTAAATGGCTCTGAAACTACAAAACCGTTGATGGAACTTGGCACGAATATAGAAAGCTATCTTTTACCGCGGGAAAATTCCTCATTCCCACGGGAAAAACTGTAAACACGGGCGGGGGCGCGGCGGAAAGCCAGTTTCTGATATTAACGAACACCGCAGTCGCTTAGGTCTACTTATTTTTGGACAGCGTCCTCTGTTTCTCCGCGTGTTGCACGAGTTGTTTGTCTGTGGCGAGTCCCTTGCGCGCGCGCACCGCGTCCATGTACGCTTTGGCGCGATTCACCCCGTCCCACTTCTCCCCCCAGTGCAGTAGCTCCTCTTCTGTGTGCGGCCGCCAGAAGGGATCGATGTCTATCACCTGGAAATGAAAAAAACATTATTGAAATCCATAATCTTATCTGTTACCTACTTGAACCAGGCGAGGAATGGGTAGAAAACGTTTGCTTCTGTCATCATCATTTCAGCCAAAAGACGTCCACTGTTGGACAAAGGCATCCCCCATATGAAAACGGACCAAACGCAAAGATCTTCACAACGATCGGTTCCGCGCTTGACTTGTGTAATCAAATCAAATCAACAACGGCGATCCCTAACCAAGCGATGAGATTATGGAAACTCTTCCCTGTTCAAAGCGAAGCCTTAGTCCAGGAGCTGATTGCTATGGCAGTAGGAGTTGTAACCTAGTATATCTTTAAATATTATAATAATATTGTAATATGTGCGACCTACACTGAAGGTAAAACACACAAATACGGTACTTAAACTGAAAGCAAATTCCTGGAGCGTTTTATAACAGCTCCCGGCAAGTATCAGATAAAAACTGACTGAAACTATCAAAATCAATCAATTCTAAAATGACTTAAATTTCGAACAAACATGCGGCCAGTATCAAAAGTAAAAGAGACGGCATAACCGATGCCACAATATACTAAAGTAATACTTCAGCTCACTGTAAAGGGAATGAGCTTTTTATCGACTTCACTCACACTTAAGCTTTGATTTTCATTTCAAGTATGTGCAGGTTTCATCATGCTTTTCTTAAGTAGCTATTAGTCCGATATAAGAACCTGTGATGCTTTCTCGTTTTACTAAACATAGTTGTTAGGTTTAACTTTAAACTGAATCCTATTGACTTATTTATAAGGACTGAAATAAATGATTACAATTTGTATTTAAAGAATTAAGGTAGATTGAGTACTTACTCGAAAATTCTCTTGTAACCTAAATCCTTCAAAGAAATGGAGTCTTAAAAAAATCCTAGGTACCTCCCAATGGCTGAACACAAGCTGCGGCGCCGCTAGCCCCGAGGTGTGCGTGCGCAGTTCAATGGCGAACTTGAAGCTCTCTGCGACGGGCATGAGGGCTTGCACCCTGAACGAGGCTGAACCAGTCTGGAGGTCGCTCGCCACCACGCGGCCGCCGCGACGCCCGAGCGACGCGTACAGTTTGCCTGGAAACAACAATAACATTATAAGATCGATAAATTAATCTAACGCTGGGCGCACATGCAGATTTATCGCGCACACACCATTTTTTTTTAATTGACCTATGCTTGAGTCGAAAAAGAACGACGGATCAAGCTTCACCGGACTTGAAATACGCGCACACACCAAGATAACTGTATGGCGAACGCCACGAGCGGCCCGCCTCGCCACAGCAGCTCGCTTGGTGTGTAATGAATTCCGTTCGGTTTTTTCAGAACGTGTGGCTCAGGCTTAAAAAGAGGAAATGGAGGCCTATGCCCAGCTGCAGTGGGGCAGTCTGGGCTAGATAAGATAAGAAACTTAATCTAAAACACAGAATATGGTATAATCTGTCTCTCTCTCTCTCTCTCTCTCTCGGGGGAAACAAATGAGGTATTTTCCCGCGGTAAAAAGTAGCCTATGGTACTCTCCATCTTTTCAACTAACTCTATGCCGAAAATCAAGTCGATTGGTTGCTTAGTTAGAGCGTGAAGGAAGGACAAACTACCAAACACACTTTCGCATTATAATAATATTAGTATGGATAAGAGCAAAAGAGTTGTAAACATTAAGTAATTTATAAACTAAGCATTACCTAAGTGAACATTGAAAGAGCTAACTGTAATTTTTTTTATGCCTTTCGACTGGATTTAGAAAATGGCTTCCAAAATCTTTTGAAATAGCAGATTTTTTACTATCGCTTTGCAAAAGGTGACTGACTATGAAATGGCCGTTTGCACGCGATGTGCTCGCCGCAGGCTCTGGTAAAAACCACGAGCAACCAAAAAAGTTTGCTCCGTGATGTCACCGGGTTGACAAAATATTCAGTGGGCAGCCGCGTAGAAAAATTCCTTGCTTTTTAGAGATTCGTTGCGGCCATTTTGAGATGAAAGTGGGGGCTTCCGGCGCGCGCGCATCCGGCCGAAGTGGTCACGTCCGCGAGTTCTACGCTCCTATTTGTCCAGTAAATAAGGGAGCTTTTTGTTGGTGTGTACCTAGTAGAATACTCGCGACAACACGAAAATCTTGGACGCACAAACCTTCCATCAAATACAACCTTAACTTGAAGACTTAAAGATGAAAATACATCGAGAATTATAACTTGAATACTACACAACTTGCGGCGACTATTTAAACTTGAACACTCTAAGAATGTGAAAGAAAAAGATATCATTTGGTAACGGGAAACACACATAATTGCTAAGTTCGTTTGGAATTTGAGCGCATTTTTGTGGCTGCTGACAAAAAAAAACATACTCCTCATAATGGAAATTGTAGCAAGAATCTTTTTTTTAGTTCTTAAGAAATGCGTGTTGGTTTTTCAAGGCCAGATAGTAGATAGAAGACATTAGAATTTTATGATCCCTTATAATTTAAAAAACAATCTTCGTTCGATCTTAAGAACCTGTCTACTTACCAATTACCGCGATTTACAGACCAGTTCTATCTAGATTTTAATCAACGTAATTCTTAAGTAAGTTTGTATTAGGGCACTTATAGAAGCCGAGACGGTTTATTGACTGCCCCGTTAAGATTAATCTAGTGTAGGTTCTAGAGGCGGATATCCCGGGAAGAGTCCGTTAGTCCGGGATATGGGTCGCACCGGTCCATCTGGCGACATAACGTTTCTTCGGTTAGCCTTCCGTAATACCTACACGCGGTTTGAGGACTACTTCACACGATGGACGATTGTACGTAGATATAAGGTTTTTAACAACTAGATGATATACATAATATGTAACTTTTATAAGGTTTAAGTTTGTGAGAGCAAATAAAGAATATTATTATTATTATTATTATATGTGTATAACCTCGCCTTTGTCGGTGAGACCTAAAAGGATACTACATACGAATACCTAGACCTAATACTATAGGCAGATAATTTGTTTAAAAATGAAAAAATAAAGACAGTATAAGTACTTATATATTTTTTTAATAAATAAATAGGTACCTATATACTTACGGCATTGATAAACACCATGTTTACGTATATACACTTAAACAAAATTCAATAATAAAAGTAACATAAACGTTTTAAAAAGTAAAATATCAAATCTATGCCTGTACTTTCCCTTTACACAACGATGCATATTTAAGCTGTACTTTAAAAAAAATATGTCCCAATCGCGTCTCAAACCAGCTCATTAAGGCAGTCGGGAAGGCTGACATCCGACATAACATTTTTGTTGCATCCTGCGACGCGCGCGCAGCCTGCAGGCTTTCCGTCCGACACACGAGAGCAAATTAAATCCGGACGGAAGTGCTGGATGTGATAACGATGGCAACACTTTCCGCTGAAAACGCCGCCGGCGCAGGAAATTGCGCGTCTCAACTCAATCAACCAATCAAAACCTGCGCTAGGACTGAATTTTTGTTTCTTTAATTCGATCTACGCTTGTGACTTGGGATTGAATAAGGCATTATAAGGTCGCTATGAGATAAATTACTAATTGGATCACGACAAATAGATAGCAAGGAAGATAGGTTTGCTATTATCATAACCGAACCTATAACCCAATTTCGACATACAAAATAGCGATTCACACAAGTACGAAAAATATTAATTGCGATAACCAGAAAGAAGAATTCACTATAGTAGAATAATGGAAACAAGCCCGAAACGTGCAAGTGCGACAAATTACAATTGCGATTTTCAGAAAGAAGAATTAATTTTAGTAAGAATCACGGAAGTTCGACACGAGTTCGAAAGGTGAAAGTGCGAGGTCGGAATTTAGATTGAATTTAATTGCGATTGAATGGAATTACGATACGTTAGAGATGAGACAAAATGGAAGTGCGACGAAATTAAATTGCAACAGAATGTATTACTACTGTAACGAGGTGCATTGTGTGCTACCTCGTTGCCACATTTTCTACTTCATTTCTCACCTCATTTACCATTTTCATCTAAATTCAAATATGTTTAATTTTGGAATTCATTCAAAATCATCCGTCAATCATCCTTTTTCATCAGTCAGTCATCCATTTTTCGTCAGTCGTCCACCTTCTACCTTTAGGCCAAGTACAACACGGCCATACTTCTTAAATGTATTCGCAAATATTTGTTGTTATCTTTATTTAAACTCTCGAAATATATATTAACTTAGTAACAGTGAACGCCGGCTTTTATTCCAATTCCACAGTGTGTGTTGTAGTGCAGAACCTTCCTTTCTTCTTATCTACGTATTAACGTGGTTACTCCGCTGGCTTGCCCCAGAGCAAGGCGAGCCGCGGGTGTAACACTGGCGCCCAACGTGGGGCTCGAACCCACGACCCTGAGATTAAGAGTCTCATGCTCTACCGACTGAGCGGGTGTAACACTACTATGTAATACTGTGTGATCTTATTCCCGAGTAAGAAGTTGCGGGCGTAGCTGCGGGCGGACAGCTATATAGTCATTAAATATTTCTTTCTTTTTCTATCTAATTCAAAATGAAGCAAGCGCTTCTTCTACGTGTACGTACTATCGGTAGGGACTACTATTTGGTATTCTGTGCTATCGGAAGGCAGAACTCATAGTTAAATCTTGAGCGTTCGTTCTTTACCCATATGACTGACATGCTATTGTTACTCAGGTTATTCGCCTGATAAGAAACGAAAACAAACACAACAAAATCACAGATGGTCACAATTAGTTAACTGTTGTGGTAGTGGTAGTAAGCTGTGAGTGTGACTCAGAGCATGTCTTATCATAAGGCAGTGGTCCTATATGCCTCAACAGCCTGCCTTATAAGCGCCGCTAAATATAGAACCAGAGTAAACGTAGGAGGCTGTTGATTAAATAAAAATACAGTATGTTTGACGTTTGAAGAGCGTCGATGGCCAAGTGGCAAGGGCAGTTGACCTCCATTTGGAAGTTCGCGGGTTCAAGTCTCGGCATGTAACAATGTGTTTTCGATTTTCGAATTCATATGCGTTTATTCGACGGTGAAGGAACTATGAACACAACTGCGACTGAAAAGGTTGTGTGTGAAGTTGACCAACCCGCACTGAGCCAACGTTGTCGACTAAGGCCTATTTACCCTGATTTTAGGGTTAAGCATGAGACATATGAGCTGTTGACTATGTCCATCGACCAACTTTTACGCTAGAAAAGGTAGTTATCATATAGTAATCCAATATAGTGATCCGCAGAAAATCCACAAGCGTCGCATTCACCCCTACCGCTACGGAATACGGGCGCTCTCAAGGTCATAATGTCCAGCCGCATGTGCTACCTACTGTACATAATAAATTAATACCTTCTAGTTTTCTTAATATACTCAAGTAAGAAAAATTAAAAAAGTCGACGTCGTGTTAGTTTCAGATATCAATGTAGGTAGTACTTACCTACCTACAGATTGAATATAAGTCAAACTTGTTAACATCCTACGTTGTTACGTGGCCCTAAGTTTGCATAAACAAATAATCATGTTGCATGTATGTCGACTGAATATCTTGAATAACTGATTACAGTGACAACCTTACATAAAGTATTTAATTACTTAGCCATATAACAGAGGAAACAGTGGGCACGATAGTGGGTCGGAATCGAACCTGCTACCCGATGTGGGCAGGTGTTAAAAACTTACATAACTGAGATTAATATGGCGATAGCTAGGCGTACAAGTTGGTATGGGCGGGTGTTGCTTGTATTATGTAAAACTTGCTTTTGTGGATACGATGGGCTTTGTGGGTATGGGACATTTTTGGTGTTAAATTATATGAATGAATACATTATTTTTTTACTTTTCTTCGGCTTGCTGTCCCTTTTCCACCAAAGAACTAAATCTTGTTAGGAAATGAACCTAACAATAACAAACTTTAGTTTCTAAGGTTATTATGATTTAAATAATGTTTTATAAGATTTATTTTAAAGTAATTTACAAGTACAAAAAAAACCGACGGAAAAAAAGAAAAATAGTAAATGATGTTGAATTAATGCTAATAAAATAAACAACTGGGCACAAAAGCTCTATTTCGCTATACATTTACAACTAGTAATATATGTTACATATTTAAAATAATTTACTCTAAAAGTTTAGGTTTAGTCATTGATAAAATTCACTAAATGAAACTTATTTTAGTCACAAATGTGTGACACGACAACAATAGACAAATACAATAATTCTCGGAATCGAAAAGTATAACAATTTAATATAATTACAACAAACAGATTATCTCAACAAAAACTAATAAGTCAAGAAATCGAAGGCCAATTTTCAGCAGCAAACAGCCTTGCTAACAATAAACTCGTGTCTCTGAAATTGTGAAGACTACACGCGCTGACCTTTATACAAATTGGGCAAATTGGCATATTTATTTAGGGTAAATTTTCCTCAACTTGTTGCAGTATACAGCCATTAGGGATCTGATCACGGTAATTGAGGTATGATATTGACGACAATTTGCGATCCTCACCGGGGGGGAACGTGGGCGATTATTGCACGTGTAAGGATTGCTTCGGAAAATATAGAGAGACTTATATTGGAGTATAATATTAGCATGAAAAGGCCTACTACTATTATTCCTTCTTTCAATAACAAAGTACAGTTCTGTAGTTTAAAAAAAGTTTAAGTTCGTGTAAGTGAAGCTTCCCAACTCTTCAAAATAGTATATCGCGCCACATGAATAGCAAAAATCGGTGACGAATGAGAGAAGTCACGCCTTGGTAGAGAGTCTTAATCATTGACAGGTTTTAGAGAAAACAGCACTACTATCAGCTTACTTATAGAATAAAATCGTTAATAAAATATAAAATAATAATTGCACACCAGTAATAAATTATAAGAAAACGTGTACAGTTGAGTGGCCTTATTAGTAAGGTAGCAATATCTACCAGGCAAACCAATATATTTATATTTACATTTAGGTCACTGATGTGTTTTGAAGTCTTCGCAAGATCACAGAATAAATAATAGTACGCAAGATTAATATATAAGATGCAGTCGGGGCACACTATTTATAGAACTGTCGTGGCCAGTAGGGAAGAAAGATTCTCCTCACACCGGTAGATGCAGCGTGGACAGAACTCTCAAAAGGTAGACCAACCAGATTGTCTAGATTCACGGTAAGCTGCTGGATGCAAGCAACGCAAAACTGGTCGTAGTGGACAACTGTATGGGAGGTCTTTGTTCAGTTGTGGGACTTATTGCAGCTGTAATGATGATGATTCTGGTTTATATTGATTTTTTTCTACCAAAAAAATAAATAATTTCTCTACAGAAATGATCCTTTATTTGATAAGTTCCAATCGGAGTCACCTGTCGAAGCGTTAAACTTACACGTGGAGACAATTTTATGAATAGGAAACTCTTATAGGACGGCGTATTGAAACCCAAATAAGAAATTATGTGATTCGTTATTTATAAAAGCACAATCGCTACACGAGCTTCCGTTTTCCATTGAAATTACGCCCACGTGTTTCTGTAAATGTTATCATTTTATGGTATAATTGTATAAAAAAAGAGCGTAGAACTTCGTAAAGGTATGTGTTATTTTAAAATATTAAAGGTGAATTAAATAAAACAGATTACAACAACATGACGATGGTCAAAAATCCAAGTGAAAAACACATATATAAACATGTTTGAAAGATTATAAATTATATCTTTGCACAGTCACAATTTCCTGTTTTTTTTGGATTACAGAAACAGTGCTTAGTCATAATAATTTTAGGAAGTAATTTATAACGGCGATCGATTAAAAAAAACAATAGGTATTAGGTACTAGCTGATTTTGGCAGTACTAACATAATAATTATATACTATCTATAAAATAACTGATGACACTGTTGAAAAAGTAAAAAACTATAATAGAATAAAAGAAACAAAGAAAACAATTTATTTACCACACATTGCAACATATGAAACATAAAGGACTAAAATACAGGCAAACATACAGTGTGATAAAAAGTTTGCTGGACTCAGCATTTGTCGTGAGTATATTCCAGTTCGAATATTCACGACACTGATATTCAGCCAGCACCTGAGTGGTGCAGGTTACACGCTAGACTGTAAATGACTTTAAATACACTCCATGACAATTAATAACGCAACCTAGAACTATGATGGGACAGAACTACAAGCATTATAATAAGTACCTATATAACTATAAAATGTGAAAGGCATAACAATTTTCATTTTTCCCTTCGGGCGGGCATAAAGCCATCGTGCGTATGTGTTGTATGAACTTAAGACACTTTTTGTTGGGCAAGTAAAAATTCCTTTAATTTTAGTTTGAAACTCCATTTAGATTTAATGTTTCGTATTGGTATTGGTATTGGTAATAATACATGTATGTGTTTGTTTGTCCTTCTTCCAGACTGAAACTAAGCACCCATTTGCACAGAGATAGATAGAGGGCTGGAAAGTAACATAAGCTACTGTTTGGCTCGGAAAAATATCTTATTACCACGAAAATGTCGAAGAACAAAGCTGGCGTAGACGCGGGCGGACTGCTAGTAATAAAATAATCAGTAATAATGGATAGTTAAATAGTTAGTTATGGCTAGTAATTTATGGGAAAAAAAGATTTCCTTCTACACTCTGTAGTTTGTATCTTTTCGGGTTATTCTGTGCTTTGCGTGGCAATCAGCTTTCTTCACTAATTGGGTCAGATGGTTTGGTTTGGTTCTAACTTGGTAAGACTCGCCCCCGCACCGCAATTAAAATTGGGCTGTGGAAACAGCTAATCGTGTCATATGGGTTTCCATCAAGATTACGATGACAGTATACGGATACCTAGTTAGTAAAAGTTTTAGTACATACATACATATATCACCTTTTGAACAGGTACCGTCTGTTAGCGTATTTTACTATTTCGTTGGGTTTTCGTAGAGACTCGGTGGCACAATTGGTAGTACACCTGTGTGGCCCGGATAGCCAAGGAACCAGATTATAATCCCTGTCCGAGCTCAATGTTTTTAATTTTTTTTCACTTCGATTTAAAAATAGAATAGTTGTTTTTTATACTTTAGGACATATTATATGCTTTTTCCTAGTTTATGTTCTTTGATTGGTATGGTATGTGTATCGTCTTCGGAACCTTTTATTTTCGAATCGTAATTGTTAGGACGTGACGAGCTCATAGCAAATTTTCGAAAAGCGCGATCCCTCATTAAGGACTCATAATGCAATCGAAGTAGATAGGTACTTAACAGGGTACAAGGTATTCCCCTGTATGTTAATCCGCCGCGCTAGAATAAATCCCCCTTGGCCTCTCCTGCTATTGTAATTTTAATCGGACAGTCAATAATGAAGAAAAGAAGTCTATGTTTTGTGTGGTTTTGTTGCGTTTTCGGGAAAACTTTTTCCGGATAGTTGATCAGATTAATAACTTTCAGTTTTTGCACTCTTACACCAAGTATGCATTGATATCAAATTTTATTTCTAAAGCTAATATTATTATAATTAGATAGGCTTGGTTTGATGTAATTGACAAAATGAATCTAACACAAGTGGGTACAAAAACTACTAATATTCCTCCTTGTCATTAGCGAAAAACTAGCCAGTGATACATTTTGTCTACAAAAAATAATGTTGCCAACTGCGGCATTTAGCATAGGTCGTAACATTTTTTGCTACTATTCAGTTCTGTTAATAATCGCCTTTTTATCCACCTCGTAAAGCACGTTATACGCGGATGTAGACGGTACATCCCAAGAATGCTGACCGGAACTTGCACTTCCAAGTAAGGAACAATCCTCGTCTTCACAAAGGCCCTACTTAGAGTGCACGTGCCAAAATACCTTATCCTTTTCGTGCTCACAGTGTAATAAATCCAGTAGATTCATTGATTTCGTTGCCTACGAGTATATTCGTATTTACGACACGAAGGACAAAAATTTGTTAAAGTGCGTTACGAGTATGTCACGATTGGAATACCTAAATTTCTAAGGTAATTAAATTTGGTATTAAAGATACAGAATTACTTTTAAGGTAGGTATTTGAGTTTATGAATAGTAAACTATGTATATTACATACATATACGCCAGTAAAAGTTTTGAGGAAAGATATATTATTCAGGCTTGATGTCTTTACTATCACTAAATAAGAAACGGGTTAAATTAAAAATGTATTAAACACTAAATAATTTATATTACGGGTAGTAAAAAACACTCAGTGACGTCAGAAGTTTAAAGGTTCAAACTAAGGTTGGCTCTTATCTCACATAATGCTATAATATAATAGCTTTACATGCGTTCCATTTGGTTGCGAAATGGAACGCATTCAAGTTCAGTGTACACAAGTAAGTAATGAATTTTAATTAAATAAAAACAAAAAACATAACAATTTCATAAAAAGAAGAAAAGGAAATAATTGCATACAAACCTGAATGAACCTCACCTCAGGTAGGCAACCAGAACATCTGTTCTTCAATGGGCTGCGTCATATCATAAGGCAAAAAAGCTGACCACTCGATTTTCAAGTGCGTTCCGAAGCGCATTGTCTCACGCGGACAATGCACCACTTATCTTCAAGTGGTTTTTTCTTATCTGCACCTTAAAAACCTCTCTACCTCCAAAACCCCTTTAGTTAGGACCCTTGGTTTATGGGTTTTGGAACGCAACTTCCCTATGAACGAGAACATTTTACGAATAGATAAATTACAAATGTAAAATTTAAACTCCATTGCACAGTCTATTGTCTCAAACGTAAACCCTTATTTTTGTTCCAAATTGAATAAGCAATGTACACCGAATAGTAATTTTATTACGTAAATATAGTTGCCTTGTAAAACGGCCGTCAGGTATCTTGGGTTTGGGTTTAGTGCGGTTTTGTGATAACTATTTATCGATTACTTTAAAAAAGGGCAATAATGGGTTTATGGTTTTTCAAACTTAGGAAGGGTTTTAAAAGGTGTGTTTTATTTTGCGCAACTATTGAGTCGTGGGTTTTTTTCTTTCCGAAAGTAGAAGAAAAATCTTTTTCACAAGGAAACTTATAGGTCTTGCTAAATAAATATTAGACGTGCAAGATTATTTGAGTTTTAGGTTTCCCATATCATTATTGGGCCAGAAATATTTGGCATACAAAATGAAGGTCATCTATTTCTATAATAATAACAAGGGCTGGCACAAACAAGGCGGCATTGTTGGAGGTTCTAGTTTCATACCTTTGACGTCATGTCTGACCTATCAATGGAGTTATTGGGTTTAGGGCTTTAGGCAAATACTACTCCTACATAAAGGATTATATTATGGATGACGGATTATGCTAGGTACTCTTTTCTAAAACCTACTCGTAAATAAAATAACACTAAATTAAAAATTTTAATAACCTCCGACACAAAACCGATACTTGATCCTTTCAACAACTAGAAAAGAGCTGATAATCTTCAAATGACTGAAGATATTTTCTTGGATCATAGCTAAGAACACTCTCGATTGTGACACCTTGCAAACAAAAAAAAACTAGATCAAAATCAGCGCATCCGTTTAGGAGCTACGATGCCACAGACAGACAGACAGACACGTCCAAACTTATAACACCCATCTTTTTTGTCGGGGGTTAATAACAGAAAATGATTACCAAATAGACTTATCCCCAGTCCCGCTGCAAATGCAGGGCAGGTTGTTGTGGTCATTTTATTGGGAAGGTTATTGTACTGCAGTGGACAAGACTGTTTTGTTGAAAATGTTATCATGGATAATAAAATCATGAAACAAAATAAATTGTTTTTTTTTTCTTGTATTCACCATACACAGATCACATCTAACAAAAGTATGCCTAACCCCTAAAAAGTATTATATGTACTAAGAGTAGGGGAAATGTACTCCTAGCTGACCAGTCACCAGCTGAAAACAACACAAAATAAATATATTCTAATTGCTAACTATTGGTGCAAGCACCCTATTTATATTTTTCTGTATTTTAGGTTTTCTGTATCTACAATTTTAAGATAATAATATTATATTTGTGTTATTGATCTAGTTTCTTTCCATATGGGTTCCCGACAACACCACGGCCTAAATAAAAGGTTATAAAAAGGGTGCGTCGGTGGACGTATCGTGTAGTGTAATTCAGTTATATTCATTAAAGTAGAATTAGACTAACACGAACCCTAAGAGTATTAAAACCCACGCGTCATTTAAATGGAGTATGTGAGCTTTTAAATTATAAGTAATCACGAACGTAATTTTTCATCAAATCTCTTTTGTGAATGAAAACTACAGTTAAATAAAGGATCCTTAGGCTGCTAAGCAATGTTAATCAAGATAGTTTGTCTTATTATTCGAGAAATAACCAATTAATTTAATGGTTATTGATGATGATATAAATCCTACGTTATCAAGAAAATATTTTATGTAAAGATAAATTTATGAAACTTTTGGCAAATAAAGCAAGACATTTAAGTAAAAAAATTTAGGTATCGTCTGCAAACTAAATGATAAATGGTCCTTTTATACGCAAACTAATTATTTATTAAACTGTCTGTCTGAAACTTGTATAATAAATCACTGACAAACTCACGAACAGGCTCAATGTTAAACCTAAGAGCGAAACATTTATAACTTGTACAAAATAAAGAAGTTACCACGTGCCACAGCCTTCGACTCACCTATAGATATGTGTGTATTTATTTCCCCGATCATATAACTCGATACAAACAAGTGTATACGTGTAAGTATGTATAGTACGAAGGCGACTGTCCATTCATAAAGAGCGGTTCATTCATGCGAGTGCGCGGTCGTGAATGGGAGTGAAAGAGATGGAGATACGAAACTAACAAATTGTTAGGTCGCGTTATAACTTATAAATTACTTTAAATGTGACATTTTTAGGAGTTTACTACGAAAGAAAAAAGAAAACTATGTTACTCATATGATGCTCTTAATAACTTTCATTTTGTTTTATGGTTGGGTTCCTCTTTTTTCCACTATAATATGGTAAGTGGAGATTAAAGCTCTGCTCAACCTTTAGAGCTCATATCATAGCGTAGTTCTAAAAAGTTTTTAAAACAATTTACACACACAATCTACTACTGCACAAGTAATGATATCAACGTCCCAAGTATTCATACAACACAAAATTTCAGTTTAAGGATTACAATATTTATAAATATAATGCATCATGATAAAATAAAACTTCGCATTGAGTGTAGAGCTAACTTAAAATTCTTGTGAATGGGGAATGGTTTTCTACGAAAACTGGTGTATTGTGTTAAAACAATTGGTAGTGGGCCTTTGTATGGTCAAGTGTCTGTTATGAGAAGGGTGGTTCTTTCTGGTTTACTATGAACAGCTTGTTGACGTCCGCTGTTCTGCTGAATGGAGTTTGGCTTACGAGTAATCATATTTATCAATGAACAACTTATGAATGTACCAGCAGTCAAAAGATTTTTTTCAAGGGGTTTACCATAGTACAAATACTTCGCGTTTTTTTAATCATTGGAATTTTGGCGCAAGCATAATTAAGAATTTATAAAAACTACTGTATGATTCTAGTAGTAATAATTAATAAAATAATAAATTTTATAAAGTGATTAATTTCAGACGTGAAAATAGACGTAGTTGTTTGTTTTAGCTACTTTATACACCGTAATGTTTATAAGAATTTAAATCTTTTCTTTTTGTGAAAAACACTTTTTTTACAAACATATTATATGTATTTTCTTTTTTTGTTTTAATATCATAATATTATGTAGTTGTAAAATCATTTAACTTAACAACAACTTAAAGATAACTTAGAAAGAAATCGTTTTGTGGACGCAGCTTTACATCAGAGCAACAAGATTGTGTAAAAAAACATCGTCGGTAGGAAGTCAACCCGAGTACATACCAACAGCCTTGATACTTGTACGACTTGTAAGAAAACTAAAGATATAATTATTTTATTATGTTTTTATTAATATTAATAAAGTAATAAAAAATAAGTTATTATGACAGCGCTTTAGTTGCGTTTCGGAAACCCACTCCAAGCGAGAGTTCATGTCGAGACATGAATATTAGTACTCGACCAAACTTGCATTTTCGAAAGATTATGAGACGCGAATTACGGCTCCTCCGAAAACTAAGCCATTAAAAATATTAAATCACATTATTATGTGTAGTGATACTCTTTGCGTGAATTGTTTAATACTGATAATCGATAATTGATGATTAGACCCGCGAAAAGTAGTTACGGAAATAATTAATTCTAGATATACCTAAATTTGTTTTGACGCGTAAGTTCGCAAAGTGTCAATCGTTTTCCCTCCAAAAGCCTTAAAGTATCAAGAGTGTACAGTCGGCGTCGCTGGTGGTTATACCAGGCGCGTAGGCCAACTAGTACCTGCTTCGGCGCGCTCCATGCCAGTGCGAGTTTGAATCCCGGCCTAACAAGACGACAGGCGCGACCACGCGACACACGACCTTACCTCACAAGTGACTAACTTAGTGCAACATGCAAGTGGTAACCGCTCTGTTCCTGAGCTGGCTGTTAACCGGCGTAAGAGGGGTCATCCGGACGCCGCTCGAAGCCTTTCGACCCTCGGCCGAGATCCACGTAAGGAGGCCAGATAAGCTGCCCCTGCTGCCTCACAAAAGGACCCCGTTGCCGCCTAAAAGTGGACTGAAGATTCTTTATCAGACTGGGGTGAGTTGCGCTAAGTTACAGCTAAGATTATATTCCCCGTACTATGCTTTTGTAGAGCGCGCTTTGGCGAAAGGAGTCGTGACTTGAACCGAGTTTCTGCTTACACCTTCCAGCCCTTGAATATTTTATAGATACAAAGAATGGTTTTACGTTACTTGTTTGGTTTTCGCATTCAATACTAGGTATTTTGGTACTGCTTTACTTAAATTATCCAACTCAAAGCTCAAAGGGCTCGAGGTTTTGAAGTCACTTTTAGTAGGAATATGAATGTAACCCTATTATTTACTTATTATTTATTGTAATACAAAGTGTTATTAATTCGACGACCTTTACAGAAATCTTTTAATAAATATCTAATAGTAATTAACAAATAAAAACATTTATGAATATAAAAGTTCCGTTTTTGAACTTAATATAAGTAACATTAACCGTCGAATGCCGCAATGCCTAATAGGCGTTGTATATTAAGCAAAACTTTACCTTCTAACGTCAGGAAATGATAAATGTTTGATAAACTTCACTCCATTACAAGTCTATTTTTAAAGTCAACAACACTGATGGAAAACTTCTCTATAAGCAGCTATAAGTAGTTTATATATAACATAATATCTTACTAAGTCGATAATTGAGAAAAAAAACATAAAATACATATACTAATTTATATGGCAATTTTACGATAATTTGTACCAACAATTTTCTTCTGCATTTTCATCAGTCTAACATCGTCTCATCAGGGTTGGCGCAATAAGTTTTCTTGTATTATAAGTTTAACATCTTATTACTGACATTCATTTTCACTTTCTAATCCATATGTTTTCCATTCATTTAGCATCGCTATACTATTGGGTCGGTTGAAAGAGATCTCTATTACTTACAAAAATAACTTTAAAGTTAAATAATTTTGTTTTTTTATAATGAAGAATATAAAAAACAAGTAATAAAGATAGATAGTTAGATATAGATACATAAAAAGTTTACTTAGAAAAGTATTAACTAGGTAAGTATAAGATTGCGTGTGTGGGTTATATATATCATATTCAATTAAAATTATTTATTTTTCTCCTACGAGGATGGCAATGGATTCAATGAAATACCAATGTACCAGATGTGAAGGTTGAAAGCCGGATGTCTGGTAAAATCTGGCTACGATTAACACAGGAAGTGGAGATTGGCATGAGAACTCCTTGCCTCTAATGCACCGATAGGGGTTGTCAACTTGTCACTCAGCAGGTTCATTGGGAGCTGGTTTTATAATTTACTAGCGACCCGCCCCGGCTCCGCACGGGAAAATGGTTATTGTGGGTTATCCTTCAGTATATTATGCATGTATTATACATATAAACCTTCCTCTTGAATCACTCTATCTACTAAAAAAAACCGCATCAAAATCCGTTGCGTAGTTTTGAAGATTTAAGCGTACAAAGGGACATAGGGACATAGGGACATAGGGACATAGGGACATAGGGACATAGGGACGGAGAAAGCGACTTTATTTTATACTATGTAGTGATTCTCCTTACTCCTGGCTTCACATACGGGGCATTTACGTACTAACCTAATTCGAAAAGATTAAAGAGATAAAATATATTTTTTTTAACAGGGAAATGATTTTTCAGTAATATTTTTAAGTTGTTTAAAATACTTGGTGCTGATAACTTCACAACACTTTTTCTTGTTTTTATTACTACCACATTGCTTATTTTATTTTGCATCTAAATATTTATACAGCGGTTGGTTGGCAACATACAAATCATTACTATCGGTATAGATAGGTACTAATATATTGCCACACATAATTTTTCTATAACATACGTTATTGATAAGAAGTTTCATGGGTTCCTCTGCCCGTTTTTCGGTTCGTTGCTATTGATAAAGTTTACCTGTATTATCTATTAAATATCTTAAGCAATAAATTAATAATAATTACGAGTATATAATTATTTTCATAATTTTAATAAACTATTTGATAAATATATCAGAAACGGAGTATTCAATAGGTATTTAATCTTTTATTGATTTTCATTTATTTTGACTTACGATTATCACAAAATCTAAGAACAAAACTTCACCGAACTTGAAATAGCTAGCCTGATAAAAGCGTCCAGTCAAATGCCCAAACCCAAACAATATTAATGAAAAAACTAAACGTAGAATAAGAAAAATACGTAATAGTTCGCCATAAATCAATGACGCATAACTTCGCGGGACCATGGAGTGTTCCGTAGATTCCACTAAGCGCCCCGCCCCATAATTATTACCATTAATTGACAACTAGAACAGAATACCGCGCAAAGACCAGGCCCATCTCACCCATGACTAATCCACTCAACGACCATTAAAAGACACGTCAGCACAACTATTCAAGAAAAAACGCAAAAACACCTTAATATCCTGCGATGAAATTAAAATACCACTGTGCTGGCCACATGTATTCTATCTAATAATTATTACTAGGTCAAAAAATAAAAACAAAACTCCGGATATCAAGTTTTGTATGTCGTATTTTAAAAACAACGATAATCATTATTATGCCTAATTTCGAAGTCTGTTCAAAAAGATAATCATCCTAACCTAGGTCTGTAATTGCGTGCGTTCGATAATAGCTTTTAAAAAATCCGATGGCGTATTCTAATATGGACTGTGGGAGCAGTAGCTTAAGATTTAAGGTCGGGTTGGTGTGGGAATTTTTGAAAATGGAATTATAAAATCGGTGTGTGTAGGCGCGCGCGTAACACCGGTAGCGGCAGGTGTTCATTCACTCATTCTTATCTTGACAGCTTCGATGACTTACGGCTGAGGCCCGGAGCCGGCCCGTGTGTGCTATTTGCTTAAAAAACCTTTTTTTTTAAGTCACTGACTTTAAGTTTCTTTAAGGTGCTTTAAGCCCATTCGTAACGGTAACCGTTTCTTCGATCGTTCGTCTCTTTATGGAATGGAATTTAAAGTTATCTTGTCGTTTATTCATATTACGTTTTAAGCGAGAGCTTAAATCTTGACAGATAATATACGAGTTTCTTGGCGGGGATTTTTATAATTTAACCATGAAGTCGTTTTCTATTAAGCTGGGATGGTGGGAGGATATTGCAAATGCGGCATTTTAGGTGTTAATTTGGCGTAGAAGATACCGGCGAGTGTCAAAGCAGGCGGTAGATAGATAAAAGGAGAGTTTAGTGCTCCTTGAAATTTGAATAACAAAACAGGGACCTTTAACGAGTGATCTAGCCGCCTGCGCCCGCGCCGGCGAGAGATACAGGGACACACCTCACTGTCATTCTATACATAGTCCTATTGCGCTGCTCTACAAATGAATTCTATTAGTAGAGGGTGGTAAAACTGTGACAAGGACCCGGAAAAAAAACAATAAGGAATTCACAACGAATTTTTTTTTATTGTTTAATTGCATTTGATTTTCAAAACACTCCTCACGTGTAGAAATAGGACTAAATTTGTAAGATACGAAAAAGTAAGTACTTACTTTAGTAAGTTTCTTATCGGTTAGGAAACAGAATATAGGTACATAGTAAAATAATGGTTGGGGCCAGCTCAAGCGATATGATGAAAAACAATTGAATTAAGAAGCTTTAATATTAATTCGTGATATTTTTGATCCTCTGAATTCTTCTGATCAAATCAACAAGCTTGTTCAAACCATTCGCATTATACATACAAACAAACATAGGAAGTCGAGATTTAACGCCGCTATCGAATTTCATGAGACAATGTCATCCAAATCGCGTTCTGAATAGAATAATGGATTGCAATTTGGCGGTCTCAAACAATTGTCTCGCTTTGGTGACAACTGACAACAGTTACTGACAATCAAATAACTTACCAATTGACGATAATACGTTAACTAAGTTGAAGTATTCGCCGACTGATTTGTCAGATTGAGCGACCGACTGGCGAATACGAATTGGATTTAACTTAAGAATTTTATCTAGATGCACAAATTGCATGATTCGCTACTTCAAAATATAGTAGACGTACGTCAAGTAAAAATAAGGAAAATTTTTCTTCAATCCTTGTTTTTCAAGACCAAATCAACAGTAGTGATAAGAGCTAGATACAAACTGAATTTAAGTTGAAACGCCAAAGATTTTTCTGTACTTATACGACTTCTTATTTTAAAAGACCGTTTAGTGGAAACTAAAAATAAGCACTGTATTTCTTGACTTTGCGTTTTACAAAGTCCAAATAAAAAAACAAAGTTAAATTAAAGGTAGGTGCCGAAATCCCAACGCTTAGCAGCCGAATCGGAAAAAGTTGTAATAAAATTGTAGATTACACATGTGAACTCCTACAGTACCCATTCCCTAGGTATTTTCTTCAGCCACCTCTTAAGATAACCACTGAAAGAGTTGGATTATAAGCCGGGAATCACACGGAAAATTTCACATTTCTACAGTCCCAAGAAATCTGCATGATGTTTTCCGTATTGACATTCAAGGCCGTGGTCCAAGGCTCTCTAAAGCAGCCTAGACACGATGGTATCTGACTCATTTGGGGTACAATTTCTCTGCAAGTCCGAGCGTAAGCCAATAAAAAAAACAAAAAACAAGTATACCTTCTAATCATGCGATCATCAAAGTGCACACATAAATACGAGAATCGAACGCAGCACCGCGAGCGCAGCAGAACAATGCGGGATCGGGTGTCGCATCATATTGGCCTGAATTGATCGCGGCCACTCCTGCGCACCGCAACATAAACACCAACTCGTGCCTAATATAATATACTTTATTGCACACTAGAAAAAACAGTAGCTACTAGCTACTGTATAATTCACAAAAAGGATAGAAAGTGTACCATGTAGGCTGCCTTATTGCTGAGTAGCAATGGCAACCTAACTAAAATCTGCATGCAAAATAACTAGGTGACGAAAAATCTCGTAAAAATTATTAAATAAATATTTTGAATGTAACCTACCGCAATTTTTAAACAACAATTATATACTTATTATCTTTATAGTTTACAGGAAAACCTAAGAGAAGTCTGTGGTATTTAAAACAATAACAAACTCTAAATATGGGCGTGAGAAATGTTTATTTACTTGTATTTTTCAGACCCAGTACTTTCGGAGAGAAAGGTTTAGAGGAATAATACATTTTCGTCCATTTTATATTATATAACTTCAAAATAATTTTATAAATTGTAAAAACAGATACATTTGAGATACCTAGTTAGAAGAAGCTCTATTATTTGAAATCATCATCATGACTTAAGATATTTTGTACATCTATTATTTATTATTTACAAGTTTTAAGGTATTGTAGTTTATGTCAAAAGAATAACACTTGAAAACAATTTAAAGTCCAAATAACATCGAACTACCGAATTATAAATTATTGAAACAATGCACAAATATTTTTGTACATTGCGATACAATACAATGAAACAAAACTTAATATAAATGACCCGATTTATTTTGTAAATAACTGCAGCTCAATATTGTTGTATAAGTAAAAGCTGACTCACGAAAATATTTACGGCGAACTTTAGACTCTACCTTATTTTTAATACAAAAACATAACTTTCCTATTTTTGCTTGTCGCTGTCGGGTAATCAAACATAAATAAATTCTTTAAATTATAAGAACTTAAAGTCAAAAGTATCTACAATTTAATCTTTTGATAACTAAACTAACTGTTGCTCGTGGAGTCGCTCGCGTATTTATTAAATTCTTGCGGGATAAATCGATCCTGTGTTCAAGTCCGATGAAGCTTGATTCGTCGTACTTTTTCGAGTCAAGCATATTATGTCAATAACAAAATTCCTGTGTTTCAATTTAGGTAATAAGCTCAATATTATGTTCAATTTAATTCCAGCCCATTCAGTCGTTAATGCGTTGACAAATATAACAACTTTGATATGTTTGATATTAGTACGTACATATATATTGTTTTTTTTCACACATTTCAAATAGAAAAAAAAACCTACAAAGTAAGTCGGCCTCAGGGCCGGTTGTTCGCGCAAATTATCAGTTTCCTTCAAGTCGGCTTCTTATTTTCTTGCATTTCTTACATTTATAACTGTGTCGGTCTCCTATTGCGTCCGCTTGTCACCGTCGCACGCGCATCCGACCACCGGCCTTCCTATCGGATATTAACATTGCGCGGTATTTTGCATCCTGTACAAGTATTGAGGTAAATATAACACTTGTACTCAATACCAGCAACACAATAAAAAAAAATACGCTTAAAAACAACTAGAATTAGAAACATAATACATCCATAAATCCTATTATTAACCAACCGAAACATTTAAATGTCAGACACGAGGCGCTAAAATTCCTTATCTACCAAAAGAGCTTCGGAATTTTGCATATGTGTTAATTTATTTTATTGTCTTGATCGAAATAACGATACCACGCCATTGAGAAAAAAGTTTGTAGACATTTAGATATAACACGTTTTACCTAATAAGCATACAATAGAAAAAGAAAAGTTAAATATGTAGTGTAAAAATAAAACAGTCAATTTCTATGCAAATTTTTGTAAAGATGGTATGGGAAGTATTCCGGATAATTTTATACAACTTAGCTTAAATGGAAATGTGGGTAATGTAATAAAGTTTATGCTTACATGTATAAAAATAAACATTCCTTAAACAGCAAATTAAAGTTATTCGTAATCTTAAAAACAGTTTTCATGACAAAAGAATGAAACATTAACATGACACTCGCGTTCATGATAGGAGTTGACGCTAGGTAAAGACAAGTATAATACCTATATACAGATGACTAATGTAATAAAGTAACAGTACGTACCTAATGTGAAAACCTAAAGGACTACTAAACAGTATTTTTTCGCAATTACAATTAAAAAGGGTATCAATAATAAGTAAGAATCTACGAGTATTTTTATCATATAAGTAAGGTTAGTAATATATTACTTCTAGCTCTGCATAATGTTGTATATAATACCAATAATATTGGACTAGTATTCAAATGTACCTATCTGTCCTTACCATATCAATGATAATCTAAACATGTTTATGAAATCCCTTATCCGTTTGAACCGGTTGACAATTCAGTACGGATATTGCAAAATTAGGAGGCAGAACGATGATTAAAAAGTGTAATTTAGTTAAATTTGCATTATAATATTAGCACTCCTACAAATTAGATATAGTTACCACTCGTTTTAGGCGCGTAGGTATAATATACCTAATGTAATAATAATAATAATAATAATAATAATAACACTTTATTACACAAAACATCATGAACATAAAAAACAACGCTGGATAACACAATGTGCAAAGGCGGTCTTATCGCTTGCAGCGATCTCTACCAGACAACCTTAGGGTAGAGGACACACAAATAAGCAGGCCGTTGTGCAGTGCAACATACAGCATAAATTATCAATAAAACCAAACATTAAAAATTTACCTACAAATAAAAAATAAATAAAATAAAAATAAAAAATAATATGTAATTATAATAGATACACATACATACACGTAATTATAATAAATATAATATAAATACCTATACACATAATACATACAAATAAATACATTATATATATATATATATTATATAATATACATATACGCATACAAACAATTTAATGATTGCAAACAATTTGATTAAGGAGATGTTTATGTACCTTCATTTTAAAAGTGGCTAACGTCTTAGAAAAACGTATTTCTTTTGGTAAAGCATTCCAAATGTGCGTTGCTCTCACAGTAAAAGACTCTTTGTAATAACCTGAGCGGGTAAACGGGGCTGACAAGATATTATCCGATGCAGAACGAAGTGTGCGGTCGTGATCAGCACCCAGAAATAATGATGTAATGATTTTTTTAAAATTTTATTATATACGATTTGATTGAAGTATCTTTTTAACCCATAAACCTATCATTTTTTGTTTCCCCTTTACCAGATACCTCAAAATTTATACATTCTGACCAGTCTCATTTGCGTATTGTAATGATTTCCAAGTTGCCAAAACTCGACTCTCTCTTGTCTTAACGACCGCCATTTGAGATATTAGTTTGTCGGTTTGGAAATGTTTAAAGTGCCCTTCGATGTATAGGAAAAAACAATGGCTATAATCTCGAACAGAGATTTAGTGGTTTCAAGATGGAAATAAAATCAATAAGAAATAATAGGATAGATATACACCTGTTAAAAATCCATTGTAACTATAACATAGATTATTTTTTTAAATCAAATAGCTACAGTATAGGTCATTCATCTTGAAATTTTAAAATGCCTCCATAACAACAACGGTTATAGATGCTAATTCTGAACATGACGACGAAAACAAACACAGTAACACAATTTTATAAATACACTATTTGCAGTTTACCCGTAAAGTCAAATTAGTAATGAAAATTGTATTAGTTGTAACCAAATAACTTTTTTATTTACTAGGCCGATTTGGGCCTCAACAGAATGTTCATTCAAATATTCTCTAGAAAACGTATCACTACATAGTATAAAACAAAGTCGCTTTCTCTGTCCCTATGTCCCTATGTATGCTTAAATCTTTAAAACTACGCAACGGATTTTGATGCTGTTTTTTTTAATAGATAGAGTGATTCAAGAGGAAGATTTATATGTATAATACATGCATAATATACTTAAGGATAACCCACAATAACCATTTTCCCGTGCGGAGCCGGGGCGGGTCGCTAGTTGGTTAATAAGATGGTAATTCTGAACATGACGACGAAAACAAACACAGTAACACAATTTTATAAATAAACTATTTGCAGTTTATCCGTAAAGTCAAATTACCCAGTAATAATTTTTTTATTATAGTTGTAAACAAATAACTTTTATATTTATTAGGCCGATTTGGGCCTCAACAGAATGTTTATTCAAATATTCTTAGAAAACGCATCATAAAATAGGAACGAATGGCGATAGTAGTACGTATACCGTCCGAATCCGAACTTCCATACCCATGTTCTTCCGACACCGTCTCTGGGCATTGGAGAGGTGCGTTACAAGACGCGAGACGGACAGACACGCGTAAACAATGGAAAGTGACTGGAGGTAATATAATCACCTCGACCGGGAATCGAATCGGCTATCCTAGAGACGATTTCTAGTTGTACAAGTCCGGTGCAGCTTGATTGGTCGTACCTTTTCGACACAAGAATAGGTCAATAAAAAAAAAAATATAATAATTAAAAAAAAGAAAATTCTAGTTGTAGCACGGATAATCGAAGGGAAAGGATATTCCGTGATTTGTAGACATTTATCGGAAAATACGAGTTAGAACTAGTAAAGTCAGAACATGCAGGTACAAAAGCACAGTGGCCTTATATCTAGTTATAGCACTCTAAATTAAGTTAAAGTAAAAACAAATCTTCTTTTTCACGTTTTTAAGAACGAAAAGGGACAAGTGATTGACAATTTACATTAAGAGATCTCAAACATAGATTTACCGTATCGATCTCACTAGCTTATATGCAGGCGAAAACATCTCACTTAGATTACGACTTATTAGACATAGCGCTTTTATTTTAAACTAGCTTTACGCTCCGCGGCTCTGCCCGCCCTGTCAGATTTTCCCGTGGAAATGAGGTGTTTTCCCGCGGTAAAAAGTAGCCTATGTGTTTGTTATTCTGATGTATAAGCTACATTACCTATTGTAAAATTACATTAAAATCCATTCAGTAATTTTTGTGTGAAAGAGTAACAAACATACATCCATCCATACTTACAAACTTTCGCGTTTAACTTATAATATTAGTAGGATATCATTAATTTAAAAAATAATTAATTTATCTCCCGTCCTTTTTGATTCCCATATGAACGAAAGAGTTACCACCAATATATATAACTTTATCAACTAACTTAATTGGAATACTACAAACGAGATATAACGACTAGATATTAATGACAATTTGTACGGCAATTAGTATTTTTTGTGTTACTAAACTTATTGTCTTGAAATAACTAGGAGCCATAAACATAAAATGAATTGAAAATGAGAGTGGAAGCAATTAATTTTAATTGCCTAAAGCTTCATAAAATAATCGTGTGGTTCTAGGTTAGGAATTGGATCAACCCAACTCTTCCTGTGGCTGTTGTATGTAACAGGTGAATAGAGGAACATACCCAGGCAATGGCCAGAGTTCACCTGTGTAATCAACAACAACTGCGATCCCCAATCCGCCTAAAAAGCGTGGGGATTATAGCAACATCTCCTTTTCAAGGGAGACGGCTAAGTCTTGCAGTGGACTGTTGTATATTGCAGTTTAGTAATAAAACGAATAAAGATAAAATAGTTTCAAAAAAATAAATACTTTTGTATGAAACTAATAACTAATATTACAATTTGTTTGGTGATGATTACGAAGTTTTACTTCTAAGCGACTAAGTTTAGCAAAGTTATTTCTATTAATATGTTTGCGTGTTAAAGTGCTATTACTCATTTCGCTCATAGCGCGAAATGTCTATTAAAACTACCAACATTGTGTTCACAGATAAATGTTCACAATATGATTTTATAGCGAACAATATATTATGTAGGTATATGTTATTATTTTCAAGGATAGGTCATTTTCCTCTAAACAAAAGATCTAAATATTTGTGTTTGGTTTTTATAAGATGAATGAACTTAGCTGGTAGAAATTAATACTCAGCCATGTACAATTACTCTTTTTAAGTATAAATATTGTACTGTATGTCCTAATATGCATGTTGGTCTATTCTATAATTTTGCAAAGTTTAGTATTTCCCAAAATCTTTTAAATCAACAAATGGATTCTTAAAATAGTAAGACCAGAGCATTTCAACTGCGGTATCCTAAAAGCAAGATACGAAAATAAAAAAAAAAGCAAAACAAGATTCGAGAAGACACCTGTGTTACGCGACAAAAAACCTAAATACGTGCTCTCGTCTTTTTTCTGCGCTCACCGTTTTAAAAAATAAACACAAATCAAGCGGGTTCTTAGTTTTTTTACTCTGCTGATTGGAATTATAAAATTTATAACCTGTGGAGGTTTTATCAACTGAACCGCACTCCTTTGAAACTGTTAAATTGCTGTTGCTATTCTATTTGAGCACAATTTTCAAGTAATTTCAGAGTTGTAATATTAAATTAGCACCACTACCTACTCAAATATTTAAATATAGGAACAATTTTTTAAATAATTTCAGAGTTGTAATATTAAATTAGCACCACTACCTACTCAAATATTTAAATATAGGGTGTCTTTTTCAGATGTTTGTTGTTTTTATAATTTTCAAAATGTTAGCTAGTTTATCAATTTATTCGCTTTGCTTCCGCGGTTCTTAATCTGCTAAAATAATGATGATATAGTTTTGTAGGTAAATAGATAAGGTGAAAGGAGGTCTAATGGGATAGGAAATTATTTAATATTATATTTAAAATTTTTGCCTAGTCTGAACACCGGCATATAAAAGTACATCTTGGAAAACCTTCACCATTAACTCTTTTTAAAGACTTCTCATACAACAAAATCTCCCTATTACACAACTTACACTATGATACACGTGTTTTGCTTCCCATGAAAGAAAAAAACACATCAGAGCACCAATCTTAAAAGATTTGGAGAGTTGAAAGAGCAAGACATCACTTGAGACGGGGAACAGAACCCGCGACCGGGCTGCAGCATCCGTTTCGACCACGTGTGCCTTCAATGGACTCCTCCGGATGTTAACACCACAATATGAGGGCGCCCTACACAATCAAATGAGTGGGGATATGTACTGAGACCAACAACTCATCTGTCTCATTGTAACTTTCAGATCTTGCGTGGTTGTGCGACAAAAATTGAATAGAATAGAATATACTTTATTGCACACTAGAAATAATAGAATCAGTAAATTCACAAAAAAAGAACGAAAGTGTACATGTAGGCGGCCTTATTGCTGAGTAGTAATTTCTACCAGGCTATCTTAAATAAAATTGCTAAAGCGACGACAGAAGCTAGCTGTATATACAGCGATATTATTTATCAAACAAATTTGGAATATTGAAGCGAACATTCATAATTAAAATAAGTTGGTAACATTATTGAATTACTTGGTACTTATTGCTCGTGTTTGGTACATGTAGCATTGGGTCGGGAGATATCTGAGATAAAGAGGACTTTACGAATATAAGTCAATAACAAAAGCTTTTTTTTAATTAATTCTATACTTGATATAAAACGATCATCATCATCATCATCATTTCAGCCGAAAGACGTCCACTGCTGGACAAAGGCCTCCCCCAAAGATCTCCACGACGATCGGTCCTGCGCTGCCCGCATCCAGCGGCTTCCCGCGACCCTCACCAGATCGTCGGTCCACCTTGTGGGGGGCCTGCCCACGCTACGTCTTCCGGCGCGCGGTCGCCATTCGAGAACCTTTTTGCCCCAACGGCCGTCGGTTCTACGCGCAATGTGCCCAGCCCACTGCCACTTAAGCTTAGCGATTTTTCGGGCTATGTCGGTGACTCTGGTTCGCCTACGGATCTCATCATTTCTGATTCGATCACGCAAGGAAACTCCAAGCATAGCCCTCTCCATCGCTCTTTGGGTGACTTTAAGCCTTCTTATGAGGCCCATTGTAAGCGACCACGTCTCGGATCCATAAGTCATCACTGGCAACACACATTGGTCAAAGACTTTTGACTTGAGACACTGCGGTATTTGGGACGAAAAGATATTGCGCAGCTTCCCGAACGCTGCCCAGCCGAGTTGGATTCGACGATTGACCTCCTTCTCGAAGTTGGATCTACCTAATTGGACTGTTTGTCCCAGGTAGACGTAATGATCCACAACTTCGAGAGATGAGTCCCCAACTTTTATTGGAGTGGGTACTACATGGGAGTTCGACATGACTTTTGTCTTCTCCATGTTCATCTTAAGACCCACTTGTTGGGAGACTCTGTTAAGGTCATCGAGCATTGTGCCGAGGTCCTCCAAGGTCTCAGCCATGACTACGATATCATCGGCAAACCGAAGGTGAGAGATGTACTCGCCATTGATATTGATGCCATGTCCTTCCCAGTTCAGAAGCTTAAAGACATCCTCCATTGCAGCGGTGAACAGTTTCGGAGAAATAACGTCTCCCTGTCTCACACCCCGCTGCAGTTGGATTGGTCTGGAGTTCTGATCCTGGAGCCGGACAGACATGGTGGCGTTCTCATACAAACACTTGAGCACCTCAATATATCGGTAGTCGATTTGGCACCTCTGAAGAGACCGCAGCACTGCCCAAGTCTCAATCGAATCGAAGGCCTTCTCATAGTCCACGAACGCTAAGCATAGTGGCTGGTTATACTCCTCAGTCTTCTGTATAACCTGCCGCAGCGTGTGGATGTGGTCTATGGTACTAAAGCCCTTTCGGAAACCGGCTTGTTCGGGAGGCTGGAAGTCGTCGAACCTGCGCGCGAGACGATTCGTGATGACTCTCGAAAACAATTTGTAGATATGGCTCAGAAGCGAGATGGGTCTGTAGTTCTTCAAAAGGGTTTTATCACCCTTTTTAAAGAAGAGGACCACCACGCTTCTAAGCCACGCCTGCGGCGTTGTACCTTCGAGGATGACGGAATTGAACAGTTTCTGAAGGGCTTTCAAGACCGGTGTACCACCTGCCTTCAGAAGCTCAGCAGTTATTCCGTCATCACCCGGTGCCTTATTGTTCTTTAACTGTTTGAGAGCCATCCTAATCTCGTACAGGCTGACGTCCGGGATGTCTTCGGTGTAGTGTCGGGTTAGCCTAGCTCTGGGGTCAGTTGCAGCTTGGCTGACAGGTGTCCGTGTTGTCGTGTACAGCTGTCCATAGAACCCCTCGATTTCCTCCAGTAACTCAGGCTTAGATGACACGGTTCTACCGTCCGAAGTCTTCAGCTTCGTCAGTTGGCTTTGCCCCATAGACAGATCTCTTGCGAACACTTTAGAGCCTTTGTTACGCTCAATGGCCTCCTTAATACGATCTGTATTAAATTGGCGAATGTCGCGGGTCAGAGACTTTGAGATCTGTCTATTGAGCCGCCGGTAGCAGGAAGCATCATCTGCGGACTGCAGAACCATTTTCCGTCTTTCTTCCATGAGCCTGAGCGTGGAATCTGAAATCTTTTTGGTTCCATTTGTGCGGCGGGTCTTAAAGAACTTGGACCCCGCTGTACGGACAGCTTCCACGAACCTGTCATTGTATTCGTCCACTCCCTCGCAATCTGCTAGGCATTCGAATCGGTTTTGCAGTTCGAGCTGAAAGTGTTCGGGGTTCTGAATTTGGATTGGCAATGGACGGAGCGTAGACTTCATCAAACGAGCTCTTTCGAGTCTAACATTGATATTCAATGAGCCTCTAACCAGTCGGTGATCGCTCCCAGTTTTCACTGAGTTGATCACAGAGACATCATTGAATATTTGTCTCCTCGTCGACAAGATGAAGTCTATCTCATTTTTGGTCTTGCCGTCGGGACTAACCCAGGTCCATTTGCGGTGTTCCGACTTCTTGAAGAAGGAATTCATCATGTAGAGTCCTTCCTTCTCCATGAAGTCCACCAGCAGCTGGCCCCGGGGATTTCGGTCTCCGACTCCAAATAACCCCACTCTCAGCTCATTCCCGATTCGTTTGCCCAGCTTCGCGTTGAAGTCCCCCATGACAACAGTGAAGTGAGACTCGGAAGTATGTATGGCTGTTGAGATGTCCTCATACATTTCCTCGACCTCAATATCGGGGTGTGCCGAAGTAGGCGCGTATACCTGTATGACCTTCAACGAATACCTTTTGGTAATTCTGAGTATAAGGTATACTACCCTTGCCGACACACTCTCGACCTTGATCACGTTGTTCACAAGGGACTTGTGGACCAAAAACCCGACACCACCTTGGGACAGATCTTCGCCCTCCCGGAAAAAGAGCAGGTTGCCAGATTTAAGGATTATCGAGTCCTCTCCCTCTCTTCGGACTTCAGATAATCCTAGGATGTCCCACTTAATCCTGCTCAATTCTTCCTCCAGTTCGAGGATCTTTTCATCGGTCCGCAGTGTGCGATTGTTGTATGTTGCCAGGGCCAAAGGTCGTCGGTGTTGGTAACAACGAGCCGCCCGGGGATTCTTAGCACCCCATGCCCCACCGTTACCGCAGCTGTTACCAGGGCTGGGAACAGCGGGGCTGCCGGGGACTAGGGGCCGTTTTCTGGTTGTGTCTGTCATGTTGGGGGGTAGTTGCCATAATCGCCACGCTTGGCATGCGGGTTGGCGATCAACAGTGTGATCTTAAATACACAGAAGGACGCTGCTGCCCATCCTCTGGTAGTTATCCCTCGGTCGCTTTTTACGACCCCCACGGGAAGAGAGGGGGTGACACTATTCTATGCCGGTGCCACACGGCCATATATTAATAAAACGATCACTTAAATATTATTGCTGGATTAGGAAAATAGTACAAGAGAGAACATACATTTGTTAACTTCTTCTCTAGGTCACGCACGGTTTATGTCACTAAGTTTTATAATCTATGAAACATTATTACGCGAAGCTATAGAAATTCCTCAGATAATGGAATTATTACAGAAATATTGAATTAGCGGATATTATTAATGCAGTTATGAATGATTATAAAAATGAAGGAACTACTCAATATAAAAACTGTGATGTAATATAATATTATGCGCTCCGTGGATTTGTTCAGGTTTATGCAATGTGGCATAACACAGTAGGGCATTTTGTGTGTTAAAATACATATTAACGGAAATACGAATTGTTTTTATTATTAATTTTTTTGTACCTGGTTACCAGAAATAATTAAGAAAATATTTGCAATTTTTATCATATGTTTTTTTATCTATTCCAATTCCAACTAATGGAGCAATAAAATGTACAGTATTGTATACAGGTTGCTAATGTTTCAGCACTTCCATTAACGTGACGTGATACGCGTCAGACTAATGTGTGATTGATGGTCAAAGAACATTGTGTCGGCAGCTTTGTTGATGCGTAAGAATTAGGGCAATGCTCTAGATAAAAAACATTATTTCCTTAAGCCGACCTACTGGTAGGTTTGTACTCGTATTGTAGAAATAAAACGAAATGAAAATGATTAATTTGCTAGAACATAGATGGATCGGTAATAGTAGTCTAACAATTCACAGTTTCTAAAAAATAGTCATTCGGACTCTAGGTACTTGTATATTTTGGACTTAAACTAATAAAACTCTGGTCTGTTTAATATTTTTCAAACAAAATATTTTCCGTGATTGCTCAAGTCTCTAACACGTAATTATACGTACGTTGTCTGCTATTATAATATGTTTGTAATAGAAAATGTAGCGTCGCATTTAGACTGAAATTTTATATTTTGGTACAGTTCCAATGACATAACTTCTCTGTACAATTACTGTATTAGAATACACTAACTAAACGCTTATTTATCCATGTAAACGTTACAATGTATTAGTGTTAGTAATCGTATACATTTCTAACAAAGCAGCTATATACGGCGTGTCAATGAGGAGCGCACGCGCGGCGGCGGCGGCGCGGGCGCTGCGATGCATTTCCGCTCGCGTTGATGTCTTTTAGTCGCGCCGTCTGTACGCCTTATAAGGGTTAGCTTTGCGCTAGATCAAGCCTTCTAATATTGGGTTTATTTCCGCGGAAATCTGTAAAGAAACTTTTTTTACCAGTAAACTTTTTTTTATTGACCTATGGTCATGTCGTAATGTCTGCGTATGCGTGCGTCTGGCCTTAAAGAAAGGCAAAACTCAACGACTAAAATTCTTCCCCTCCTCAAGTCTTCGTATGACAGTTCACTGCTGGATTAAGACCTAGGAAGGTAGGTGTTGCCATAATCTGCACGCTTGGTAGGCCGGTTCTGGATAGCAGTTGTTGTTGACAGATAACATAGCTGCCTCTAAGGAATATATTACTGTTTTATTTTACGGCAACAACGGGAACCACACTGTTACAAATCAAGCATAGGTCCATTTAAAACACGAGTAATCTGATTCCTTTTCTAAATGATGATTCAAATCGCCATAAGCTAAATAATTTGTATTTAAAAGAACAAAACTGCAGCAACTGACCGTTTTAAATTTAAAGATAAATAACACCTGTAAGTAATAAATGGCTGGTAACCGCTGGCGATGGGTGGTTACGTGGATTAATAATCTGTTCTCGCTACCAGTGTTACTGGGAATCGAACCTCGGACCACAGCATCCGCCGCCCGGGGCGAGCCCGAAACCAACATCGTAATTATAGACGCACTAAGCCAGGAGATTGAGGAAACTTTTTATAAAAAGTATAATTACAGTGTATAGATCATAGTAAACATTCGCCCAAATTGGTAGTTGGGGTTCACTCCGGAAGGAAACGTCTTGGAACTCTCCAGAGACGCAAAGACGGTTAATTTAGAATCATAGTTAAAAGAAAAAGCAGTACTAACAAATGCAAGCTTTAAAGAAAAATTTGATTGCAAATTTTCAAGAATGTAACATTTACAAGTTGAAAAGGGGTAAGAGATGTCAGCAACTAAGCGAAAATTGAACCTCAAGGCGACAAATTTGAGCGTAGCACTGATAATGCACTCACATCGTAACGCGATAGAGATGAAAGTAGACTGATCGAGATTCGAAAGGATTTAGGCGGCTACTGCTCACGCAAGCAGCAGCCTTTAAAAGAGGATGGAGAGATAGTAGGTGTGGGTGTTAGATAAGGACAGGTGTACGGAGAAGGTTGTGGAAGGTCGGTGGACAAATTGTTTGATTAGAGTGGGCGCGGCGACGCAGCCACCTGTCCGCTGGACCGGATGCCGCGCCGCCCGCGCCCGCCACTCCCGCGCATTCGGATGAGCAACGTGCACTCTTGCTTAAGGGGATCATGCATCCAACATACTATACTGCCATGGTCTAAGAAAACAAGGTCTAACAAGAAGACCACGTGACTGACACAAGCCTACGTCATTTTGCGCTGTTAATCCTTGTCTATTATACGCATTCGACAAGGATGAATAGGCAAAATGACGTAGAAATGACGTAGGCTTGTGTCAGTCCCGTGGTCTTCATGTGAGACGTTGTTTTCTTGGACTATGCTATACTGCTAAGGAGCTGAAAGTACAAATTTGAAGAGCATTCGTGACAGACGCCCATTTTAAAAATACTTATTAATTTGTCTGGGCAAAGACCTTCCTTTTCTGATGCAAATTAGAGCTAGAGTCGATTGAACAGTAGCCAGCATTATGCGGCTGAACATATTGACCTTGAGCGCCCGTATTCCGTAGTGGTAGGGTGAATTTCGTAGTGCGAATGTCCAACCGCATGTGCTGGCTTGTGTACATTTTTTACACACAAAGAGTGCTTTTGACCTATTATATAAAACATAAAGAACTATAGTTCATTACCTAATCTGCTAATTTTATAAAAGCAATCAATAAAATAAAGCTAACAATCCTAAATTCTAATTATAGAATTACTTACCCTAAACCTGGTCATGCTATATTTCTAAATTAATACATAATAACCAAAGAGCACCCGATGACTTTGAAGACATTATACAAATGACCGGGTTTTCAAAAACCTGTGATCATTGTATATTCAAAGGGATAAATTAGGGACACGCGATATCCTCATAATGAAAGACAATTCGTAAGGCCTAGAATAAAATATAATATTATGTGAAAGAGGAATCGAATTATACAAATTAACTTACATATTAACAAGCCGAATACAAGACAAGATTTTCTTTCGCTACTTCGATTTAAAAAAAAAAACTCTTTTTTTGAATTATAATTTACACCATAATTTCGCTGGAGTCACTAAATACTGTATGTATAGTACCTATAACTTACTTAAATGCTTAAATGTAGTAAACAAGCTGAAACTTATTTTTGTCAAAACAAACTTTGATTAAAACAATCCTAATAGTTATAAAACAAGCCTTTAAAAGATATTGCAAGACTTCTTTTTGACCTTATAAAAAATTCAATACAGTCCCTTAGATGTTGATTTACAACAGCTCTTATTAACATTCAGGACGCGAACGACACTCCGTTACATAATACCAAACTGTTGACGATGTAAGTCAACAACCCGTACATTGTAGTTCCTTTCCTCAACATCCAGCGTTTTGTTTGTTACACAAAAGGGCCCTTTATCCGGCGTCACAGAAGATATGGCTGAGACAGTTTCCGCGAAATCCATCGCAATACACAAGAAACGGGAAGTATATCCGGAACAACGAAAAAAAGAGGTTTTTTCACACCTTCCTGCTAGGGTTGGCTTCAATTTTATCGTTAAAATAACAATGCTTTTGTACTGAAGGTAAAGTTGCTTTATTGATCTATACAAAAGACTGCAATAATGAATTCACTATAATGAAAAAAGGAAGATCAATACTTCTAAACACTTACTAAACCTAAAAAAGCAGACGTCAACGTAACCTACATGTACCTACTGAAGTTCAAAGTGGATTCTTATGTATTCTAGGAAAAAGACTGCAAAACAATAGCAATATACTTGCATGGTGAACCCTACAAGACATGGCTTGTGCGCAGAAAAAAATATTCCCACATTCAACAGGTTGCCGAATGGCACGTCTTCCGGTCGGAAGTACGACCGATGGTCCTTTTCCACACAAAAAATAAACGAAGAAAAAACAATGAATGGATTCGGAGCACACATGTCCCTGTATTGTAATACTACGAAGTTTGAATCATTATGATTAACATCTTTCGGACGTCGCTCGTTATAATCATCTCTTTCATTATGTTTCCTTGCATTTGGACGGCAGGTGTGATCTAATTTGTAATACACATTGGACTTTTCCCACGCAGTCACACCGGACGCAAAAACTTGACTTTGCAGCCATTATGGAAGGTTTTCGTTCAACTTTTTAATTCTTGGCATGTCAAATTTTACTGCTGCAGCGAATGTATTGGTTTTGAATGGGAATCGGTGATGCGGGTAGAATTGAAACGACACAAACCAATAATGTGCACGGCGAATATTCGTAGCCTTCGTGACTATCAATTGTTTTATGGACAATATTGAATTGATTTGTGATTGTAATTGTATGGTTTCCAATTAATATGGCTGGTATCGGTCACGTATATCTTATGTTGTAGGAAGTGTCAAACACAATATTAATTTTCAAGCTTCGTTTCAATTGCATCGATTGAATCATTTGTATTATTGTCAGCAGAGTAATTTCCTGTACCTATCCACATGTAACTTATTTTAAAAAAGCAATTCTTATTGCCAATTAATATTCTCTTCGGTTTGATATTTTTTCTGTTAATGAAATGTTTTATTAGGTTGTATTTTTTATTGCGGCGTTGAGCAAATTCCACATCGTTAACTGCAGCACTACATATAACATATTTAAATGCTGCTAAATTTGCATAAAGTAGTTATATGATCATTTATTTTTATTTTTTTTTATTTCCAGGGATCGGAGGAGGATTTGCCAGACTGCAGGGCGCGGCAAGTCTGCAGCAAAGTTGACCTTTATGACACCACGCAGCCTTGGATCGAGAGGAAATGCCGTTGTTTGGGCCACAGACCTTGTTCTAGGTGAGTCATTCAACTTTCTTGATAATTCAAGATAAATCTATACACCAGGCCTCGTTCGTTGTATCAATTTAAAACTAAAAACGACGGTTATCTTTCAATCTAAACTCTACTTTTATAGAGTATTTGCGTGTCTGTTTATATCGTAAAAACGACTGAGACTGTAAATTTTTGTTAAAAATACTAAATATTTTTTTATTTATCAATTACAGTGACTTGTCGTCGGACGATAACCACACGCTAGCCGATAAGACTACGCTCTACAAGACCTGTGAACCCGTGAAAAGGTTGCCCAAATGCCACTACTTCAAGGACGCCGCATGGACCATCTACTCCTTCCCCGACAGCAATGCTACGCAGCAGATCATTAATTGCCACTGTCCCAAGAACTCTGTCACCTATCTCCTCAAGAAGCTGCCTTACACGACACCTAGCGGCGAACAAGGGAATCAGTACCAGTTCGCATGCTCACCTCAAAACGTAAGTTTGTTCTTAGAAACCTTGTGAATGCTTTCTTAGTTCCGTAGGAAAACGTATGATGGCGCTGTTATAGTTGCAGTAGCTTTTAAGTTTAGATAATTTTAAAGGAATCGAGTGTTGGGCATAAGCCCCATAAGGGTTGGAACAAGTTCTGAAACTGACTGTTAATTAAATAAATTTATGTAGGTAATTAATCATGATCAAAATTTGATTCTAGAGACTTCGCTGCTCAAGGAAGGAGCCATGCAAGCTGTTCAGCGTTAGGAGGCGTCATGAGCAGATCGAAGAAGTGAACGCCAGCACCATATGCCAGTGCCCTCGCGACCACACTTGCCCGAAACACCACACGGAGCCAGGAGTCCTAGCTGGAGTCACCTACGCCGCCGAAGACATCCGCACGTACCACGGCTATTGTATGCCTGAACCTCCTCCCGATACCTACAGGTTCGTAGGCGATAAAGACTGAGTCAAAATTTAAACAAATGCGACGTACCAGTGATTGTGATAGGATTCGTACTCATTATTGGACATGGAATGCTTACGTCAGATAACTTAGAGCATTTATTGATATCTCGTGTTTGTAGTTGCGTTGTTTAATTAATGATTAAGTATTGAAAAAGAATTTTAATTTCACAAACAAATTATTATTAGACACAATAGCAGGTCATCTTTGAATAACTCAACTACAGATTAATGACAAATATACCTTGATAAGATATTGCTTTGCTCATTACCTGTTTAGTACAAAATGAAAATGCAGTAAAGAAATTATGTTAACAATTTTGGTAGATGGACTACTTAATTTATAAGTAGCAACTTTTAGACTCCATTTTGTCTAAAATTTAAATTATTTTAAAAGTTTGATAAAAAGGTGTCTAAAATTTGTATGTATTAGAAATAAAAATTATCAAAGATGAAAAAATACTATGTTAATCCAGTAGGTACAACGAAATGTAAGGTGATATATTATTATATGTAAATATTTATTAAGGTTTTGATATTACTCAATTTTTAATTTCAATTGTACGGTGGAGTCTAACGACCAATTTGACTAAAGAAGTAATTATTACCGAGTTATAAACGATAATGTTATTCTGTAAATAATAATTTTAGACTAAGACCATTCCAAACGTTTAGTTGACATTATTTTTCATGTTTAATTATTTACTTGACTTGCCATAACTTGTGTAGATTGTTGCATTGTTCTTCCATGGTCTGTCTTCCATTCCAGTCAGGAGACATATTGTTCATTGTTTTGTTTATGTTTAACAATTGTATAATAATTATTGTTACAACTAAAACGAGTTATACTATTAAGATCTAATTTAAGTTTGGTTTATGTGTATGCGAAAACATCGACGGGAAAATTATGCTTGCGTTTTTTATTTGATGACACGATTATTTTAAAATGGAAGCTTAATTATATATTTTTTATTCTCTGATTTTTGCTGGAGTATCTATGTAAATAAAAAGCATGTTGTTTGTAAAATGATGCCTGGAATAGATATGTCTTCCTTATTTGTTTTATGTATAGGCTACATTAAGTTAAATTATTGACAGAATGTGAATAAATGTTTCGATATCTATTCTATGCCTTTTCTTTATAAACGTTATAAAGTCACATCAGCAGTATAAAAATCTAAAAACTACGGTTCATGACTACGCGGTTCCGCCGCCGTCCCAAACATATCCTTTCCGAACGTGACGACGAAATCACAGATGCAGTTAAAGCAGTCAAAGAATTTAGATTACACCTTACAGAATGCCCTTCTGGTAGTGAATACCCTTCAGGTAATAATTACCCTTCAGGTAACAACGCCCGCACCCGCCGGCGGGGGCGCGGCCTGAACCAAAATCAAAATTGAAAATCAGAGACGGTGCCCCTCAGGCGTCGTCTCCTTCACGATGTTTTTCAATATCAACGCGCTAGGCCGTGGTCCGAGGCTCCCTTTAGCCGCCCCTAGACGCGTTGGTATATGACTTTTTTTTGGGGTAGAGTCTTCCACTCCCCCGCAAGTCCGGTGAAGCTTGATTGGTCGTACCTTTTCGACACAAGCATAGGTCAATGCAAAAAAAAAAAACGTTTCATGCTGATCAATTATCTTTAATGAAGGCTAAATTATTACTAATATAATATATTCCAAGGCATACCCTATAAAATCACACTAGAACACAATTTTAACATCTGCCTGCACTATTACAGAATTATGAATGACTTCACAATCGTAGTAAAAACTTCATAAAAAGATTTTTCCAAATAAAAATCGTATCTTCATTCAAAAATCTAGGAAACAAGTAAAAGCGTTCTTAGGGTACTTACAAACCACAATAAATTTCATTTCCTAACCCGCCTGCCAATCGTGGGGTCACTACCTTTCTCGAAGCCATGTAGGAGCAATGGAAGTATTCCGTAGGTGTGAAATGGTTCCCCAAAAGATGAACCATCTCACTCACTGCTTTTCTTTCATCAGTACGCGAGAGCACTTGATACAAGCTATTGATAACGCTAGTTTTTTGGCCGCGTCTGTAAAAGTTTGCTGTCGACATGAAAAGAAGAAGAACTGGGGGCACCAGACGTGACCTGCCAAGCCCAAAGCCATGTCGACGACCTTGGTTCTGTGACCTGATTGTAACGAACGCTGGAGACAGTTACGTTCTCCCCGGCCCTACAGCGAGCGCACCGTGGCCAATCACGGATTACGATTTAATAACGTAACGAATCCGATGAGAAAAACCTGTCAAGTGTGAACAACACTTGGGAGTTGGAGACATCTGCTAGTTTCAGTAAAATCCAGTTTGTACGATGCTAAAGTACTTACTGGAAAACTCACTATGAAGTGAAAAAAAGAATCATAAAATAATTTCAGTACAACTGATTTACAAGTATGTTGTGACCTATATTTCAAAAATATACCTAGTTAGATAGGGAGTTTCTCTTTATATTAGGTATTTCCATAAGTTTAACTACCTTTAAAATTAATGTCATTCATGATTTTAAATAGTATCAAATACAGAATAAATTCTTAAATTTTTTACAATTTAAAGAAAATTCTTTCGAGTAACTAACGGGATTTAAGTTTAGATTTTTTATTTTAAACTGCGTTGTAAGTTATATTATAAGATAAGTAGTAAAAACGAAATCTGATTTATGGGAATTCTTTGCGGTACCATAAAAGGTGTGCGCCGGAGTCGATCAACGCGATGCCGTTAATTCGCGAAATGAGTGAACTGTATCTTTACTTGCATCATCGATTGAAGATTCAAACTGATAACACAATATCATTCAGAAAACTAAAATAACCGCAAAATAAAAATGCTAGAGAGGAGAGCAACAGCCAAGGATCTCCTTTTGCGGGTTCAAGTCCCTACCTGAGCGCAATGTTTTTTTAAATTTGTTTTCGCTCCGATTTATCTGTTGAAAAAGTAATAGTAAATTCACTCAATCAAAGTATGAACAAGTAAGAAAATGAGTTGAAGTAATTGTATGTACAGATTGAAGAAAAAGCGGTTGCAAATTGCATTTTTTTCGTGTTCGTTATTATCAGGACGAGGTTTGTATGAACTTTTAAGAAGAAACAATAATGCAGGCGAAGTCCAAGGGCCGAAAGCTACTATAAACAATAATTTGTCATAAAAAAATTATAACACGATAAGTGAGGTACTTTTTACGTTTATTTTATGACAGTAGTAATGCGAATGGATATAAAATTTACATCTTTAAATACTTTGTAAGTAGTTAGTACAGTCAAAAGCAGCTAAACTAGAAAACTTTGGACTTTACACCATTCTTATGTCCGCTGAGTAAGGAAGACAACTGAATGCGCATGTCTAGCCTTAGCTTGCATTTAATTTGTACATGAGGTCGTAATCTCTGCAACTTAAAAAGGCTATAAAGGATTTAATTTTAATGACGCAAAGGCCTTTTAATAATATTAGATAAGTTATACCACAGATAATAGTCATACCAACTAAGATACATTTACTATTACTGTTAAGTTGGTATAACCAAGTATAACTGAATCCAAACCCCCGTGAGCTATCGGCACGACGCGTACGCGATTTACGATCTAGAAACAGTTGTGCCACTTCACTTATGTCAATTTATACTAATGCAACTCCGAATGTACAGATTACTTTGCCAATTTATGGTGGTTAACTGGCTGGTGATGGATGTCTCTGGAAACGTAGGAGGTGTTATTATACTGACTCGCTAAGATACTTCATTGCTTGCTTATCGTGTAGGTTTCGTTCGAGGTTGAACTACCTACCTCACATCCCCTTGTAGCAGAATTATTGAGCTACCTAAGACTTCTGACATGACTAATATTACGACTACATCCTAACTATTCCTGACTAGATAATAGCCAGGATCAACAGCTTTACGTGCCTTCCGAGCGCTTCCGTATCGCCCTTCCAGCAAGCCTATGTCCAGCATTGGGCTATGCTGTAGCAGTAAAAAAACAAACAAACAAATACTTATTTGCAGGTAACACAAACATATTACGGAGCAAAGCAAAGCAAACGCTTTAGAAGTAGAAAGAGAGGTATAACGTTCAGAACTTTCTGCAATAGGACGTCGTAAGAAATGCAAATTCAATTGGTTCGCACACTGCATTAATTTAAAATCTGTTCAGAGAAGTCTCAGGGGCTCTACATTACAGCAATGGACATGCCAGTGCTTATACGATGCTGTAATTTAGTACTAAAATGGCTTAGAGCTAATTGTTAATAGTTGGGAATGTGATATACGTCCGTGGTCAAGTCTTGAATAGTTAAATGACATGGGGAAATTGAAATTCCTTCCAGTCAATAGAAAACAAGTTTGGACATCCATCTGAGAAATCCTGCACCTATTTAATTTCTTCATTTCTTTGAAAGCACTGGCAAAGTTTTTTCATATCCCTACTGTCAGGAGAGAAGACGAGTGTCAGGATAATTTTTATGTCTACAACAATAAAAAATTGACTAAAGATGATGGTTCCGTCTAGTATTTTAAAATTTATGCCAAGTAAAGAATGCGAATTTTTGCAGGAATTTACTCGTACATTGTAATGTAAGTTAGGTGAGGCATTTACCTCACCTTTGCTCTTGGAAGTCAGGAGGAGCTAGTGGGTTCATAGGGCTAATGAGCTGACCTTTTTATGGTTCTGGATATTGTATACATAGCTGCCTCATATTGTAGCTGTTTTGATATTTTTATTACAACAATTCAGCATACAGGGTTGATTTGGAGCCAGTGCGCGCATTTAAGGAATGAATGTATAACCATTGAAAAATAAAAGCTAGTATTTTTTTAATTATATGTTTCATACAAAAAATTCCAAATAATGCCAATTAAATTTACGTGTAAATATGTATTATTGAAACTTTTAGTCCAATTACTTTAAAACTTGATGCAAACATCTTCAGCACAATTAATATTGAGGGTTTCCAAATATTTAATCCCTAAAAGGGTTGACAAATCATAACAACATCAAATCTTGTTTTCAAGAAAAGGCAACTTGCTCAAAACCGTTCACTGCGCATGTCCTTTCATTATTTTGCTACGCCGCCGTTACTTACAGCTTGTATTTTCGTATCCAATGCAGGGTTTGCTTGCTTTATACCTATCTTGTTACTATTATGATTGGAGACTGTATACCAACAAGGCGTCGGATCAAATTTATTTATATTATAAGTAACTAGAGACCCGCCCCGGCTCCGCACGGGAAAATGGTTATTGTGGGTTATCCTTAAGTATATTATGCATGTATTATACACATAAACCTTCTTCTTGAATCACTCTATCAATTATAAAAAACCGCATCAAAATCCGTTGCGTAGTTTTAAAGATTTAAGCATACATAGGGACATAGGGACATAGGGACATAGGGACAGAGAAAGCGACTTTGTTTTATACTATGTAGTGATAAAATTTTTCACCACAGAACATATTTTATGAAGAGGCAAGCCACAGTAGCAATACAACAGTGAATGGCCCACCGATTAATCTAGATTCCGGATTTTCTAGTCTAAAGTGCAATATGCGGCTCGCGGTGCGAAAATGTGAGTCTAATGGTCTAATAAGAAGCTTAGTGTGGCTTTAGCTTTCCAATGTATTGGGCTTACCACAACACAGATTTATTTCCAGGAGTGATTTTTCCAGTACATTTTCTTATTAATTATATTTTTACAGACAATAGATAAGATTATGTTATTCCAGAAGTAAATACAGACGGCCTTTAATCTCGTAACTAACAGGACGTCCCCACCGAGGGGTTCGAGCCTACCCTGTAATTAGGGTGAACATGCCTTAGTCGACCACGCTGGCCCAGTGCGGGTTGGTCAACTTCACACGCAACCTATAAATTACTTTGCAGGTGTGTGCAGGTTTCCTCACGATGTTTTATTTACCACAAGAGCGTCGAATAAACGTACATATGAATCCGAAAATAGACAAATTGGTGCGTGCCAAGGCTTGGACTCGCGAACTTCTTCGAACGCCACTTGGCCACTGACGCCCTCCTTTAATCTAATCAACTCTAGTACGGTAGTATACGTATAATAATAATAATAATATGTGGGACATCTCACACGAGTCCGAGACTGAATTCCGAAAGACACTCAATCGACGAATGCTGTATCGAAAGAACTTTTAAACGATACCCTACTAGTTCGAATGGTTGTTTTGTCGACGAACGGAATATCGAATTAATATTTAATCGACAATTTATAGTTCGACTGGTTATTTAGTCGAAGAACGGAATAGCGAATTACTTTGGAGCGACAACTGCAGTTCGATTGATTGCTGAATAGGCGAGGAGACATCACCACAACTTAACCTGAGCTATAAATACCTACACCATTGACCATTGACCTGAGTGATTTCTCTGCGAAGTTCATCCGTTGCCTTCTCCAGAGCCTGTACTATGGGTGCCAGACAGCTGATATACATACATATATGAATATACATACAACATCCAGACACAGGGCAAACACAAGTGCTCATCACACGATTTTTTGCCCTGGGCGGGATTCGAACCCGCGACCCTGTGCTCAGTAGGCAGACGTACTACCAACTAGGCTACGGGACCGTATACACATAAGTACCTTGCATCTTATTGGTGAAATGTGGATCTTAGTGTCCTCAGGTTTGAATCTAGACCAGAGTTCATTTTTATTATGAGAAATTGAGCGCTTATATCAAGGTTGCCTGGTAGAACTCGCCAATTTAAGCAATAAAGCCGCCTAAATGTACACACTATTTATTGTTTGTTTGTACATATTATGTCCTTGTGTACAATAAAGTAATTCTATTGTCTTCTAACTTCCCTTGCTATCTGGTGGGTATTAATCTTATTTCTGTATTTGTATATTATCCCATAGAACGAGTATTAAAGGTGTGTTGTCTTCAATCAAGTGTTGTAGGGAAACAAAATGCTTACGTTTTATTAGCTAGTCGGATAACAATGCAATCTTCCATTAGAAGATTTATACAAATAAAACTCAAAAGTGCTAACAAACAAAGTTCTCTTTATATCATTATTTGCTATTGTAATTCCTGCTGGATTTCTCTTTGATTAATACAAACCTCAGTGGTTTTGCGGTTCACTTCATACGAATACGACGTTTTTTCGGTGTAAATTAAAACTTTCGCGCTCGATAAACAAAATGTGAGAAACGAGAGAAAATGTGATTTCTGGTTTCGATGTTTCTGTGATATAATGAAAGTTATATTTAATGGAAATAATAATAACATACATGAGAAAAGTCACAATTCGATTAGGTTATTTTTAAAGAGAACATTGACTAGTCTTTTCAGAAGAAAACCGTTAAGCTGTACCTGAATATTTATTTTACAATTCTTTCCTCATAGTTCTTTAGTGTTAAAAAACAACGTGACAAGTTATCGAGACTTTCAAAGATACACAGAATAAAATAATAACAATTTCCTAGAAATGTCTTTCGACAGTGTGAAACATTTGATTAGAAATATGACCAATAGGTTTCTGTAACCGAATATTTGAATTTCGATTTATAAGTGTACTAGCTTTCCACCCCGCGGGTCTGCCCGCACTAACAGATTTTCCCGTGGGAATGAGGTATTTTCCCGCGGTAAAAAGTAGCCTATACGTTATTCTGATGTATAAGCTATATTATTATAAAGTTTCATTAAAATCCATTCAGTAGTTTTTGCGTGAAAGTGTAACAAACATACATCCATACTTACAAACTTTCGCGTTTATAATAAACTAGCGACCCGCCCCGGCTCCGCACGGGAAAATGGTTATTGTGAGTTATCCTTAAGTATATTATGCATGTATTATACATATAAACCTTCCTCTTGAAATATTGAAAAAAACCGCATCAAAATCCGTTGCATAGTTTTAAAGGTTTAAGCATACATAGGGACATAGGGACAGAAAAAGCGACTTTGTTTTATACTACCTATGTAGTGATATTAGTATGATAGTACAATAGATAATAAGTTAATGTATTAACTATTAAGAATTATAAGTGTTGGCATCACATTTGCAAGAGCATCATAATAAGTTAGCAACGAACCGTTTCCCCTGTCATCTCATCTACGGAAACCAGGGGTACCTTTATGTTTATTTTACTTTACTCTTAACTTTTTATGTATTTCTACACAGAAAAATAAATGGTTCTGTGACGTGATGTTAGTCGGCAGCGGTGCGCGGGCGCCGAGAATCTAGGTTCAATCCAGTGTAACAATCGGTACAGTTAGGACACCACGACTTTACCTCATTTGGACTATAATCGCACCAACGTCATTTCAATAATTCGTGATTTTGGAACCAATCTGACACAGTAGCGTGAGAATAGAGTGCTGATCGGTTGGAATTGTTTCAAAAGTGCCTTATACGAAGTGGTATAAGGTATTACTGGAGTGAATACGATTTTGGTACTATGACGGTAACTGTGAAAATTGATGCGTGATTCAACACGTTACCGTGAACATATTTTAAGAAACAAGTATAACACTGTTATAATAAATGATCACTATATAATATAATATATTAGGTACGGGTTGGCTGGAAGAGATATCTCTATTTAGAGATAAGCTCGCCCTTGTATGCTTCCGCTTATATGAATCATTTTGCTTTTTGTGTACAATAATCTGATAAATACTGCAATAAGATTGAATTCTACGAGTAGGTACATGGGAAATCGAGAATTTTCAATGACATTACCTAAACATAAAATTTACAAAAACCGTATAATAAGCGTCCGCAATAACGAGTATGACATACTTACATAAAATATAATTATGTAAAATATGAACTTCAAGTTCGCAATTTTTATCTTTATGCCCATTATACAAGGTGTAGTAAGTAAAGGCTAAGCAAATATTGAAAGGACATACTAAGTCGATGGTTGTGAGCTACTTTCCCAAAGCCCTAACACCCTGTATAGTTATGTGGTGCCACTTGGGCAAAGCATGGACTGGTTGACTGATACCTATGATATATGGAAAGCTTACAGAATATAGTAGCTGCTGCCGCTAGGCCGCTTATAATCATTGTTTACCCAGAATTTTATTAAAAATTTTATATGACATCCGTGATGCAATGCAGTTATTTTGTTTTATCTGATAATAAGTTTGAAAAAACGTGACAATAAGATAACAATAACATAAAAAAAGAAACAATACACTCACAGGCACAAAAAGTTTATTCAGTTGAGACGATCATTTCTGATATTCAAACTTTTTTGAATCAGCAGCGGTAACGTAACAATTGTATTGAATGCAAAAACTGTAATAAAGAAAGAAGTGAGCGGCTTTGGTCTAGAATCTAGATTTCAATAACAAATTGATTTTGTAAGCTCTTTAATTTTACGGTAAATAAAAAGTTTGATTTTTGGGGACTTAAGACGGTTAGAATAAATATTATACTCGTAGAAAGATTTATTTAAAATAAAATGTACGCGAACCTAGTACATAATTTATGTGAGCGGGGAGCAAAACATGCATTATTTTTGTATGAAAACGAACAGGTCACAATCCTTTTCGTAAAGTCAGAACAAGGTCAGAAGTTCAAAACAGCAACATCAAAACATAAATAAACCACTAAACAATGCCATTTTATCGGTCTACCGTTGCACCACATTTGTTATAAATTTATACTCTAAGCGTTGCACTTTTAAAATCAATTCAATCGCCAAAAAGACTATTGTCAACATTTGTTCCTAAACCACCTAAACGCTAATTTCCTGGGAAGATTTACAAATCATTTCAAAGAGATACCGCCCTTTCGACCCAGCCTTCGACCTGGGACTAACGGGGAAACACGCACTGATTGTAGTAGCCTTACAAATGGGTCAACTAATTTAATACACGTATTATTTCGTAATCGCATTACTTACTCTTCTGTGCCTCTAAGAAAGATTCGAACAGATTTTAGTTATTAATACACAATACGGCCGTGTTCAGACCAAACTGACTGTCAGCTGCCGACAGTGAGCGAGCGTTACGCAGTGTATTGTAATTCCATACATATTCGCTTTTTCGTTCACACCAAACCGACAATACGCCATATCGTTCACACTGAGACTCACCGTGAGCCTGCTCACAATCGGCGGCTGACTATACGTTTAGTGTGAACACGGCCTAAAACATCCTTAGTCGAATGCAATAACCACGCAATAACTATGTTCGATGGATTATTACTTCAAACCCAATTCTTAATATTACGTAATGAATACAACAACTAAAAGGGGGTCAAACTAGCGCCCTCATGCGGCTGGACATGTTGACCTTGAGAGCGCCCGTATTCCGTCGAAGTAGAAGTGAATTTCGTATTGCGAATGTCCAACCGCATGTGCTGGCTTCTGTACATTACATTACAGGGTAAATGAATATTTGTTACCTTAGAATCTCTGTCAAACTTGGTTCTAACTCACAAAGTTCATGTGAATATCCATCATGCTTGTATTAAAAATCAATCTAAACTAAAATGACTTGTGGTCATAAAACAAGTGATCACAAGCCCACCCACGAACCAAAGTACGCCTCTTTCTTTTGTACCTATAAACCCTAGACTGCAAGTTGATCATTCTATAGTTCTGAATCATGCCCTTAAATTGGTTTTTGACTTTTATTGTGTAAGCAGCGCATTGAATAGCGAATGGAGTAACCAATTCTTGAAGTCTCTATATATAAAGTGACCATTCGATCAAATTTGCAAGGATGTGTGCTAGGTAAAAAGTGGAAGAACCAAAATATCTTACCGACTATACATTCATAACTTTCAAAATGTTATTAAGTTTGTAAATATCGAAGATACAAGATGCTTGGTGCTTTTTATTTGTTATCCAGTAAACGAAATAAATAATTTAATAGAAATAATGGGTTATATTGTAAGGGGGCGTCCATAAATTACGTGAGATGTTTAAGGGGGGTCTCGGCAAATCTCATCTAATCTTACGTTGGAGAAAGGGGGGGTCTCGGCAAATATCACGCAATTTGTTTTCTGTTGAAACAAAAAAGAAACTATTTTGGTCTATTTAATCCTGATTGTACATGCTTAAGATTTAATCTTCCTCCATGACTGAATTAGAGTAGATATTCTTTTTTTAATCACAGCAGTTACGATTTAATTATTCTATTGTTAAATTTTTATTACACTTATAGTTAAACTCTCAGCAATATTGATTAGTAGTCTTAACTAGTCGTAAATAAAAGCACGAAGCATTTTTTTTCTTTTTACACTAACATCCAACGTGTTTTCGTAAGAAACCCGCATTTTGAAAAATCTCACGCGAGATGGATGGGGGAGGGGGTTGAATAAAATCTCACGACATCTCACCAGGGGGGGAGGAGGGGAAGAAAATGAAAAAAAAAACACCTCACGTAATTTATGGACGCCCACTAAAAGATCTAGGTATATTGGTAATAATAGTAACTTTGGTTTGTTGCGATACACTAGTAAGTAAGGTATAAGTAAAGGTAAATATCATAGATATAGAAAGCAAAAAAATAAATTATACCACCATGGTAAATATTCGTACATACATATACTGAACTTATGTAGATAGACCAACGTCCAATAATCGATCGTTATCAATTATTTGACCACGTCACGATGATTACACGATATAAATTTAGTTGTACAAGAAAATTATTCAATAAGGCGCAATATTGCATATTTTGCTACGTTACAGAAAGAAGAAAAAACATGCAAAGGTCAGTTGAACTAGCCATTATAAAACTATTTGCCTTTAATTAATTGTTCCGCTACGTTACTTATATTTGACATGACAAACGATAAAATAGAACGTGAGCAAAGCGAGTTAACAAACGGAAAACATGTAGGTATAAATACATGATAGATTTTGAAGTCCGCGTAGGGAAATGAAAGTGGAAAGCCCCAAAAAAAAAACACAAATATAATATATTTTTTTATTACGTGCATTTTTTAGGGTTCCGTAGCCAAATGTCAAAAAACGAAACCCTTATGGATTCGTCATGTCTGTCTGTATGTCACAGCTACTTTTCTCCCAAACTATAAGGACTATACTGTTGAAATTAGTAAATGTATTCTGTAAACCGCATTAAGATTGTCAGACAAAAATGGAAATAATGATTAAATTTTGGGGGTTCCCCATAGAACTGAAACTCAAAAATTTCTTACATCAAACCCATACATGAGGGGTATCTATATGTCTTCAAAAATGATTATTGAGGTTTTTAATATATTTTTATTCCATACTGAATAATTTGCGCGAGAGACACTTCCAAAGTGGTAAAATGTGTGACCCCCCCTGTAAAAAATAAGAGAATGATAAAACTAAAAAAAATTATAGGCTATGCAAACTTCCACCGAAATTGTTTGGAACGAGATCTAGTAAGTAGTTTTTTTAATACGTCATAAATCGTAAACCACAGTTTACCTTTCATTCAATCAAATGAAATATAAATACAAAAATAAATAATTTAATTTCATACGGAACCCTTCATGGGCAAGTTCAACTCGCACTTGGCCGCTTTTTTTTTTAAAGCTACCACATTGACAATATTAGAGATTTCCTACCTACTTCAAAGACGTCTGGCAATTCAAACTAAAGGTACGTGCAATGCATCTAGTTTCTACACTTAGAACTCAGCGATGCATCCAGACAATCGATCATTGTGAATGCTAGCACGTCTGAATTAGACTATCTTAAGTACCGACTAATTCTGGCAATCCGTAGTATGTTATGCATGCATTTTCCATTCTTAGTAAGGATTAATACATTATTTATTAATCCATTGCGTATGTGAAAAGGTATTTTAAATGTAGACAATCTGTCAGTCATGTCACGTAATTCAAATTAATACTCGTAATTTCTGACTTACGAATTTGCTTTGTTCCCGGCGTCCCATTCCAAGATATTATAGGAAGGGGTAGACCAAGAAAAGCATTTATACAATAGATTTAAAAAAATACGGGTCAAATCACTAGCAGAGAAAAAGAACATTTTGGCGAGCGATACTCCACTGAAAAGAACACAGCTTTTAAATTCAAAGAGAGACCAGTTTCTTTGTGATTCCAGGCTTAGAATCTATTCCGATTCCAACTATACCTGTGTATTATAATCTAGCGAAAATAGGCATAGCTGCGTTTATAATTGGATGCATAATTGTATAAACGTACACAACTGGAATCCCCAAACTACCTGATAAACGTGGGGATCTTAGTAGGACCTATAACTGATTTAAAGAAAGGCTTTAGTACAGCTTTCGGAAGCTTTAGATCTTATAGGTGTAGTTTTTAAAACCTGACTGTGAATTGTATACCATCTATACTATAATAAAACTAAAGAATCGGCGTGCCTAATATCTCTACATTGAATTGTATTTCAAAAAACTGATTGTAGGTCATAAAGGGAGTGTAGCTGAACACGAAAATACAAGTTATGGAAAAATGTCCGTATGTCTGTTTGTACAAGCTTATCTCTGGAACCGTTGTTGGACCGATTTAAATGAAATTTTGCATGGTCGTACCCACAGGTCGTACCTTATATCTCTCCCTCGGTCAACGTCTTAGGATACTTTTTACCGCAGGAAAAAAAACAACACGGTCGGACAGCTAGTTCCGAGTTAGCAATACAAGTATTTCTTTTTTTTTTGCAAATATAGACCTCTTATTGTTAGAAAAATAATTTCCTTATAATTTTGCATAATTTATTGCTCGATACAAAATAGTGCGTTCAAGCGGGTGCGGGTGTATTATTCTAAAAGCTTGAGGCAAAATAAGGTTTATGTTGCCTGTATTTAGGTTTGGGTTGCCTGGAAGAAATTGCTCTAAGCAATAAGGCCGCCTGTTGCCTAACGCTTTACGTTATTGTAATTGTACATTTCCTGTTTGCGTGCAATAAAGAATTTTGTATTGTATTGTATTGTTTATGGTTCGATTATTACAGATAGACTTTGCAAGTTCTTTTCATAATACTTGAAAAACTTTTTTTTGCAGCTGTTTATTTTCACATGCTGAATGAAGTTGAATATTATTCGATAGAAATTCGTTACATGAAATGAGGTAATTGAATATTATACATTTGATTTACACAAATAATTACCTCTTTTTTAACATTTCTGTAGAACAGTGTCACTATTGATGAATTTCTAAGAACTAGGAAACATCTCTAACATGATGTAATCAATAATTAATGTAACTTTTCCATTTTTTTTTAGTTTTTTCTGAGTGTAAAATATACTGTACCAGCTCTCTGCTCCTTTTACCTTGGGAATGAGAGATTTTCCCGCGGTAAAAGGTAGCCTAGACGTTTTATTCTGATGTAAAAGCAATATTATTGTAAGGTTTCATTAAAATTCATTCAGTAGTTTTTGCGTGAAAGAGTAACAAACAAACATCCATCCATCCATACTGTATGTATGTATACTGTATTCTACTCCAGAAAGCCATCTTAAGAAAACAATAGTCGTGTCACAAGTAGGTCCTACTCCCACGGCTAGTTGCGTCCGCGTTCCTGCGGTAATTATACGACTTCAATCAATTCCGCAGCCACCACGCCGGCTCCGGCGCATGCTAATTTACCACCCTAAGTGACTCCAAATTGACGGTAGATTACAAATAAACGTACTTCTACTACCTGCTATTTAATCATAAACATGAAAGGTTTGCTTTCCAAACGAAAAGCAAACCTTTTTGCAATTTTCAACGTGGCGTCTGGTTGTCCCACTTACCTAATATTTTTTACAGATATCAGTTTGTTTGTTAGATATTTAAACCCTTACACATAAGCCATTCGACATATTACCTATCATGAATTTTGATCATAGTTTGCGGATTACGTATCTCAGGGTGTGGCTATTTAGCCGTGTACATCCATAGCTTTACTTAATTAAACACCGTTAGAAAATTCGACGAAAGGCTATTTGTGAAATACCTATACCTTTGTATAGGTATCAACATAGTATAAAACAAAGTCGCTTCCTCTGCCCCTATGTCGCTATGTATGCTTAAATCTTTAAAACTACACAACAGATTTTGATGCGTTTTTTTTAATAGATAGTGATTCAAGAGGAAGGTTTATATGTATAATACATGCATAATATACTTAAGGATAACCCACAATAACCATTTTCCCGTGCGGAGCCGGGGCGGGTCGCTAGTTAAGTATATGAATAAATTGTTACCCACTATAAACTCGCGGCTTAGTCAAAGAGCGACGCTGAATCTTCTTCGACGAGTATGACGGGCGTAGCGAACATTGAGTTTGCTGGCGTAATTAGCTTTGACAGGTCTACGGATAAATAAATCAAGTCATTGCAATGATATATAACATAAATTAGGTATTGGGAATCTAGGAATTTATAACTATTGCAAGAGCCGTTGTTGAAAACAGCCATCATGAGTACAAGAATAAGCATGTTAGTGTAAATAGGTACTTTGATGAGGTCGGCAAATTGTAAATGTAAGACAGTAAAGAGAGCTGTCCCCTGACAACAAACTGCTATACAGTGCACTGTATGCACTATACGACCTTTATCTATATTACTAATAAAGAATATTTTTATTTATTATTACTATTATGTTGTCGCCAAGCGTAGGCAAGCCGTTGTATATTAGAATTACTTCACACCATTAACATTAGGAATCGGGATTATCTTAAATATCATTCATACAATGAGAATAATTCATCTCCCATCCTCCTCGATTCCCATATGAATGAAAAAGTCCAAGAACAGATTTTAGCGGCCACGCCGAAATTGAGCCCGATATATCACTGTAAATAGTGACAAACCCTTATTTTAATTAAAAACATTATTTATTATGCTGTCAAGCGTGTCCCAATAGCTGCACACGCGAGGAACTGTACTATGCTACGGACAATGCCATAGCCGTGGCGGAGTATTGGTCCTCTTATATCTAGTCGCCGAATCGACACGAAAAGAAGAAGAAGATTAAAAACATGAACGTTAGTTACAATTAGCCTTATAAAACATAATATATACAATATACTACACCAAGAATTTTCTTTCTGAAAGCTTTCTCCTCCATTAATTAATTTGCTAAATGAAGGAACAAAGTGCTTCACTATCAACGAGGCAGTAAAAGTAGCCATAAAGACTAAGAAATTTTCCCCATCCTACGAAATACTACCGCATAAGACATTCCCCCAGTTGAAATAACCCGTATAGTAGTTAATACACTTTCTCTTAATAGCAATGTATTGCTTTGCGAAGGAAACAATCATTATTCAATCACCAGCAGAGAAATGTCACCGTCTGTTGTCGATTTAGAAATAATTTGCTAGGCGTATGAAGGTAAGCAGTAATTTTCATGGAGAGGAGTTTGTATTACATCAAATTTATCTTTGTTTTTAAATATACCTACTTTTATATCGCATAATTGACGCATCAAGCTTCATCGGATTTGTACAGCAAATATATTGTTGTTTATAATAAAGAATAATTTGTTCTGTAATGTTATGCGAAAAATATACACTGAATGAAAATACTGCTTAGTTTCTGTTAAAGCCAAGACGAATAGGCTGGGTGCTATTTGCGTGGGTGCTATTCGGGCAGGTCCTCTAAGTGGAATACCTCAGTTAGTCATTAGTTCATTCAAATCCATTTAGTAGGTAGTTTTTGGGTGAAAAAGTAACAACAACCATCCATCTATTCATCCATCCATCCATCCTCACAAACTTTCTCGTTTATAATATAATTAGGATTGGAGACAATTTTGACTGCCTCTCACCGCTCGTACCTAGAGACATTTCCGTCATCCGAGCAAGTAATTATGGACACCTCGTCAGTTCCTAATGACTCTACCATGGAATGAATTGACGAGTAAAAGTGTTTTGCGGTGTTCACACCATTACTGGTCCAGTGGTTATGTTCAGTTATTCGCGATCGTATTGATTATTATGAGAATGGACACACGCCTTTACATGACCACAGTCAACTCCAGTTTCCATGAAAAATAATGTTATCTAAAAGGAAATTAACTGCGTATTGATTATGGTTGCTCGAATAAGTGCTACTCCACATACACGTCTTGTAAATATAACGGACATTTTTAGTAGGTAAAATTCTGTTGGTTATTTTAATATTGCTTGATAGGTATTCCATTTACAATTAGGGAAAAACTATTACGTAACATCTTATAAAAACCGGTTTTTGAGGTACTAAGTTAACTCTTAGGGTAAGTAATTAAAAATAGCACACTAATTTCTAGTCAATAATATGTGCATTTGAATTTACTTCTTTTACTAAAGTATTTCTTTGCCTTTTAATAAAGTAATCAAGAATATAATTAATATTGCTATATTAATAGTAAATGATAGTAATAATAGTAACCAGAATAGCAGATGATAACATCGTAATGGAGCACAATTTCTCTTTTCAGTAAGAACTGTTATATAAACACCATTACGGTAGATCACATACTGGAATGCATATCAGTCTGTGGGTCGGTTGTCTATTTGTGTTGACTACTGTACATTCATTAGTTCCCAACAAGATACGACGCGATGTGTTGGAAAGTTGCTTGAATTGCTTTGACATTTCCTTTGAAAGAAAATGAATCTTGCAATATGTAAGAAACAGTTTCTATTTATTTTTCTTTTTTTGACATATTGTTTTGTTATCCTTTATTTTATAAAGTTCACATTAATTTTATCAAGTCATTTTCTACCTAAGGCGTTTATAATAAACTTTAGTTTTGTTAATAACATTTGATGTAAGAGATTTTTTTTGTTTTTTATGCTAGTATGAATATTTGTTCGTCATTGCTAAAGCTGTGCTAGTTTAGTCCTGAGAATATTCTTACATTGCTAGATTTTAGCTCTTTACTCAGGTCTCTCCAACTTTTCACACAATTTGTGGTTTCCCGATGCGCGGTTTCTACATCTACAATGCAGGGCCTGATGGATTCCATTCTCAAGCTTTTTCTTATTTTGCCTCAGTGTTTTAATGCCACTGCAAAAGTATTGAAATAGCTATTTATGCTACTAGTGCGGAAAGTATGTGATTTCCGTAGAGTGTCATTTTATTCACGAGCGAGCAAAGCGAGCGAGTGTATAAGCCGACACGAGTCGGAAATCATCTTTCGCACGTGTATCATACAATATTTTACTATGCATTGTGCAAGAAAACAAAAACAGTTATATTAAAAAGGCGTACCTATAAAATGGCGGGCTTCTTAAACACATGCGCGCTGAAAATATTATGTACTGCGCTGCGCGCGCATGTGCAAGGCTACCTCGTCGAATAGGCATGAGTAAAATGACTGTTCAGCCACGCAAATTTTTAATTAATATTTGAACGTAATTTATCAATAAATAAATTTCTAAAGTAATTATACTAATTATAATCCTGTTTATTGAATAGTTATTTATATTGTTCCCTTTATATTCGTAACAATTGGTAAATCAGTAATTTGTAAAAATATCTCAAATACTGAAATGTCAGGTTGACTGGCTGAATGACAGCCTGAGCAAAAATTAAAAAAAAACTGAAAAGTAAAAAGCACTAGTGCGGAAAAGTGCTACTTTCCGCACTATTAGGCTGCTTAGAAAACGCTCTTTTCGAGCACATGCATTGTAAAAATATATTTAACGTCAGATTTTTGGAGATACGTATAGTTACCAAGATTTCCCAGAGGATTCCAACTTGCCTCTTCAACTAAGGTTATGCATATTTAGCAGTTTAGGTCATACATTATTTGCTGAATGGCAGACTGCGCCCGGAGCTCCTTGGCAGGTAGGGTTACCAGATCCAAAAATTAAATTTCGGAGTAAAGATTCCGATAAAATAAAAACTCAAGCTTTCGTACTAAATATACTCGTACGAGTAATTACTTAAGTAAGGGACAGGAATAGTTCCTAATGTATTTTCAGGTACACTGCATATTAAACTATATGTGTAATAAATTTAATTTTCTAATAAAGAATTGAGTTACCGTAATTTTAATTTTTTACCTAAAATCTGCTAAGAAATACTCTAACATACCTAACAGGGGTAGCTCCCCACAAGTCCGGTAAAGCTTGATACGTAGATTTTGCGACACAAGCGTAGGTCAATTCGAAAAAAAAAAACTCGATGATAGTTTATAATAACGGACAAGTCAGGAAAAATCTGGTCGTATGGCAACCCTATTCGTAGATGCCTCCAAAAGTGAAATATGTAGACAGCTATTTAAATACTAAGAAACGATTTAACGTATGAAAGTTCTCTAACGCTTTTATGTTCAGTTCTCTTAATGCCTAGTTATAACTTTGAATGTTTTCAAATTACCTAGGGGACGAAATTTGCGGTTACGATGCACTCGTTATGTGACCATTGACCTCTGAACACGGTAGGTATTTAGCTACTGCTAGTATTAGCAGGATAACGACCTTTTGGTATTTAAGAAAACTGAATAAGCCGGCTAAAATATTATAGCAGCTAGCTAATCAAAAAAATATTTTTATGTATTACAATAATATATTGTAATTTCTTAAAAATTATCATCATCGATCCCTTGCCTCCTTATAATAAAAGGAAATGAATTAGTCTTAAAGGTATTTAAAAGTACTATTTAAAAAAAGGCTTAAATTCCATGATTAGTAAATAAAGGCGAAATAAGAAAGTAAATAAGAAGAAAATGTTCTTACACCCTTGCCAGTTATATTAAGATCGTATAATTAAACTGCTTTTTTATATATATATATTTTTTTCAATTTGTACTAACAAAAACATAACAGTTCTTGTGAACTATTTTTATTGCTTATCACCATATTAAATAACACTAGATTAAAAATCTAATAACCCCCGACACAAAACCGTTACTTGATCCTTTCAATAACTAGAAAAGAGCTGATAAATCTTCAAATGGCTGAAGATATTTTCTTGGATCATAGGAACACTCTCAATTGTGACACCTTGCAAACAAAAAAAAACTAGATCAAAATCGGCGCATCTGTTTAGGAGCTACGATGCCACAGACAGACAGACACACACGTCAAACTTATAACACCCCCTTTTTCATCGGGGGTTCAAAATAAAAGAAAAATTGAAATAACCTTACAAGTTGGGAATCTCTATGGGTCAAACTGCGTTCAAAAGTAATCGTTATAGACTATTTATAAATCTGTGGTTATAGGAAGAATTAGTACTTAGTAACAGACAGCATCTTTAGTCGAGTTGTAAAAAGGTTTTTTAATTTTTTCATTTCGGAAGTTTCGGGTTCGTATGCAGGTGGGACACTCGTTGAACAAATATTACTTTGTGAAACTTAATCAAATTTAGTTAGGACATTGCAGACTGAATCACCTGGTTGAAAGGCATGTAAAGCCGTTGGTCCCGTCTACTATAAACGAATGTACAGTAAGCAGCACTTGCGGCCGGACACTCGCACTACGAAACTCGTTTCTACTGGTACGGAATAATGGCGCTCTCAAGGTCAACATGTCCAGCCGCATGTGCTGCCATGTCAGAAGCCTAAAAGGCAAATCAATAATTTTCAGAACTTTAGGGTTTGTGAGTTAGGTTAACCTCGAAACCCACACTACAAGCAAGTAGTCTCACGCCCTAATATAGTTAAATTGAATAAATAATCCAGTTATGACCATCATTCTTACTCATTCGTAGTTACTGACCCGAATATTCTATAATAGCTGAATTGTGATAATTGATCGGGGCTGGGAGCAAATAGCGTTTAATAGTGCCAAACTAGAATAACCCACATTCAAACTATTGTCTTAGTTAGAATGTAGGTACCCACTGATCCAAATTCGCTTTTCTGCTTCGTGCGTTTGCTACGAAAATTGATCAATAACGTAACTTCGTTTGTGATATAAGTAACAAAATTTATTTAGGGAACGTATAATATAATTTATAAAATAATAATATATATATACCAATCATAACACGTTTTAAGATTTTTTTGTGGAATTATAATAAAACTTAGAAATATTTTATTTTCAATTTTTGGAAATTCTATACCACTTGATTCCCGGTCCTGACGTGGTCCTGACCTAAAAATTGATATAATTACCAGGTTTTAAATTGTTTTATAATATTATCTCAATAATTTCAGAAATGCGAATTTATGTAAATTTTTAATTTGTTTGTTCCACACTGACAATTCAAAAACTTAACAGATTTAAATTTATAGTGGTTGGCAATATAGATTACCTAGAAATAAATATGCAACCTGTTCAAATTATAGAGAAGACGAAAACGAACGTAGGATCGTTGTAATTACTGACGAAGAATTTACTTTACTTTTACTACGTATTTAGAAAAATATATTTTTAAGAGCTTTTATAATAATTGCAATAACGTTTATGGCTCTTGTCTAGTAACAGATTCCAGCTAGGCACCTACTCGTAGACGAGCGTCGGTGGCCAAGTGGCTAGGTCTGTTGACTTCCATTCAGAAGTTCGCGGGTTCAAACGTTGGCACGTCCCAAAGTACCAATGTGCTTTCGATTTTCGAATTTATATGTACGCTCTTACGGTGAAGAAAAACATCGTGAGGAAACCTACACACACCTGCGAAAAATTCTAACCTTGTGTGTGAAGTTGACCAACCTGAAATGGGCCAGCGTGGTCGACTAAGGCCTATTCACCCTGATATCAGGGTAGGCTCGAGCCCCTCGGTGGGGACGTATATGAGCTGTTAACTACCTCGTACTTCTAAATGAATATTTACGTTCACACGTTAGACACGTTCTAGCTTCACAAGAACTTATGCTTTAAACTACATCTTAAATCATTTTTAGTTATATTACATGAAAGTGCTTGCTTATGAGTAGCTATAGTACAACTTAGGTCAGTAATGTTATATATGTCTTTAATGAAAATTCTGCAGTTGTTTTAATCATGTAGAATAAACATACACGTGCATAATTAATATACTGGATAGCACAGGCATGATTCTCACAAGGGGCCCAACTTCATTGGTAGAAACCAAACATTAATAAAAATACTATTTGATCTGTTATTAATATTTTACTTCAAATCTTCGCGTGAACTTTTTTTTATTTAATACCGTTCACAGTAGTAGTAGGTACACCAAAAAAAATTTACAAAGGGCCATCCATAACAATGATAAAAAAATATAATCGTAACAGTTTTTGTATGCAACGCGATCTTAAATAAAATAGGTTAAGATTACTCAACGTAACGCTTACGATTGTAACTGTATTACCTATTCGAATGTTTATTCTGAATTTCACGGAGTTTTTTTTAGTTTCTTTTTGTTCAGTTTCATATTGAGGTTTCGCTTCGGTATCGGCCTCGCCAAGAGTGGATGGTGCATAGGGGTACGCCATTAATTACGTATGTTTTAAATAAGCTAACTATTCGAAAATATTGTAGATGTAGATATTCAAACAGAATTACATTGGAAACAACGACATCTAATTATTTTTTATTTCAGCTTCTACAGCGCCAAAATATCAAATAACGAAAAGCGACCAAAAAAAGGTTTAAAGCTTTTATAAAAACAGTTATGCATAGAATCTAATTACGAAAAAAACTAAACAGTTAATAATAATTGTAATACTTTAGTAGTAAATATAAAATAAATCAAACGACACGAGAAACTATCTTATATTAAATCGAGCCACGTGATCTATGTCACCTTTAACTTAAAATACATTTTTACCCCCACTTCACTAACTTCCAAACCCGTTTGCCCAATGACTTTTCGTGAATAAACAAACCTACATCTATTCTATAGCTGTTCTTCTTTCTTACTCTATCTATCCCATTTTAAGGAAGGATTGGCGCTTCTCTATTTACTCTGAACCACGAAATTCTTTCAAAGATTGTGGTGTCGGGTATCGTATGCTGGTGGAACGTGGGCGTCTTCTGCCTCTGCTTCTCATTTTCACTAACAAGTTTATCTATCTAATAGCTATTCACAAACGTATACGCTCACAAACATATTTTCGACAGTGGACCCAATTCCAGAGCGGCCGCTAATATCTCTAATTTTAATCAGTTGTCGCTAAACCACTTTGTAATTCTACGGGAACTGTCAAATTCAACTGACATCGCTAATTTTAATCTGACGTTCCTTATTTCAGACAATCCATAGACAATCAATTCAACTTAAATTTATCTAGCCAAACGCAATTCTATGTATGCCATTTTTGCGCCAAAAATCGCTAAACTGACTAATCTTAGCGGCGATTAAAATAAATATTATGATTAAGTTGTATGGCAAGGATATAACTGGTCTTTCTCATCAAAATAACATGGAAAAACAACAACTTGAAATCAACTCAGACAATTTAGCAAGTCGCTTAAACCCCGTTAAATTTAATTGGCCTGGCACCGTAGAATAGCACTTGTGGATTTAACTAACTAAAACTAGTTAAATTTTAGACATTTTAATTTTAAGTTATTTAGACGGTGGACGCGTGGAATTGACACCAGTATCTACTTCGCAACGTAATATCTGTACGCACCCTGTGCAGCAGGGAAATCGCCAAATCCGTTAACTGTAGGCGACTTCGTGAAGTAGATCGACCGGCGCGCCATAAGCCACGGCTACGTCACAGCCCGTTAGCCGCGTCACAGACGCTAAGAAGTGTTGTACATGCTATATATTTGGAGATAAAGCGTCGGTGACCAAGTCCAAGCCCAACGGGCTGCTTCCATTGGGGAGGTGCGGGTACGAGCCGAGGCACCCACCAATGTATTTTTGATTTTAGAATTCATATGTATGAATTTTTAGAGTTTACAGCAAACACATTGGAAAATTACACATAACTACACACGTCAATCTTATAACACACCTTTTTTTGGTCAGTGGTTAATAAAGTGACACCACGCCGTAATTAGACTAGACCTAAGCCATTTTGGCTTAGCCCTTATTTTATATAGTTTATAAGAAAAAACAGTTCCCCAGCTCTTTATTATACTATGGTATGTTAGCCGTTTGTGCCTTTCTTTACGGAAGGACACATCCAGATAACCCAACAACTTACGTAGCTACATTAATTCGCTTCATATCTTTATAGTACATGCATATGCATGGGTGACCGTTAAGGTGCTGATACGCAGCCTCATTAATTTAAGTGTTGCGTAATATTCCAAGAAAATATCGTAGAGAAGACGTCAAAAGCTTCTAAGGGTATATATAAATTTTGCCCATAATCCTAGCCGATTCCGCAAATAGTAGATTCGGGAATGGACAAATAGCTTCAAGGGTAGAATTCTATTTCAAGTCAAACATAAAGCAATTTAAAAGATCTAAGTAAAAGTAATAAAATGAGAAAGATTTATCATGTTTTTGTATCGGTTAAATAAAGTCTCCCATAAAGTTTCTTTTTTGACGCTATTGAAATCGCGAGCTGTTACATATTTTACAACAGTCAGTTATAAATCATACATATACAATAATATTTAATACTAGGTCATTCGTTTTACAATGAGCAGACTTCACACATGAGCTTAGTGGTGAAATACGACCACCAACAGACGTTTCTCATGAGTCTAATCTTCAAGCTGAAACAATGCAGCCAACAGAATAACGTTAGTGTTGAGTCGAATGTACGAAGCTGTTTATTTTGCCGATCACAGCGAAGTGGGTTTCCGTTTTTGTGTGGCATCACGACTATGAACTTAGTTGGTATGCTCTTCTGAACGTATACACGTAGGTTGTAGTAGAAAGTTTTATTATTGTCAGAACAAAGCCGTTTATACCTTTTTCGCAAGTCTGCCCTGTTCTACTGAGCTTTTTACAGTACAGTTTGTTGTAAAAAGTATAAAAACACCGTATACTTTTAATAAGTTTTTATTTAAATTGCCTTGTTGGTGTGGGTCAAATCTTGCAATAAGACTTCAAGCATAGATAGAGTCCAAATTTTGGAAGTACTTTCGGCTCTAGTGCTATCAAGATAACTATTAGCAAAACAAATTGGGGAGGCCTTTGTCCAGCAGTGGACGTCTACTGGCTGAAATGATGATGATGAAACAAATTGATGTAAATAATAAAGCGTCGACTGATAACTCAGTTATATTTAATTTTCTTTTGTTTTTAAATAGTTGAAAAATTACTATAGCTACTATTAATTAGCAAGAAAATCCGAAATCTTGAAAAAGACACGTATTATAGAAACAGCCACCGACTGACAGTTTGTAATGAACTCATGAATAAGTTTGATTTGCGTTTACTGTTACTAGAATACTGATGTGGCTAGGCGACTCCAAGAGGATATAGATCTGCCAGATTTAAATAAAACCCAGAATTAATAGCTACTTTACCTTGAAAACATTAACATTATAGTTATTAGTATTTAACGATTATAGGCGGAAGATGTTTTATCGGTGCGAGTAAAGTACCTAGAAGTAATAAAAAAATAGTGGCTTTGCGTGCCAAGGAAATCCTTACAGGAATCTTTTTCATAAAATTACATTTAGCTAAAACTTATGGTTCAAGTATTTTATGTCATGCATAATATCATTTGGAAAAAATAATAGAACAGAAGAAAAGAAAGACATTAATAGCTCTTACTTACTGTATTATGTCAGATAGATACAATGAAATGAAGTCAAACACAAAAAGAGTTTTTAATACCTACTGTAGTTTAAAAATAAAACTATCTAACTATGCAGTGTGTTGCAGAAAAAACTGAAAGCCAGTCTAATTGTCTCTCTTTATAACAAAGTCTCTCTCTCTATGCATAATCGAGTTTTTTCTTTTTATTATTATACCGATGCGTATCGACATTACGTAAAGATACAGATTTGATGAGAGAGTGAACTGTATTAGACAGTCTAACTGTTCAGAGTCTAAGCTTCGTTTAATTTAGCAAAGATACGCTAGATGGCGTTGTGCCAAACAGAAGTCCTAAAACGCGGTATCGTTTGGTCTTTCGCAAAATATAAAGTGTATTTTTTTTGGTGACAATATACGATCTACTTTTAACCGCATTATTGTGTTTTATTTCTAAAACCTATTTTGTGGGATTTTTTGGACATTGTTCATGGTCCTTCGACACCGGTACCACTGGTGATTTGAAGTTGACTTTGCGCTATTGTCCCATCGGCGCCGACCAGGGGCGTAATGCTGCCTATGGTGCTGTAGTTCCAGTCTTCAGGTCAGGAGCAGCATCACACGCGGGGGAGGACAACCCCTTGGGACACCCGCAGGTCAACGCGAGCGAGAGAGACGGATACAGTGAGGGAGGGGAGCACCCCCTTGGAAACCCATCAGTACTACAGTCACTGTGATTGGAGGAACGGGCGGCAAATCAAACGTCAAGTTGACAAACGGAAACGTCACAGCTGTCAAGTGGATTTTGACATCTGCCATCAAGCTGTCAGTAGCATCGGGCTGTCAGTGTCATCGAGTTGTCAGTGTCAATCTGGCAAACGTCAACGTCACTGTCATCGAGTTGTCAGTGTCAATCTGGCATACGTCAACGTCACTGTCATCGAGCTGTCAAAGTCAAGGATCATTCGCTGTCAATCCTAGCATCCAGTAGTGACCAAGTGTGAGTGAACTTTAACAGGACAAATTGTGAGTAAAAGTTTGAACCTTATTTACAAGAGCTAGTTAACTTTAAAAATTCAACTTAGTGCACGACAGAAATATTGACTTAGTTAAAAATTTGTGATCTTGCATGGACTTAGAATAGTTTTAAGAAAAGTGTTCACACGGGGAACCTATGCCCGATTTTTTACCGAGTAAATAAATCAAAAACACTTGTAAAATTTTTAGAATTTTATACTTTAGACTTGTAAAATTTTCGAGTTTGTACTTTGAACTTTGAAATATTTTTATGTTTATAATTTCTTCGCATATTTTCTACGACAATTATAAGGACAGTTGCAATCATGACTGATAATTATATTAAGCTTCAGGCTGATATTCGTAGTAAAATAGAAAAAGGCTTAAGTAATTTCAAGAAAACTCCTAAGGATAGATGGTCTATCGGTTATGTTGAAACACGTCTTGAAACTTTAGAAAAATTATGGAGTCAGTTTATTTCGAATCATCAAAAGCTTGTGTTTGAAGTTAGTAAAAGTGTACTTGATGCAACTGATTATGTAACTAAAGATGAGTATGAAAAGTGTGAAGAGGCATACATAGAGTATAAAGCTTTAGCGAAGGATAAACTAAAACTAGGTTCTCCTGGAACACCTGAAACCAAATCACAACCAATCAAAAATGTAAAGTTACCTAAGATTGAAATCCCTAAGTTTTCGGGTAATTACTCTGAGTGGCCAAGTTTTCGAGATATGTTTCATTCTTTAGTTCACAAAGAGACGTCAATTGATAACGTACAGAAACTACATTATCTTAAAAGCTGCGTAACAGGTGAAGCTGAGCAATTATTACGACACATTCCCTGCACGGCTGACAACTATAAAAGCTGTTGGGATCTATTGGTAAGTCGATATAATAATAAGAAGCATCTAGCTAACTGCATTTTAAAGAGACTAACCAGCCAAAAGGTTCTATCTTCCGAGTCATCTAACGCAATCAAACAGCTTTTAGATACAACTAGGGAGTGTTTGAATGCCTTGAAAAATTTAGGTATCGATGTAAGCTCTTGGGATATTATCATAATTTTCCTTATTAGTCAAAAATTAGATTCAGAGTCTCGCAAACAATGGGAACAAAAAGTCAGTGAATCAACTCAAGATTTACCTTCTTTGAGGGCATTTGAAAACTTTTTAGAAACCAGGTTTAGATCTATAGAGTTTTTAGATCCTAAGGTATTAAAATCTGAAAAACCTAGTTACACGCATGTTGCTATTGCTCAAGTTTCCACATGTTTATTTTGTACCGAAGGTCACAAACTGAGTAATTGTAAGAAGTTTTCGAAGGAGGATGTTGATTCAAGACGTAAGTTCGTACAAACTCACAACCTATGTTTTAATTGTATGGGTACAAATCATTCCGTCTATCAATGTAATCAAGCTTCAAGATGTCGTATTTGCAGGAAAAAACATCACACTTTGCTGCACACCAAAATTCCCAAATCAGGTCACGGTTCAACCCAGCCTGATCAACCTGTAGAGGGTAATGTTGTTGCTACTGTTGTTGGAAATTCTTCTGCGCAACAGCTCTCGCAGGATCCAGGTGAAAGTCCAGATCGTCCCTTAGTAACTTGTTTCTCGAATAGAGACAATCAAGTGTTGCTAGCTACGGCTCTAGTTAAGGTTCATTCCAACAAGACACACAACACTTCTGTAGTATTAAGATCCTTGTTGGATCAAGGCTCTCAAGCCTCTTTTGTTACAGAGGCTGCAGTCCAATTGTTAGGCCAAAGTCAAAGTCAAAGTCAAAGTCAAATAGTGTTTATTCAAAGTAAGATTTCACAAATCATTTTTTGACGTCAGGGCGGGTTCACAATTTGGCTCGGCCTCAAGAAGACTCATGAGACCAGTTTAATGTCAGGTCTAGGCGGTGACCAGGGTTCGACGTTATTATCGAAGTCCTCTGTTGTTTTGAAAATTCAGTCCCGTTTAGATCCAAGCTTTACTGTAACAGTCAAAGCTCACGTTTTGAATAAACTGACAACCTTTTTGCCTAGCAAAAAAGTTTCAGTCCAAGTGCTACCCTCAGCACTCACGTCTATTGAGTTAGCGGATCCGCAGTTTTATACGCCCAGCAGAATAGATTTACTTCTGGGCGCCGAAGTATATAGCCAAATACTTCTAGAAGGGTTGCTCAAGGGTTTGTCAGGATCTATGGTTGCTCAGCATACCAAATTTGGATGGATCATATCTGGCAAATTGCATGAAGATTCTGCATCCACTAGCTCAACTGAAATGTGTCATCATGTAACGCATTTCACTCAGCTCAATGAAAATGAGATATTGAAAAAGTTCTGGGAACTAGAGTCAGATTCATCTCTTCCAGTCAAGAAACATTTTACTCAAGAGGAAGAAAAATGTCAAAAGTTGTTTGAGGAAACAACTTTCAGAGATGATTCTGGCAAGTTTGTAGTCAAATTGCCATTCAAGACGGAGGATCCGCCTTGCACATATGGTAATTCCAAAGCAATTGCTACTAATCGACTGCTTTGGCTAGAAAGGCGTTTGTTAAAAAACCCTGAACTCAAGGTTGAGTACAGCAAGGTATTAAATGAGTATCTCAGCCTGGGTCATATGGAAGAGGTTAAAGCTAAAGACATAGATAAACCCAAAGCTGTTTACCTCCCACATCATGCTGTCGTTCGACAAGATAGAACTACTACTAAAGTCCGTGTAGTTTTTGACGCCTCATTCAAGGGTAAAAATGGAGTGTCTCTGAATGACGACTTGATGATTGGCCCAACCCTTCAGCCAGAATTACGGCATTTAGTGATGCGCTGGCGTACGTATCCGATTTCACTTGTCGCTGACATTGTAAAAATGTACAGACAAGTGAAGGTGGCGGAGGAAGACACAGATTTTCAACGCATCTTATGGCGTGAAAATCCAAATGCTGATTTGCAGCATTTCAGACTTTTGACAGTCACTTTTGGTACTTCCTCGGCTCCGTATCTCGCGGTACGTGCCTTGCAAGAATTAGCTCACCAAGAAGGGCACAAGTTTCCGCTGGCCTCGACTAGAGTCCTAAACGACTTCTATATGGACGATTTAATGACTGGCTGTCATTCAGTAGACGAAGGCGTTCAAATTTATGAAGAAATTACACAGTTACTCAACTCAGGAGGTTTTCCACTTCAGAAGTTTTCAAGCAATAACAAGGAGTTACTGCAGAAGATCAAGGCAGAGAGCCATGATTCTTCACAGACTATGGAGATAAAAATGGACGAAGTGATGAAGATTTTGGGACTTACTTGGAATAGATCAAAGGATCAGTTCCAATGTACAGTAAAGCTCTCTCCAATAGAACCTCCGGTTACGAAAAGGAAGGTAGTTTCTGATATTGCGCGACTTTTTGACCCTTTAGGTTGGATAGCTCCCGTCGTCACAAAGGCTAAGATCTTCATTCAGCAGATTTGGCTATCGGGAATCGAATGGGATAGCGAGCTACCCACCCAACTACTGAAGGATTGGATCTCATTTAGAAGTGACTTGGATTCACTTACTAAAGTCACTGTTCCTCGTTGGATCAGGTCTAAAAGTGACAGTTCGCTAGAGCTTCATGGCTTTTCCGATGCTTCGAATGCCGCGTACGCCGCTGTCGTCTATGCACGCATAGTGGACACAGACGGAAATGTCCATGTGAGTTTAATTACTTCAAAGACGCGCGTGGCACCCATCAAGCAAGTTTCTATTCCTCGGTTAGAACTTTGCGGTGCAGTGCTTTTATCGAAGCTTCTTATGGAAGTCGCCATGACACTGGGCGTTTCTTCCAGTAGCTTACATGCTTGGACAGACTCGACAATCGTTCTGGCTTGGCTTAGCAGTCACCCCAGTCGCTGGAAGACCTTCATAGCGAACCGTGTCTCCGAGATACTGAGTTGTGTAGAAAGTAGCCAATGGTCACATGTCATGTCTAATGAAAACCCAGCTGATTGTGCCTCACGTGGGTTACAAGCTTCAGAATTTATTAAACATGAGCTCTGGAGTCGAGGTCCTGAATGGTTGTGGGAAAAAGATATCAATTACGGAAGAGGAAACATCAAGGACACAAAGCTCGAGGAAAGAAAGACAAAAGTCGTTTGCCATGCAACCACTAACGAGGAAGATAGTGGTAATTCAATACTCAGCAAGTTTTCTTCTCTAAAAAAGCTAATACGTGTTGTGGCATTCTGCAGAAGAGTGTTAAGCTGGAGAAAATCTGAAAAAAAGAAAAACAGTAAATGGTTAATGGTACAAGAATTAGAAGAGTCTTTACTTACCTGTATAAGATTGTGCCAAATTGAAGGATTTAAAGAAGAAATAAAAGATTTAAAGAAAGGAAAGTTGAAGAAGAACAGCAAATTGGCGTCATTATGCCCTTTTCTGGACTCAAATGAAATATTAAGAGTCGGAGGAAGACTTCAGTGTGCAGATATGATTTCTTATGACATGAAGAATCCTATCATTATTCCACACAAGTCTCACTTTACAGATCTGTTGGTACAAGGAGCCCACCTAAAGACCATGCATGGTGGTCCTCAACTCACTCTTAATTACTTGAGGACTAAGTTTTGGATTATTGGCGCTAAGAAGTTGGTTAGACAATGTGTGCACAAATGCGTCACGTGCATTCGTTATTCCGCGCAGTCTAATCAGCAGTTAATGGGTCAGCTGCCTACAGCCAGAGTGACTGCACATAGGCCTTTCCTGCGAAGTGGAGTCGATTACGCCGGCCCCATAAACATTCGGACCACAAAGGGTCGTGGGCACCGTGCGATAAAAGGGTACATCTGCCTTTTTGTATGCATGGCTACACGTGCCATTCACTTGGAAGTAGTCAGTGACATGACTTCCGAGACCTTTCTTGCCGCTTTTAAGCGATTTGTTGCTCGAAGAGGTCATGTCGCTGAACTATGGAGTGACAACGGTACCACTTTCGTTGGAAGCGCACGATCCCTTTCAGATTTGTTCGACTCAGAAAGGTCTAGTGTTGCAGTAGAAATAGCTGACTGGTTGGCTGCCAACGGGACTGCTTGGCATTTTATCCCTCCCCGTTCTCCAAATTTTGGAGGACTGTGGGAAGCGGGTGTAAAATCGACCAAGCACCACTTGAAAAGAGTGATCGGTGATAGCACACTCACCTTTGAAGAGATGACCACAGTCTTGTCGCAGATTGAGGCTTGTTTGAACTCGAGACCTATCTCCCAACTTTCCAACAATCCTGAAGATCCCAGTCCACTGACTCCGGGACACTTTTTAGTTGGTGAACCTTTGGTTTTAATGCCTGACGCAAATTATGAAAACTCAAACATCAGCAGCTTAAAGAGATGGCATCTTACCCAAAAAATGGTTCAGGATTTTTGGCGCAGATGGTCTCACGAATATCTGACTCAGCTTCAACATCGTTATAAATGGACTGAAACTATTCCAGAACCTGATATTGGCAACGTTGTGTTAGTGAAGGAAGATGACTTACCTCCTGCAAAATGGCTTTTTGGAGTCGTTGTAGATAAACACCCAGGTTTGGACAAGCTTACCAGAGTCGTCACCCTCAAATATAAGGGCAATATCATTAAAAGGCCTTTATCTAAGCTTATTTTGTTACCAACAAATAATTGATTTTTTTTTGTGTTTTGGTTTTGGGTTACTAGTGGTAAAGTACATGTATAATTTTGGTTTAGTTTTCTATAACAATTGTCAATAAGGTAAAATATGTTGATACTTAATCACTGCTGTTATTAGTTTAAGTTTTTTTTTGTCTGTATGCATTATTGTTTGTTTTAAGCTGGACTAGGTCCATGGCGGCCGGAATGTTCAGAGTCTAAGCTTCGTTTAATTTAGCAAAGATACGCTAGATGGCGTTGTGCCAAACAGAAGTCCTAAAACGCGGTATCGTTTGGTCTTTCGCAAAATATAAAGTGTATTTTTTTTGGTGACAATATACGATCTACTTTTAACCGCATTATTGTGTTTTATTTCTAAAACCTATTTTGTGGGATTTTTTGGACATTGTTCACTAACCATACAAAAATACCAATGTAAAAGTAGAGCAACTTAAAACATCTGCAACCAGATTTTTGAGTAAAGACTTGAACTAAAATCCTGATATCATGGACTCTAGAACCCTTTGAAATGGTTCTAAGCTAACTCAGCCCGTCAATTTAGAGCTTACATTATGTGGTGTACCTACTCGTACTCGTAGACATGATACGATAAATTTAAGTTCGTGGGTTTTCGTGAATTTTATATCGCAGGTTGTTAGATGCGAGATGATGACACAAAATACACTTCGTAAAAAGACAATACAATAACGTAAAATAATATATAAATAGCTTTATACTGCTTGTGTATTGCAATTAAAATAACAATATTTGATTTGATTTCTTTTATAAATGCAGGCAGAGAGAAATAAAAATATATCAAGACCTGATTACGTAATAATATCAAACTACATAGCATAGATAAGACGTTTCTAACCTAAACTGTTTTTGTTCTTAACACTATGACTGACACATTTTTACTTATTGCTTCAGGAAAAATCCAAGGAGACAAAGATGCCCATACTACCCACCAACATAAAAGTAGGCCCTCGAATATATCAAAACGAATTGTACAGCAAAAAACGGCACGATATGCATTCCATTAGGATATTAAAGCGGAAACAGTTAAAAAAGTTGTTGTACAACCGCTTAAGATTTACCAAATACCTAGTGTTGGTTCAAAAATAGTTATACGGAATATTAGATAAGCCATCGATTTGTTTTATTTTGTGTGTCAACAGTTCAGTTTAGGCCGTGAATATTATACGGTTTAGATTTGCTTGCGGTGGCGAGTCTCATTCCGATTCTTTATCAATTTGAGAAGACAGACGTGCATCGACGCAGACACGGAGTTTTCAACTAGTTTCGATGCTACTGATTGGATAGCGGTGCTATGGTAACCACAGGGCAAATGTGAGACCGAAATCGCTCCTCGAAAATTGTATGGTGCGGATAAACGCACTTAGTTACAAGTCGCTTTTAGATACGTGCTATAACGGTTCTGTAACCGATGTCTGCGGTAGGTAAAGTAGGAGTAAACATATTTGTGCTTTACTTATTCATCCGACTTTTAAAAACAATTTAACTGCAAATCCATACAGGCGTCCAATTAAAACTGACAGAAGCGTAATAGAAGTTTCCGTGCCAGAGAAACAGATAGGGTAATTACGATTTGGAATTAACCTTATTAAAGTTGAGAAGTTAGCTATAATATGCAGGCTGCAATCGGCTGCATGTGCACTAAGTGCAGCGAGGTATTGCCGGCACAGGGCGGGAAGTAGGTGAGCGGTGGTGGATGGAGCGGCGAGTGGCTCGCCAGCTCGGTGCGCGCGCAGTCCCGCTCGCATCGTCACCGCGGCCGCACGCGCACGCCGCGCCATGACCCGTCTGCAACTCGCACTACTCGCGCTCGCCGCCGCTGCCGCCGCCGCCACCGCCGACCCCCCGCGACCCCGCCTCATCGACTTCAACCCCTGGGCATGGCTACCCACAAACCGGAACCGGTCACCCACAATCATGGACTACTTTTTCCCACCCTCACGTACCCCTAAACAGTCTAGTTTAGAACCCCCTGCTGATAGAACACCCCCTAAAACTACTACTAGCCAAACTCAACCACCGACTACCATAGAGGAACGCTCAACCACTCTCGCGAGAAAAGTCTCTAATAAAACAAAGTCTACAGTGCCAGCTACCAACCCCACTGTAACGATAACGACCCCCCCTAAAATAAAGAAAACTTCTCATAAAACCACCGTGCCCGTTACAACTACAGAATCTAAAACCACTCAACCTACAAAAAATACACAAACAGTAAAAACTTCTTTAAATACTAAAACAACGCCGGTAATCAAAACAACTCAAGCCGCGAAAACAACTCAGCCCCCTAAAACTACAACATTACCCCCCAAATCTGAGACACCCACAACAAAAACTGCGAATGTACCAACAACTTATAGGCCTACGAAACATTATACGATACGGCCGATAGTGCGCACATCTACGGAAACGCCTACAGCACAGGACATGGAAACAACTGCTAACAGCGAAAGCACGGAGACAGTCTCTGATTTTGAAACATCAGATACAACTTCCGATAGTGCAAAGGATACAGCGACGCCCACTTTGACTACGGTCGCAGAGCCTCGGTCAACAGATCCCGGAACCGCTACAGCCACGATGGAGTCAACGACTGAAACGGATACTACTGCAGCAGAGCCAGCGGACAGCCGAGAAGGATACTTACCACTTCGGGACAAACCACCACAGCAGACGCAGACGCACGTCAAGATAAACGATCAGACAAAGAAAGAGGTCAGTGATTTTAATAGTTTCTTACTCATTGTTTTCTAAATTTGTTACACTCCAATAGCCGCAACTTTCTTAGTTTCTATTCTGGCTATTGACTTTGATCACAATTCTTGTTTTAAAGATGCGTATTTTAATAGTACGTAGGTATAAAACCTACAGGTATAGAGACATGACCCCTTCGTCTGTCGATAAGTAAGCGAGCGCACATATATTTCACCTAATGAGCCCTTAGAGAAAGGTTACTGCATTCACCCGCTTGCAGTGCATAAAGTGCATTCCCACATTACCCGTGCAAATTGATATGAATTATGTATTTCTTAGCAGCTCGATCAAGTGGCTCACAAATCGGTAAAAAAATTGTTGCAAGAATAGTGGTGTTACGCCCTATGCCTATCTAGTAAAATGATTTATTAGTAATGTAGCTTCCACGGTAATTTTATGGTTACTGATGATTGACCATTTAATTTCTATTGCTGATCAATCGGATTATAAATTAATGTTTATCATAATCGACTTCGTAGCGGCACGGCTGTTTAATTGGCATTAGAACATTTTGCTTATCAGTATGATTTTTGCAAGTACATTTTAGTACATACTAGCTTAGGTAATTTCTAAAATCTGAAATTGTTTATTTAATTTCTAAAAAAAAAAGAACTTAGCCATGTAAAAGATTCACGTAGTTAGTAGTACCTACTGATTATTACAGTATTCTTCTGTGACGTAGTTTAAACTTGTTTATGACAAACTACTCAAATCTGTTTGATTCCAAAATAACTGCATTAAAAGCATTCATTAGGTAAAAACAATTCTGTGATTTGAGGATGCAGCCAAGTTAATAAAAAAAATAGATACAATTTAATTATGAGGGCAATTGAAATTACTTCCACGTATATAGTTACTAATGATAAACGAGGAATTGTTTATTATCGCGCTAAGACCCGTAAACAATTTGTAATAAATAGTTTATTGCTAGTACGCTACTGTTCTGGTTACATGTATTAAAATTATATTACAGCAAGTATAAATCTTAATACAGTCTTGCATTCAAATTTCTCTTTATACGAAAATTGCAAATAAGGAAAGAAAGCTGCAGGTTCTAACATCTTATAACCTGCAGCTTTCTTTCAACATCATCATGTTATGCGCAAAAGAAATGGAGACAATGAAAGAAAGACATGGAAAAAAGAGTTGACTGTTGGAAGGCGGTACTTTCCTGTCATTAGCAGCGTTGCGGTCGCGCTACCGCCCGCAAAATTTTGGACAGAAACAAATTTAGCTTGGATTAGAAGAGCCAGTATTCAAGAAAAAAAAAACTTTCACTCTTATACAGACGAATCTATTATAGTGATGAATGAACAACAATTTTCTAAAGTTGAATGATCTTTTGTTAAGCACATTACCTTTGTTGCTAATTGGTTTTAGAATTCACGAGTAGGTGTGAAATAATTCTGTAAACGATATGTCTTTGACAGTATTTCCTATTCGCTAATGATACTAATACTTCATATTGTGTCTGTATACCCAATGATTCGTCTTCAGAAAGCATCAGAGAGCTTTTATCGTATTTTAAAACTACATGATGGAAATTTTTACCACCTTATTTCTTGTAAAATAGCCGCAACTAAAGAAAACACTATACGTTTGATAACGGTCTCTGGCAGGCAGCCCTTTGCGTTCGCTCAGATGTCATGCCACCCACTTATTTGCATTTCAGAGTTGATTTTCTAGAAAATGCCAGCTTAGTTTAAATGTCGTAATATAAATTGTTTTACGGTAAAAATAATAGGAAACGATTAAATAATAATTTGCGTAAAATATTAATAATTTAGAAACGAACTTACATATTAGGTACAGCCTAAACAATAGTCTCTCTCATTAACGCATTTCCGGAAGAAAGCCTATCATTTGGATTCATTTTGATTCGATGAGCTCTCCATATACAACCCCATCTAGTTTTATGCAGGTCATTGCACCATACTTCGTTTATACCGATACGGTATCTATATGCTAGGACTCGTTGACTTCGTCTTCTTTATGCTAGATGACATTAGATGCCATAATCATGCAACTTTCAAAAACTTACCATTGAATGACTCAATAAAATTTGTTTTATACACTAACGTAGCGGAGAAGACAACGAACCACAGAATTCGCTATGGTTGCAAACAACGGAAGTATTTACACAGTTTTCTTACATCTTTATTCTATTACCCTATTGTCTAACTACTGACTCAGATCATATTTTCATATGAAATGTGGGAACACTCCTAAATGTCGTTTAATTAACCGCACTTTATGGTCTTAACTGTATCCGGTTTGTGCAATATTTTACATTTTACGTCTCAATAACGTGAGAACAAAAAATTGCAAAGACTAAAACTAACGTTTGTAATCATAAAGAAGACTTAGCGCCCAACACAAGATTGCTCATGAATAAACTTAGATAATGCAAGCAAGTGGCCATATAAAATGAAAAATTATATTGCTCTGATAAATTGCAGTTCGGCCGTTCAATCATGTTTAGATATAAACAACATTCGATCATATTTATCAATGGTTAAGAGTCAATAAATTAATCGCTAACCGGTCGGGTGATAGAGATTGATATTGGTTTTCGAAACAATTACCGATTTGTCGCGTTTATCTTCTGGGTCAACTACATTCATATTGGTTTGAAATAATTATTGAATATTTTAGCGCCAGTGTTATTACTTTCGTGATGCAAAATTTATTAATTTAAATGCCTTGTCGTCGATTCCGATTACTAATCGTATCTAATTAATCAGTACGCATTTCAGATAGAAAGTTGTTACTTCGATAGTCGATAGTACTATATCTATAAGAGAATGGAATGCAGTATACAGGATAGCATTATCGTAAAGAGAAATTGCAATATTGAAGGTGTTAAAATAGCACTTTATGGACATCAAGACCTATACGCGAACACGATTTTCAAATAATGCTTTAAATAGAAAGAAAGTGAAGCATATAACGGTTTTCAAGACCCTATTTGCAGGAAGAATTTAAATAACTAACTAAAATTTGATTATGTACATATAAGAAGATTTAGTAACATTAAAATTTGATAGCTTGCTTCAAATAATAAGATTATAATTTAATTTAACGTATCGAAATAAGATTCGTGACATTTCATTCAGGAGGTTGAGGTTAAATACCAATTCATTGCATAACTTAGGGACATCGCTGCATCTACCACTGGGCAAAAGAAATCACAAAAAGAAAAGCGTGATGAAATAATTGTCACAGTTACGATTATTGACTGAACTGTTTTCTAAACTCATTTTTTTTAGTTTTTCACAGGCTTCAGCACTTAGTGTTAATGCTAATCATAATATCAATATTGAAACAATGCAGAAATAAAACTGTCTTACTATACCTCCTTTTAAATGTATTCGCAAACAATACCTTATTTTATTACTTATGGGACATTAACATCGTGTTTAACGAGATAATAAACTGTAAAATTTTAAGTTGGCGTAAATTACTGAGTGCTGTGCACACAATAATTTTGTGACACTTAGCGTTTGCTACGTGAGCTCGCAATTGTAGACCACGATATGTATGTTAATGGAACAGGACAAGGCGTGAAAATATCAAATGTGATCGCTGATTGATTACAGCGGCCAATAACATTATCCATAGCTGCATTATTATATCAGATTGCACCGCTAGATGCCCCCGAGCGAGCAATGATATCCTTTTTGTACAATTTTCCATGATCATGCGAGATTGAGTGTAATCAATCGCATAGATTAAAGAGGACAGTCGAATTTACTTTGTGTTGCTTTACTTTTACCAGATTTGTGTTATAATATCATGGTGTACGGACATGATTACTGTGGTAAGACGTGCGTGAGGTGGTATTGGGGTTTAAAATGCGACAACCCCAAACAGGTGCGACCCAGATTATTACTTCTAGTTTGGTGTTTACAACGGCAAAACAACTTGTTTTCTATACGTGCGTATAAACTTCATATCAATATAAGAACCCGGAAATCGGGAACTGGAAGTTAAACTGAATACTAATATTTAAGGTTCAGGGAACGAGACTTGATAGTTATCTAAGCCTAAGACCTAGGTTTTTGGATTAATTAACACGATAAAATCGTCTAAGGTCAAAAGTTATGAGGCAAGGATAGATCAAGGATCGTTATAAAGCCTAGTAGTCCATTTGAATAGATAACATAAAGTCACGAACATAACCGAGTTGGGTCGCGGGTCAAAGATAATCTTTAGGTAGAGAAAGGTTATGATTCCTTATTCGGTGGGTTTTCAAGAATTTGAAAATTATAACCCTGGGAACATTTTGGACACTGATTTGAAGGAAGATACAACGAATTTAACAAACTAGAATATTGTTACAGTAAATCATGATGCCATGGTTTCAATAATGGAACAAATTTAATTACGAGCAAATGACGGTTATATAAAACTTTCTCCCTATGAAGGGCTTTCTAATTGCGACGTTGCACTTTTGCGTAACGCACGTACACAAATTAATCCATAAAAAAGTATATTCTCCACAACCATCGAAGTTGTATAAAATTGCATATTGTTTGATGAAGATGATTTAGAATAGATCTATAGATAGAGATAGATCTATAGACGTTATCCTAGAAGTATCTATACTTCTAATAACATAAACGCAACAGTTTGTCTAATAACATAGCCGCTGGATGCGGGCAGCGCAGGACCGATGGTCGTGGAGATCTTTGGGGGAGGCCTTTGTCCAGCAGTGAACGTCTTTCGGTTGAAATGATGATGATGATGATGATAGTTTGTGAGCATTAATTGATAGATTTTTTATGATAAACTTCTAAACGGGTTTTATTGAGACTTAAAAATGTTATAATAGTTATATATAAGAATGGCACAGCGACAATAAACCGCGGCGGCGCGCGGCGGTTCACAAAGCTAGTAAGCAAATTAAACAATTTTAACACTCATTCACCAATTTATTTAATTATAAATTGCTGAATGTTTCTTATCCAACTTATTCGTAATGAAGCAATTAATGTTTCAAGTTGATTGTTTAATGGCAACTGGTAGCTACAGATGTGCGAGCGCGTTCGTGCTACTTTGCAATTTCTTTACATCCGCTCAACGTACGCGTAACGACCGACATTGACTTTTGCAAGGCCACTTGTTGCATGAAAACCTTTATAAACTCTTCTCTTGTCATGGATTTATTAAAAGTTATTTTTTATTAATTCTACGCTTACACAAGAATTGTAGTCTCATCAAAATCTATCCGATAATTTATGTGCATGAAGTAACAAACATACATCTATCTTCAATCTTTTTTGCGTCTATAACATTAGTAGTTAAAATTATGTTATATGCTAAGAATATTAGTGTATAGGTAGCTGTTGAGGCTTATAAGAAATTTTCCTATTACATCGTCAACAACTAACTAGGCACCAATATTATTATTAAAGTCAGTAATAGTAGTTGCAAAAAACATCAATATTCAAGTTTAAATATAAGTTAGCTTTATCGAGATGTATTAGTATTTTTTAATTGGTCGGTTGTATTCACGGTGTAGACAATTTCTGAGTCACGCCATCTCTATTATGATTTTAACTTTACCTATAAAGTAATACCGATTCTATAATGATAACATTTTAATTTATAGATGACGTATAGCAAACTTCAGTAAATGAAAACGAAATATCATAGATATAGAAAGTAAATTGCGCAAACGATGTCCATAGAAAATTTATTATGACTAAAGGATCAGATATCGTGTGTGATCAGGATGCACGCTCATGATTTAGAACCAGTCAGATAAATTATGAAGACGCAATTTCAGTCTTATAAGGACCATCAATTTTAAAGTTTGAAAGAAAATACCACAGCGGCAGGAAATTGACGACCATAGTCAGCTTTGTGAGGTCAGAATGTCGCTATTATATAGGGCGGGAAATTGCTGACTTTGCAGTGGCGGTGTAATAATTCCTCTAGAATGAAAATGTGCCGGTCGTGGTGGTGTAATAATAAAAGTGAATAGTGGTGCACAAATACATATCTTGAAATGGTGAACAGAACAAGCCATAAATAAAATATTGGTAACCACCAGTATCGGTTAAACATAATTTTAGTATAAAAACGGCAACGATATGGTGTTGATATATTTTGAAGACATTAAAAACAAACAAACATAAATAACATTAAATCAAAAAACAAACGTAAAATTACAAAACGTTTAAGGTCGTTTCGTCGCACATAGAATATAATTTGTAAAACATAACTATTTTAATTAATAGTCGTGCTCAGTGAAAAGCTAAAGCTAAAAACAGCAAAATAACGAATACTGAGTAGATTTGCTTCTAGCATTCGACATCGTGTATTCGCAATTTGTGCGCATATTTTCACACCTGCACCAATTTTGCGATTACGCGAACTTATGCGGAATGACATAAACGATTCGTCTTCCTTGAACATTACGTGACGAACTGCGCAGTGTCCATCTGATCTACCACACGCGATCTTCAAGATAAATGACTAGCCGGTTGCTATCCACAACCGCGTTACCGTTTCAAAGAAAACTTACTTTGGCAACGGTTACATTAACTGACTTAACTGTAGCCTCCTTGCTCCAAATATGTCAAGAATTGTGTATCAACGTAAAACAGTCAGTCAACTTGAGAACTGCTAGTGATCTATAATAGATAAGATTTAATGTTACTGAAAAGCTCCTTGATTAGTATAGCTCTTATATTAGGTTTAATAAGAAAATATCATTTTCCATTTATTATTGCTCGTGGCGTGACATTTTCCGAAAGAAACAGTATCTATTCTACGTTTTAAATATTATTTATACATGCCAAATTTGATTCGATTCCATCAACCGTTGTAGCGTGATTGAGTAACAAATATTCAAACATCTTGATATGATTGTGTCATAGATATACATAGGAATTGTAAGTACGCAGTGAAAAATCTAATCAACGTGCATATTTAATCAAACTGGTTTCATAGCCGCCAAAGATAAAAAGATTGACAGAATTGAATAATGATAGTTACATTTCATTAATATTTTATAGAGGCAGCAAAACAGCGGCGTCATCAACTATGACAAATAAACAGTAGGAAAGCGAAACTAACAAAAGAATAATTAGAAAAGAAAGTGTAATGTAATTGATTTCTCGAGTAGGTATGTATTTCAATACCAAAGTACTAGCAATAACAATTGTCTTACATCTGATACGGATATGTAAACAAACATGCTGTTTATTTAGCTTCACATCGACTTTGAAATTTTATAATTGCACTTCCGTTGTTGAGCTTGATAAAGTTTATTGAGGCAAGAGAAAGTTTAATAAGGCGTGAATTATTAAATAGATCACGGAAGTGTAGGTAAGGAAACAAATCCGTACGAATCAAATATAAAACATACCCTCGAGCTGATTCAAGATTTACGACGTGCGCGCAACGTGTGATTATGTCGATAAAACGTTTTTTAATAATGACTCTATTGCTATCCGCCTATCGAAGGTTGAAAGTTTAAGAGCTCATTACTCATTTTGTGACAGGTAATTAAGGGCATTCCTTCAAAAGCGAAACTTTCGCCTTAATTTTTGTCACTTTTGAGCCCTTATTGACGGACCTGTCATTCCAAAAATTTAATCTCTGCCGACATTTTTCCGAAGAAACTTACTACGGTTGTTTTGAATCACATTAAGCTTTGTTGCGGCGACAGATAATACATTAGAAAGGAAAAACTCTTTAACATTCAGTAAACCTAAAAAGCATAAGTGAAAGAGAAATCATATTGAACTCTCAACAAATTGCGAATTATGTAGTCACATCGATATCTGCGTTAATATATTCAGAGCAATAAGAAAGTGTCTCATCAGCTACAAAAACAATCAAGTGTTAAAAAGTGTATCACTTTTTGCGTAATCTATATCGTGTTTATCGTAAGTTTACAACTCTATGCGAAGGCTATGTAAAGTGAAAGTCGTCAGATCTATGATTTTCTAAATGTTCAAATCGAGTAATTTGACCTTACTGTCAAACTACGCATATCCCCATTCATGGGTATCATACAGGCGATTGTTGTAATGAACCTGATGCTTTCTCAAGAAGTCAGCATATATCAAGAGAATAGTGATTTGCAAAAGATAATTTGCTGTTTGTTTGTAACAGTATGTAATCTCATGAATATGTGCGATTCAAATCATCTAGATTGAAACTACCGGAAGCTATGAGTCTCTCAATGAATTCTAATGTTCTTCGTAATGTAACGTCATTTGTTGCCGTTTTCTTTCCCTCGCCTTGAATTCATAATGGTGGGTAATAAATACTATGCAGAAAGTTCCCTCTGTGAATATCCACTGGCACTCATTATCCACAATACTTCTAATATGATATGATGCCTATTTACTTACACATGGATTCGCCGATACAAACGTCTCAGAATATGCTCCAAATACATACCTGAAACAAAAACGGATATTGTTTACATAATAAACAAACAAATTAAAATGTCTATTATATCCAATGACGCAAGTTATTAGCGAATTGTAATTTGCATGTGTAATACCACGGCTATTACAATTGGAGCCGCGGGCGAAAGTTTACCGATCTGCTTGACCTCACCATTCATTACAGAATAATCGAAAGTAGAATTAATTCACGTCAAGAATGTTTCGACAGCCTTAACACGTGTTTCGACGCCACTTTTTGCTTCCAACCGAACCGATCTGTGTAACAAAATGCTCTTTTTATTCAACCATTTCGCCGGTGCGATAGACGACGGGAGTGATTCGGCTATTTTAAAAGCTTATTATTTTGTATTGTTTTGCTATGGATTTGATCAGAATCAATCGTGAGTGAAATTTGAACTTTAATCTAACTAAATTGATTTTTATTTCTGTTATGCACGATAACGTTTTCTAGTCTAATTAGCATAACATAGACCTAACAGCAACCTTTTCCTGCGCTGTGGATTGAAGTTAATAAAAATAAAATAGCTACATTTTTTTTATTTTGCATTCATAATTCGTAGTGCTATGCAAGGCGTTTGTACGATTCTTCAAGAGTGATTTTATGGTTCATGTAGGTATATGTTTTAAATAGGCAAAGGTAAGTTAGGTGTAAGTAAAAGTCAAGATTTCATTTTAATAACGAACATCCTTAAACAATAAAATATTTATTACATTGATTATGACCACAATAAAGCGTAATAAATTTACTTACCATAGCTTTCATTGGTATGGAATACCTCGTTTATTTTATAAACTTCCTGCTAAACGTAATAATATTTTAAATTATGTATAATTACTGATGACGCTATATAATCTGCTTTTCGGGTTTATTTATATTTTCTATGTTTAAGTACGAGTATTGATTGTTGTTGTTATCAAAGATATTAATAAGTATATACATTTTTGTCTCTATCATGATAAAATCATATTTTCATAATTTTTTAAATATTATTTTACCTCGGTACATTTAAATTCTTTTATCAAGACTATAATTAGAAAATATAAATTATAAGAAAGGACTAAACAAAGCTGGTTAGGTTGCAAACCATTTCTATTGCAGCCTAGAAATGAATGAATTTTATTCGTTGCACATTTAATAGAATTTCTATTACAGATGGCTCGTTTAGATGGACATGTGCAGAAGGGCTGTAAAGAAATTTTAATTAAACTTACTTTGCGTGTATAATATAATCATTAATGGCTGAGCATCTGATATACCTTCTTACTTATGTTACGAGCTTTAGTATGTTTAATCAGGTTTAGCTAATCTATTTAAATACCTTATCAATGGGTTAAATAGATTTCCCTTGATCAGTTTTCATACAAAAATTTCAAAAATATATTTATTTGCAAGAATACATTTCACATTTAAGATGTTACATTTTTAGTAAGTCGCAGTATTCCACCTTGACTAGGCATGAAAATATAATGTCATACATAATAATGGTTATATAAAAAAAAAACAAATAAGTTGCACATTAGAAATCAATTATTAATGCCAAAATTTCAAAACTAGCTATATAATCGATGTAAATACTTAAATTCTAAACACTCTTCAACGGTATAAAAAATTTTGTCCAAAAGCCAATCTCTCAATTTATTCTTAAATCTATGTGATTCTAATGATTTCAAGTCTGCTGGGAGTTTATTAATACAAATAATACTTCATCATTTAATTTAATAATGTAATAATAATAATGTATTTGATATACTAAATATTGTTGAAGAAGTATTTAACAAGTAAATTACAAGAAATGCAGTGAAGTGTGATCATGACGAATGAGACGTCTCAAACGTCTACATCAAACTCACGAGACAGAGACATAATAATCAACATACTTACTATAACGCAAGAAAAGAGCGTATCGAATCGGCATATCATGCACGTAAATAAACGGAAATTGCCTCTATTCTCGCTATTTATGAAAAGAAACACAGTATAACAAAGGCAAACAAAACTGACTATGATGTGTGTCAAATTGTAGCTGAAGATATCATTTGAAGCTTTGCAACAGTTTTTGTACGTCATCAAGCAGTGAGAAAGTTTGTTACAACACGATTACATCAACATTGTTTTTAAGGAAAAAGCCACGTAATGTATATTGAATAAAGATACAATTACAAATTTTGGTCTACACATAACAAAAGTTTTCTTTATAATACACGCAACATATTGTTTTATGTACAGTTAGGCACATAGACAAACAAAAATCCGATAGCGATCTTATCCATTTCCAAGGGAGAAAGCTTATGATACATGTTTTGTACTCTGCAAGATTTAGGATTTGCACGTCTCAGAGTTTATCAGAAGAGTCACCGTTAGGGCAATTATAGCAAGACTAGTATCTTTGCAGTAGTTGTAGTTTTGCGCTCTGGATAGACCGTGGCTCTAAACTATGATGGTTATCGTTACCGTAGATGTTTTTGTATAAGACAATATAAGAAATGATTCAGCCCCGCTAAATACTGATGCTTCTAAAATGGAATGAACAAAAAAATTACAGGGAAAATAAATCGATCGTGTTTATAACCCGATCAATATGAAGTCAAATGAAGAGTAAGAAGGACGTAAATGTTCAGATGTACAAATACACAGAAGTATATACGACTAGCTTTACGCCCCGCGGTTCCGCCCGCGTTAACAGGTTTTCCCGTGCGAATGAGGTATTTTCCCGTTGTAAAAAGTAACACGTGTGTTATTCTTATGTATAAGCTATATTATTGTAAAGTTTTATTAAAATCCATTCAGCAGTTTTTGCGTGAAGGAGTAACAAAAATCCATGCACATCCATCCTCACTAACTTTCTCGTTTATAATATTAGTAGGATAAGTATATAAATAGAAGGTAGGTAGGTTTTTTATTATTATTAAATAGAAGGTAGTACTGGTACTGTAAGCTCATCAAGAAGAAACAAAAACGTGTCAAAAGCTTTTTTTACCTACGCGCTGTCGAAAAATAAACGTATCAAGATTCACCGGACTTGCGGGGAAGCTTGTCAAACGTGACATAAGAGTTATAATAGTTCTGTCATTATGTCGCGTTTGATAGAAGCTTCTCGCGCGTTACGTAGTGAGCCTACTGATAGATATATTTAATAAGTCTCATTATCTTCCGGAAAAACCAATTACGTTTTCATTTACGATAGGTGTGTACAAAGTGATACAATTACTTAACAAATAGCGCTATAACTGATACTTAAAATGTAAATAATATAGTAGGTAATAATAACTGATGTATTTTTAAATAATCTATTATAATGACATGATAAAATGACTGAGCTACTTTTTAATGTACCTAAGCTTTCTTATTAAGAGATTTATTATGTTACAGTAAGAGTACCAGTAAAATAAGTATATAATAAATGTTTATCAGTGAAACGCTTTTGACTAACTTTAAAACTGTTATAATAAAATGACATAAAAACGCATGTTTTTATAAATGCAACAAATTAAACTACTACTTTCGTCATAATGGCGGTTAAGGTTATGGTTCATATACCAAATGTCATAATTTAACGCAAGTTAACATTTCATCACGTATTTTTAACAACACTGTAAAATAGTGGCATCGTATAAGGGCGTAAATGTAAAGTCTTTTAAATTTATTTTATAATTTCATAATGTAGTCATGTTAATAAACATTTTCATAGACACATGGCAGTAAGACATTATTTTTCGGTTGGGTTTAGTTAAATGTAGAAGGAACCTTATTAGGTACAATGCTTGATTTAAAATTGTACTCTATTTATATTAATAGTGTATTTTTTAATGTGCAATAGTAACTCGTTATTTATTAAAGATGTCATTGTGCTCTTTTAATTGAACTTTTAAATTTATTCTTTCCTTAGCTTTACAATGTACTGTTTACACGAAAATTTATGTTGACTTTTCATCTTTAAACAGTAACTCATACTGTTGTAATACCAACATTACCTTTCATACTTTACACAGAGCGGCAAATAAACATAGCAGCAAAGACAACAGAACAGCTATAGCGGTTCCTATGAAATTCTTGGTAACACTAACCCTAGTTCTCTGGCTTCATTTAAAATATGATGAATGAATGAATGATGTGCATACATACATCATTGCACACACGGCGGCAAGACAATAGGACACAAATAAAATGTAGAGATAGGTTGCAGTAGTTACTCTAGCTATTTGCTAGACAATCTTTGTATACGTCTTCATAATTATGCTCATGAAAGCTACTTCGTATGATTGCGGTCAAAATATTATTTTTCCAAATGCAGCAAAATTTATTTGTTGTGATAAATTATTCCGATAAACTCTATCTATCATCAGCCCACATCAGTCCACTGTTGGACATAGGCCTCTTCTTTTTTGCGCCATTCACACCGGTCCTGAACCACAGCCTGAACCTCCCTGAGCCACTGTTTGCCCCCAGCAACAACAATGTCTTCTGACCATATCGGGCGGGTGGTCTGCCGACTGAGCCACAGAATACCAAATAGTAGTCCTTAACTGAGCGCTTTGTAGTTCTGTGCCGCCACTCGGTTATTGCTCTGGCTAGTCCATAAACATATCTTAGTGTATATCTTAGTATTTTGCACTTATGTATAATTATACGTAAGACATGGTCCTGTAAAATGGAAAAAACATGGCTCTTTAAAAAAAAAAATTCAGCTAAGTTCAGCTGCTTACTAGGCTTGTAACGTTACTGAAGTATGAATAAAATCGGAATTTGCCTTTGAATGCAGGTACTTACTTACATAGTACGTACATTACAGCACTTATAGTATACATACTGTAAGTTGTATTGATGATAAACAACTTTGATGATCGACAGCTTTAGCATTGGAACGAAAATGACCATCTTTAAACAGTTTTTTCTTTATTATTGTGAATTTTCTAGAATGTCAATGCCAGCTACCACACGCTTAGGTTGTTTACATTTCAGTAAAAGCTTATTTGGATTTGAGACTTTATGGAATGTCTTTTGAATATGATTTTCGTTTGTAATATACGTTGTAATTTTACATAGAAATCAAGGCTAGATTATTCTCACGCTTCGAAATAGGGCTGATAGCATTTTTGTCGAGACAGTTTCAGACCTGCTCTATAAATTTTTCATTGACAGACAAGCAATCTGTCCAAGTTACAAGTCATGTAACTGTATTACCCCATTTAGCGTTACCACTTTCTTAATACGGATAAGGCGAGTGAACAGTACTGTTTGCTCAGTTATGTCCATGGTATTTCACTCGCCTGACGACTTTCTTTAAACCAACACAGATGAAATTGAAAACGGAAGCAACATGTACATGAAATCAGAAAAAAAAACAGTTTCATATAGCGTCTTCGTTCACAGATAAGAGCGTAAAATTGTTGTGGCTAAGTAGCAATAATCTTGAGATAAATCCAGCCCCGTTACACTTGTGCTAGATAATATGGTGATAGACAGAATTTTCACACCACCGCTAGCTACCGTTGGTCCAAGCGAAGTTATTGTGCAAAATGTGACTATTCTCTTTGAACTGCGTTTTTGAAAATTGTCTTTATAGTTTAGAAATTAAAAGTGCCAACCAAGATAATAAATGTATCTCTGTGGTTAAGTAAAACCTGAATCCTTATTCAAAGTAAACACAAACTCTTAGTGGGGTTATAAAATAATACAGTAGAGTAGAAAATATGATAAGCCGGAAAGTTGTCTAACAAGGCTCTAGTGTTTATATGTCTTATATTTGGGTATCCATCCAGGATCTACTACGATCTACTATCCATGCAATTTAGTAGTAGTTTTTAATCTGAGACGTAAAACTTTTGCTTAGTTATTTTTTTCTATAGATTACCTTTTCTTAAATTTTCAAATGTATGATTAGAGTTTTAAGGAAACACATACACAACGTATGTTACGCGTTAACGGTTTGTTAACGCAATATTCATTTCTAGTATTGCGTACACGCAAATCTTCTTGCACATGTAGTAGCTTATTGTGAAGACTACAACAACACTGTAACGCTTATATCTAAAGACTGAGGCCTATTGGATATCTGCTTCCAACGGCATTGCGTTCACTGTTCAATAAAGCACTGTGTCAGTTAGCGGTAGCTTTTTTCCCGCGATGTCCAATCGTCCGCGCTTGGCCGAGCCGCGATTCGACATCGGCTTAGAGAGATTTTACACTTCACAAATGGACAGTGAGGGCCGAAGGTGCTTTGGCTAGGCTTAATGGTGAGCTGGGTTCGATAGAGATTAGAGTTCCAGTTGATTCGTTTACATATAGTTCAGATAGACACATTGCCACATCAACGATTGCATCATCATCAGTTGAAAATATATATGTAGGTACATCTTTTATGTCATATTTGCAACAATTCAAAATTTTTGATGTTTACGTACGTAGACCGGTTTGTTGGTTCCTTTCTTTTCTGTTATGATATTACCTATGCTTTAAATAGTAATCTAATATAATAGTCTCTTATGTCTGCAATAAACTACTAATTTTATTTACAACCCCTTACTTAAAACTGTAAGGTAATAATTCTACTACGAGATTCAGACAACGAAGCGTTGTCCCGGAGGTCTTGTCATCCTTTGTGTTCAATGTCAAGGCAGCTTTCTCTGATAGTGAAGTGTACGTGACAAGATTATTCTGCAGGATTTGACCCAATAAAACAGTTTTAAAGGCGTTTCAAATGAAACTCTCATTACAATGCGCTTTGATTGTTTTGATGGCGTTTAATTTAACAAGAAACCTACATTACGATCTGGTCATGCATTTAGCGGTCGGTAGCAAGCATTGTTCTACTTTGTGTACGATGAGAAATCTTCTTTAATCTCGTCTAATAAACGCGATTCGTTCTTACTGCGCCGCATTACGTGGCATTACTGAGATGGCGCCTTTTAGTAAAAACTTGGAGGATTTTCCACGGCCACTAGTGTCATGGCTTGCGCATTTGTTTTGGACAATGTATTCTGAACAGAAAAACCACAATCTAATTTAAATCTTGAAAGTACTAAAAGAAGTATCCTCTTTTTGTGTTCTCAATTATTAATTCACGAAGTTGTTATTTCAGTAGGTATTCAAACAACTTTTAAATGTTTTCAGTTTTGTAATATTCTGATTAAACATTATCTATTCTATTGTTTGCACTTAAATTAGATTTCATAATTACATGTTTATTTGACTGTTCAATTTATTGTAGTGGCAACTGGATTAGAAAGCAAAAGTTTTCGATACATACCAAGACTTCGTTCTATAACGATCGAGCGTACTTTTCATTTCGAGGCTGTAATGATACTATCTGTGATAACTCCTGGTTGGTTGGTGGCAATAAAAGTACTTCGATGAAAATGCACACTTATCACTTGATATGACTAGAATTATATCTAGATAATGCACACTAAGAAAATGATAAACAATGTACTTATGTATGTAAGTATTTCGTATTGTATTGCGCAAATCCACAATTTGCATCTCCATTAAAACAAATTAACTATGAAACCAAGATTATATAGCTCTGGTTTACAATTACAACGAACAATCAATGCACATTCACTTCATTAAATCCAAGTGTTTGCGGATTAAATGAAGTCAAGTGCGAATTGTGATCAAGCCGTTCGCTGGCTTCAAACACCGCAGTATTTGGAGCGAGCGGCGGCCGTGGGAAGGTGTCATTCTGCAAGATCAATGCTATCATTAATAAAGGTAAAAAAAGGAAAATTATTTAAAATTTCCGTAGCAAAACAGCTCTAATTCTAGTTCTTTTTCATACTTTTATGGTTGAAAGAAGACAGGAGAACCAATTAAAACTTAGAGACATCTTCAAACATCAATTGAACGCGTCGTCGTCGATCGCAGTTTAGGGAGCATAAGAAAACATCAGATTTAAAAATACGCTAAATTTTACAGCGTATATATCATGAATTATAAATTTGATATGTCCTTTTTAGTTCCCATATGAACGCAAAAAACTACGACTAAAATTTAAGTGAGCGTGACCATTAGCGTATAAAACTAGCAATATTTGATTACCGTCTGTGGTATCAGTGACCCTAGTCCTGATTCCGGCTGCAATCACGGGAACGCGACCGCTGGTCTTGTTTGCATTGCGGTTGAAATGGCCAGACGAAAGTTCTAACCTACATTCAAGATCGAGTGCGTACGTATCACCGCTGACAATTTCCCTGGTTTGGTGTAGGTCAAAATTTATTTATGCAGTGCAGCGGAACGAACGTGGTACTTGGCCGCGATTTCTTCAAGCGTTTATATTATTATGTATGCAACCTGCGAATTGAAGCGGATTTGATTCGAACAGTCGAAGTTCAACTGCAATTATTTTATATACAGCAAGGAAATATTAAAAAGTAATAGTAAAATAAAACACTTAGGAAAGTTTACAGTGAATCTCAAGAGTTGCGCATTCTGTGGTAGCGCGGACGTATCTCAGTTACGATCAGTCAAACGTGCGGCACTCACGACCATCTTATATCATGACATTACTATCTCCGGTAAATGGTAACAAATCAAGGATTTCATGGAAAGCATTTCTGTATGTAGCCGCCGCCGCTCAAGTATCAGGGATTTTACGCCCATTCGAATGATCTAATCACAGCCTAATCTTACCCTATCTGATTCATTCGATGTAATCCGCGAATACCTCACTCGATGGCTCTGGACGCCATGAGGTAAGTTCACATGACATACGAAATGTGGTCGATTCGACTAAGAAATCTAAAGTTTACGAAAATATATGTTATGTGCATTCAAACTATTTCATGTGATACATTACAATAATAATTTTCAGTCCTATAGAATGTAGGTATGACCTATACCTATTCAAGTATATACGTGATAATCAATTAATTATACTATGAATTTGTATAGGTATCGTAATTTAATTAAATATCAACAGTAAAATAATAAAATATGCAACCGAGTTTAAAACTAACAGAGATTTTTTTTTGTATAATCTAATGCATTTAAAGCCTATGCATTTTCACAATCAGAAAACTTATTATTATGACTTACATATACACACAGAGAAAAGTGATAATTCCTATGGCGCAAGTATCAATTTAATAATAACAAGAACTTTACCGCAATTATGTCGCGTAAACCGGTCACATAAAGTTGAAGATCTTGCCGCGAGCACACGCATTAGATATGACAGAGTGTTTAGAGATACCTCATCTCGACAGGCTTTAGTTTAGTTCGCCTCGAGTATGAACGCGCCCTTAGCAATTTAGAGATGCGTGTAGAAAATCGACGTAGCGGAATAATTTGTAGCGTTTTGCATACGCTGATAGGATGCTTCCAATTGCTTCCCGTCTGTAACGTTTATTTTGCTCACAACTTACTACAGCAATTTAATGATTCTCTATATTGAAAACGTAATTGGTAACACGCATTACTTAGTAAAACAAGAACAAAAGTCGAAACGCGCGTCGGATATGTTCGCCTGATATATAATTTAATTCAGATGTCTTCTTACTAACAAGGGTGGCTTTCTCTGGTCGTGTTCTAATGGCCACCGTTCACATAATTTAAGAGGCACCCGAACAATAATGGGGTTACATAGACAATTATATCTGCCCTCGTGTCTACGGACTAATGGAGCCCTTATAAGGTTGCATTTCCTCAGAATGGGGCCAGCCGCCCACCGGCGCAACGGTAACGATCGTGAGATTTGAATGGATACAGCTTGACATAAAGTAAATAAATCATAAATGGCAACACCAAACAAAAATACTCTCGCTAAAGGCCATATTAAGCTTAACAGTGACAGAACCAGTAACTCAGAATGTGAAACATCTCGGCGCGCTCTCTAATGCAACGTAATGTCGTAAAGAAAATGCATGGTCATAGCCTGTATTACACCAGTTCTATTTGTCCAAGATGTCAAGTCATATTACTGCGGTAATGCTTCACAAGAATCTTAGACTATTAATAAGACGGTAACGGTAGAATTTCCAAGTTTCAGCGGAAATTATACCGTACCAGTGAACTTATAAAACGAGCCAAAAGAGCTTATAACGGTGGATTGCCGGTGAAAAATATTATCATCTAACATTTACCGAGAACCGTAATTAACCCTGGGTTCAAGCAGCACCAAGCCTCAAGAATATCTGTTATTAACCACACAAGGGGAGAAAGTTCACAGTCCGAAGCTTCCTTGATATAACAAGGATAGCCCTTGCAATTAGCATCATTACTACATAAACAATAAGGGATACTTTGACAACTGTAATTGAAAAATATAAAATGGCACTAGTAGAGGTCGGGTTGGACCAGGATTATGGACCAGTAAATCTATTTTAAACGAAAAAGGAAACAGAATATTTAAAAAATACTCTCTCTAAAAGATCAAATTGTCAAAAATGTTTTTGTTATTTTCACTTATGACAACACTCTAGTCAGATAGTTATTCTAACGCCATCTACCGAATAAATTTGAAGCATTTTTTCTTCGTAGTCAGAATACCCCTCATTGACTGATGACGATGAAAGGTACCAAGTAATGTGAAAGCGCGGATTGAATCTGAAGGCATCATCCGGTCTGATAACCTTAGCTATTGTAACAGAACTACCAACCACTACCACGAACAATGATAAAAGAGTAGGGTGCTTGAAACGGCCTTTTCATTTACCCAAATGAGTTGCCAGTTGCACTCGGGTGAGTTATTAGGCATTGTCGGTAGCATAGCATCGATGGGCACTCACAATGGTGGCTTTCACGCCGCCTTTGTCCGAACCTTTGAGCTGTCAATAAAGATATTCTCTAGGCGTTATAAAGGCGACCGTCGTTAATTATGGCTGGCGATTTAACTTCTTACAAGCAGATATTTAAGTTATCGGGATAAGCCTTCTCTTCACTCGGGGCTAAAGAAAATTTGGATTTATGATTGTTATTCGAGCGTAAATGAGGCTATTATTCTACAAGCTGTAAATTATAGTGGCGTTTATGAAATACAAAACACTATTACAGAGCAGATAAATTTTAGATTTACGGTAGGTACAGTAGAAAATTTTAAGTAAGTAAGTTTCTGATTCAAAAGACTTTAATTATAATAAGGATTTTTCTAAGTAGTGTACCTAAAAAATGTGTCAATATTACCACAAAATTGTTTACTAGGCGTAAAGGTCGGCTAAAGATAACAATTTCAGTAGCATCCTCTCTCTATTCCAATAATCATACAATACAACCAACATGAAATTAATGTTTGCATCGAAGAAAATTACATAGAAGCAACAATATCTACTGCGGTGTTGCGGCAGACGTTCGAAACCCTCATACTATACTTACGTGCACGCGGCACACAATTCTATAAACAAGATAGCGCGTGCGATGCCATAGCGAAATGCATCTCACGCACATTTCTAGTATACTTGTGTGCAAGACATCTCCCGTTAGTTACAAATTCCATTACGTACACACAATAGAGGCGTTGATCGCCATCGATGGATAATTTGGGTCCATATTGTGTTGAAGGGCCCGGGCCCGAAGCTGTCGTATTAAAAATAGTGACCATTCGACCGGAAACACGTCGTCACTTTAATTGAAATGGTGGAGAAAAAACATAAAAACAGATGAAATTAACCGTGTACCGGACACGCCGAATAAGCGCGAGACAAACGGCGTGGCAAGGCAACTAACTCAATAACAAGAACCGTTAAGGAGGACCGATGACTTTGTACATTAAAACATTTGAAATTCTCTGGTACGTATGAAAAGATGATACTCATAAATAGCACAAAAGTATATATTTATAGGCAAGGTTTGAAAACTATGACGATACAAAAGTCAGAATCAGAGGATGACAGAAATAAATGAGGTTTCAAACATTCAACATTATTTCAAAGCCCTACTCCACTTGTAGTCGTCGCGATGCAAGAAAGGCAATATTATGATGTTATTGCTTTCTAAAGGGACAGTCACGTCACGCATTATCTGCAGACTGCAAGCTTATTCAAAGCAGCGATTGTGCAAAATTTACAGCAGTTAATTACTTCGAAACAGCAAAAGCCTGACTAAGAAAAGTTAAAATAGTTTAGTCGCTCGTAAATTCTAAACTGACGCAAAATATCGTTTTACGCTGAATTCAATTTAAGCTAAAGAAGATGAATATATTGGCAATAATTTCGTGTAGCTTAGATAAACAAAGCAAGCATTTAGGTTTATTGGAAGATTTAATCCTAATATTTAGAGCCTAAAATTATTTTTGATCATTTCAGCAAACAATAAACCATGTTGTTATATTGACATACACTCTACCCAAATACCTTTATAAAGTGTTTGACGCGTTTGTATAAGCTATTAAGTCGAGAAGTGGTTTTGAAGTCGCCATCAAGCAAAACCATGTACAATTTCCACATGTTGTGAACAGACGAATGACACGTGACAGATGACCTGATAGGGATTAGTTCTACCCAGAAATGGAATCAGTGGCGTGGGATCGACCGAAGTCAGCACATCTAACGTGCTAGTCACGAATAGTTTATCATTTTGACAAGTGCATATTAGCACCTATAGTTCGAAAACTGTTTGAGCATTCGATGGGCACATCAACCACAGAAACATCAACCGTTATAAGTTCTAGTATTATGGTCAGAATTTTCATCATTGAGTGTACAGGCGATGCGCGCAAGGGCACTCATCGAGGTAGTACAACAAAGAGGTGTTATCGCTTTAGGCGATGGCGAACGCTTATCTTAAGATGCGATGATAGCTCTTGACCACCAACATTATAAAAAGATTGTGAAAACCTGGTAATATTGCACAGGATGATAATGACTTCATCAATTCCGATGCTATCTATTTTATTATACGGCTTAATCTGTTTAAGTGATACGAGGAACAACCGTTCAAGGGATAAATGTTTATCAGCAGAAACATCGGTACTAATTAGGTCAAACAATGGTAGGTTATTTACTAGCATAGGATTTCCATTGATTTACTGGAGTATGTCTTACCGTATCAACAACAATAAAATTCTAGCACCGTCAACTGCTGAGTTCATTGAAATGATTCTCATAAGTCATTGCAGCAATAAACCTACATAAAGCTTCCGCGAGTATTGTTATTGAACAAACGTGACTGGTCATTCCTAATGGCTAGATCCAAGATTTGCCAGCTCCTAGGTCGCAGCAAGTTACCCCAGGGCATGCCAGACGACCTATGCCAGAATCACTTTGACCAAGAATCTTCTGCAACTATGTCAGGAGGTTATTGTAATTCGAGAGAACAGTCTCCGTTAGCCGGGGTTCACGCGGCACCGTGAAATTATACAAACTAATCATTGAGGCTGGTGACTTTTCATCTCGCTCGACCCTAGATATGATGGAAGGAAAATAGACGGTTGCTTTTTGTTCAACCGCCGGGTTAATAATACTACCTGACATAATTTTATAGGCTACACTGCATTACACTATAATGTAAAAGCAAGGACTAATGGCAGTAAACTCCAAAGCCTACTATAATGTTTGAAATTTATCGTCGCTATTTGCGTTTGTTAAGTCGCGCTTGAAATTGCAAAGCCAGCCAAGAAAAAATACGTTAATTGAGGATAATTAAGAACAGTGAGAAAGTGTATTTATTTCTATCACAGTGAAACCAAGCAACGGATTGACCACATTTTAGCACAGGTAGTTAAAGGGGCGGAGAGTGAAAATAATAACTTTTTACCTCGGAAAAATATGTCATTCTCACGGAAAAAGTCGAAAAACAACGCGGGCCTAGCCGCGAGTGAACATGTATTAAGTAATAGATGCGTTTAACTTTTTAATATTTTCAAATTGCCATATACACAGCCGAGTTTCAACAGAAAGTCTTTCTGTTAAGAAGCATTAGAAAATCGTAATCCTCGTATGATAAAAGCAGGTTCTACACTGCATAGTGATATTGCAACGCGAGATCTTCAAAGCAGCAGCATGACGTCACATAAATCACAAACTACCTACTCCAAGCGAGCGTTAACAGACCCATCAGCGGCCGGTCAGAGCAAGCCGACGCGAATTTTCAATCATTCAAATCATATATCTACGTCAGGCTGAAGTCGTGCGAGCCATGTGAGCGGCTAATCTGCGTCAGTCACTCGCATCATTATTCCTACGACCAGAGACAGGAACTGGTAAAAGCCTCTGTTTAACGGAGTGTGTGGGTGGGTGGGACGTTGGAACTCCGAAGTAAGTTTTATCACGTTTTATACTAAAGCCGCGTACCCACATAGGCGCGCGTTCGAATTTATACGCAGCCTTTTCATAGAAAGCGGGCGCAATTCGTGATACAGGCTGCATATAAACTCGAATAACGTCCCGTCTTGTGGGTTTGCTCCTTTACCATGCTGACCGTATTTTCAGATGCATAGGTGCCATTTTGGCTACGTTTACGGCAAACATCTTACGTCGCGATTTCAACATTCTTTCGAAACTTTATTGTAAAAGAAACTTAATTCCTGTCTTCCTACACATAATTCTATAATTAGGAATAATTATAATTTATCTTTTAAAATTAAGCCATTCATTAAACGTGCTTTATTTTAAAAGGAAGAGCAAACTGCCGGATATACTGTAAGCTACTCATTAGTACTAGAATTCAGTGCAATAAAGTAACCATGCAACGCGCGATACTGGCAGCGTTTATATTTGTTTGTGTCTTATGACAACCGTAATGGACTCTTACAGTACAGAGTACAGTCCCGTTTGCTATATTAACACATTATCTAAATGTGAAATGCGCAGGTACAGCTCATGACACCACAGATGACAGAGTCATTCGTGAGGTAGTAACGGCAAACGACAGGTGAGGACATCAACCAGCCGTGGCGGAAACCCTGAGAGCTATTACAAAGCGCGACTATAAAGACGCAGCCTTCCCGACGATTTGTGGTTTCAGCTCCGAGGAATACAAACGTTAACTGCAAGCTCATTTCCACTTCGGATTTGAAGTAAACCGCAGCCACTTCGCGCTAGTCTCCCTACTAGCAACGCATGTACTTCTGGCAACAAACTTTATAGCCAGTTAAGTCATGACAAGACTCACAGACTGTTGGATCCCACCAACATTTACGATCGTGTTCAACCTGTACTTTCATTGAAGAAGCAATTATTTGTCGCTAGATAAATAAACTGATATGCTTTACGATCTTTGAATTCAGTGAAGATGCAATATTGATTTGTTGAAATTATCTTATCAAAGGTATTATTAAACTCGTATCGTAATTCATTTGTCGCAGATTAATAAGAAACATAGTAGGATAATTAATGATAAACGTCGAAGTAGAGTTAATCGCACCTCAGCTAAACAAACGCATACTTGCGTCAGAATAACTGGGGCTTTCGAACGTCAATTATCACGGAAGACGGGGAAAAAATACGTTTCCGAGTCTTGTATCGCACGGCATATCTGTCTCAATGGAGTAGATCACTGGTTTGTAACAATACCGACGGAGAGACGCATGACAAAAAGTTTACACAATAAAAGCGTTTCCTGACCTAGCATTTCACCTCAGAACTGGGCTCTGGTCGTGGCCGGAGTTCATTTTGATGAATCTCAGAATTACATCGCCATCTATTATACCGTTCAAAGTACCGCTTAATCCGTCATAATAATTCATTTCGAGTCGTGGCCTTATTAAAATAGGCGATAAGGGGCGGTAAAAAGGCTATTGATATAATATCACAACTGATAGATATACAAACAGTAGCTCAGTTTTAAAATCAAGACAGATGGCATGACAATATATATTTTCCCACTAGATTTATTAGTTAAAACTCTGGTTATGAGTGAAATTTAATAATACCTTTAAAGTTCGTCCAGGTGTTTAATTGGAACAAAATATTTAACTGGTAGGTATTACATTTTCCATAATTGTTGTAATTTGCTTGGTTTGAGCAAAGCTTCTTTAACTTGACGTAATTAAGTGTTTTAGAAATACCTAGGATAAATAAAGAAATTTGACTTATTATTGCTCTTTTGACGAAAGACGTCCAGCAGTGGGACGTCTTTCGGCTGAGATGATGATGATGATTGCTCTTTTATTTTATTTAGCTTGGGATAGGTCGACGATCTTACTGCTCATACGATAACAGATAAATTTTAATTATTAGACGACCAGAATTTTGTTTTTTTTATTAATCTGTTTTTTCACAAAGTGTACGTATAGAGCTTCACTGGACTAATGACATGAAGAGAATCAAAAGTGAATTAGTTCATCAAACTACAAACGTAGATAAAAATAATTAAAAAAAGAGACTTCAATTTTAGAAGACATTATGAAAAACAATTACATAAACGCAGATTCTCGATAAGGCAGTGTTGATAGCAGAACAAAAAGAAAGGTTACCGCCGCGAAGGCATATTACAAGCTCAATTTGAATAATTACTACTGTCGGAACACAGAAAGGTGTTCACAATGCACATTACTTGAATATTAAACAACACGTGGGAAACTAATTGAAATATAACTGGATTTGAAGTGCATCTTCGGTTTGTAAACAATGCATCGAACAATAATACAATAGATAATTCAGCTGATTGATAGTGTTGTTCCATGTTTACTGATTGCAGACTTCGTTTCCTCGTGTTTTACTTCCGACTTGTTGAATGACTTTGGGGGGTATAAGATGAATTTGAAAATATGACGACATATTTGCTTTCATGTTTGAATCAAAGAAAATATAACTTAATTAAATTTATTTAATATTACATTTGGTTGCAATTTTTTGCACGATATTACCTTTATAGATTCTAGTCACATAAAAAGAAAGTACATTACATTATTCGCGTCGCACATTGCCCAATATGGATTTATTAAACTGCAAGTTGGTAATTTGGGAAACATTATGGCAATATGAAAGTAGAAGCATAATAACTAGAATACATAAAAGAAAAACTTATATTTCTGGTTTCTTGGAAACTGATAGTTTCCGTGAAATAAGAAGCCAAAAGCAAGGGTAAGACGACGGATACGATGTAGACCGAAACGACAAGCGCTGCCGACAAAACGGTGCGTCACGCCCAACTAAACCACACGAAGAATTGGCGGGAAAAGGCGAAATTGTGTGCGAAAACTTGTTCATCTTCACCTCTTTGTACTACTTATACAGGTAGATTTTTCCATGGTTTGATTGCTTAACGTGCGGGTAGCTAAGACTTGATATGGTAAAATAAATTTATCTGTTTTTCTTCTTCTGTCGTGTCGATGGCAATAAATTTATAATTTACGATACAATTTACGATTTTGGACCCCTAATTATTATTTTTTGTATTAAAATAATAATGATATATATATACGAAATAAAATAAATCGAAGTAATAATAAGATAAAAATAATTCAATGTTACGAACTGACTACGATCCAAATTACTAGCTAGCTTAGAAATAATTAACCTTAATTGCAAGAATTATTCATAAACGCAATCATTTTAAAATTATTAGACGCAGGAAGAAGTCCTAAATTACTTTTTACAAACGAGTAGCCACCGTCAATCATCAAATGCCTGCATAATGATACTTCCTTACACCTACACCTTTCAATATGCAAGCTTAGATACATAACAGTTTTATCATGTCATGTGGAACTATTTAATGAAGGAAAAGGATGAGTTATTGATCACATATTAGAAGCTACTCGCTTTCATCCATGACCGCTAAACGTTTCCGGATCGCCATTTCCTTCTGCAAGTGGTTGATAAAAATAAGAGTGAAAGTCATCTATCTACATACTTACATACAAACTATACAAATATCTGTATGATTAATGACATTGGATCTCGTTTAAATAACCTCGAAATGATGAAAATGATTTTTTTGAACAATTACTTTGTTTGCACTAACTAAGGCATGCTTACAACTAAACTGGGCGGCTGTGAAGATTTGTTTGAATAGTGAAAACGGACAAAAACGCTGACCCAAATGCGTAAGCAGGTGCCTCCGAGATGCGATCCATGTCTAGTGAACCGTAAACACCTTTTTATCAATGTTCGAGAATGTCTGGTCTGGAGATCAACTGGACTTGACGAATATCACACATATTTACGAATAGGAATACAACATTACCTGTTTGCACTAACGTCAAGAAAGCCCTAAGCTAACTAAAGCTTAAAAAAAGAATTAGTTTTCATTTAAAAAAAAAATTGGGCTCATAAAGGTAGGCAGAAATTAAGCAGTTTAAAAAAGTCTGAAGGTTACTAGCAAACAATTTTTTTTACCAAATCTCACCTATATTATGCATCAACTCAAGCGATTCTTAAGTTTAGTGCAAACGGTTGTAAGTTTCAACTTTAATATTTGATGAGTTTCACTGAAAATGAAATCTATTCAATTTATACTATTAGATTCTACGAAATCAATGTCAATGCTTCATTTGTCTAATTATTAATAAAATAATATAACAATAACTAAGCACTTTTTTTTCTTAAGCAATAAGTCAGCGAGAAAGTAAATATGTTTATCACTATATCGCCAATCGGACACTGAGTGCAATGAATCACAGTTTCAAAGTAAACGATGGGAAAACAATGCCCGAGATAGATATCTGAGAAGTGCGAATGTACAGAGATTGAGATTCTGAACGAGTAGATAAATCTATTCAGGTTACGAGATGAATGCACCATTTCTAATAAACGGTTCAACCCTATCAAATATTTCGTAGTTTTTGCAAAAGAATAGGCAATAACACTCGCAATTACACTTTTTCCTTTTGTTTCTCCCCATACGTTGGGAAACGGAAATGTTTAATTGGATTCTGTTCGGAATTTCTGTCGATTTTATTCGGTTTCCGATTATCACTGGACTCTACTTAACTTTTTTCGTCTTTCGTTCATCTTGTACATTGAGTGGAAAGTGCGTTTAGTAATTGATTTGCCCAACATTCCAATTTTTTGTGACGACATAGATGGCTCGTGCTCGTGGATCGGTTTAAAAGTTTTAGTGGCTCTACTTATAGAGCCACGAAGGCATCCATCAGCACAAATTATATTTTTTACAAATAGTTTTAGTTTTCTTGTGACAGACATGTTGACACGGAGCCATGCGCAGGAATCTCTGTTCTCACAGTCGAGTTCTCTGCAATTATAACACATAATAAAGGTATTCCAAGAATGATTGAGAAAGTCATAAATCCAAGGTACAAATGATTTACAAGAATTATTAAATAAGAATCCCCGAGAGAGCACAATTGAAATAGAATGAATATTTTCTTGTGTAAGTGTTAAGATCTTTATTGAATGCATATGTATGAGCTGCATGTTGTATGTCGTATCGTAAATTCTGGCAGGACGGCAAAAAGAGAATAAAGGGGGCTTTTATAGACGGCAGCAAAAGCGATCCGAATATGCAAATATAAATTGCGGCGTTGTCCATAAGTCACAGGACAGATTCCCAATATAACCGCATGGGGTTAATAAATATCCAACTCTCATCTGCATAAGACAGCCGCAGGAAAGCGGCGCATGCCATGCAGTGTTCTATTGACCCACTGTGCAATGTGCAATGCAGCCTACATACATGACACACCTTACGATTAGCCTGCAAATGCTACGTACATAAATTGTTGTCTAATAGATAATATTCATTAACACTGCCATGATAACAGATGTTTAAGTTAATGATGTGACTAGATAGTAACAAGCTTAATCTATTTAACGGGAGCAGAATAAGTTTGGACTTGTTAAACAGAACTGACTAAATTAGCTACATAAACATGTTTATGCAGTTAACAAAACAAGTGTTCGTACTGAATTATTTGTTTAAGCTGGACTACTTTTGTTGCAGGTAAATAGAGCGACGTTCTGTCAATTTCTATCAACAAACTGTAAGTAACTTCGCGAACGTTTCTTAATGATTGGACCAAACAGCGAAAAGACTTACAAAGAAAGTTTGCAAAAAGGCGTTTACTTCACCGCAGTGGCCGCATTGTTTTAAAAACGATTTGCAATGAAAATAAAACAAGCTTGTTAGATACTTCATAGCCCAAGTGTGACAACCGCGAAATATTATCAAGAAGTAAAAAGTTAGTAGGTTACTAAAGACGAGACGGTGGCATAATGCCAAATATTTATCGTAGCAAGAACACTTAAAGTTTTCGAAGTAAGGAAGTACCAAACAAAGCGTATTACTGTTACGTAGGTTTCACTAACAAAAGTAGAAACACCAAAAAGGTAAAAGTGAATCGATTACAATCGATCTGAAATCGAACTAACCAAACGGTACTTTTGTGCCAATCAATAAGGCTCTTATACTAACAACGGCTTTAATAACCGACAAATTGGTAAAAGCGTTGAGAACGAACGGGTTTTATGCAGCTTGTTTACATTAAGAGTTGATTAGTTAACAATGTACACTAAGGTTTTTGCAAATACGAATATCATAAAGGCAATGGAGTGTATCAAGCAAATTCCATTAGTTTCTATTCACGGATGATTAGTTTGAATCCGGATAGCTAGATAAAGATTACGATTCTTAGGTAACAAACGCCATAGAAGCTAGATTAAGTGACAGCTGGGACAGAAATAACTTGTGCAGTTATTTGCAGAGCGGTGGTTATCTAGTTTTACAAGTTCATTGACAAGTAGCAAGGGTGGGCATTGACTTAGATAGAGACGGAAAGCAGTTTAAAACCAACTTTTGAAGTCGCGAAAGCATTTCAAAGTCGCATTGTTTTTAACAAATAGAACAGAGAAGCCAAGCAAAGCAAACAAAGCATCGTTTTGGTGACCAAAGCGCGTGACATTGAATTTCAATTATTGTTTATTTAGAACGGCCACATCCACAGTTACTGTATACCTATATTTATACTTACAGACACTTTTACTTTTATGACTTGTTTTTATGAGATGCTATTATAGGCACTATAGTGCAAGAAATATATGCCCTGAAAGGCGATAGAGACTTAGATTTATTTTAATTAGTGCTGTAAAATCAGACATAAACATTTTTATATTGACAAAGACGATAACTATAACAAAAAATTATAATCCTTCCTTAGTCGATATTATTTGGTCATCCTAGAGATTACAAAGAAAAAGAATTTTACCACTTGACTAAGAATAAGAGAGGTTATATGCGTACAGAGCATGTGATACATCCGTAACAACAGTAATTTTGTTTGCCTAACCGAGCAGTATGATCAACCCGCAGCATGTTAGTATCTCCAAATCGCTTTGCCAGTTTTAGGTCCCGAATGTGTCAGACAATGGATTGGGAAGTCTGTAAGTTTGCTGAGATGCATATTTCACACAGCAAAATGCCTTTCACTTCGAATCCGTAGTCCATCCAGTATTATCATACTGCCATCATACCGATTGTAAGTGCTCCCGAAAGGTAGAGGTGAGCGTCAGTTATGTCAGGTCAGCGATCAACAGGTTCAATAATGACCAGATAGCGATCGCGTATCAAATCGAGAAACAGCTTTGGGTTAGTGGATCAGTATCGGGTCTGTGTTGCCCAATAGTTGGCAATACTTGGCAGTGGTCCGATTTGGCCGTGGAGAGCAAATGATTGGATACTTTAGAGTAATTTGATTTGACCATTACTGTTCTATAGTATCGATCAAAGGGATAAGATCAAGTTGAAAACGTCGATGAAGGGGCACTTTGTTTTAACGGATCGCTCAGTGTATTAATAATAATAATACATATATATAGACACTGTTTAGATATGAACGTTACATGGGTCAAATGATTTTAAACAAGTTAATAATTTTTAGATGCCAAAAGTTATATAGGAAAGTAAACAATTAAAAAAGTACTGAAACAAATATAAATTACATAAAGCAAAATAACTCTGAACGAAAGTCAAACATCATTTCAGCCTAAAGCAAACTCTTGTAACAAGCTGCCAAACGATCTATCAAAACTGATGATGGAATTGCTAAAAGGCGGGGAAGTGAGACTAAGTAAATGTCGGTTGTCGTAGTAAAATTAATGAGAGCGAATAAAAAGTTGTAACACAAGATTGCGATGTAGAAAAACGGGTGCAGGAGTTCAGTGCTCGGATGTTGAGTGTTCCCGACGTTCCCACCGACTCCTGCGACGTAATAACAGCCTACAATGAGCAATCTGTTTTACCTCCAACATGCATAAAAACACAAATCAAGTTAGCAACAGAGACTAGTGAAGAATATTGCTATAAATAGGCACGAAGTTGCATACTTCAAAATACTTTACAATTTACGTTACCGCGAGAATCTTTGGTGAGTAGGTAATTTAAATTACGTAGGTATATAATGAAGAAAAAAATACATAAAATATATACTTTCCAAATATTTTAAATATCTTACCTTTAAAAATTAGTACCACCTTAATATGTTGTTTAAGTTTTAAATAAAAAACTTAATATATGAAATTTTTTCGAAACTCTCGTTACTACTTATTTTTATAACCAGAACTGTTTCATTAAAACTATAACAAATCTTCTCCAAAATTATGGATAGGAATAGAAAATATATACCTGGACTTTACCGGTAACCACAAAGCCTCTCTGAAAAGCAACTACCGGTCAAGAATGGTCTGTCGACCAGATTTGTCTAACAAGAAGACCTTACAAGTCATAGGTAAAGGCACAATAAAATCTTTTCTCTAAAGGCTTTATGTCGCAAAATCAAGTAAATTCGAATCTATTGTCGACCGATCGAGATAGCATTGAACTGTAACTTCGCTTTCGAAGCACAATTTGCCGTATGTGGCGATAACGGTACCACCAAAGTGGTCATTTCGTGTAATGACACCAAAATTTAATTTTTTATACGCTCTCAGCCTTTTAACCTACAACGCTTGCTAAAAATTGCCATTAAAATTAAGTGTGTAATTTCACGGTATACTCAATTACATGTTAATATTGACAAGTGGTCGGCAGAATGTATAATCAGGCAAGATATAATTGATACAGTGGAAGTGATATGTCCTATTAATGAATATTATTACGATTGTCTTTTGCGAACAGATGGTCCGTTCTTAAAATTAGTTTGACTTTAACCCGGAAGCGATACAATCATCTGCTTAACGCTTAAGTGTTTACCGTCACGCGATATTGTACTTTCTAATGAAAAAGTCAAATTTAAATCAATTGCAGACGGCCTCGGGATACAACAGATCAAACAAATTACTAAGATCGTTATATCGCATTAAAAATATTGCATAAATTAGAGCAATTAGTTGGTGCGATACAATAAACATCAAAAACGCAATTCAATGTGTTAGTAAGATTAATGGACGAGAACTAAAATGTGACTCGGTGCGTAAAAAAGTAGAGTGAAACAGTTTACTCTGAGATCAATTAGCCATCATTATAAAGCAATTTGTCAGCTTCCTAAGCTCAGCGAAGAAAGTTAGTCGCGTGCGCAAAGGTAAAAAAAAGTAAACATTGACCGCCATATTTGATTAATGGATAGTGTATGAAATTGAAACGGCTTGGATTCAAAAGATATATGTTTTATACTCAGGATACAATGAGGTAATTGGACAAAACGATTTCGAGTATGACTCAGTAAAATGCGGTAATGACCGTTCAGAATCAATTGCGAAATGAAATAGCGATTGGATAAAATGGCAACGATTTTGCAGTTTTAGCGTAGCCTTAGCTAACTGGCTAGGTGTGAATTGGAATAAAAATGATATCCGTAACTATTTTGTTTTGTGTGTTTGCGAATTTACTTTGACGAGTCTTTCATCATACTAATATTATAAAGAATGATTTGTATTTGTGTGTGTGTGTGTGTGTGTTTGTAATGAATAAACTCAAAAGAAAGCTGCATTCACCCTGAGTAACATAGGCTACCTTTTACCGCGGGAAAATGCCTCAATCCCACGGGAAAAACTGTTAACACGGGCGGAGCCGCGGCGGAAAGCTAGAATATAATAAACGTAAAGAAATCATCACTGTTCAAAACTGTTTTACATAGAGACGTTCTCACTGTCAAGTCAAGTCCTATAGTAAAGTACGAGTATTTTTGGCTTTTCCGCAGGTTTCATATTAAATCATTCTAAAGAAACTGAGAGAAATACAAATAAAAAAAGCATTACGAAGATTTAAAAAATACGTATATAGATTAAAGACAACTAAATTATAAAGCACATACTCGTATTACATTTTTCGCGGAAATTCACGGCGACGACGCTTATATTCATTAATTTCCACAAATAATAAAAATCACGTCGACATATTATTAACAACTTCAATTGAACGAGGTGTTCAGTTTTTTAATAGTCATGGTTATTTTCTGATACAACTTGTTTCTAGTTTCCGATATTCTGCTAAGATTTTATAACAAGACTAAAGTGACCTGGTTTGCTCGCAACATATCCGAGCAAGAGATTGAGTTAGCAAACTTTATGAAACAGTATCATTGTAGCTCGGACGATCCATCAATTGCAACTTCACAGCGAGTTTGCACTATCAGCACTGAGATGTTGCCAACCGTGTTAAACTTTAAAAATAAAGATAACAACATCATAAGAGAGCACTGGAGTGTTCGTAGCGAAATTGCTTTGACGAGGCTATATACAATAAACGTAAAGAAATCATACCACTGTTCAAAACTGTTTTACATTTGAGAATTTTGAGCTTATCATTGACTCAAGCCTATAATTTAATCTTAAAATTATAGGTGAAATCGTGTATTGCAAGCGATTTGTAACGTATTGTAATAACTTAAGAAGGCTTTGAGTATCTTATACGGCCCTTTCTCTGTAAGCTTTCTATTTTTACATTTTGCAGGTTATAGAGAATATCTGTTTACTCGCTGGAGAGCCTTTGGAAGTAGTTTTTGAAATTGCTTTTCATGATTCTGGGTTCTCAAGTATATTCTTAAAAGCTTCTACACGGATATGCACTCGGAATCTCGCATGACCTATTGACTGTTGCATTTAATAAAATATCTGCTTTAAAAGGTTTTAGGAGTAAAAGAGGTGGTAGGAATTATACATGAGGTAAATATTACTATTATGTCTTTAGTTAGTTTATAGATGTTTTCAATTATACTTTTCGTAAAATCCTCGTCTTACTTTCAAGACTTCCGTAATAGAATCTGTTAATACAGTACTTCTCACTAAGTAACAGTACCAGGGAATCAAAGCAATAAAGTGATTGTCTAGATTTAATCTAAGCCGGGCTCGATCACTCTGAGTTATGGGGAACAATAACATCCCTGGTTATTGCTGACCGTAGGCCGAGTGCGTTGCTTTCCCGTGTGAAACATTTACAGTAAAAACTTCCCTGATCATTGTGAAGCTTGATTGAAGAAGGATAGTGTTCGGGTAACTGTAACCGTACTGACTTTACTTTAACTGTAAGCAAAATAGTAGTGACATTATTGCTTGAGTAAACTATTCATGTATTAAAAAGTGTAAAGAATAAACCAAAACATTGCATCCTATATACCTTATGTCAATTTCTTTTTTAAATAAAGGCTGTGGAAATTTTATTCAAATAAACAGTCTAAACGTAGCTAGTAAATAAATACTAAACGATCCCCGAGCAAAAAAAAACATACTTTCAGTAAAACATTATTGAAAACTTATGGAATCAATATTGAAGACTATAAATAATAAGACTCGGAACTATGGATAAATTATCGACCCGAAGGCTATGTGGGAAAGTCTACAGGAATGGGGCCGCTACTCAATAATCTATGTCCGGCATCATTAGTATAGAAACACGCTGTAGAAACTGAAAGTCGTTTTGGAAAGGGCAGTTCTGTTTTAAACGAAACCCTCAGTGAATGTCTAGGTGGCGAAAAAGATATACAATGTAAAACTTCAAAATTTTAATTGTTGTTTACACAGGTTTGATTAAGATTGGGACATTTCTATTAGACACTTTCAATCAAAACAATTTACAATATCTAACAAATCATAAATTTCACTATAAGTACTGTAGCGGTAAAATCTACCAATGAAGATGATCGATATCAAAACTTGTCCAACAAATTATGGAACTGTTATTTCGTAAACAAACTAATATTCACAAAGAGAAATTTCAATTTCACACGAAAATCTAAAATTTAAAGAGGTACAGAAGAGTGGTAACTGTAAAATATACTTCATCTCATGAATCTTCCAAGAAGCAGTAATAAAAGTGGTTGCTTTCGTCTTACCGCCATCCGGGATCGCCGAAATGAGTACAAGAGTAGAAGCCAAAGAAACCGAGAGTCGTACAGGTAGAGCGGTAAAGTCACAGAAGTGATCTCATTTGCGACAGTATGTGACAAATCGCTGCTGAGGCGTCTCCGGCACGGACGGTCGTCACACGCACGTCTAGGGTTGGCTGTTCCAAATTGATTATACTGATCAGAATATAGCACGCAAAAGGGCAACAACTAACGTATTTTAAAAAGATCTGTCTATGATCGTACCTTAAACATCTATATGGTACGTCACATTCGTTGTCTCAGTACAGACACTACCACCAGTACCATTAATTTTTTTATTTTGCGTTTGTTTTCATTAGCACGTTTTCATGTCAACAATTGTGTTTTGTCCACAAAATATCAATCAAATTGTTAGAACTGGTCCCCAGTCTGTCTATGTTTACACATATAGAGCTGGGAAACAGTATTTCGAACAGTAATAGTTGCTCCTACGTAATAATAAATAGTTTAAGTTTTGATTAAAGTTGTTCAAATTATTATTTTTTAACTGTCAAAGTCTTGTCAAACACCAACCCTACATACAGCATGACACATGCACCGCTCACTTTCAGTTTCGGCGCTAACACTTGCTGTAACACTGCCTTTGTTGTCACATCGTCCATGCAAACAAGGCGCTTTAAGGCGAACACGGTGCGAACACAGAGACTGCGTTCAATTGCCCGCAGTTTATTTGCATGAAGCGTGCCGACAATTACTGCGCATAATTTAGAATCTGGAGACCACCTGTAAGAGGTCAGGCGAGTGAATTCCCCGACAATAGCTGGCCAACTCAATTTGTGAATTCATAATAAGTTCAACGTCTCGCTATTGTTGAACAGAAATAATAGACGATCATTTTTTATTTTAGTATAAAGAGTGTGAACATGCTTTATTACCGCAATTCACATTCAAATGACAATGTGCTTTAAGTTTTGCTTCTTTTACTCGTTTATCGGCGTCGTCTGCTTTCCCGAATCTTTAACAAAGCGGTGAAGGTCGACAATTTGAATCTGACACGAATTCTTGTACACCACGCGTAAGTAAGCAGGTTAACTGGAAAACCGCCTGTTTTGGAAACCGATAACAGTGGGACCAGCCTACGTGCTTCACTTTGAAAGGGACAATTTAGAAAGTAAACATTCCCTTTTCTTGCTCGCGGAGCTTTCCACGTAGAAACTTGGCATTGGTGAAGGTGCCGTGCTTTTGAACAAAGCATCATAAACTTGAAAAACTGTTATGCCTCGTAAGTTAAGCAGATTATTCAACACATTTCAAAGCAGCCGACACAATTCAAGGTAGGAAGCTATCCAGCACTATGCGACTTAATAAGAAGAAAAACAACAACATGGGCACACAGAAACTGGAATGTAACAAGAAATAATAAATTCTGCGCAAGAAGGAGATAAGAAACAAGAATGCAAAGGGAACAATAATAATGTTGAGGAAAAATAAGAAACAGATATTAGATTTAGAATTCGGATGTAGAGCTACGAGTAATTATCCGCAATAGCATCGTGAGCTCACAGGCAATCGGTATTGAACAAAAACAGAACAAACTATTATATTGTTCCCATCAAGCGATGAAAGTTAACTAATTCAGGCAATATTAACAAATGAAAAGAGAAGAGCAGAGTTTACGTTTAATTACAAACATGTAGTGTAGTGCAATTAAAAGTTGATAACTTTTCGTGAGTGCTCCAAGTGAAAACAACGAAACATTTCGCAATACAATTTTAATTGACAATTTATACATTTATTGACTGGGAATTCAAAATGCTCACAAATTTAATCATGCACACGGCTACACTGATAGGTATTCATTAAAGGAAAATTTGCAAATTAATGTAGAGGAAATTTTCAAGAAAATGTTCAATGTAATTTCCTATTTTCGCTATTCATTAAGCAGAAAGCTGCGGTTTCGTGTTTGACAAACGCAAAGAACAGCAAACCTAACAAGCAGGCGGGGTTTGCGGCACTCGTTAATGACACCTGTAGGATTGCGAGAGCTATCAATTTTCGCAAAATAAACATTTCTGTGAGCCATGCCACGCGGAAGCCGCTGCCTGTTATTCGAGCAGGCGGCGCAGCATTACTAGCCGCAATCTTACTCAGAGAAAGGGCAATTTCCTAGACTCTGTTAACTTAAAGCACGAGCCCAGAAATTGTTGGGAGTTCCGCGGTCGTGGTCCACGGAAACGATGAAATAATAAATCATGGTAATAATAGCGATGCGAATGCAATTTATTGTGCGTCAGGTACAAACTGATAGTTTACTAAATGCAGGAGCCTTATTACTCAATTAAGCTATTACTCATTCGTGCTCGCAAATTTTGATCTCAGTTTTGTGGTAGATTTAGACAGATTTATCTCCATGATTGCAAAGATCTTTAATTTAAACTTCTTTGATCAATGTTATAGCTAAAACAGCGTGGAATTTTTTCGAGTAGATAAATCACTACTATCGACAGATCTATCATCATATGAAACACGAATCGAATTAGCATGTGCTTACTACTAATAATTGCTCGTGTAATTATCACATCAAAAAGGTGATGAATAAAAAGCTCTTTAAATCGCGTTTAAGGCTTCGGTTCACGCGTAACGTATAAAAAAACTTCTCTCAGGTCAAGTTTGATTAATGGACGAGAATTTCTTTATTGTGGCACGGCTCATTTGTCATTTCAAGTGAAGACGTTGAATGGGGCACTTTAACAAATTTTTTTTCGCAGAAATGTCTTTAATATTTATGTTGTTGTTGATGCTAATTTATGCTTCTTTCTTAGTTCTCGCTTGTAAAATATTATGATTATTGTATAATACGATTTCCCATGCTGACAAATGATATGGTTGAATGAAGCGACAACGCAAAAATAATATGTAAATAGACGGACGGAAGTGACAATCATGGTTTTTCCTGCATTGCTCCTAGCTAATCTCTACTATTATTTGTAAGAAAAATGTTGTTTATTTCTGAGGCGAGGATGGTATAAAGTAGGTATATATTTAAATAGAAACTGGATAAACATCTTTCGAAGAGGCGTTAGGTCTATTAACATTTGTAACGTCAGTGCTACAAGTCACTCTAGAGAGAGCCCTTGAGCCCTGAGCTACAAGCAATAATTTCGAGCTATCTAGATGTTTATACCTAGATATAATAACATTAGCAAGGAGATAATTGTATACGATTACAGAAATAAAGTTTAGGTACAAGATAAAACGCATACTGATGTAGACTAGAGAAGGCATAAAATCAAACTTAGTTGCTCTATGAAATATATCGAGGCGAACTTTAGAGCATTTTAAATAGTTGTAACGGAAAGAAATTTCCAGTACATTACGATTTACATTCTGTACGGTAGTTTTTTTATTGAAGCTATAAAATTTTGTATAGCTTTAATGCGTTAATACTCAAACATTCTATTCATTTCCCACGAGAAATATTTAAAAAACACAAAAAGTGAGCTGGAAAGATTTATGAATAAACTACTAAGTAACCGAAAACATAGAACTTACACGTGCTTATGCATAAGATGGACATAACAATGGATAAGTACTAAGTCTAAACCCTATTATGCCAGCCGGGATAGACCACGAAGGAAGCCGCAACGATCCAGGAAGTTACCGTAAATAATTCATAAGTGCCGCACAAGTAGAGATTAAGATTCCATATCTATCTCAATAAACGCATTCGAACTTGTTTACTATTAATTTGTTAGCTACCAGATACTAAACCTGAGGGCTTGTCTGAAAATATTTTATTAAGTGGAAATATTAAACGTTAAGTTATCATGAAATCGGTTCAAGACGCAGTAACAGTAATAATAATAGAATAGATGCAGAATGAATATGGTGAGTTCTGAGTAGCAAGTATTGCAATGTTGCGCATAGAGCATCATTTGATGGTTCCGAGCGTTTCGCAGCGGCGATTTAATCAATTAATAACCGGGGTGCCTCACCAGCCGTCACGATAGAAATTAAAGTCCATTTCTTATTGTGGCCGCGGAGATCGTGATTCGCGAGCGCGTTGCCAATTTAATATATTGACAGTGCACAGGCCTTTCTACAAACACCGTCGAGGAAAGCAAACGGAATTAAGCCGACAATTAATTCTCCAATACGAGCAAAAACCTACGACCGAAGTTGATTTATGCTGCCCATTTCATGGCCATTAAGGACATAGCGGTGGCATAATAGCCAAGCTTGCTGCTTGTGATTCGCAAAGAGCCGGTTTGATTTCTTCTGGGCACCTAGAAGAGTAATTTTGGTTTTAAAAGTCCAGTATGTATGTATAGTATATATATATAAGCTATCTGATACCATAGGCTCTGCTTAGTTTGGGGTCAGATGGTCGTATGTGAGATGTCCAAACACATTAATAATTTTAGCATATTTATTCGATGCATGCGAATCAAGAAGCAAAACTCCGCAAGGAAATTTGCGCACACCTGAGAAGAATTTTAGAGGTTACGTATAATCACCCAATCCAAATTAGAACACTGTTAGGGCTTGTTAATAGTAATATTTATGATTGGTGGGGCGAATACGAAATACTATTGTATTTCAATAATAATACAAATAGTACAAATAGACTTTATTGACACCAGGAAAATCGTTACAGAGAAAAAATTTAATACTTATAAACAAAAGAGATATAACGAAATTTACAATAATATCATAGCAAAGCATGCAAGCTAAATAAGAATTGTGATTTGTGTGTTGTGACTTTGTTAGCGCAAGTTATTGTTGATAGATAAATGAATACAACTTGTATCAAGTAACTTGTCCATAACGTTTACGTGACATATTTGATTGAAGCCAATTACGAGTATATTATCAATCATATCATATTTGCTAAAACCAGTCATATTTCCTACTGAGGAATTATTTTATTGCCTTTACCATTTACTAAGAGAATAAATCGCTTTTTATGACGATTCTTTGAATTGCGTAATATAGTTCTAACCTATACAACAAATTAATTCGGTGTCTGGTGTTGCTCTGGTCAACTTCCGACGATGTTTCGTTTATAAGCGAAATTCGTGTACTATGTAATGTTGTATCCTAGGCTGTTATTGTTGTTGCTTTCGCTGCCTTCGCCTGTGCATTTCGTGCATGCATTTTCGGGCGGACGGGATGTACCTACATCTTTATGCATCATCTACTGCATACGCAAAGAGGGTAGCTCTGATTTTGGATAATAAAACTACTGCAAAGTAACGCCTGAATTTCATAACATAGACTACTTTTATATATTTTTAATAGAAGTATAGGTATATTAATAATTTACTAAATCCCATGGAAACAATTAGTCTGCGCAGCCATACTACCTCATGGGGCTCGGTGGAAGTTGATTTACTGGACAGGTCTCGATACGCACGAACGCCTATTACCTATGCACGCGCTAGAATAGAACATGCAATAGGTATGCACTATGCATGTAGGATGCAACATGTTAACGGAACATTATGCATGTTTAATATTGTTTACGCATTGATTATTCTGCGTACCAACCAACTTTATCACTGGTAATATCTTAATAATAAACGATTGTGAGATAAAAAGTTTCATAGTGTTTGGTTAGCGTTATTTGGTATCAGCAGCACTTTTATTTTATTTTGAAATATATTTTTTTTTGTAGAATTTAAACTTTTGCTTTGTGTCCTTTTAATCTTCTATAGAATCTAAAGGTGTCTCACATGATTTTATTAATGTTATCTGTATATGAAATTGAGTTTAAACGTTAGCATAGCATCAGTAACGGACGCCTTCGCCTAGAGATTGCGTATCTAATACAGTTTTTCATTCTCCTTTAATGGTTCTGCAGTTACTGGTTGCGGAAGACCGACCGGCCACTAATGACTCTTATTCATTTCCCAGCGGCACTCCCTTAAAGGAAATATGACGGAAATACTCCCGTGTTCTTTTCATTCAGAGAGAGGACATGTACACTCACCGATTATGAAGAGAAACTGGATGATCAGTTCAAAGAAACGGAAACAAAACTGAATTTGTCCCCCAGTCGAGATGACCATTTTTTTACAAGCTTTTTTTAACTTATTAATTATGACCAATTAATGAAAGCACAAAGTGAAAGCAGATAAAATATCAACAAAATAAACAGTAGTAAAGAAAACCTTCAAGTCATACATAACTATCCAATTGACTTCTAAACGACATAATCTCCGTGACGATTGTGTACTCCAAAGCAATATTCAAAGAGTAATGCTGTAAGATTTGCTCGAAAATACTTTCTAACAATACGTGAGCTAAGATATACGAACCATTATCGAGCGAGAAACTTTCTTCTACGAAGAATGGACACAATGTACCCATGAAATAAAATTAATCTCCGCCGACTCGCCGAGGTTGTTGCAAAAAAAAGTCGGGAGCACGAGCCACGATGCGAACAAAATACAGAAACAATTCCAGTAATTCGCTCGACTATACAGCACCGCTAATACTGCTATATTTAGAGAGCTTAGCGCCATTAGGGAGGCAATCTTCTTAGAGCTAACTGCAAGCACGTACAAAACACGAGTGATCGATCGATCTCGCCGCAAGAAGTGGCTTAAAAGATGTCACACGTTGCATAACGTTCACCGTTAGAACGAAACTAGAGCCACGAGACAAAGACAATGGGTTCGAGTGAAAAAGGTACTAATTGAGCGGGATCGTAACTGATAGAGGCAGATGCCGACGCCGATTACCGCAATCCGGGCTCAACGGGACCCGCTTTTGTGGGCCTTCTCTATGCTACAACCGGCCAGTTAGCCACAGAAAAAACATAACCGGCCCCGGCCTTGTTGGCTGGGAATACGCTTTTTACTGAAAGAATCGCCGCCATACAAATTGTTCTAAGCTCTTCCTGTACAAGTAAATTGGAAACTATTAAACGTAATATCCGAAGAATACTTCCAGTGTACACAATGTGCATGATCGGGTATTGTCTAAGGAGTTGCGGCATCCAAGTGCTCCCCAGCTAGCATGCCTGTGAATTTATCCATAAAGGCAAATAGGGGCCGTTTACGGGCTCTCGCCGGCAACGCGCTAGCCAATTATGTGTCGGCGAAGTATTCATTACATGGGAGATGCTGAGTAAAATGTACAGGCGCTCCCACTGCGGTGGGATAAGCATAACATACGATCGCAGCCACCTTATCAAGCTATCGGTTCCCTGGTACAGCCGCACGTGCCTTTGCATACGTAGATGAAACAGCTTCGATACGCGGTATCGCAGGAATATTGTCGTGTCTCCGAGACATGGTCACAGGAGCTCGGCAACCGGCGATCGAACAATAAAGACTGCTGACTCTCGTCCAGATGTAAATCTCTCTCATTTTCAATGGCCGGCATTGTTTCGTTGACGACACAATTCAACGAGTTTCACTATGTACTTTCAAAAGCAACTTCGATGCGAGACTTCGCCGTTTATCGCGATAGTTGAAGATTTCATTGCGCACACTATAAAGAATATCTAGGAAATTGGATGGCGAAGGTGTACATGTATACGGTTCGTAGGGCGTATAATGTGCGAAGATAACGAGTAAGCTGACTAAGCGATGTATACGTTATAATAGCGAGAAAATCGGTTCGCGCTTAGCGCTGTCGTAAGTCATAGGCATAATAGAAGAGGGCCACGCATTGGCGCAGTAAGAAACAAGCAGATTTAATGTGCGATAAATTCAATTTATCCTATTAGAGGAGTGTTATCTAGCCGAAGCTGCGTGTCGCCTCCTGCGTGGGCCGCGTAGGGAGTCCTATCGAACCAGCAACATCAGCTAACGCTAACATGTTGGGGCGTCTTAGTATTCACTTATCGTCCTACGCGTACAAACGTCCACTGAAGCAACTGTTCCGCAATTCCAAATAAATTACGTTCGTTACAGGAGTTGGTGTCGGCACCATTAATTTCGTATTCGCTCTTGTCGAGTTTCGTTTTTCCCACTTCACGCGGAGCTTGTTAAAACATCCAGTTGGTTAAGGTAGCGGCAACAAATTCCCCTGCTGACGTGTACACGACAATCTGTAACCAGATCTGGAGCGGCTCCAAATGCTTCTTGAATGTCACGAACTTAGTAAATTTTGTTGTAGTAATAAAACAATTACGGAGATTTATGAGGCGTTAAACAGCAGTAATAACCCTTTATTACTGCTCTTAGGCTGTTTGGTTCTTTCTGATTATACGACCGCTGCTGTGTCATTTAAGCTAAAAAGCACTATAGTTGTAATTCTACGCTTATAGTGCATTTTAGCCTAAAGGGTAATCAGAAAGATCTCACACTTGACAGCTAAGATCCTAGATTAACGAAAATAATTACAACATTGTATAAATTTTAAAAATCTCACTCACACTTACTCCGCACGCTAAAGTATGCAAGGACAGTTTGATGTTCCTTTTACTAAACGTGTAATGCGAGAAGCAAGAAGTCGTGAGAAGATAATGATCATAGAGTTAGTCCCTTTGTTTTATAGTTAGACGCTTTTTATGTGTGGGGACTTATGGATACGCATTGTAGGTAAAGAATTCAAGCTGTCGGATAAATTAAAGCAAGATGGTTACAAATTTAGTTAATCGTGAAAGAAATGACGGAACTGTCGATATTTTGGTAAATTATGAATGAGTAGTATTTTAGTTATTCTTTTCAGTTATGTATATTCATAAATAGTGTTAGTTCGTGGTGCCTCGGCGCCATTTTTAGGACAGGAACCTTGAAAATTCACAAGAAAAAAGACCAAAAAAGCAAATAAATACAGCATAAAAAACATAAACATAAAGAAAGAAATACAAGCAATAGTAATCAATAATCATAATCTAATTTATGGTACTAGAAAATAAAAAAAACTTGACTAAAGCCCAATCATGTTTGTAATAAAATAAAACTTTTTGTAAAAACAACTAATTCGAACTCGAAACATATTCTATATACGGTCAGACAGAGTATGATTACCAATAAACATTGCAATTATGTTTATGAGACCTGAGAAAGTGGTTTAGGTAATTGTGGATTTTTACCTAAGGTTTGCTATTAACTTAATATGACAGCGAGTGGCTAATTACCTTTTACGACTATTGGCTCTAACGCAAATGCACTTGTTGAGACGGAACAATTAAGATAATAGAGGCAGCACGTGCACATAAAATTTTATATCGAAAAATATACTTGTAAATTCAATTTATTTGTGTAATTGCATTTAAGACTTCGTGGGAATTTTTTTATTCCCTAAAACAAAATAAATATCGACATTATTTTCCAAATAATTCCATAAAAACTGCTCGTCTTCAGACTGGATAGACTGCGATAAAAATTTGAAGATCGATGGATAGAATCAAGGAAGGAGAAAGGATAATTTTAACAGTAGTGGTTCCTTATTTCTTCATGCCCAATAATTCTTATTTAAAAAAAACGGGGATGAAGCAGTAATTTTATTTCATCTAACAATTTAATGATCTGTTGTACAATTTCCGTTTTTCTTCGCTAATGAAAAAAATAAAAAAGCAAAGAATGTGGTGTTTGCTCCAGCGCGGTTTGCTTTAGCTACAAATTAAAATTCTTTAGCGGTAGCGGGAATCAATAAATAAATAATTGATAATTTATGTAGAACATACCATCGCCTCATACATCTAGGATGCTATCTATTATAAAAAAATATCATTAGGGTTGTCTCAATGTTCAATAAAAAATAGTAATTTGGTCTGATGTGAGTGAATCGATTTACTCACAATTATGTTTTTCTTCTGGCAGCATATATCGTCCAATCCATAGATAGACTTTAGTTCAGAAGTGGAATATAACAGGATATAGATTGTTGTTGTATTTAGATAACTTAATAGATGAAGCTAAAAAAAACCGATGCTGGCAAACACGGCTAGCTGGCACTATTCACGAACCAATTCACCCAAAACCAGAGTCGATCGACATTCAAAGTAACCAAGTTTCAGCGTGGCAGAAGTTTCAGGCGATTTTTAGTTGAAAACGAAAATAGACTTTTTTGTTTATTTCGATTTATCCGGCAATTTTCTTTGTAAAGTACGGCTATAAAATGGTATATAGGTTAATATTTTGTGTTTACAAAATTACCCATGCTTTAAATTCCCGACTAAATTATAAACATTTAAAATACCATTTAAGGATGCAGAAATACGGAAAAGCCAATGCCTAAAATTGGTGCCTTTTTTTTTTTGAGCGTCCACTGATGGGACCTTGATAAATCGCTTCTAGACAAAGTAACTGATAAATCAAAGTATGACAAGCATACCTCTAAACTCAGTCCGAACAGAGTTATAGAGGTTGAAAGTTAAGCCCACCGTTACATTTTTTGTTTGAAAAATATTACACATACGTATAGATTTTTATACACTTACATTTATTTTTGTCTATTACTACTTACTACACCTACGCATACTTATAAACTAACCTTTACATTTATATACAGGGTGTTACAATAATACTCGTAGCGCTTAAAAGAGGTAAAAGGGTTGTTTGTAAGTAGTCTACTAACCAAATATGAAAACTGTAGTAAGATATTTTGAAAAATCTTTTTTAACTAAAAATATTTTTTTTTAACAATTTATGAATCCAGCTCTATTATTCTCGGAAGCACTGGTACTGGCAAAGAATAATGGTAATCCATTTCTGTAAAATCAAAATATATTTTTAAATTCTTTAACTTATTTGAACTGCTTATTTGAAGAGTTTATAAAAGTAACTTTTATTTCAATTAATAATATTTTTAAATCTTTCTCCAGAACGTAGGTATTTATGAGTAACCAAATGCTGTCAGGTCTGAAAGTAGGCACGCTAGAGTCCGCGCCACCACGCAAGTTCTGCAGACGCGGCGTTGCAATCGCACAACGCACCGAAAATAACACTTATCACCTTCAACATAGGTGAGTTGTCACTTTAGTACTCACGTTTTTCCACAGGACTTGAGTGGTGGCGTGGACTCTATATCCCAGACGATAAACTGTACCAGCTGACCACTAGAATTGGGAATGTTGTATTCAGTCACTGTGATGAAAGATATTAGCTATTTCTGTACTTTATAAAACATGGTGTATACAGTGCAAACTCTATATAACGTCACAGGGACGGACTGATCATATTTTGATGTTATAGAGAATTATATTATCGTTAAATGGGTAAAAGATAAATCTGTATTAGAAAAAGAAACAGTTATAAATCCAAAGCATCTGCCAACATCACTTATCTTTTCTTCTGCCTTTATAGCACATAATAATATCAGTAAAACTTTTTCGTGATAACAGTATAGACGTGCAACCAATTCCAATTTGAAAACAAAAGAACGGATTTCTTAAAAACTTCGGTATGAATAACGCCAACAGTCGAGTTCATTACCAGCTAGGATAATAAAGCGACAATGGAATGGAACGTACACAACTGTCAGACCAATCATGATAAAGTGAGAAAGAGACGGATAGATTGACTTCGGCAGTCAGGTGCGGTATAAGTTATATTACATGCTATAATAATAATAATATACATATGGGTTAAATACGGCAAATGGTCTAAACAATGTAAATTCAGATAATAAGAATGTAACTTACCAAAAACATCAATTTTTATAAAAGGGCCGTTGTTAACAAAGTGTATAATTCTTGTGGTTTGTATTCTTTCACATTATACGTATATGGGCTGACGAAATAACATAAAAATATATTTTATGATCAAGCAAAAGTCATCTTGAGCGGGGTTTTAATCGGCATTAAGAGAGCACAAATTAAAATCATTTTTAGTTTAAGTTTTGATACATACCTAAACAAAGATACGCCGACCTTCATGTTTAAGTATGCAACTAAAAACGGGTAAGCTAGGTAAAAATAAAATGCTTTAATAGGAATTCATAAATGTGTTGTTCTGAATCAATATAATAAGATTAAAAGTAAAAAAATAAAACTTTTTTTTCCTTTTTTCTAACCTCTATAACTCGGTCCAGACTGAGGATAGCGAAATGTACCATGTACCGTTGTATTGGTGGTAGGACCTGGTACACGGTCATCAAGGTCCGGTCAGTGGTCGCGCGAAAAAAAAAAGGCACCACCTTCCATACAAAAATGGGCATTGTCCTTTGTGCATTTGAACAAGAAAGCATTAAATTAGCTTAAAAAAAGTTTAATATGAATGAAAATTAAGCCCTGCAGTAGCTAGAAAATTAAGAAATTCTGAGTCCTCGACTGGACATAATTCTAGACTTGGTAACTAACTAGAGTTGTCAAGCCTATGCGTCCTTAGCATTCTTAGCATCTCCGTACCTGACTTAGCAGCCCTATTCATGGCGCGAACTTGGCATTCCTGTCGCCATGGCAACCGGTATTTACTTCTTTGCCGAGCAATTATTTAAACTTGTATTTTGGCAGTATTTTAAAACATTACCAATTTATTACCAAAATTACAAAAGCTCAATTGATATAACAGTTTCCGTGGTAAAACGTTTGCCTCACGTTATGAATGATCAGGGTTAGAAACTTGGTGGGGCACCGTCGTCGTCGAGCTGTCGACTAAAAGATCACTTAGTGAGATTTTTTTCTAATTTGGCTTGGACATTGAAGGTTAAACCACCTGATTGTCTAAGATGATTTCCTAGGTACCGTTCCGGCTGCTCTATCTATGGTTGCAGTCCTTATATGAGTTACGTCAGAAATCATAGAAAGCTCAACAATTCTGATACCCTATTTCATAAATGTGACAGTTGTAAATTGAAATGAAAATTTGATCGCAATCTATGTTTACCGCAGTTGTAAAAAAAGTTATGAAGATTGTAAACGTCGTAAGGTCGCAAGTTCGCAATGTAAGATTGTAAAATTTGCACGCGACTTGTTTATCAGAGTATAAGTAAATTACTTAGTAAACAAAAATCGAACCAAAGTGTTATTAACTTGGAGATGGCGGGACAGGCAAATAACATACTTACTCCTCGGTCAACCCAGGCAAGAAAACTCACAAAACCGAAATACATCAGCACCCCAAATACTACACCTCTGGCGGAGGACATTTCGATTAATAAAATCACGACATCGCCAATTTTAAATGATGACGTCTCTACGCAGCAACCCACAATATATATTTTTGGAGATGAAAAAGTACGAGGTCTGTCGACAAAATTAAGCAATTTGAGACACGGGAAACAAAACTGTTATAGGATATCAGCAGTGGTTAAGCCATATGCGCAAAGTGAACATATTCTTAAAGATTTGGATAATGCAAAAAATAAAATTACGAAAGATGATATTATAATTTTATCAGTAGGTAGTAATGACAGGGATCCGTACACTTTATTTACCAATCTATGTAATACATTATTTAAATTTTCTGAATATAACATAATATTGTTAGATGTTTGTAAGTACAGATATTTAAATTCTTACGCATTTAAACATGAAATGAAAAAATTTGTTTGTAAATATAAACATTGTAAATTACTTGATCCCTGCTACAATAACTATTTAAGTGCATATTCTGCAGCTACCCTCAATTCCGTTGCTTCGAAAATAAATTCCGAAATTGACCGTCTGACTTACTCTAATAAGTTTTTTCGGTAAAAGGCAGCATAACAGTTTTGACACTGTTGTTGCGCCATCCAGACCGGAAACGAAACAGTTGCAGGAATGTACTTCGGATAGTCACAATACGCTTAGAATTTTTAATCAAAACATAGCTGGAATTTGTAGGAAAATCGGTCTTTTAGAAGTTGCACTTCAAGAGTTAAGAGAAGCTGGTAAGGAGGTTGATGTAGTGTGTCTTAGCGAAACCTTTGTGCAACAAGGCTCGGAACAAAACATAAAACTGAATGGGTTCAAATTGGCTTCTTCATTTAGTCGGAAAAAAAGTAGGGGTGGGAGCGTAATTTTAGTTAAAAATAATTATGATTGCAAAAATATAAATTTTATTACTGAACTTGCTAATGACTTTTACTTTGAGTGTTGTGGAGTCGAGATTACTGGTATTGGTCTTATAATTATAAATATCTACAGAGTACCAACCAGAACAAAGGCTCATATCGGTATATTTTTAAATAAACTCGAAAAATTATTAGAAAAATTAAATGTTAAATTCAAAAACAAAAAAATCGTTTTATGTGGAGACTGGAACATAGATTTATTAAAACAAGACAGCTATGCAAAAGATTTACAGAGTCTTCTTTGTAATTATAATTTTGAGTCGCATATTCAGTCTCCTACTAGAAAAAAAGCCTGTATAGACTTAATAGTGAGTAACATAAAATCTGTTAAGGCAGATATAATAAAAGTATGCCTTTCGGATCATGAGACGGCCCAAATGTTGACTTTTGTTGTAAAGAAACAAAGGGCTTTTCGTAGCTGGTTTGAGTACAAAAGAGATTATAGCGCCCAGAATATAAAAAAATTTAAGGAATGCATTTCAGCTCTGTCCTTCTCTGAGGTATTGGATTGCAATGAAGCATCGAAGGCTTTTGATCTTTTTTATGACTCGATTAGTCTTTTTTACAATCTGTGCTTTCCGACGGTCAAGGTTTTGGTAAAGAATCGGGCTCAGAAGCTAAGCTGGATAACTAAGGGGTTAAGGAAGTCATGTCGAACAAAGAGATCATTGTTCTTGAAGTATAGGAACACGAATACAAATAAAATGACAAATAAATGCTTATTTCAAAAATACAACAGTGTCCTAAAAAAATGTATAAACACAGCTCAGAGACTAGAAAGTGATAGGTATATAAAGCGTCATAAAAATAAATGCAAAGCGACTTGGAACACGATTTCGTCAACAATATCAAATGACATGTATAATTATAATGAAATAAATAAAATAAAATATAATAATATAGAATCTTCAAATCCCCTTGACATTTGTAATGCTTTTAATGATTATTTTATAGATTTGACTAGTGCCCAGAGTACTACCCAGAATAAATTGACATTTAATTTGAAGCAAGCTAATCAGCATACAATATTCTTGAAACCTGTTACTGAATCAGAGATCTATAATATCATTATGTCACTAAAAAATAGTAGGGCTTGTGGATATGACAATATCATGACTGACATACTCAAGACATGTGCATTGTTTATATGTCGTCCGCTAGCTCACGTTGTAGAATTATCTTTCGTCCATGGTGTCTTTCCGGAGAGACTTAAGCAAACAATAGTGAAACCCCTGTTTAAGAAGGGTGATAGATTGGATCCTTCTAACTATAGACCAATTGCTTTGATTCCGATATTGTCCAAGATTTTCGAGAGAGCTATGCAGGCTAGGTTAGGTAATTTTTTTAGATAAATATAATATTCTTCGACCAGAACAATTTGGTTTTAGAAAGGGATGTTCGACAGTTCATGCGTGTTTCGAACTGGTCCGAATTATTACTAATAATCTAAATAATAATACGCCTACAATGGCTCTATTCCTAGACATGAGTAAGGCATTTGACTTTGTAAATCACGCTGTATTGTTGAGGAAGCTTGATTTGTTTGGCATTAGAGGCAAAGCGCTTAGCTGGATCGAAAGTTTTCTCAGAGACAGACCGCAGTGCACTGAAATTTCGGGGATCCATGAGGATCATGGCATTGTCACAAAACAGACCTATCGTTCGCGTTTTAGGATAAATAATAGAGGAGTGCCGCAAGGCAGTGTACTTGGACCATTGTTGTTTCTGTTGTATGTTAATGATCTTCCGGATTCCACATCTCATAGATGCTTACAATTTGCTGATGATACAACGCTTATTATAGAATGCAAAAATAAAGACATCTTTAATATGGACATAAATTGTAGTTTTAATAAAATAGTCGAGTGGTTAAAAAATTATGATCTTAACATTAATATTGACAAGACCAAGTACATGCAATTTATTTCATATAATGCTAATCCTATTCAGATTAATCTCAGTCACAACAATGAAATTGTGTCTGAGGTCAAGAACTTCAAGTTTCTGGGAATTTTAATAGATCAGCATCTAAATTGGAAGGATCAGGTTGACCTGGTCTGTAGTAAGTTAAATCGTTTTGTTTACGCTTTGAGAAAGCTGAGGCAAACTGTATCAATGGAGGCTGCATTAACGGCTTACCATGGGTATGTGTCATCTGTCCTCAGCTATGGTCTGATACTTTGGGGAAATTCAGTGGATATTGATAAAGCTTTTAAATTGCAGAAAAAGTGTATACGTGCAATCTGTAATGCCAAATTTGATGACAGCTGTAGACCTCTCTTCAAAAAGCTCAACATACTACCTCTGCCGTGCATGTACATTAGGGATGTTTGTGTTTTTGTGGCATCAAACCCTGGTTATTGGAAAACTCGAGGGGAGGTTAGCCAAAGGCAAACTAGGACAAAAATTATGAATTTACTGTATCAACCTCCAGCCCGCAAATACATTTATAGGAAAAATGTTGTTAATATGAGTATTCTATTGTATAATAAACTACCTAATAACTTAAAATTAATGACCAAGGCCTCTCTTAAAGTAAATTTGACAAAATGGCTTCAAGACCATTGCTTTTATAGTGTTGACGAATATCTTAACTTTTGATTGTATAATATTTTATTAGTTGTATTTTGTAATTAGATTGACATTGTATTTTTTTTTTTTTCTTTTCCAATATCTTTTGACATTTTTTAACTTAATTATTAAAATGAATTTACAATTGTAAAATAAAGCAACTTTGCATGCTTAGACCTAAGCTGAAGACACTGTGCTTAATTAAGATACCATCTATAATTTACTGTCTTCTTGCAAATAAAGATATTATTATTATTATCCGATCTGACTCGCGAAACTTAACGCCTGAGACTGATCAATCTTAGAATATGCGATAAATACTTACCTATTATTTAGATTATTACATTCACTTGTTGCACCTAGTGCTACCTTATAACAGCAGGTATCAATCAAAATATTCTATTTATATTTACTTTGTCCATCGAATTAAGTTATAGGAATTGAAATTGTTACAACTCCGACATTAATTTTCTAATTTAAAGGTTAGATAAAAAAAAAACAAGATACAACAACGAAATTTAAAAATCCCAAAAATATTATAACAATGGTTATTTTTTCATAGATTTATCCTTTCGTCTATCAATAATAATATGCAACTCTTTTTACACAACTCACACACACATAAAGTCACGCCTTTTTACCAAAGGGGTAGGCAGAGACTACTACCATCTAACTTTCTATGAACCAGGCAAGCTTCTACACAACTCAAGTTACTGAAAATAAATTGGCTCAAGGAGAAAATAGCAGGATATTTAAACAATCTAAGACAACAGCTAGAGGTTATGTTAGATTCGTAGAAGATGACAAGTATGGTACCTATAGGTATTATGTAGTATATCGAAGTGCAGTAACATAGCATAGTTAACAACGTACTGGAACGGGTATCCAATGACTAAACCGCTATCCCGGTGTAAAACTAGTATTAAGATATCAAATACTAGGTAGTGTGTTGCATATTGCATACAGGTTCTGAACACGTGATTTTCGAATAATCAAATAGAGTTGTAAATATAACATTTCATGCCATCTACTCACTTTCCTACTTATTTCAAGATTCCCAACAAATGATAAATACTTAACTCCTATGAGATTAAAGCGATGTTTAAGAGTAATTGAGATAATTAGGCTCACATTTAAATGGCACAATTTATGCCATAATTTACTGCTTGCTTTGTCCAAGGGACACAAAAGGAATACAGTACAGGTAAAGGAAATGAGCCCTTAAGAGACTCGTTTCTACACGAACTATATTTAGTACATATTCCAACTGCGATTCAACTGCAGATAGATGCGAAACGTGTTTTAATAGTGTATTGAGATTTATTTTTGGTACTATTATTATTTTTTATTTGCTGCATTCACTATTACTATATACTTCTGTACCTACCTAGGTATAGAAGGATGGAAGTATATAAATAAGGTATTGTATCGTAAAACATACCTATTTAAAATTATCGCGTTAGAACCCGTAAATATACAAACTAATGTGTACTAAGCGCGAAAGCCTCAAACAAACACTACCTAGGTTATGACCACCAAAGTCCCAAGTCTAGTGAAGCTTTGATACATACAAGCATTCGTCAATTCAAAAAAAGAAAAAAAATTACAAGAATTACAGTAAAGCACTTTTAAAGACATTCTTCTTATGAGTCGATTCAGTCTCTGACATGATACGAATATGTAGCTTGCTTTTCGTCGGAGAATTTAAGCATTAGCTGTTCGCCTACGGCTAACCAGAGTTATTTTTCTGTTTTTTTATTTCCCGGGGTAATAAGTATCTAAGATGTTGACCGAGGATATAAGGCGCATGAAAAATTTCATTTAAATCAGTCCAACGGTTCCAGAGATTAGCGTGTACAAACAGACAGACGGACATTTTTTTCAAAACTTTTCTGTTCAGCTACACTTTCCTTTATCACCTACTAGCGCCCCGCCCCGGCTACGCACGGGAAAATGGTTATTGTGGGTTATCCTTTAGTATATTATGCATTTATTATTATAAACCTTTGCCTTGAATCACTCTATCTATTAAAAAAACCGCATCAAAATCCGTTGCGTAGTTTTAAAGATTTAAGCATACATAGGGAGGGACATAGGGACAGAGAAAGCGACTTTGTTTTATACTACCTATGTAGTGATCAGTTTTTTGAAAAACAAATCAATGTACAGACACGCCGATTCTTCAGTTTTATTATAGTACATAGAAGGAGAAAGAAGATCGCCATTGCCTTATTTTTCTGCTTTTATTGTTCTGGAGATTTATGTCAGTTTTAATACATACTATAAGAGAGTACAAAGTCGATGCCAAACGTCGGTGTTGTTCGTCAGTACAATCGGCCACGTGTTTTATTGTTCAGTGATGCATTGCGGGTCACGAAGCGCATAAATCAGGACCAGTCGGAAGTAATTACGCAACGGTTATGTAAGTGGGAGACAGCGCTGAACCCGAACGCGTTGAGGCTGGTCGCGGCCGACGAACGCGGATCGAACCTTGACTAACACATTTTGATACTTCGTCTTTATACTCGTACTTGACAATCATACTAATATTATAAAGAGGAAAGATTTCTTTTTTTTTGTGTGTGTGTGTGTGTGTGTATTTTTGTAATGAATAAACTCAAAAACTACAGAACCGATTTCAAAAATTCTTTCACCATTAGAAAGCTACATTCACCCTGAGTAACATTAGGGTACCTTTTACCGCGGAGAATGCCTCATTCCCACGGGAAATACTGTTAACGAGGGCGGAGCCGCGGCGGAAAGCTAGTATTTATACTTCAGAAATAGATAGAATATCGGAGACCGTTGGCGGGACGACTTGGACGCGTACGATACGGATTGGACCACAAGTGCGCTTGATCGTGATGTATAGTGTAATGGAGGGGAGGCTTTTGCCCAGCAGTGGGAAACAAAATAGGCTACTAAAAATTTGATATAAAACGATTATATTGCATTATATAAAATAAAACACACTCGGACATGTCACAAGAAATATCGCTAAATACAAACGAAGAAACTATATTTAACTTACAAACAGATATATGCACATGTGTGCGTTGCAATGCAGAAGGCTAAATAGCAGCTGTATGTAATGTCTTCTACAATATTACATACAGAACTTTTTAAATAAGCGTTGAAAGTGTGTATAACTTTTTTGCAGTAAGATCGTTATAACTAGAATATAAAAGAATAAAACACTTTTAAAGACATTTAAGACAGCTTCCGCTAATCATATTGCAGAATAACAAAAACTCGTTCATAGCAGAGAAAACAATAAGTGCAAATTTATTTTATTGTAATGTGCTTGAATTGTGCTAAAGGAAAATACCACTGTTTCTTAGCAACCTAGCAAAAATTGTAATACTTATTTAGGATCCCAGTCCCAGACTTTAATTTGTATAATTACAAGAATTATTTATTCACATGACACTTAATGTAATTCTGCATTTCATATATCATTCAAACCATCTTAATAAGATGTAAAATTGCCGATAAAATTAATAAATTGCTTCGTTTACTTTATGGCTGCATAACAATGAGTGAATGAAATATAAAAGAGTGCAAACCACAGACCCAGTTCACGTACCATCGTGTGAACAATCAATCTGTGCTATGAGCGAACAATAAAGACTAATTAATGAACTCTGTAATAACACGTCAGTAAAGATTATATCTGTGGCTAGGTGGCGGAGATCCAAATCTGTCAGCTAATAGGACGACAGTGACATCTAAATGAGATCTAGATGTGACTCATAAACGCTGATTGTGGAAATGCAATAACTCTCGGAAGCCTATCATAAATTTTGGGTATTTCGACGAACTTGAAGTTTCTTTTTAAATTTACATATAATATTATGCCCAATGCCCAATGAATAGTGAGGTAAAAGAACCAGAGACTGTGTGCCTCATAATACTCGTACATAACATAAGGTAAAAGTGTGGTGTTCAGTCCCGCAACGCGAGACAAACTGGTTGCCTACTGTGGAGAGTGGCGGAGGATGGCTTAGGATCATCGCGAAAAGTGGAAGAAGGGGAAAGAGGCCTTTGGCCTGCGTTGGGACCCCTCAGGGTAATAAATAAATAAATAAATTAAAACACTATTTACTACTCAAGCGATATATTATTTATAACCATATTTACCTATAGCAATGAGCCAAAGTATCAAGATGATGTTACCGTAGTAAGTTTTATCTTATTTATAGATCGCGCTGTATGTGTCGCGTAGGTCATTCTGCTATGCGAATTAATTAGTAGCGCAGCCTGCGCGGGCGCATGGCATGTGAAAAGCGTTGGACAGCCTACACACTATAATGATGAGCCTCGTTCGCTAGTGGTTCGAGACTTTGAAAGAACTTCTATGAGGTACGCATTTATTTAAATTGAATATTCTGAGTGTTCATATTATTTTTATTAACATGCTATTACTCCTACCTCGACTAGGAAAGAAGATGTTGCCATAATCTCATTGCTTAATGCTCACAGTTGACAGGCGGATTGTGGATCGCAGTTGTTGTTCTTTGATAACAAGATTTCTTTACCTACAGCAAGAGTTGGTCCACCCGGTCCAATTGGATGTTCTATTATACTTTTTTTTTCTATTACAGAGAAATATTTTTATTGTTATATAGCTTCCCGCCGCGGCTCCGCCCGCGTTAATGTGGGAATGAGGAATTCTCCAGCGGTAAAAGTTAGCATACGTTCTTCCGCAAGGTCTATTCTATTTTTGTGCTAACTCCGCCCACTTTAACATTTTTTCCCGTGGGAATGAGAACATTTCCCGCGGTAAATTGTAGCCTATGTTCTTTCCTAAGGTCTATTCTAACTTTGTGCCAAGTTTCACTAAAATCGGTTCAGTACTTTCGGATAATTTTCAATTATTAGGAATATTTTACGTATTTTTTTACGCCTTGGGTTCCATTATTCAAGTTTTAGTACGGATCCCTTATTTTTTAAAAATAAAATATAGCCTATGTTACTCAGGGTGAATGTAGCTTCCCAACAGTGAAAGAATTTTTGAAATCGGTTCAGTAGTTTCGGAGCCTATTCGATGCAAACAAACAAACAAATAAACCTTTCCTCTTTATAATATTAGTATAGAAGTATAGATGTCCCAGACCCTTAGCTTAACTGATTTACATTAGTTAGTATATACGAACGAATGAGGAAACTTTATTTTATTCGCAACTGTAATATAATTTTATGATCACAGTCAAACTTCATCAAATAAGTAGTAAATAACATAAGCATTAACACTCTTCAATACATTAAGTTTTATAATTGCAACACGTGAAGACTCGTACTCAACTAATATACAGCTAATAGACACAGAGTCACAGACAGTTTAAATACCTATCTAATACAGCAATTTTTGTTAGACGAACGGATGCGATGCGCCTCATTACTTTGATTATACGCAGTCCAACCACAGCTACTCTTATTCCAACTAAAATACAATCCTACTGAGCTGGAAACAAAAGGAATTTCTGCACGATTGCAGTTTTTCGTAGGGAACGTAATTATTCTCACCAAGCCATTCTGCGGCCTATGATTAAGGTTGCGATAATTGAACGGTTATTTTGCTTAAAGTAGTGCTAGGTCTGAAAGTTAGATGGAAATGTGCAAATTCTGATGCATATGAGAGTTTCAACCAGAATAAAAATGAAAGTTGTAATTTTTATGACAGCTAAATGAAGTAGAACTGCGAGAATGCTATTAAAGATTTGCAAAAACAAATCTTAATGATACTTCTTAATGTCTAAAATAGTCTATTTACAGTTAATTGTAAACAGTATAATAACTCATGTTCTCCATTCCAGACAGAGACGAAACTGGTCAAATACGTATCGTTTTACCTCTGGTTTAGTTTACATCACGAACTCAAAGATCACGTCAAGATGGCAACAGCGATAAACTATTAAGGAAAACATCGTGCGATCACTATCACTATCACACTATCGTCCTAGCATGACCTTATTGATCTAATAACGGATTACCAAGTCGATGATCTTTGAACTTAAAAGCAGCAGCTGCTAAATTTGCACGAGCTTGGCTAAGAATCCGGACATATAATATGAAGAACGGAGGCACGAACTACCAAGAATATGATTGGTAGGTCTTAACGGCACTTACCAGTTCTGATTTAAGTTACTTGGCTCCGACATGTGATCATCATTAACTAGTTACCTACAGACCCTGTACTTGAAGCAGGTAATACTAATAACACAGATGATGGACATGCTAAAATAGACCGATACCGCACATAACTTGCAGAGAATGTAAAAATCATATTATTTGAAAAATGTGCTGGAATAAATTACATTTTAATTTATAGGTATTCATCATGATGAATTTATCTTGATAAATGAATACACAGAAAAGAAGGAGGCTTGTTTACAGGAATGATTTTGAAAATAGTTCCGCGTCACTCACTCCTAATTGGTTACGTCTTTAAATGTACAATTCGATCGTTCAACTTGAACGTGACATCCGGTGGAGAAAAAATATAAGTCGGAATATCCTAGCTTTGCCCTCTCCTGACTCATGGTATCTTCATTTATCGAGTTCGGCATCAGTATGAAACTAGCGGTCAGTAAGAACAGTTCGACGAAGATACGGCTAACAATGGTTTTCTCACTGCAGAACGGAGTAAAAGAAGTGCTGTGCTTGTTAATGGTGAGCTTCAATTGTTAAATCATTTCAATTTTAATACTAAAAGTGACTGTGTGTGAATAATATCAATGCAAATGGTACGTATTAAATACATTAGGAATAAATAATATAACAGGAAAACAAATATGTTTAGCAGAATTTGCGCCACGACTTTTTCGTAATAATTTTTGCTTAAATTATACGGCTAAGTCACGTAGCCATTAAGAAGGACCAAACCTAATCGATTTATTCCCAAAAAAACCGAACTTAGTAGAAGATAACCAAAATCAGACTACCTCCACGAATTTTTCAGAAGCAAGTGAAAGTCTAATCGGTTAAGCTACACAACGAAAAAAGAAGGTTTTTGCATAATATAACACCGCATTCCAAAACTAGTCCTAAATATATTTTTATTACACCGCATTTTACATCAATATAGAATGAAAATAACTTTATTTTAATGTTTCTATCGTAAGCATCGTGAGGCGAGAAGAATGTAAGAGAAAATGTATTGAATGCCGATGACAAGCACGTTATACAACAAAAAGACGTTTGTCGTGAACAGCCAATATTGATACAGGTCACTAGAGCAGATGAGTTTGAAGATTGAGGGACTGATATTTATCAAAATTAAATCTCTCAGCAGGTGATCATTGTAATTGCTGACAACGTAGAGCTAACGAGATCTAACGGTAGGTAACATGTTCAATGAGTATTGTGCTCTACACGTGCCTGAACAAACATGAAAAAAAAAAACATAAGTAAATGAAAGTAAAAAACAAAATCAAGTTTAACATCATCAATGGTCAGTAAAAAGCTTGCTTTTTATCGTATAACAACCGACTGATGTAGAAAATAGAGTAGCAGTTAAACTGATTGTTGATTTTAAGCAGAAAGTAATAATTAACCATACCATCATAAGATTAATAAGAAGGAAAGAAAATAAAAATGTACTACTATTTGGAAATTTTGGTAAACCTAAGTCTTGTAACAGGTTTATTAACCTGCAACGTGACGACGTAATCGGTACAGATTCGCAAGGTGCATGACCGTGAAGTATTGAACCATCTGAGGTGGGAATCATGGCGCACGCACGACCGATTCCTTTAGGCATACCATGAGATGCCAAACAGATTGTGATCTACACCAGTTGGAAGTCAGAAAATGCTTACAAAGCCAATTGCATCAAGCTTTAAACAGAATAACAATTTTAACCCGAGCAATGTTGAACCTAATGTTTTGCAAGTATCCATTTTTGCTACGAAGTATATTGATATAATATTGTACATACATAACAGGATAGAAAAGTGCATAAAATAATTAGATCCAATCAGGAAACGTAATTATAAGATTAAATCAATAAAAGTCAAATTATAAACCCGACAGGAAATAACATACAATAACCGGTATATTTTCTGGAGGATCTAACAAAAAAGACCAACAATTATCAACTTAATACTGCAGTTACAGTAATAATTACAATTAAATTAAATGTATTACGATTACGACTGTAAGTAGAAATGGTGGTTAGTACATAATTGATTTAAATAGACTATAGCTAGTTATAAAAGTGATAGCTGCAGGCAACCCCGTTATGACGTTTCTCGTCAGAGTCGACATAAAAGTAGAATTCAATATGAGGACAAACAATTGACTTGACATAGAAACTCTCACAGATGATGAATGTGAGCAAAAGGCGGTTCGAAGTGTTTCTCATGATTGTCACGGTAATTTACAAGATTGACTCCGATTTAATAGTTATTGAACTTAACAGTGATAAAAGTAGAAAAGTATGATAACTATACAGGATACATAGTAATGCATGTTGTTAGCAATATGTACGTACGTACGTGTAATTGAAAGTATACTATTGTTATTAAACTAAATTGGAGGAAGTGTGTGCATTGCTGATAATAATATCGATATTTACTAGGTATCGCACGCTTTACTAAAACATATATTTACGAATCATTGGTGTCACACAGGGCAATAGATGTTATTTGGTATGCGTAAAAAACTACAAACATTTCAGTCGACTGCTTATTGTGACGATGAGTATAAAGCAGGTTCTGTGTAGTAACATACCTAATGCTTTAAATGATATTTATACACCCACTGACTGTTTTTATTTTCTTGAATTTCAGACGGTGCCGTTACCAGCAGGTTCAACTTCGGTGCTGGCCAAACCAACAAAATACCACTACTATCCTCACAACCAACATATTTATCTTCTACCGGAGTGCGCAATACAGCAGGTATGATAAATTCATATGTAGTTAAGTTAGTTGATTCAGGCATCAATTACCTCGCAAAGTCCATAATACTAATTATGATGAATCTGCGGCTAAGCGTAGATTTAAGGTAGTACCTAA